>OX101752.1:24514596-25141932 GCA_944452675.1 Tachina lurida
AAATCGCCAAAACGAAAAAGCCCCACAAAAACAGAAAAAAACCAAAATGAAAAAAAAGCCCCAAAAACAGAAAAAATAGCCAAAATGAAAAAACCCCAAAACAGGCAAAAATCGCCAAAATGAAAAAAATCGCCAAAATGAAAAAAATCTCCAAAATGAAAAAAAGCCCTAAAAACAGAAAAAAATCGCCAAAATAAAAAAAATCGCCAAAATGAAAAAAATCGTCAAAATGAAAAAAACCGAGAAAAACAGAAAAAAATCGCCAAAATGAAAAAAAGCCCAAAACAGGAAAAAATCGCCAAAATGAAAAAAAAACGCCAAAATGAAAAAAAAATCGCCAAAATTAAAAAAAATCGCCAAAACGAAAAAAACCCTTAAAAAACAGAAAAAATTCGCCAAAACGAAAAAAACCCCAAAAAACAGAAAAAAATCGCCAAAATTAAAAAAAAGCCCAAAAACAGGAAAAAAATCGCCAAAATGAAAAAAAATTGCCAAAATGAAAAAACCCCCAAAATAGGAAAAAATCGCCAAAATGGAAAAAACTGAGAAAAACAGAAAAAATCGCCAAAATGAAAAAAACCGAGAAAAACAGAAAAAATCGCCAAAATGAGAAAAAAGCGACAAAACTGAAAAAAACCTTAAAAAACAGAAAAAAATCTCCAAAATAAAAAAAAAACCCAAAACAGAAAAAAATCGCCAAGATGAAAAAAAATCGCCAGAATGGAAAAAAAATCGCCAAAACGAAAAAAACCCCAAAAAACAGAAAAAAATCGCCAAAATGAAAAAACCCCCAAAATAGGAAAAAATCGCCAAAATGGAAAAAGAATCGCCAAAATGAAAAAAAACTTCAAAATGAAAATAAGCCCCAAAAACAGAAAAAATCGCCAAAATGAAAAAAACCGAGAAAAACAGAAAAAATCGCCAAAATGAGAAAAAAGCGACAAAACTGAAAAAATCGTTTAAACTGAAAAAAACTTCAAAAAAGCAAAAAAAGCCACATTAAAAAGTGCTCAGAACCGAATGTATGGAACCCTTCGTGCGCGAGTCAAAGTCGCACTTTACTGAATTTTTTAATATTAAAGGAATTAAATGAAACTAAGTTTTTTCTTATTTCGTTTTTGCTTCGTTCACTTAACATATTTTATGTATTTTTTAAAGAACTAGATTGGTACAAGGAATTAGAAAAATCCTAAATTATGATTCCAGGGTTGGAAAACTTACACTTTTTGTGTTATGTAAAATTAAATAGGTCTAAAAATTTTTTTCTTTTTCTTTATAAATTGAATATATTTATGCTTCTGAAAGAAAAGTTTGGCGTATAAAATTTGAAAAATGAAAATTACAGCTCCAAAGATGGAAACTTTAAAAAAATGATAAATTTTTTCACAAAACAAATATGTATGTATGTGTCTGTATACTATATATATGTACGTACGTTGGTAAAGGGTATATAAGATTCGGCACAGACGAATATAGCACTCTTACTTGTTTTTTCTATCTTTTACTAAATGTAGAGCTGATAACGCTCTACGCCAACGTGCAAAAAAGTATTTCAAATATAGATTTTTCTTCAAAAAACAGCCTACGTTAGCAAGAAACGTCACGTGATAAAAATGTGGACTTTTCTGTGGAAATGCCCATATACATATGTATGTATGTAAGTATGTAAATATGTGCATATGTATATTCTTAATTCTCTTTAAAAGAATTTTTGGATTCATGACCATGTTGTTTTACCCTGAACCAACTATTTGTTACTTTGCACCTTGTGTATGTATGTGCACTCGTAATTTAATAAAAAATTTAACATCACAGAAAAACACACCATTTCCACACAGATTGGCCTCCTCCTTAAGTCCTCTTTTATACTTTTGACACACAAATAGTTTCTAACATTCACCTTAGGAAGTGACCTTCAAAGGATACGAAAATCAAAGAAGAAAAATTAGATTTATATAAAAGTTTATACACAGGTTCGTATGTACATATGTATGTATGTATGTGTGTGTATAAAAAATTGTCTATGAGGTTTAGCCTGCAATTCTTGGTACGAATGTGTTTGTCTTTTCGAGAGAAATGGCCTAAAGAAATTTTTTTCAATTATGGAACTTTACGAGTACATATACACTCACATAAAATTGTGCAACCAAAAACCGTTGAAAAATTCTGAAATAAAAAAGTAAAACTGAGAAATAAGCTTAAAAAATAAAAGAATAAAAGCAACAACTAAATACAATACAATACAAAATACAAAAGAGAAAGTGTTAAAAAAGGATGTTAACAGACTACATACATAATTAACGATAGTACATTTTGTAGTAAAGCATTAGAATTAGTGATTTGATTTGAAAAATGTATTTCTTACTTTTCATTCAATTGTTTTAATGATTCATTAGTTGCGTCAAAATAAAGTATGCACATACATATATGTATGTACATACATATGTATGTTTATGAAGGGCGCAAGTGCAAAGGGTAATATTTTTAATAGTTCAGTTTTTAAGATTTTTTTCCTTCTATTGATTTTAGTCAGTAGTATAAAACAAATACTTCAAACTATTTAAAAACAAATAATTTAATTAATTTTTCAATAAATTTGCACATGATATGCAGGCCTCAATTCTTCTATGCTCGCGCCGCATGATTTTTTCGTAGAAATTGCATGTATTTTTAATAATTCGACATTTTTATATGGGCAAAGATTACATTAGTTGCAAATTTTACAATTTTTTGATGTTTCTGAAATTTCAGATTTCAATATACTTTCTTATTTTCTTCTTACCCTCATACCTAAATAAGAGCGGTAAGCGTCGCGTTAGCAGCAGGGTACGCATTTTCAGTACATTTAAATGTGAAAATATTACTTGATTGTACTGAAAATACGTACCCTGCTGCTAACGCGACGCCTGCCGCTCTTATTTAGGTATGAGGGTTAGTTGTGTCTGCAGGGAAATTTGGATCGATATCGAATGCCGTAATTTGTCCCCTGGTTTAACCCTAGATTGGTATAAATTCGTCTAAACGACGAACAATGTTTTTATTTTTATGTTCTCCATTGTCTCTTGACTAGCCGACAGTTAAATTTTATTGTGTTCGATGCTAAAAACTAAGTTTTTTTTTGTGAATTGAATTCTTTTTATTTAGCTGGTGAGGCCTATATTGTCTTATGTCAATAAAAACTCAATTTTTATTACATATTTTTCCCGTGTTTACCCATTCGGATTAACAATCAAGTTGTCCCTCAACATACTCATGTGAAATATCTTGGTATACACCTTGATCGACGGCTTACTTGGAAACACCACATTGACTCTAAGTTAACCCAAATGAAATTAAAATTAACTCAGGTACATTGGCTGATTGGTAGAAATTCAACCCTCAGTCTAGATTGCAAACTTTTGATATACAAGTCGCTTTTGAAGCCAATATGGTGCTATGGAATTCAGCTGTGGGGCACTGCTTCAGCTTCAAATGTCGAGAGAATCCAACGAAGGCAAAACAAAATTTTACGTTTGATAACATCTGCTCCATGGTACGTTAAAAATTCAAATATTCATCGTGATTTAAATATGCCACTAGTGAGTGAAGAAATTGCAAAATACGCAGGCAAATATTTAACTAAACTCGAGTCACATCCTAATCCGCTTGCCCGTAATATTTTGAGCTTTACTGGACACATCCGCTTAAAAAAAAGGGACACAAGGGCTCTTATACCCAACACTCCAGATGGGACTGCTTAAAAATACTTCTTTTTGATTATCACTACTTATGTATTATTTATAACTATCACTAAGCTTATGTCCGATATTGGTCGGGCCTAATAATTATATTTAGATTTAAGATTTGATTACTTATTGTTAGTTCATTTTTGAAGATACAATAAATAAATTTGTATATGAAAAAAAAAAAAAAAAAATATTTTTCCCGACGTTTCGTGAATTTTATGTTCACTTCTTCAGGGGATTTGTCTATTTTATTAAAATTTAAAAAAAATTTTTAAAATAGAAATTTTTTTTTATTAAATTCTTGCAAGTTAATTTTAAGCCAGAAAAGTTTTTGTTCACACTGTGTTGTTGCAATTTATTAGCAATTAGTTTCTTGTGCTCCCTTAAAATATAATTAGTTGTGTAAAGGTGCAATCAGACGTGCCATAACCATAACCATAACCATAGAAAACAGTCGTTCGAACCAAAATAATGGGCAACACTGTATTTGATTATAAGTGACTCGCCATAACGCCATAGACATTGCCATAGAAACCAATTGAATTTTGGTTTGGTTATGGCTATTTCATGTCTAATTGCACCTTAACTTTCTACGAATTTTAGTTCTTATAGCAAAAGCTGTGAGTATCATTTCTTTTAAAATTTAACATTATTGTGTGATAAAATTATATATGTATGTATAAGCTAAGAACAAATACATACATATCGTTAGCTAAGATGGAAAAAAATTAAAAATCTAGTTTTTGATTGATTATTATGAATGCCATTAAACTACATCTCTTGACAAAACTGTACAACTCTGCAATAAAAAGTTATGCTTTTATTAACATAAAATAAGAGGAATTAACTACAAGTTTGTTGTTAAGTCGTTTTTAGTTTTTTGCCTCTCCTATAAAAATGATATATTTGTTAGTTACGGTTTTTTGCATTTTAGCTAACTATATGTACATACATATGTTGCAGGCACACACAAATTTTTAAGTGGATGTATGAATTAAGGCTATAAAGAACTTGAGAAAAATAATCCTTAAGATACACGAAAAGAAATTAATATTTGCTTTTTAACCGACTTCAAAAAAAGAAGGAGGTTAACAATTCGTCTCTATTTTTTTTTTTTTTTAGGTGTGTAGGTTCATAACTCGGTGCATTTTAGACCGATTGTAAAAATTTTTTTGTTGTCTGAGAGGGTATAGCTTCCCATTGGTCGAGGTCACGCCCACAATTTTTTAAATTTGATTTTGTGATCTTCTACTCATTTTATTGCAGCGAAACCTAGCAAACATCTTTGGTTCTTGTAATTACAAAATTTTTAAGTTGAAAAAATGGGCAAGGCTACGCCCATTAAAATGTATTATAGCAATACACGTGGTTCTACTTAACCGATTTCTACAAAACTTAGCACACACCTTGAACTTTTAAAAACACACAATCGTGTTTTAAAAAAATGGGCGGGGTCACGCCCATTAAAATTTTATATTATATTTCACAGGGTTCTATTTCACCGCTTTTTACGAAACTTGGCACACACCCTAAGCTTTAATAAAGCCACAAAATTGCGTTAAAAAAGTGGGCGGGGTCACGCCTCCAATTTTTTAAATTTGATTTTGTGATCTTTTACTCATTTGATTGCTGCGAAACCTAGCAAACATCTTTGGTCCTTGTAATTTAAAAATTTTTAAGTTGAAAAATGGGCGGGGCTACGCCCATTAAAATGTATTATAGCAATACACGTGGTTCTACTTAACCGATTTTTACAAAACTTAGCACACACCTTGAACTTTTAAAAATACACAATCGTATTTTAAAAAAAGGGGCGTAGCCACGCCCCATAAAATTTAACACTTAATTTCACGTGCTTTTACTTCATAGATTTTTACGAAACTGGACCATATTTCTAAATAAAGAAAGATACTTACAAATAAATTTTTTTTGAATTGACCAGAGCTCAAAAGTATGCACTAAAAAGGTAAAAATAAAACTTTTAAAAAAAAATTAAACCGACTTCAAAAATAAGCACTAAAAAGCAACAAATAATATAGATCTAGTTAAATAAAAGATTTTTATATATGTTAACTACAGTGCCGTTTGAAGTTGGTGCCAGTAATACTGGTACTAAGCACATAGGAACATGCCCGGTAAAAAAACTGCAAGTAATTTTTATGTACATATGTATCTGCTTAGTTACCAATGTTGCTGGCACCAACTTCAAACGGCACTGTAGGTAACATATATAAAAATCTTTTATTTAACTAGATCTATATTATTTGTTGCTTTTTAGTGCTTATTTTTGAAGTCGGTTTAATTTTTTTTTAAGTTTTATTTTTACCTTTTTGTTATTTATTTCTTTGTTTTTGTAAGAATCGTTACAATGTTTTCTCGTTTTGTATAATTTATATTTATTCTGCTATCTCGAAGTAAAAACAAGTAATTTATTATAAATCTACCTCATATCTTATTGCATTTGGCATCCTGAACACGAATGATGTAATGATTTTCATATCCTATGGCTAGTTTTTGAGATATGGTCACTTTTAACATATTAGTACATAGGGATTCCGATAATATGTGAATAACTTTTAAACTGTTAATCGATTAGCAACATTGTGTATGGACCAATTATAGTCAATGATATGAGCTTTCGAAATTGACAATTTGAAGTGACCCTGTTACAATAGAGATTGAGTTAGAGAGTACCAAAGCTGACCACCTCGAAATGGAAGTGGCTTTTACTCAGGCTTAAGTTATTTTTTTATGGTATTTTAAGTTTTTTCTTGTAGCTTTTCAATTCTTATATCTAGTATTGAGTAAAAAAATCTCACAAACAATAAAATATATTTGAAAAAATCATGTTTTGTTTTCCGAAAAAATAAGCTAACTCTGAAAAAATATTTATTTTTTGATCGACTAAAATAAGCTATCTCAAGAAAATACGCAAACCAGTGCAAAATAAAAAATTTTTTGCATACCTATAAATCAGTAAGCATATTTAAACCATCAATGCACAGTGGGAGATTTCGTCAAATAATGGAAATAATTCTGCAGGTTTTTGAGTTGTCACAGGGCTTAAGTCTGGACTTTGGAATATATGTCTTTAAATAATGCAGAGCCACAAGGTCCCAAAGTGGGCAACCTCGGGTTAATGAAAAATTCAAACCTATGCCAAGCTGATGTTTTTGATCTGACAAAAAGGTTTTTTGCAAGTGGACTTTTTTTCCAAGACCTACAAAAAACTGCTACAGTTAGGAAATATTCCAGAAAAAAAAATTAAAATTTTGGCTTTTTTACCAACCTTGGTCCACTATTCCGCTAATGGAAAGGTCAAATCTTTTATGAATTAAGAACAAAATGTTTAAAATTAAAAATAAAAAATTGGTATCAAAATCTCAATTGAGTTACGAAATTTAAATTAAAATTTTTAAAATATCGATTTTTCGCCGTTTTTTTTTTAGAAAAAAGTGTGTTAATTATTTTGCTATTATAAAAAATGTTTGCAAAAATACCAACCCCTTATTTTTACTTATTCAAAAGATAATTATTGTATAATATATATTATAAAGACATTTTTTGTTCCAAACTTTCGTTATTGAAGAACCAGATGGTTTCGAAATAGACCTATTTTTTTGTAAATATCAAATGTAATTTTTTTCAAATTCCAAAGCTAAAACTAAACAATATTTTTAAACATTCACAAAAATATTATCTGTGCCCGGCGCAAAATGTAAAAAATACAGCAAAAATATTGAAAAAATCTCATTTTTGGGATTTTGGATTTTTTTTTTGGGAATTGCCGAAATTGAAATTTTATTCATAACAATCGGACGAAAAGCTTAGATGCTGCTGAATTATTTTAATTTTTTTAACTAAATCCCTTACTGAGCAACGTCTATATGTTTTGGCTTAAAAAAAACTTATGAATAGAATTCAAACAGAACGTTTTTGGAAAAAAATTGTTGATTGAAGTCTACTGATGAGTTTCTTAAGCATTGGCACCGTAACTTTAGTGAGAACTTTTCCAGACGAGAAGTCTGTTATCAGGGTGAGTAACAAAAACCATAGTTCCTTGCTCATGTTTCTTGTTAGCTTATTTAAGGTTTTATATGAATTAGCCTGTGGAAAACAGGACAACCAATATAATTGTTTAATTTTTCTCGACGCGAAAACTTCTCGCAAGTTGCAGAACACAGGTACAGAAAAGAATTACAAACAGACATTTCTTAACCAACAAGAGTTTTTATTTCCTCTTCTGTCTCGCTCATCCTTAGCAATTTTTTCAAAGTGTATTAAATTGTTTCCTTTTATAAACAAAAGTGTATGATGAGGATATGTACATATATGTATATATATACCCTGTAGGAAGTGTCAAAATTCACTACTGATGGCTTACACCCCAGACAATGCTTTTTGCTATAGATATTTAATATGTGAGTGTCATTGCAAGTCTACTACCAACGGTTGTACTATTGAACAGTTAGATGTTTTGCTAAAAATACTCTTTGGATAAAAATGATTATGTTGCCGACAAGAGTGTGTATCTGGCAAAATGTTTTCTACTCATCAAAAGCATATATTAATATGTCTGACGCTTCGTTGACAATATCGCCAAAAAGCTTCCAAAATAGTCGACAAAAGTGATGATTTGGAGACACTAAAGCCCAAGCTTCCTACAGGGTATACGTACTTGCATGTATATATGTATGTATACAAAAAATGAAATTATGAAATATTAGCTTTTGGGTGCACATTTGTATGCACACACAAATTCATAGATCTAAGTTCTTAGGTCATTTTAATGCCAGTTTGGTTTCTCTTTTTATATAATTTGTCTAAAAATTGCATTTAAACTTGATACATTTCAACTTAAGTGTTTATAAGGAGAAAGATTAATTTCTTTTTTTTTTCTCAAACAAACCAAATTATTTGTTGGCAACTACTCGGGCATATGGATATTTTATATTAAAAACAAACATTGTCTTTCAGTTAACAAACGGTTGTCATCATGTTAAAACGAAATTTTGTGTGAACAGAAATTTTTGCTGGTATTTAAACAAAAATATGTAACAAATGCAATAAATAAAACGGTTAAAGTGTTTTCGAAATATGTATAAAATTTTAATAAAAACTAAAAAAGTCGAACCCAAACACACACATACCTCGACATAACATACCTCGACATATTTATGTATGACGTATAAGTTATTTGAAAAACAATCTTAGACAAGTGTAAAATTAATTATTATTTTTTTTTTTGTAAAAGAAATTAACATCGCGTAAAAGAAAACAAATTTCTTTAAAATTTTTAATTTCATTTGTAAATTCATTGACCTACATCAATAAATTTTACAACCAGCTCGCACAAAATTGTGTGTTGCTGCACATCAAGGAATTCCTCATTTCCATCAGTTGGTTTTTCTTTTTGGTTTTGTGGATTTTATTTGGATTATTTTTATTACATTGCGAGGTGCGAGTTGCTGCGTATTCATATGTACTCGTATGTGTGTATTGTATTTCCTGTCTCCCAGCTAGCATTTTGCGTGATTTCTGATCATATATGAGTCGCTTATGACTCTCTTCCGCGATTAAAATGATGGAATATGCGCTCATTTTCTGATCATAAATGACTCCCTTGTCGGGAGAAAATGGTACCCTAGCCGCGACTCATCTGGAAGAGTCTTTTATGAGCCCCCCCCCCCCCATCTAATCAATTTCGAATTGTCTTCGAGTCATTTTCGAGTAATTTTCTGATCGTATATGCGTCTTCTATGACTCCCCTGCGGGATTAAAATGATCATATAGGCGCTCATTTTCTGATCGTATATGCGTCTTCTACGATTCCCCTGCGCGATTAAAATGATCATACATGCGCTCATTTTAAAATATTATATATTTATTTAAAGTAAATTACTCATTTATTACACACATGTTATTTAAAGTAAAAGGAATATAAAATTAAAATAGTTAATTCAAATAAACAAAGGTTATTTAAAGTATTTTATGAGATCAAAAACAAAAAGAAGTATAAAACTAAAATATTTAATTCAAGTAAATTATTAATAGTTTATTTAAAGTATTTTAGCATCAATTTATGAGATCAAGAACAAAAAAGAAATTAAAATATTTAATACATGAAAATTATTAATATGTACAGTGGTTTAGTTATGGCGTTGCCTTTTTACCACTCGGTCCTTAGCGTGCACAAAATGCTTCTGCAACACCGCGTTCATTTCCTTGTCGGTGCTTTTATAATTCAGGTGGCAAATATCTAAGAACAAAAAAAAATTCATTTATGTTTTCAGTAATAGAGTTATTAATGTACTTACTTTTAATTATTGTAATTATGTAAATGTTTTCGGCGCTTGGCTTTGAGCAGGTGCCCTTCCAACTATATAATGAGGCCAACTCACCAGTGAACATTTTTGGAACTGCAACTCTTGAAAATTGCGTTGTAATCTCCGCCTTGTTTTCCAATAAATAGTTTCTGAAATGTAAATGTAATGGTTACTCATCCAAACTTAAAATCACTTTAGTTTAACAATTTTAATATAGATATTATATTTACAAATTGCTTTAGCATTTCCTCGTTCTGCTGAATCTGGTAATCAAATTTTGTTAGATCGTCCATAGTTTGGAAAGGAAAGTATTTACTTTCTTTACATTCCTCAGTCAAAGCTTTGTCGTTGTGTAGCTTTCTACTTTCCAATTTTACAGCAATGACTTCTTCTGTCAATTTCGTCGTTGCTCTTTTGTTTCCCTCCTCTAAGTCTGTAACTTTTTTGGTCAAAGTTGAAACTTCGGATTTTAAGGCCCTTATCTCGTCCTGCATTTCTATTAGCAGACTTTGAAGGCAGTTGGATTGGGGCACTAAAGAACAAAACTCTTGACAAAATGTTAACATATTATATTATTTCATTTATTACTTACCAGTTGTTAAATTGTTATAATTATTAGTTGGAGTGTACTGAAACTCTTCCGATGGTATGGAGTTACTATGTGACATTGCTAATTAGGGGTGTGAAAAAGTAGCTATTGTCAACCGAATCACGTAAGCATATAAATTTTTTATTTATTTGATTTATAGAAAATTCAATTTTATTTTCAAAGGCGATGTCAGCCGCAAAATATATATTAAAACAAGTTGAAACAAGCTGAAATCACTTTTGAAGCATAGACACGAATCCCTCTCGAGTCGCGTTTCACACACGCAGCTGATTAATCCCCTTTTTGTCATCCGGGGGACTCGAGGAAGACTCGCGTAGATGATTTTTGCCAAAACGATCATCCAAATGCTAGCAGGGCTCTTTACAATTATTGTTTTTATTTTTATTGTTGTGTAGGAAAAATATTTTTGTAGCTTCATTTCTTTTTCAATTACTTTCTTATCTATCTATTGGTTTAAACTTGTTTTTTTTAATTTTTTGCACAAAAAATACGCTATTATTTTTTTCTCATTTATTTTTCCAACTTTAAATAATTATGTTTGGAGTTAAGTAAATCACAGTGGGTTGTATAGCTGCTAAATGCTGTAGAGTTTGTGCAATTGTAATTATGTAAAAAAAAGTTGATTTTTTGAAGCGGCTAACTTCAAGGTTGATAAAGTTCAAACTTAGCACAAATATTCGTCTAGCTGGAAGCACATTACTAAGAGAGAGTTGTGCTCTCCCTCTCTCTTTCATGAATGATTTTTGTACGCGATGTCCCACTTGGCAGCTCTCCAGGTATGATCTTCTGAATGCATATAGGATGTGCAGAAAGAATTGCTGGGTTTTGTATAAGTTTCTAAGCCTAATACGATTAATATTTTCTTTTTGAAGAGAAGTAACATTCAGGCAATAAATGCCTACTACTATTACTATGAAACAATGAAACAACTTAATTAAAAATTTTTCACAAACCTAATGACAATTTCACAAAACCAATGAAAATTTCATGAATATTGTGAAAGAATTTCATTGTAATTGCTTCCTTGGTATTCTGGTTTCGTAAGAATATTTTATTGGATTTATGACAACAATATTTTCTAATTATTAAGAAACCCCTTTATATTTAGGTTATTTCATTCTTTTCATGCAATTATTTTATTGTTTCGATGCAGTTATAGCACTGCATTAATTAATTACACTGTTAAATAAATTTGATGAAGTTTTCATAAATAATTTTGACGAAACTGGTTTCATTAATCCAACGAAGCGAGACGTTGGTTGAATTTTAATGAATTTTTCATTAAATTAATGTCGAAATCCCTTCTTTAGGAAAGGGATAGTGATAGAGAAGACTAGTGGTGAAGAAACAGAAAGGGATAGCTTCATTATATTACAACTATGCTTTTTGCACGTTGCAGCGCCTCTGGTGTCACTGAGGCGTATTAAATTTTTGAAGCTGTATTATTAGCCATTTTATTTTTTATTTTACTTCGCCGATGATTCTGTTGCACAATACCGACGAAAGAGGGTGCTCTGATGTTACATTGGGATTAGTATCCTCTGAAGCCGGTATAGTTCAGTGGCTAGTGTTTATGCCTTCATCACTTAAACTTTCCTACAACAACTGCTACAAATGAACACTAGTGCATGTGATGTTCAAAAATATTATTAATTGTGAATTCTGAAATAGTTTTTGAAAGTCTATGCATAAGGGATTTGTGAATTGACTTGTGGTTGAAGTATACTGACGATTTGTTAAAGCAACAATGAAATGCATACAGATAATGCTTAACCACCAGCAAATTAATTTCACTTAAAATGTCATATTTTCATATAATTCTTTGTATTCAAAATGTGTGCAATAAAATAAAATAAATACAAATATTTTAGCCATCGAACAATTTCATATTGTATTCGATTATTCGAGTAATTTTGATTCTTTGAATTAGTCCAATTATTATTAAAATTAAATAATGCAACTCCAAAATAATCTCTTTTTTCGTCCTGATTTAGTTTTGAATTAAGAACTATAAATTAGCATTAATTAATTTATTTAGCTTTATTTCATTCTATTTGAAATTAATTAATTCTTTTTGCCCACGGTGTAGTTTTTCATATTCACATATACACAGTTATTAATAAAGCTGTACATGTATGTATGTGTGTATGTACTGTATACATATGTATGCATGTGTTACCAACTTACTGAGGCTTTTTTGGTATTTATGTATGCACATACATTCATTTACAAACCCACCTCAATCTCCATTTCTTTTACAATAAAAGTCCCAATCAACGAGCAAAACAGAAAAAAAAAGAAATGAACAACTTTTTTCCCTTGAAAATCCCAGGAAGCATTTTTTGGCGATTGTGTGTAAATAAGTAATTGTGGAAAAACACGTACATAAACTTTGGTAAAAATAGAAACAGTCAAATATGTACATATGTATGTATGCATGCATGTACAAACGCCAAGTGTCTAAAATATAAGAGAAATATCATTAAATATTGCATTAAAAAAAAAACTAAACTAATTTGCAACTAACAAGTCAGCTGTAGACGTTTAGCAGACAAACAAACATGTTTACATGACAAATATTTTATACTCGCAAGTTGCTTGTATGAAATCACAATACATATTATGAAACTCAAAGTACAAACAAACAAAGGGTTTATATATACCCTGTCGGAAATTCCGTTAACTTTAAACTAACTTTAAGCCAACTATTTCGCAGCTAATACTGACTGACACTTGGATTAATTTTCAATGTAATCAGCTGACTATTTTAACAAATGCAATATTCTAGGCGGTAGTTAATTGTCTCACTCTGCATTACTTTTCAACTAACTTAAAGTTAGTTTTTTTTAAATCATCAAGATTGAGATTAACTCTGAATGACATTGCAGTTAACTTTTGGTCAGTCTAAGAAAAGTTAACTATAAGTTAACTATTTTTGCAGGCAACCACACATTCTCCAACAGGGTACATACATACATATGTATTGTTACGTTTTTACTTTTTAAAACCCCTGTTTTTGTAGTTTGCTATATTTGTAATTAAATAAAATCAGTACACTTTTATTTACTCATGTATTGCTTAAATGTAGAAATTATTTTGACTCCATTCTTTCAGCTGCCAGTACCACTACACACACAGAAAAATACCATTGTAAAATCGCCATGCAAAAAGTTTGATTCAAATTCATTTAAGTCACATTAAATTTTCAAGAAATAATATGTTGTTGTTGCAATACACTTGTGTGCTTAGTTGTGTGAGATGTTTTTATATTGTTGTTGTTTTTTTATCTTTATATCCAGCAGACAAACAGCTGCTGGCTGGTAGGCAGTGTACTAGTCTCGCAGTCAAAGGATAGCAAGTTCGAATCCTGGAGGCCAGTCAATGTATTTTGTATTTTTTTTTTTAACTAAAACTTTTCAAATAAATTGTATGATAAATGATCAATGAAATAATGTTGAATTAAAATTTTATTCATGATGGTGCATACATACATATGTATCTCAAGGATATTTAAAGTTGTTGTGGCTACCGGGGTAAGCACGTTGACTACCACACGATGACTTCCGAGTTCAAATCTTGGCGGGGAAAGCTAATTTATATACAAACATTTTTCTAATGTCTCTGTCAACTCCATGTAACTTAAATAATTAATAAAATACAATTATGTGCTACATTAAATTAAATTCATGTTGTTCCAACTTGAAATAACTTTGATTCAACATGATTCTTCATTTTAATTTTAACAATACTTAAATGTTAAATCAACGTGAAATAAAGTTATTTCAACAGGAAAAATTTTCTTTAACAAAGAATTGTTGGGTTTTGTATAAGTTTCTTAGCCTAATACGCTTTATATATACATATATATTTTTTTTTAAGCAAAATCATTGTCGAAAAAGATTAGATTAACTTTGTTTACGTAGATTTAAAGTTGAAATTTTTCTGTGTGTATGCATATTAGTTTTGGGTATAGTAACATACCATTTCATATATTTCTTGAAATAGTACTTATAAAACTTTTGCTTCATACCGAGTTCACACTATGACATTTTGTGACATGACAATAGTGTGTACTAGTGGCAAATTTTGTAATTTCCGATACTTTTCGTTGTGTGGCATTGCTTTCCATATTAAAAACATAATGTGAACGGCGTTGCACACATTTTGAAAATCCCAACACAAAATGACAACACAAGTAATGCCAGACGTGTACTTAGCATAAGAAGTCTTTATTTTACGCAACACGTTTTCGACTATTTTGACACAGACACTGCAAAACTGTCAATTTCAACCTATAAACATCAAAACATTTTGATATTTTCGAAACTTCGAAAGCAACCATAAACAAGACTACAGACTATGCGATCGACAATGCAACCTGCCTGGTTGCATAAGTACGTTGCTAAGTCTGTACCTACCATCAGGAAGAATTGCGTGATGTTGCAAGTTGGTTCTTATTATCTAAGGCCTATCAAAACTAGTCAGTTTCTTTCAACCGCCAGTAGACAAGCGCCAGTTTTTTTAGTGTTGTATTGGCGTGACGTCAACAAATAAATTCATAATAGAAGGGCCTAATTTTTCCCTGCATTCCTAGAGAATTGCCTTAATTATAGCTCTTATATGTCCACTAAAGTGTAACAGCAAATTGTTTTTTGTTATAACATAAACAACCCAATGCTGTGCAGTATTATGAAACGCAAAGTAGGCTATGCCATTTTCAAACTGAATCTGTCTATGTAAGTATGTATTAAGCCACCGCTTCGCTTTATTTAATAGTTATTACACTAATGTGTGATATTTTCTTTTGCCACCAAATGTTGAAACATGTACTTAAGTGTCAATTCATAACATACACACAAACATACTCGTACTTCCTAAACTTTCGTTTTCTAACATTTTTTACAACCGCAATATCAGTTTTCCGTAATACGTATACAATGGTCTCATCTTTCATACGATAAAATTCGTGTGGACATTATACTTGCATGCATGCATACCAGCACCACCAATGTAGTGGCAAGGTATCCCAGCAAACATTTAGAAATCTATTTATCAGTTTATGCGAGATTTAAGAAAAAACAATTTCCAATGCTGTTTAATGCAGTAGGAGGATTAAGAGGCGTACGAACAAGCCAGTGATGTCCAAAATGTGTAGAATGTATGAAATACGTAGAACATATTATATCGCATTTTTTAACTTAACGCATCAAACGTGGCGATGCACATACGTGTTCCAAAAAAAAAATAAATGTAAAGTGTGAATAATCCAAAAGCAATCACAGTTTCATGTCTGCTATGAATAAAATGTTTATAACTCTGACTTCAACTCAAGTATGAAAATAAGTATGTATGTGGGTATGAGTGATTTAGTTGTGTCTTCAAATGTGTTATAAATCAAACAAACTAGACAAATTAAACAAAAAAGAAAAATATCACTAGATACATCAAATAAAAACGAAAGAAAATATAATAAAAAAAAACTTTTATGAATGAAAATAAAAGTTTCATCATGTGCATATTTTTATTACATATTTATTGGTTGAAAAAGGAATGTGAGTAAAAAATTAAACATACATACATACATTAACTTATATACATGCATAATATTCAAATAAGCTGCAAATAAGACATTTGATTAAAATTTCGACTTTGACTATTAAACAAAATAATCGCCATAATATGGCCTTGTTGAAAAGCATCCGAGGAAGATGCTACTGGAAATGCCAAAACCAAATTAAGTATATTACGATGCAGCTACAAGTAAACGTGCTAATTGCACAACCTTACGTTTTTTTTCTTTGCTTTCTTAACATTTCATTGACTCCAAAATTTATGATTGAAAGAGGAAATTATTTAGTTGCGAACGAAAAGTGATAGAGGAACCAATTGGTGTTTTCTTTGTCTGTTTTGGAATTTGTAAAAAAAGAAAATTATATTGGTTTCGCTCAACGGAAGTTCATGGGAAATGATATACATACATACATACATACATACATACATACATATGAAGTATAGTTAGTTCAAATATTTAAAGCTAATTTTACCCCCATGAAAAGTAGAACTAATTGAATTTCCTCTAAACGATTCAAGAGAAAACAAGTAAGAGTGCTCTATTCGGCTGTTCCGAATCTTATATACCCTTCACCAAGGTATGTATATATAGTATACAGATACATACATAACTACATATGTACTACATACATATTTATTTTGTGATAAAATTTATACTTTTTTATTATAGTTTAATTTTTAGTAAGTGTCCTCTCGGTTTTTTTCGAGTAAAGATCTTTGTAAAACATGAAATATGTTTAACTGAAAAAAAAAATTATTTTTGATTATTTTTTTCCCAAATTTTTTTTTTCAATTGCCAACCCTGCAACTATAATTTAAATTTTTCTGGGTTTTATACGAGTACTAAATAATTTCTTTCTAAAATATAGAATATATTTAATTACCAAAGAAATAACTAGCCTTATTTAATTAGTTTTATATATAAAAAAAGTACTTTTCCCAACCCTGGAATCATCTTTTTAGATTTTTTTGGTTCCTTAAGCCAATCTTGTTGTGTAAAATATATATAAAATATATTAAGGAAAATACTAGTTTTATTTCGTTACTTTAATATCAAAAAAAGTTTAAATTTTCCAGCTGTGGAGCTGTGGTTTTCATTTTTCTAATTTTCCCTGCAACTATAATTTAAATTTTTCTGGGTTTTATACGAGTACTAAATAATTTCTTTCTAAAATATAGAATATATTTAATTACCAAAGAAATAACTAGCCTTATTTAATTAGTTTTATATATAAAAAAAAGTACTTTTCCCAACCCTGGAATCATCTTTTTAGATTTTTTTGGTTCCTTAAGCCAATCTTGTTGTGTAAAATATATATAAAATATATTAAGGAAAATACTAGTTTTATTTCGTTACTTTAATATCAAAAAAAGTTTAAATTTTCCAGCTGTGGAGCTGTGGTTTTCATTTTTCTAATTTTCTATACCCAAGCTTTCTTTCCAAAACATAAAATATATATATGTATATACATACATATGTAAATAAAAATATAAAAAAAAATAATTGGACCTAGTTAATTTTATATATCACAAAAAGTGTAAGCTTCCCAACCCTGGAATCACTATTTAAAATTTTTCTGATTTCTTACACCATTATATTTTACACAATGTAAAATATTTTAAATATATATATAAAAAGGAAAAATGAGTTTTAGTAGGTTATTTTTATATAACAAACAACCCTGAAAACGTCTTTTTGATTTTTTTTAACCCCCGACCAAAAAAGGGGTGTTATAAGTTTGTAGTGTGTGTCTATGTATCTGTGTATCGGTGTAACTATCTGTGTATCTGTGTGCCTGTACGAGTCTACGTCCAGACCAAACGGATGGACTGATTTTGATTTAGTTTTTTCTGTTTGAAAGGTGACTTGATCGAGAAGGTTCTTAGCTATGTTTTAAGAAAAACGGTCTAGGCGTTTAGAAGATACCACATATTTTCTAGATATATTCGGGGGTTTTTTAAATTTTTAGTTTTTGTTATCTTTTTTTTTTTTTATTTTTAATACAAATTTTATTCGTACTGAAATATAAATATACATATATATTTATTTAACAAAAAATCTAAAAATTTGTGTTATATAGTTACTTTTATATGGCAAAATAAAGTTTAAGTTTTCCAGCTCTGAAACCGTCTGGTCGATTTCGCTGATTTTCAATATTAATTTTGGACCATTTCTGATACACCAGTCCAAGACCGAAGTCTAGCTTTTCCGGGAGCTTTGGAAATCCGATTTCACGTACACCAAACGGACGGACAGACCGACATCGTTTATTCGTCTTCCCTACTCATAAGGACCAAGAATATATATATTTTATGGGTCGCATATGAATATTATGGAAATTACACACCGGCAAAAGAAGAAAAGAAGTTAAGTTTTGTGGCTTTAAAAATAAATATAGTATATGTATTTAATTTGTTTAATATTTTAAAAAGTAATTAATAAACGTGTACAGTTATTGTTAATAAAAAAAATGTTTATGCATATAAATTAACAATAGCTCATTGTAATGAAATTAAGAATGCGGCAACAGGACGTAGTCTTAGGTAATTAACTTCAAACGGTACAATATTGACATCTGCACAGCTGATAATAATGGAATGGAACACCTGGCGGTGTTGTGTAAACACGTTGCAAAGTGTGTACCTACCATTAAAAAATATATTTTATACTATTTGTGTCAAATAAACGATTAGGTGCAATTTGGATGAAGTATTAAATGAATAAAATTGTTGTTGTTGTTGTTGGTGTTGTTATTGTTGTTGTAGAGAAGAAAACGATTTGTACCTTTAAGCAAACGGTATGGGGAAAAGATATTTAAAATGCTTGTAAGACTTTATGTCTAGAAAGCTAAAAAGCAGCTTTGTTTTTGACATGGGTGATGATATGAAAGATTTTATAACATTGTAGCCATAACTTTTAGAAATTGCAAACATTTACTTGTCACAGCAACAACATCATAAAGATTCAAAATAGTTTAATTTTTTCATTTTGCTTTCGGCCATTTAATAATTACCAAATGAAAGTGAATTTGGCAAGACTAAAAAATTTTATAGCCATTTTTTTTACACAAATTTGCTTTTTAAAAAACTTTAAAAACTATAAATTATTAGTACATTCATATAACTTTTTAACGATTTTGACTAAACACTAATTCAAATTATGGTTATATATTAAAAACAAAAGAAAACAAACAACAAAAATAACGTCATATATTATTATAGTTAAAAACAAAAAAAAAAACAAACCTATCCGAAACGTCAATTGATTTATTTGTATTACTCCCATGCATTAACAATTGATTTTTTTTTATTGTTTAAATAATTGTCATTTTAGTACAACCTTTTAAAAATAAATTTCAAGTTCATTCGTTTCTTCTACGTGTGTTACGTGCAAAATGAGAACTATATGAATGTATTTGATGGATGATTATTATGTATGTATGTATGTATGTATGTATGTATGTATGTATGTATGCATGTGCATAATACACACTTGTGGAAATTCCTGACATTTGAATGTTCCACCAAGTACGGGAATGTTGTTGTCACAACAATAAATAATAACAGTTAACGAATGAACATGATTTGTTTTAAGGAATTTGTTTTATAAAAATAATTATAACGTATGACTCATTTTTTAGAAGCATTTAAATGGGGAATTTGTTACTAAAACCAATAAAGAATATTTGAAGGGTGAAACCAATACGTAACTTAGACAAAATTTCCATAATGTCGATGATATCAAAAACGCTTTGTTATTGAATCAACACTGTTTAAGTACTAAAGCGATTAAAAATATTTTATTTAAAGTACTAATTATTATTACTATTATTAATACTACGAAAAATATTTATTATGATGCAGAATATATTAAGTAATTTTTTTTTATATTATCTAATTTTGTGTTTAATATTCTATAGACAAATTAATATAAAGGGCATGATTTTTGTGCACCCTAACCCACTGTGCACACGAATTTGCATAAAAGTATATTAAGCTTTTAAATTTTCTACGAATCCACTAGGGATCTTCATCTTATAAACATTTAGTTTGAATATATTTAAAAGTATAACTAATATTATTTTTGATTTATTTAAAAAAGTAAAAATGCAACAGCTTTTCGGTGTTTTATTTGACTTAATTTAAGCGGAAGCAAAATAATCATAATTCATAGAAATATTTCACATTAATATATGTATAATCTTCTTATAGCTGTATTACTGGTGGTATACTTTAAATCGTTTTATAATCTTTATGAATTTAAAATATGTATATGTACATAGTATATTATATTTAAACTCTTAAAGCTTTTGGACAGTAGTTTAGAAACTGGCCTTTGATGTATTAAGGCTTAGTTGGCCGACTGTAATGTAATGTTACTGCAACGTTAGGGAACAGCTGATCGATGTTTTTATGTAAAAAGTAATGAAAATCTGTAACCAGAATGTAAAGGCTCAATTACCCGACTGTAATGTAAAGTAACTGCAACAGTAGGAAATAGCTGATCGATATTGTTATGTGAAAAGTAATACAAATGGTTATATAGATGTAATGTAACGTAACCTACTTTTCATATAAAAGTATCGATCAGCTGTTTCCTACGTTGCAGTTACTTTACATTACAGTCGGGTAAATAAGCCTTACGAATCTGTACATTACTTTTTACATAACAATATCGATCAGCTGTTTCCTAACGTTGCAGTAACATTCCACTACAGTCGGCTAGCTGAGCCTTTAAGGTTACCGTAATGAAATTTCAACCTTCTAGGTTTCAAATTATGATTTGTGTAACAACGACCACACGAGCAATTTGATGTGTCTTAACACATGCAATAAAGTCGGCAGAATGATGACATCAAATTGCTTGTGTTTAACAATGTGTCTAGAGGTGGTGAACACGTATATTCAAATATATTTCCTTTTTATTCCTACAAATACTTAAATTCTCAATAATTATTTTAAATTGCACTTTAATTAGTTTTATGTAGTTAAAAGTTTTGCTTTCTACTTTTACGTTGAAAAAAATTCAATATAATTTGTTTCTGATTTTAATATTCATTGCTGAATGTATATTTGAACACATATTCATACGGTCCACACGCTAATATCTTGTGTCGACAATCGAATTTGACAATTGCCACGGCAATAATTGCCATGTGGTTGGCATGTAATCTCATATGTAATTTAAGGTCTTGGAATTTGGGTATTAAAGGCCAAAACTGTAAACTATTTTTGATAATGAACGCCTGAGTTCTGGAAAACGCGTCGTTATTTAAATCGCTTGTACTTTGAAAAACGCAAAATACATTTAATGATAATGCATTATTTAATAAATAAGCGGTCCACAGAATTATTTTTGTTGTTGCGTAATCTTAGTCCTAAGTTACAATATGAAAGTCTTATTGCTAAGCTGATTAGTTTGTGGAGAAAGAAACGTTTCTTTTCCCCTCGTCTCTCTCTCTCTCTCTCCTAAAAAACTAATCAGCTTAGCAATAAGACTTGCATAGTGTAAATTAGGACACACAAAAATTTGCCTGTTCAATCAACTTTTTTCTTATGTTTTATCTTCTCACCGGTAATTCAAATTATTAATCGTGCTATTCATTCACTTGCATTGACATCCCAGCTGATACCTACTCAACACAGGAAAATCAACAACACCTGCGTTACATGAGCAAATTCTCACAATTATATTCAAAACAAAAACAAATTTTAATCACCCTTATCGCGAATCTCAAGGGAATAAATTCTTGGGAATAATTTTTGTTCCCATGAACAACAAGTTGGCAACGCCAATTGTTAGGGAATAAAGTAAACATCTGTTGCCAGTCGAACATGCTATTGTGAATTGATGTAATAGTATTTTTTACTTTTAACGCGTATTTTTATAATTTTCTTAATAAATAAATAAAAAATGAATAGCATTTTGCTCGGATTTATGTTATTTTTATTGGAAAAAAATAAAGAGACGAAACTTGAGAGATGCATCAAATCCACTGTGTTTATCGGAAGTAATGTACATATCGCACACTAAATCATAAAGAGTCACAACTCAAAATTATAAAAGTGCTTTTGCTTTTTTATAAACCAGTTAATTGAAGAAATCTATAACGGCCTCAACAATTTTTTTTGCAATACAGTCTTCTTGAAGAATATAAAATACGGTTATGCTTGTTTTTATGTCACATACTTGCGTCATTTGTAAAGTATCAACAGTTGTTTGCAACTACTCAGCATCTGAAATTTTTGGAGTTGTGACTCTTTATCATTTAGTGTGTGATATGTACATATGTAAGTGAAAAACGTTTTTGTTTTAGTGTTCTCACATCTAAAATGGGAATTTTACACAATATGCATTTTTCAGAACACGACCGTAAGTTTCGCAACCACTGTGCAGCGGTTTTTGCTAAAGATTTTTATCATTATAAAATATTTATGATCGTTTTATTTCTTTCTAAGAAGAAACGCTTCACATATTTTAAAACAATGACAGAACTATCTTGCATCTAGAAATGATTTATGATTGCAACAAATTTAAAACAAATATGTGTTAGTTTAACATTTTATCTACGAAGCGCCAGTAATATTTAAAGTTTTCACTTTTACATGGTTTAATTGATTATATATTTTGTTTTGGAATAAATTTAATTCGTTATAATATACTTCCGGCTTAGGGTGTTATTATTAGTTTTGTTTTTAATAGACTACAAAAATTTAATTTACTGCTCTTACTTTTGACTTATCAAATAGGTCAACAACAAGTCGCTTTATGCAGTTTAGTGGTAATAAATATATGATGCTTAGGCATAGTTGTTGTTGTAAATAATTTATGATATATTTTAATATTTTTTATTATGTTTTAATATTATTATTTATTTAAAAAAAAATATATATATATAAAACTAGCTGAGCGCGGCAAACATTGTCTTACGCCCCCCACTTGAATGCATACACAAAAATTCATCCAAGTCGATCCAGTTGCAGTATAGATAAATAACCTATATATCGACTGCAGCGCCATCTTCCGGGCAGATTTGTGAATCTAAACCATCCAAGGCACCAACCAAATGCATACAAAAAAATTCTTTCAAATCGGGCCAGGATTAGTTCAGTGACATACAACGTACAGTAGATTTCGCTCATAATCCTACTCAAGGACATACGCCCGCATTCAACAAAAAAAAATATATATTTGAATTTCAACTGTGCTTTAGTCAAAATTTGTATTGAAATTTTGTTTTAGCGTAAATACATTTAAAACTCATTGATACGGCAATTAAAATTTTTACAAACTCCTTTTTCCAGGCAACGTTGTTTGAGGTTTTAAAGCTTATTATGTTTTTATATGTGATACTCAGTATTATACTTAGACTTTTTTTATAAAGATATGAAGTTTTTAAAAAAAAATTTGATTGGGGTCCTTAAGCAGGAACGAATTGCCTCTAGATGATGCTTAACCAATAAAACAAACAAAAATTCTGCTGAAAGAACTTGTTTTTATTTTCCATAAAAGAACGCAAGCAAAGCATGAATTTTTATGCATTTTTTTCCTTAAAGAATTTGTACGAAAAAAAACAAAAAAACAAATTTTGAAAATTTTTTCAAATTTTGTTTTAGGTTTGCCTATACAGCACAATTATAAACAAAATTCTATGCGAGTTTTTTTTTAATTTTTCCCTTTCTCCTATTACGAATTAATATTTTCCCAAATGCGGGAATAAAAAAATTCCCCGGGAAAAAATAGGTATTATGACCGTAACTGAACTTGTTTTCACTAAAAATCGCTTACTTTCAAAACAGAAGGTAGTTTACATAAAAATATAATTATTACTCCATTGAAACAAAATTTATATATGTATGTAATTAAAATAGTATTTCATAGTTTTGTAATTTTTTTTATATATTTTTGGCAAGTTGTTGAATTTCAATAATTTTGGGCCAATCCCACGATGTCGACAACATTCGACTTGTCGGTTAATTACATTGGCCTGTCACACACGAGACTAATTTTTATGCCGCACAATTTTTGTTCTTTTAAGAACACACGAGACTAATTCATCCGGCATAAAAATGTATACGCATACATAGCTTTGTGTGTGTTAGTGTTTTTTGCATGCATTTGATATTTGCTGTTTTTTTAAGTTATGTGTGTATTGGTTATGTGCTGCTGATGCGGGGTTGAAGCCGGTTGAAAAATTATGCCAAACATAAAACCACTCTCTTTACCTCTCTCACCTACAAACTGGCATGTTATGCCAGCACAGTTGTTCTCGTGTGTGAAAGGCCATTCAAAACAAAAACAAGTGTTAATATTTTGTTGTTGTTTCAAATGGGATTGGCCCTTTGTTTATGCTTACACGCAAAAAAAAACGAGAAAATAAAATGTCAACAAACAGCAAAACAACAGGGATTCGTAATGCGGTGATGCCACTTAATACTCTTTTTTTGTTCCCAAGGAATTCATGAGTGGAGGAATTTTTTCTAGAGAAAATTATTTTCGCTGGGAAATAAATTCCGAGTGAATATTCATATTTTTTAGTTTTTGTAGTTTTTTTTATAAAAATTTTTTATTTTTTGAAATTTTTGTTTATTTGCTTTTAACAACTTAATTAGTGCCAAAATAATTTTTTTTTGGAAAATATCTCTCATCTCACATAAATAGTTTTTAGAACTCTTCAACTTTTCAGAAGAAATGACAAACAGATCGATAAACCTATGTACATATATATACACGTACATACATATGTATGTATATACATACATATACATATATTTTTTCTTACCGATAAATTTTACTTCAAGGCCTTTTAAAGTTATTTTGAATGTGTCTGTGTGTATTTAAAAGTAATTTAAATTAAACAAAATGACGAGTCACTCTTTCGTAGACTCAAGCAAATAAATTTACATTTTCAGTTGCATGAACAATGAAGTGCACAACAATAGCACTTTTGTGAAGAGACACTGCTGAAAGAATTTAGCTACTTGGCTTAAATGAAAATATTAGGTAAATACTTTCACACTGGCAAAAAAAGTATCTTAGATAAATAAAATTTCCTTGGTATTTCACACAAATTAATTATACGATTTTTAAATTTTTCCAACTTTCTAACTGCTTAAAATGCTACGAATAAACGAGACATTTTAGAAAGCTGCATATGCATATAGTGGAAGAATTTAAAATATTTAATACAGTGTACAGCACACACAAAAAATAGAACAATACTCTATAGTTTAGTGCTGTTACCAAAGCAGAACAAAGAAAGTTTACGTTTGATCCTATAAGCAAAAAAAAGAGGGCCAGTTACTTCCTTCGCAGATGGTTATGGCGAATCCACATAGGAAATTCTTGCATTTTAAATACAAAATGGCCTCAGCAGTTTTATGTTAAATCTTAAGAGAAATATGTTAACCCTCTAATTCTTTTCCATATGTGACGCGCAAAATAGAAAGGGACCTAAGGGTAAAAACCGGTTTTGTTCAGGAGAGCCATTTTAAAGATTTAAATACGTGTATCTTTGGTGTACCATCACTGAGCGTGTTGATATTGGTCTCATTTGAAAGCGACACATCTTATGACGTCAGGAACGTGTTGGTCAACCTTGAAAACGCGCGTAGGTCTTCCCTACCTCTTGTTTTGTGTAGTTGGTTTTTACTGTTTTCTACCTAGCGCGCTGTTTCCATGAGTTTGATATCATTTTTCTCGCGTTTTTTCGAATCCAGGTTTATTTTCTGAAATTATTAGTAATAATAATATAATTCTTTTAAATCGTGAATATCACTCTGTTAGTACGAAAAATTTTTCACATAACCTTAGAATCGTCGACTTCAATTTCATAAAACGCGCATATCTCTGGGAGGAAACACTTTTGGGGCATGGCATCGGTCTCATTCGATGCTCAGATGTTGTCCACATCAAAAAAAAAAAAGTGAAAATCGATTTTTTTTACCCTTAGGTCTCTATCTCTATGCGTTGTCACATATTTGCTTTTGCTCCTTTCACAAATAAGACTTCATTAATTCTTTTTTTTTTTTTTTTACTTTAGGTCATACACCTTTAAAATTATTAAAGATATTTAAAAAATATATTGTAAATGAGTTTTATGAACTCCTAACTTCCTTTCAATATATATATTTTTTATTTACTTTATTTAAAATGCTTTTATATATGGGTGTGTGCTATATATTTTTACTGTACTGTACTGTACAAATATTTGAAACTATATTTACTTATGTGTGTTACAACAAATTTATGCTTTTCAAAGACATGTGTGCCAAAAATAATAAATAAAAATCCTAAACCAATACGACATAAATTATGACAAATGAACAACAATACGTTAGTTTACAAAAATAAGATTGCTCAATTCTCAAGTCGTCTTGTATGGTTTGAAGTTGTATGTTTTTTCATACTATTTATTTACAATTTAGTTTTACAACAATAAGTATTTTTGATAAGATTTTGTTTTTGTATTTGAAAAGACAATTTCAAACGAAATCTCTTAAAACAAAAATATTTTACATATAAGTTCCGGTCGAGATTTTGTTGCACCAACTTTTAATTTTTTAGTAAAAAAGAGCGAGAGAGGATTACAAAATGTATATACTTCTATTTCATAACTCTGCCACATATTCAAGAATTACTGGACCGCGACTAACTTGTTTTTGCTCTGAGAAATTTGATTTGAAATTGTCTTTTCAAATACGTTTTTAAACGATACCACATGGCTTGTGAATTGAGCAAATGTATATTTAACTACATATGTACATACTTATACAAATTCATAAATTATACAACAATAATTTTATTATACATAATAGCTAAAGATGCTGTCTAGTCAACTTAAAATGTTCATAAATTGGTATCTACAAAAACTTGATTTATGCACAAACTGTTAATTAATTAATTTGTGTGACAAAATCTAAAAAATTGGACACAAATTTTAAGTGACCTAGTATAGGTTGTAGAGCTACTTGAGAAGAAGATTTCGTTATCTTTAGAAATTTAACTACACCCTCAAAATTGAAAAATACGTTTTCTTTGAGACTTTTAGGCAAATAAATTTTTCAAACAATTGTCACTTAGTGCAAAAAAATCCTTAAGAGGATACGTTCATGGATTTTTTACTTTTCATAGAAAAATTTTTAAGTAAGTAGGTTATATTTTTTATACTTAGTTTTTATTTAATTTATTTTAGAATTATAATGTTGTGAGCACAGAATTTTTATATTTCTTTTTAAACTTATATCTAATCAGCGGGGTCATTCATGCAAGCAAAGCTGATCATACCCATTATAGAGTATTAAATATAATATTTAATCATATTTTAAGCTGCTCCAAGGAACTTCAAGTTCAATTTAAGTGAAAACTTTAGCATGCGGACATAAAGACCTCTCCAACGATGCCTTATTTCTCAAACTGTGTTAAGTAGTTTGAGAGTTATGAACGAATAGCAGAACACACACTCCCTCTTTTGTCTTGATCTAGGAAAAAATGCACATTCGCCCTAGACCTGAGATTCGATATATGCAAACGAAGTAAAGCTAAGAATTTTGGAAAAAAAAAATTTTCGATATTTCGAAAAAATAATTTAAAAATTCGAATATTCACTAAACCGAACTTCTCTCGATAGTTTCTCGAGCTATTGACGATAGCTTCCAACTTCACCTGAGATTCGATATAAACGAATGCTCACTAAAGTGAAGAAATTTCGAAACAAAATTGTTCGATATTTCTTCGCGAATATAAAAAAATGCGAATGTTCACTACAGCGAATTATCTCGATAGTTTCTCGAATGTACGACGATAGCCTAGTAGATGTATGCTAGTATGTTACTAATTTAGACAATGCTTAACTATAAAAACAAGCAAAATTTTCAAATAAATAAAGAGTTTATGTCAAATAGATATACTTCGGTATTTTATAAAAAAAAGTAAGTTAAAATAAATAAATTAAAAAATAAAATTACTTATTTTACTTGTTCTGCTGCCTTTTTGCGATATCTAAATTAGTTCAATATTCTGCCACTTTTGATATTGGTAGCGAATCTTAAAAATCTAATGTTTTTTGTAACAAAACTGAGCGACAGGTAAATTTTTTTTATTCTCGAAATTTTTACTCGATAAATAAATGTTCGAGATATATTCGAAATTAATATCATTAATGAAATTCTAGATCCACTGGGCTATTCTGTTGGGCTGGAGATACCGTGTTTGTATAAAGTAAATAAAATACATTAAAATAAATTAATTAAAAAATAAGCATAATAAATAATCTTAAAAAAATTACTTATTCTGCTGCATTTTTGCAATATTGAAATAAGTTCGATATTGGCTCACTTTTGATATTGCTAGCGATCTTTCAAAATCGAAGGTTTTTTTGAAACAAAATTGAGCGACAGATAAACCTTTCTTGATTCATTTTTGAGTGCCATTTTCGATAGTTTTATACGATAAATATTCGAGATATATTCGAAATCGATATCATTAACGAAAGTCTTGGTCAAGTGGGTTACTACTACACTTCCTTCCTTAAACATTTAAAAAATTTACATTGAAAGAATAAAAAAAAAACAAACCAAAATAGAAAAATATCTTCCAGTTGACTAATTTTGAACAAATTCCTTTAAAAATTACTCGTACAGCTGTCGAAAATAAAACAGAAATGCAAGCAAACAGTTAACGTAGAAATAAAAAAGAAACCAATTTATCTGCTAAAAAAAATCCGATCATGTCTGGAACATATAAAATAAACGAACACAAAAGTATGACTGTTGGCCAATTTACGCACACCATAATTAAATAAAAAAATCAAAAAAAAAAATCAAGAAACAAAAGAAAAAATAAATTATAGCAATAAGAAACAAAGGAAAAATATAACTATTTATAAGACAAAAAAAAATAAATAAAAAATAACACGAATAAAAAATCTAGAAAATTACAACAATTCGGTATTAAATTTGTAATACTGTTCTAATAAAAAGCGTGCTTAGAGTCATAGAAAATCTCTAGAGAAAAAATAAGAATGTCAACTGGATTTGAAGGCAGACCACTTTGTACAGCTTTTAGCCATTTAGATTTAGAATTACTACATGCCTGATTTGCAAAAGCCGGTACAAAAGTTAAAGCAATAAACTTGCTGAGACTTGATTTAGCTTTAATTCCATAAGCTTAAGAATTTCAACTTTATTGAAGTAAATGTATTGATGTATGTTATGTGTTATGTGTTATGCACATGTACATATGTGTACGTTTCTACCACATAAATTCTATAAAAGTTGTTTTTATTAAATGACACCATTTCACACCAGACCAAAACAATTTGCTATAATAAAACAAAAGATTTAAGACACAAACTTGTTTTTTTTTTCGTATTCTATTCGTTTTGTTAAAATGTTAATTTAAAGCAACTTTCTTTTAATTAAAAATATATAAAAATAATACATTTTGAACAATGACTCTCTGTAATTAACGAAAGCCAATTTATTTTTAAATATTTACGGGGCGAGGTATGCGTTCGAGGAAGCAGTGTGAAGTGAACTAAAAGAAGAAATTGTATCATTGATGATTTATCTATAGCCAAACAGACAAAATAATATATGAACGCTTAAAATATTTTTAATTGCTTATTTACTAAATAGAAATTAATGTCACTAACAAGTAGTATTGAGGTTAAAGAAATGAGGGCCAATAAATAACATCTCAACTACTGATTAGAATTGTCTGAAACTAAATCAAAATTTGACATCTTTAAATTTCGGTAGTCTTCACAGGTACATTATATTCCTAACTAAGCTAATCGCTTGCTAAAATACATATTCCAATTACTCGAAAAAAACTAAAATTAATCGATTAATCGAAACAACTTATGACAGTCTATATTTTATTCGAGTAATTGAATTATATATTGTACTAATAATCGTTTACTGTTTTCTTAAAACAATCGAATAAATTTTTATTCAATCAGTCGAATAAATGTTTAATTTATCCATCGAATAATTTTTATTCGATCCACTGAATAACTTTTTATTCGACCCATCGAATACATTTTTATTCCACCCACCGAATAAATTTTTATTCGATCCATCAAATAAATTTTTATTCAAATAATCGAATAGGATTTTATTTGGCAATCGAATAAATTTATAATTGATCTATCGAATAAATTTTTATTCGATCAATCGATTAAAATTTCATTTGGTCAAATCGAATAAATTTTTATTCGGTTAATCGGACTAATTTTTAGTTGATCAATAAAAATGTGTTTTTATTTGGTCGATCCAAATAATTTTTCTTCTATCAATCGAATTTCTTATTATTCGGCCAATGGAATAAATTTTTATTCGAACTATCGAGTACATTTTTATTCAATCAATCGAATAGATTTTTATTCAATCAATGGAATAAACTTTTATTTGATCAATCGAATAAATTTTTACTCCATCAATTTGATAATTTTAATTCGATCAATCGATTAAAATTTCCATTGTTTAAACAAATAAATTTTTATTCGGTCAATCAGATTAATTTCAATTTGAGCAATCCAAGTAGTTTGTATTCGAATAATCGAATAAGTTTTTATCTGATTAATGCAATAAATTTTTATTGAATCATTTGCATAACTTTTTATTCATTCAATCGACTAAAATATAATAACTTTGATGTTATTTGTTCATTAATAATTATCACATGTAATTTGGCTTAAAAAGCAATACGAACCTTAGCCCGTTCAAATTATAAATATAAAATATAATAATTGAATAATATTTATAAGATCAATCACTAAAATTTCATTCGGTCAATCGAATAGATATATATTCGGTCGATCGAATTAATTTTTTTTTCAGTCGATCCAAATAATTTTTCTTCTATCAATTTATTTTTATACGGTCATTCGAATAAACTTTTATTCGATCTATTGAATAAATTATTATTCAATAAATCGAATTAACTTTTATTTGATCAATCGAATGAATTTTTATTCCATCAATTGATGAAAAAAAATTTTTTTTATTCGGTCAATTGAACTAATTTTAATTCGATCAATCGAAATAATTTGTATTCGATCGATCGAATAAGTTTTTATTTGATTGCAACACATTTTTATTCATTCATTTGCACAAAATTTTGATTCAACCAATCGAATAAAATATAATATATAATAATTGAATAGCCTTAATTCAATCAATCGATTAAAATTTCTTTCGTTCAATCGAATAGGTATTTATTCGGTCAATCGGACTACTTTTTATTCGATCAATCAAATTTATTTTGTTAAGAAATTGTAAACGCACGAATAAATTTTATTTTTGTTCAGTCAATCGAATAAATTTTTATTCGTTCTAAATCTTAGTATTTTATATTATTAATAGAATAATTTTTTTTTACATCAATTGTATAAATTTTTATTCGGTCAATCGAAATAATTTCTAATCGATCATTATAATAAATTGCTATGAGGTCGACGGAGTAAACTTTTATTCGGACAATTGAATAATGCCCTAATTCTGTTCGACGAATGTATCGTCTTGTCTATGGACGAAAAAAAGAAGCAGTTTTGTTTCTTTAAAACGATTATTATTTATTGTCTATGCTAGAAGGTTCGTGTATTTGCTTTATGATTTTGTTCTAAACATTATATCCAACACATATTTTTTCATATATTTTTCAAACTATTGTATAATAATTTAATTGAATTTTTATGTTTTAAAAACATGGCAATAATATTTATATTTTTCATTGTCAAAGACAACAACCGTTTTTGAAAAAAATAATTTAGAGACTTCAAAGACATGAACTCAGAAGCATTTTCAAACAAAAACGTCCTAAATCTTCTTACTGAATTAGGGCATAAGTCTTTATTCGATCAATTGAATATGTTTGTATTACTACAATCGTTGAAACTTGTGTTTGAATGATAGATAAATGTTTATTCAAGCTATCCAATAGATTTTTATTCGATTAATCGATTTCAATTAATAATTTTTTTTAAACGAATAATTTTTTCATCGAATAACTTTTTAGTACAATAACTTTTTAGTTATTATTATTAATTTTTTTATTAATGAAAAAAATTTTTGTTTAAGCAATATTTTCAATAATTCAATAATTTTTTTTTATCTAATCGATCCAAATTATATTTTACTTCGAATTTTTTATCGGATATTTAACCATTGCTGCTCGATGGAGGAAAACAATATCAAAGACGTAAGGTCTCAAAGGGCCATCCACATATGTATTATTTAACGCTATTTTCGAAGTTTGCTTTTATACACCCCCCACACTTTAGTAGAGCTTTTTACAAAATTTTTTAAATCGTGACAAATGCTTGCCTACCCCCCCCCCATGTTTATTCACGTATTGTTTTTTTTAAATCTAAATAAAAACTCAATCGTGTAGTTTTGAAAAAAAATTTAGATGTTTTTTCTAATTCTATTGTGAATTAAAAAAATATTTTAAAAATTTTTTCTCTTGAGCAGCGTATAACTATTTTCATTGGCTTGGTGCCGCTTTCAAACACATCTTTTGCTTTATTTTATTTACCATATTTATGGCTAATTTTACTATTTGCTCAATACTTCTTCTTTATTTTATCTGCTCATTAAGTCTGCCAATGACTTGTTTTGTAATGTCTGCATATTTCTTTTGACATTTGTTAATTTACAAAAATGTTAAATGGCAAATATTTGTTAAGTTTCTCTCAATTTTCTTTCCTTTTTTTTAATCCTCATATGTTTGGATTTTTTTTTTTTTCATTAGCTGTTGCTAAACAAACTAAATAAATAAAAAATTAGTTACCAGTCATAAAATAAATAATGAAGATGAAGGTTTTAACAATAAATTTCACTTTCATATATGTATGTATTTATGGAAAAAAACGTGTTAATTTCTGAAAAGTGGTCATCGATGAACGATGAACTTTTTTAATATTTTTTATTTTACAAAATTACACTACCGAAAGTTAATAACATAGCTGAGATTTACTTACATCTATGATAAATTTTTTTTAATATATTAAAAATTTATTAATGAAAACCAAATTGTATGTTTTTTGAAAAGAAAACTGATATGACCCTGATTTTACGGCCACTGCTTTTAATTAAGAGTTCATAGCCTTATCTTACATATTTTTTAATAACTGGTTGTTTGCATGTCTTTCTCTCCCACATTCTACATTGTATTTAGAAAAAAAAGATTTAACACAGTTTGGGTGTTAAGAACTCTAAACTTGTAAACAAATTCAACAAACATTAACATTTGAATTGCAAGCATAACTAAACGAACACAACAAGTGAATGAATGACGTTTGAATACTTTAAGAAACCAAACTGCAAAATAATTGAAGAAATAGAAATAAAAATGTGTTTAAATATTTCTGTGGTATTTATGATGGCTCTAAAATTCTAATCAAGAACAATGAAAATATTTGTTTAACAAAAAAAAAAATATATGTTAAGAAAGAACTTGTGAAAAACAAAGTAAATACAACCGAAACGCAATGAGAAATGAGGATATACATATATTAATTTTGTGAGCATTTATCACGAACTTTAAAATGCCGCAGCAATTTTCGGCATGATATTTCAAATTTGTACGCTTTACGGTTGGAAAATTCGGTTATAGCAGCTGCTACTGCTCTAAAAAACTAAAAAATATTAAAAAAATTGTTGAAAATAAAGTGAAATACAATCAGAGTAACAAATCAAATTAAATATTGCAAGCTAAAAATATAAAAAGATTTCCTTGCCTACTCTTTTTTTTTCTCTGCTACACTATTTGATTGATAGATATTTTATTTTTTCATGACACACACAACACACGCACAAATACAATCAGCAGCTCTAAATATTTTTAGAATAAGAAAATAGAATTGTTAAATTTTTGTAATATATGAATGCATCGAAAAATTTTCAGGAAGCTAAATTATTTCATTTGATTTTTGTTATAAAAATTATCCAATTTTAATAATCACCCCTATCGTGAATAAAATGTGAAATTTTTGTTCCCATGAAATTTTCATTCCCCGTGAAGGGAAATTTGCTATCGGGAACCTCATGGAAACGTTTGTTCCCGCTATCGATTCGTGAACAAAACCAAGGGAAAAGTGAAAAAATCCATGTGAAAAATATTATTTACGATAAGGGGAATCAGAAAAGGGAACAGATTTCTGGGGGAAAATTATTCACGATTGCAATTTTGGGAAAAGGGAAAATATTTTAAGGGAAAAACTGTTCACATACGGGTGAATATCTGAATGTATTAAATGCTAACAATTTGTAATCTGGATCAATTACTATTTAACTGCCTTATTTGTACAAATTATTAACGCTTAATAGAGGGTTTATAAAACAGATTTCCATAAAAAATTTTGCTTATTAAACTTTTATGAAGCCGAAATATTTTTTTATAAATAAAGCAGTCAATGTTTTAACACCATTACCAAAGATACTATCGTTGCTGTAAACAAAAGTGTGGCAGAAGGTCGTTGGTTGTAGGAATTTTGACGGACAGTGTCTGTGTGGAAAACTTTGCAGCACAAACATTTTGGCCTACACTCAGATCCAGATGTTGTAGTAATAAAGCCTCGAGACCATCATGTGCGCTATCCTTTCTACAACAATAGTTGACATTGGCGGCGAACATTCTTCGTATTATTTATGACATAATGACAGCAATGCTCGAAAAATCGCTATAAGTCTGGACGTTCAGAATGCGCTCCGCAGTGCTTATGTGCACGATATCTTCATCATCAGAGAATGACAAAATTATAGTTTTAAGTGCTCTTAGAGTATTGGCCGTCAAACAACTATGCGTGCGTACAGATAAAAATAAAAATTACGTTCATATGCAATCACACGCATTAATTTAAAACCGAATGCGTATAACTATCAATATCCAACAACTATGTTGATACACATTTCTTAACTCACCCAGCACAAACAACTATAACTAAAATGTATAGATTGTATGACTGTATTATATGCATGAGTAGAAAAATACTCAGACTATTAATCGGCTACACATGCCTATATACAGGGCTATTTTACTTACACACACATAAAACATGTTTTTAAACAGCCACACATGCATAAACTCATTTTCCATTCCATTTAATATACACAAATGTTTGTATACATTGGCGAATGATATATAAATATCCCGAGTATCATACGTACATTTTTTTTTGTCCGATCAAATATCCACAGCCTGGCTATAAGCATACTACGATTATAAGTATGAGATAGATTCAATGCACTTGATATGCATAAACGAAGTAGAGATGCTCTTGTATGTTGAAATCGGCTTTAACCATAGTTGCTTGAGAGAAAATATGTGAGTGTACAAATAGTTTGCGCTACAATTATGATTATACGCAGTTACTAAAATAAAGACTTTTTACTTATTTATATTTTGTTTGAGTACCCATTGTCATTCTCTGGTATTGATCTTTCAAATAAAAAAAATTTTGGATTATTATTAAATTTATTGTGCTATTTTTTACAATTTCTATCGGGATTATAAAATACTTTACAATATGAAGTTTTAATACCAAATAAGATATTAAAATTACATGAGGACTCAGACAAGTGTAAGGAAAGCTGCTTAGGAAAAGAATAAAATACGTATTGTTTGTGTGTGTTGTTTTCCACTTAAGCTTTAAGGAAAGTAAAGAATTTAATGTTAGAATTTCTAGCTGCCTCATCACCAACAAAAATCATCCTTTTCATATGCACTAGCAAGTAATTTTGTAATCTCTTGTTTCTCAGAAGTAATAATTTTTTCAATTTTTGAAGCTTTGAATTGAGAGGGATTTCTAATAAAAAAAAAGGAACAGTTGAGGCATCATTTGAAGAAAACCGATATAGAATATTTGGTGGAAGTTTATCAGGCAACTTGTCGTGAGAGATTTATTGTTTGTAAGATCAAGAATAGTGGTAAACTCTAACATTTTATGCAGATTTATTTAAATTATATCGAAACAAAAATGTCCATGCACTTGAATTATCCCAAATTAAGCTCGAACCGGAGATCAGACTTACAAAAAATAGACTAGTATTGAAATTATTTAGTAGCTCGTTTACACATAAATCAAACAAGAACTGTTAAACTTCGATTACGATTAGTAACCAATTAGATTAGATTTTAAAAAGAATTGTAATGATTATATAATTGCCTTCAAAATAATTGCTGATAAATAATTGATTACGATTACTAATAATCGAAAAGTAATCTGAATTGCTTAAAGTTACTAAAAATAATCAAAAAGACTCAAAAGTAATCAAAAAGTAATCCGACTACTTTCAAAGATTACTTTTGATTCTTAATAAATAATCAAAAAGAATCAAAAGTAATCCTTAAAAGTAATCGGATTATTTTTTGATCATTTTTGATTCTTTTTTATTATTTCAGTAATTTAAATTAATTCAGATTACTTTTCCATTATTAGTAATCGTAATCAATTAGTAATCGTGCGAAACTGAATATAATCGTAATTTAATCATTACTTTACCTTTAAAAAAAGTAATCAAATTATTAATCATTGCGATTACTAATGATTACTTAAAAGATATGAATCAAAATAATTTAAATTAGATGGATTTAATCTGCCGTGTCGTTTTTTTTTCGTAACACGAACACGCACAACTAAACAAAAGGAGTGGGTGTTATTGCCAACTTTTCTAAAATGCTTGTATTAGGAACAGAGGTCTCCTCACCAAGTTTTATGGTGCTGGCTCACTTGAAAATAATTTTTGCTTCAATTTCTACTTTTAGACACATAGTGCATTGCCGGAATTAGCACTTCTGAAAATTGCTTTTGCAGCTGCAATTTTTTTAGCGATAGAGATCTAGCTTTAGCGAGTTACATAGTAAGGAGCTGTACCGATTAAAATTGGTGCATGTGAAGAGAGTTAATGCTCTGAATAAAAATTATAATCGAAACGAGTCGAAAATTTTCCATCTCACTCAACGTATAGTTTAAACATTACTCCGAATATTTTTTCATTTAATTTGAAGTGTCTCAAATGGAATAGGCTTGATTTGTTACTGGCCTCAAGGGGTAATTTCGTTTGAGCAAATTTAAAAAATTCAGTATTATATTAGTGCTATACTATAGTCCAGACAATCCCCCTTATTGTGAATGGCGTCGTCAACGTCACATAAAGACGATAGTAAATATTGTCGCTTGTCTACTCTTTATCGGCAACAATTGGCTCTTATTGACAATATCTTACTAATCTCTAAGGCTTTGTAAATTAATGGAGCATGTTAATAGTAGTGAATTGTTGTTGACGAAGAGTAGACAAGTGGCAATTTTTACTGTCGTCTTGATGTGACGTCGACGACGCCATTCACAATAAGGGGGAATATTTTTTCAGTTAGAAGAGGTTTGATTTGTTTCTGGCCTCAAGAGCTAAGAAGTAGTTTTGGACATAAAGTTTCGTTCGTGCAAAATTAAAAAATTAAATATTATACTGATGTTATACTAATTGCAGGAGGTTGAATATTTGTTAATATCCAGTTTAAAGTACTTAAACGTTATTTCATATTCAATTAATAACACTGCAATTAATTTTAGTGTAAGAGATTTTTATCTTAAGAATATTTAATTGTTAAATGGCTTCAAGCTTCCAAAAAAATATAATTTTTAATCTTCGGATTATATTCAACACATTTGTTTAATTGCTAGTCCGTGAACAAGTATGAAGAATTCTTAATTGTTCCGCTTTTTTTTTAGCAAAGTCTTTCTTGTATAAAACCCAAAAAAAAATTATACATATTTCTAATACCTTAAATTTGTGCGTTTTTTTTTTCTTGCAATATTAAACTGGATTATTTTATTGTTTCTTGTTTTTAAATTTTTGCTATAAAATTTTTTTTTATACTAAAATAACATTTAAATGAATAATAAATATAAATGTTGTTAGAAAAAAAAACAACGAATTGAAAACAAGAACGGCAAAAAATAAAAAAAATTAATGCTAAAAACGAAAGACTGAGAAAACGAACACTATTTGATTTAAGTGTGTGTGTGTGTTGTTGTTATTGCAGTAATTATAAAAGAAGGTTCGTTGTTTAAGTCTTAGGTTTTTATTTATGCATTTTTTAAGTTCTCGGGCAAATTGAGGTTTAGGCATATTTTTAATTTTAATTTTTTTTAGCAAAAAAAAGGGTAAAAAAATTAAAAAACAAAAACAAAATTAAAAGGCATAACACACAAAATATTTAAAAAAATTCCATTTTATATGATTAAAAGCGAACAATTTTTGGGAGCCCATTTAACACAAAAAAAATTCCTTTGAGTATAATGACATCATTTTATTTAAAAAGTGACTAAATCATGATTTCCTACGAAACTAAATTTGCATATACAATGTGCATATCAAGGTTAAGGTAACGTTACCTAAAAAAATCAAAGGTTAAATGACGAATATTTGTTATTTATAAAAATTTGTAAGTATATGTGGCCGAGGGTAGTTTTTTAATAGTTAACTTTTCATTGATACAATGTTTTCATTCAAAATTTATGTTTTGTTCATTCAAGTAATAAGTTTTCTTATTTAAGCGTTTCAGTATTCAGTATTTTTAACTCCTTTTTTATAGGAAATTAAATTTTTATTTTATTAATTTATGTAATTTTCTTTAAGAAGACAATGTATATTGTGTATATATCATTATTCGACTATTACGAAAATTAATCTTTGGAAATCACACAAGACACCTCAATATCAATCTATTTCGAACATTGCTGGATGTAATAAACATATGTACTCGTATATACATACATATACAATACATGCACATGTGGCTATTGTATCTATTATATCACTTTTACTTTCATATGCAACTGGTTCAAAAAAAAAAATCACTAACAAAGACACACACTCAGCCACTCTTAACCACATCCACTTAATAATATTTAATTGTCTAAATGTTGGTTGCAGTATGTGTCTTGTGTCGCTTGCATTTTCATTGTTATTGTTATTGCAGTCTTGCCAAAGAAATTGACAATCGATTTTTATACGTATTATTAAAATATAACACTTAAAACGTTGCTATTTTGTTTTTATGGTTTATTGTTTTTTAACTAAATGTGTTGGCTCAATGTCAATAAGGTTTAAAAATTGGTTTTACGCCACATGCAATAAAATTAATTATTAACATGCACATTTAAACTTTATGAGAGCTTTGAGTTTTTAATAGTTAATGAACTCCAAAAACTATAAAATTTTTACAATTTTACAGCTTCAAAGATTAAACAATAAAATTAATTTTTTGCTGACTTGTCTCAATTAAAATGCGCCTGCCTTTAAAAAAGGCTGTTATCTAATTTTACGCATGAACAAAAATTTATATACAAACGTATAAATAACAATAATTTTTAGCTTGGTGTTTAGCTAAAATAAAAGACTTTACAATAAAAAAATAAGATAAAATACAGTATAATAATTGTGATGATAAATTTTATATAAGTCAGCTTATCAATTATATAAATGGTGCGAAGATTTGTGGCTCTGATTGTATATTTCATAATCGCTTTTAGTGAATTTTCAAAATTTTACATTAAAAATTTAATTTTAATTTATATTATTGCAGAATTTGCGATATATTTATGGGCAAAATGGAATTATCTATAAATCTTAATTTGCAATTGCATCTAGCGGTATTTTAAATCTTGCAGTTGTGTAGCCTACTGTAGTCTATGTGTTTAATTCATTATGAACAAGTCATAATTATCTAGTTTTCTTAGCTTTGAAAAGAAATCGTAAAAGTAGGTAATTTAAAGTTGTTTTTTAATTTCGTCTTAAGTTTCACTTTAGCAGAAATTCTAATTAAAATCCCCTTCAAGTTCCAATCAATATATTGTCGTTCATATTAAATAAACTTATAAAGTTTTAAGTTAACGTGTTCTAAAAACTTAAAGTTTGCTGGCCGACTGTAATTAAATAGCTATAAACAAAAGTAATAAAGGTTATTAATTTAATAATTGGAAAATAGACCACTTTATAATGATATTTTTATGATTTCAAATTAAATAAGTCTAACGTACTCTTTCGTCTTTTTATAATAAAAGTTTCTTTTATACACTTTTATCGTATTTAAAAATGAGCCAAGTTTACTTAATAAAGAGCAGTCAGCTTAAATTCCATAAATTCACCACCTTTTCTCCCTCTGTCTTTCTCTCTCATATACATATGTTTTTTATTTATTTATGTCATACGAGTGTTTAAATTCCCCCTCAACTTGCATATTGTTTATTACATTTTAAACCTGTTGTTTGTTATTGTTGTTCGGGTTTAGTCATATTTTTGTATATTGAACTATTGCGTGATTTTGCTGTTGTTGTTGTTGTTTTTGTATTTTGTTTTGGTGCCTAATAAAAAGTGCATAACGAGCATACACATCGATCACAAAAGTACACAGTGTGTCAAAAAAGTTGTTTTTTACTGCAGTATTTTTTTTTTTGTTGAAATGGAATTTCAAGATTCTACTAGATTTCTTGTGGGTAATAAGTGGCAACGTAGACCAAAATTATTAATAAAATAAAAAAAATTATAATAAAAAAATATAGGCGTAGAAGGGATTTTTGTTGGTTTTTTGGTGCGGGCACTGACACGCTAGTATTGCTTTTGTCTCCCTAGAATTATTTAGACTTGCCTGTAATTATATATTTTAATATTACTCATAAGAATCACCAGTCGTAATGCCCCCTTCACGAAAAAAATTTTTTAGCTACGCCACTGATAATCTAAGACTTGATAAAGTTATTGGAATATTGGAATTATTTTTTCTTTTAGTATTTCAGAAATTAAATTTATATTTGGTAAAAAATTTGGATGCGACTTTCTACAACTTCCTAGTAACCAATTAAAAAATTGAAAATCTTTATACTTCCGTCTTTTCGAGTCATTTAGAAATTCACGCAGCCTCAAATAAAGAATTTATTTTTTTTACCTCAAGTTATTAAAAACTATATCTTAATAGCAAAAAATATTCAATAAAAACATACATTTAAGTCTTTAAGTTGGTAATAGAGTTTAGTTTGACAACCAATGTCGTAGTAAAACAAGTAAGAGTGCTATATTCGGCTGTGCCGAATCTTATATACCCTTTACCAACGTACGTACATATATATAGTATACAGACACGTACATACATATTTGTTTTGTGAAAAAATTTATAATTTCTTAAAGTTTCCATCTTTGGAGCTATAATTTTCATTTTTAAAATTTCATACACCAAACTTTTCTTTCAGAAGCATAAAATATATTCAATTTATAAAGAAAAAGAAAAAAATTTTTAGACCTATTTAATTTTACATAACACAAAAAGTGTAAGTTTTCCAACCCTGGAGTCATAATTTTGGATTTTTCTGATTATTGATACCAATCTAGTTCTTTAAAAAATGCATAAAATATGTTAAGTGAAAAAAGCAAGAACGAAATAAGTAAAAACTTAGTTTCATTTAATTCCTTTAATATTAAAAAAAATCAGTTAAGTGCGACTTTGAATCGCGCACGAAAGGAAGGTTTTTTGCTTTTTTGAAGTTTTTTTCAGTTAAAACGATTTTTTCAGTTTTGTCGCTTTTTTCTCGTTTTGGCGATTTTGTCTGTTTTTGGAGGTTTTTTTCATTTTGGCGATTTTTTTCTGTTGTTGGGCTTTTCTTCATTTTGGAGATTTTTCTCATTTTGACGATTTTTTCTGTTTTTTTGGGTTTTTTCGCGATTTTTTTTTGGCGATTTTTTTGTTTTTTTTTCGTTTTGGTGATTTTTTTCATTTTGGCGATTTTTTTTCATTTTGGCAATTTTTTTCTTTTTTTTATGTTATTTTTTCGTTTTGGTGATTTTTTTCATTTTGGCGATTTTTTTTTCATTTTGGCGATTTTTTTTCATTTTGGCGGTTTTTTTCTGTTTTTAATTTTTTTTTTCGTTTTGGCGATTTTTTTTCTTTTTTTGGCGATTTTTTTTCATTTTGGCGATTTTTTTCTGTTTTTTAGGTTTTTTTTCGTTTTGGCGATATTTTTCATTTTGGCGATTTTTTTCATTTTAGCAATTTTTTCGTTTTTTTGCGATTTATTTTAGTCTTAGACATTTTCTTTTAATTTAGTGCTTTTTTTCATTTTGGCGATTTTTTTCTGTTTTTTGGGGTTTTTTTCGTTTTGGTGATTTTTTTTCATTTTGGCGATTTTTTTATCATTTTGGCGATTTTTTTCTGTTTTTTAGGTTTTTTTTTCGTTTTGGTGATTTTTTTCATTTTGGCGATTTTTTTTTCATTTTGGCGATTTTCTTTCATTTTGGCGATTTTTGTTTTCATTTTAGCAATTTTTCCGTTTTTTTGCGATTTATTTTAGTCTTAGAAATTTTTTTTTAATTTGGTGCTTTTTTTCGTTTTGGCGATTTTTTTTCTGTTATCTAGGTTTTTTCTTTTTTTTGGCGATTTTTTTCATTTTGGCGATTTTTTTCTGTTTTAAGGGGTTTTTTCGTTTTGGCGATTTTTTTTTTCATTTTGACGATTTTTTTCTGTTTTTTAGGGTTTTTTTCGTTTTGGTGATTTTTTCATTTTGGCGATTTTTTTTCATTTTGGCGATTTTTTTCTGTTTTTTAGGTTTTTTTTCGTTTTGGCGATTTTTTTTCATTTTAGCAATTTTTCCGTTTTTTGCGATTTATTTTAGTTTTAAAATTTTTTTTTAATTTGGTGCTTTTTTTCGTTTTGGCGATTTTTTTTTCTATTTTTGGCTTTTTTTCATTTTGGCGATTTTTTGTTTTTTGGGGTTTTTTTCGTTTTGGCGATTTTTTTCATTTTGGCGATTTTTTTTTTCATTTTGGCGATTTTTTCTGTTTTTTAGGGTTTTTTTCGTTTTGGTGATTTTTTTCATTATGGCGATTTTCATTTCGGCGATTTTCTTTCATTTTGGCGATTTTTGTTTTCATTTTAGCAATTTTTCCGTTTGTTTTTGCGATTTATTTTAGTCTTAGAATTTTTTTTTTAATTTGGTGCTTTTTTTCGTTTTGGCGATTTTTTCTTGTTTTTGGCGATTTTTTTCGGTTTGGCGATTTTATAATTTTTTATTTTTTCAGTTTTACCGTTTTTGAAAATTTCAAGAGTTTTGCTCTTACGGTTTCCAAGATACAGCAAATAGTCAAAATTACATAGTCAAAATTGCATTAACTGATGGAACACCCTTTAATTTAAATTTTTTTAAATTTTAGTGTTAATTTTTGTAGTCTGAATAAAAATACACTAACCTTACACATTTCAAGTGTATATACATACATACATACAATTGTATGTATATTACATGGGATTTTAACATTTTTCGTTGCTCGTTTTGGAACACCCTATAATTTCCAATTCTCATGTATTTGTTGTTGTAGCGGCCAAAGGTCTACATACTGTGTCCAAATTTCAGGTCTGTAGCTCTTACGGTTCTCGAGAAAATACTAATATAGTTTTAGACATAGTTAATTTTACATAACACAAAAAGTTAAAGTTTTCCAACCCTGGAAACGTCTTTTTAATTTTTTTGTATTTTTTTAATTTAAAATTCCAATTTTAGTCGTACTGAAGTGTAAAATATGTACATTTATTAAAAAAAAATAAAAATTTGTTTTCGGGAGTTACTTTTATATGGCAAAATGAAGTTTAAGTTTTCCAGCTCTGCAATCGTCTGCCCGATTTTGCTGAATTTCAATACCAATTTATTTTGGAAAATTTCTGACACACCAGTCCAAGAACGAAGTCTCTAGCTCTTCTGGGAGCTTCGGAAAACCGATTTCACGTACAGACAGACGGACAGACGGACAGACGGACAGACGGACAGACGGACAGACGGACAGACGGACATCGCTTATTCGTCTTCCCTATGCATAAGGATCCAGAATATATATATTTTATGGATCGCTTATTGATATTATAGAAATTACAAACGGAATGACAAACCTATATATACCCTTTTACCATTTTTTTGGTAAAGGGTATAAAAAAGGTTAAATGAACGTTATGGACGTCTATATGAGCTCGCCACACCACAAGCAATTGAAAAAAAAACGCTATAATGATGGCCGATTGAAAGCGATTTTTCAGCCATTTCTACGTCATTGATTATCAAATATCCAAAGATATATAAAAATTTGTATATCTATAATAAGACTGATTTAATCTGATAGAATATTTCCGAAAAAATTTATGGGACCAAACTGGCAGTAAACTCTTTCAAAAAAAAAAAACAAAATTTAAAATATGTTGGCTAAAGCTTAAATTAGACGTGACATAGCCATAACGCCATAGCCATAACCAAAACAAAATTCTATTGGTTTCTGTGGTGAGAGTTATGGCGAGTCTCTCTCACTCTCACTCTCACCATAGAAATCAATTGAATTTTGGTTTGGTTATGGCTATGGCGTTATGGCTATGTCACGTCTAATTTAAGCTTAAGAGGAGCTAAGAGCTACGCCTATTTTTAAAATTAAAGATGATGTCTATTTCAGAGACCAAGGTGTGTGGTAAGTATCGTAAAAATCGGTTAAGCAGAACAAATTGAAATATAATAAAAAAAATAATAATGGGCGTATCCCCGCCCATTTTTTCAGCCTTAAAACTGTGTAATTACAAGGATCAAAGGTGTTTGCTAGGTTTCGCAGCAATCAAACAAGTAGAATATCATAAAATCACTTTTTTCGACAATGGGACCAATTGGAGGCTATACCCTCCCAGACAAAGAAAGAATTTTTTCAATCGGTCTAAAATATAAAGAGTTATGAAGTAACAATGTCAAAAAAATACCGAGGAGTTGATACCATTAATTTTTTTTAACGTCTCTTTTCACAATGTATAATTAAGAGTTAACGTGAACTTAAACTGACAGTTCTTTATACAAAACTTGCCGATAAAGTCCCTGTTAGCTCTTAATTGTACATTGTAAAAAATGCAGTAAGTCGTTTAAAAAATATAATAAAATGTTTATTACTTACCTTGTTTGTTCCAAATAAACAATTGCCCATTTTAATTTTTCAACCCACTGTAAAAAGCCATGAAATTAGATGTTGGTCTGACTATGGTTCGAGTGGCGGTGTTTTTCTCTTAGTCTTTTACTTAATAAAAAAAATAAAAATCAACCAAACACTCGACTTGAAACGTGGCCATTATTGAAGCAGTCAAATGAAGAAACTGAAAAACATGAAACGAAAATAAGACAGTTAGTTAGAGGTGTATTTTAGAGGTGCAAATAGTCTGGTGAATTTTAAATTAACAGAGAATCTCAATAGGTGTGGTAGATTTCTGTCAACAAGTATACTGGTTACCAAGCAATTTCAGTTGATTAAAGTGCTTGTATGTTAACGGGCGTTTAAGCGGGTCTAGAAAATTCAAATAAATAAATAAGTGGTAATAAAAAAAATTAAAACTTTTGAATAAATTAAACAATAAGTTTTACATAAAAAATATTTCAAATTACTGATTGATGACAATGCAAATAATATACAAGAAAACTCCTAAATGAAAACTGGCAAAAATTGTTTACTCTTACAAAAAAAAAACTAAAGAAAAGATATTGAAAAAACGAAAACGTTTAAATTAAAAAAAAATTAATTAAAAGCTTACTCTGCTCAATTAAAAATATTGTTTTTAAATATATACACACATGTATAAAAATCACTTTCATTTCTGCTGAGCTTCTCAATAAAAAAAATCGTTAACGATTACTTAACAGTTTACGTTTCAAAATATTTGACAAAAAATCAACAAAAACGCTTGCACGACTAATTTGGTGCATTTATTTCATAAAAAAATACATACATACATACATACATACAGAAACACTTGGTCTGTACATTTCGCAGCTGTTTGTAGGTTCACATAACTTTTGAAAGACATACACAGCCAAAATAACCCACCATCACAACACCAACGACAACAACAACAAAGTAACAATTTCAAAAGACAAAAAATAAGCTACATTTCATATCATGTCGAGTTCCTTTTTTTGTCTGCGCTGCTGACTGAAGCTTGATGGCTTTTGTATTTTCTTCTTCTTCTTCTTCTTCTTCTTCTTCTTCTTTAAAAAGAAACCGGTTCTTCTGGTGACTTTTGTAAAGGAGAATTTTTTAATATTTTGGTATTAATTAATTGTTTATATTTTATATACATACATATTTTTATTTATTTATTGCATCAAAGTATGTCTAGAGGAATGTGTGACTTCGACGAGCTGCAGCAGAAGGAGAAAAAATTGCTTAAGTGAAAACGAAAGACTTGTGACACAAACTTGTTTTGCTTGCAATTCGATTCATGTGTAGAAACAAGAAAAACAATAGAAACCAAATATAAATAAAATTAAATTTTATAACCGAAATATCATTGAAATAACAATATACTTTTAGAATGGTAATAAAAATGCATAAATAAAAGATTTCTTAACAAATAACAAGCCAAAGAGTTAAGCAACAAACTTGTTTGGAATAAAATCAAAATATTTTGCAATTTATAAGGCAAACAATGAAATAAATAATAGTATTGCAATTTATAAGGTTTTCTGTTTTATAAAGTAAAATAATGCAAAGTAACATTTTGCTTATTAAGGCTGCAGTGTAATGTATTGAAAGCTTTAACAGAAAGAGCTGTTTAAAAAAAAAGGATATTAAAGAGGAAGTTGGTTGTATCATAGCACTACGAAAAATAATGCACAGGAGCAACAAACTTGTTATTCTAATAAGAATACAACAATTAAAAAAGTTTACACTTAAACACAATGCAAACTCTCAGAATTTACTTGTAGAACTACTTTAAGGTTCAAATAAAAAAGACCTTAAATGGTAAAACTGTTGGTTAAAAAATCAGTCTTATTGAATATATGAAAAGTCAATAATAGATTTTTTAATAGAAAGCTCTGAAAAACAATTCACGATATTTTTGGCCTTTAATAATTTTTGGAAATTGTATGAAAAACAAAAACAATTTTTAAAATTTTTTTACTTTTGTTTTCAGGTAGATATTACTTTGCTGAGCTGATTTAGATAATTAACTACTTACACATTGCGTGTTTATTGGTTTAATTGTTTAAAACGCCTCATTAAAAGTTTATATATTATATGGAAAGCAAATATAAAATTTTAAAAGTCTAGGAAATGCTTACATATTTGTGGTTATATCCTTTTTTTAAGGATTTACAGCACACAGAAATATTAAAATCTTCGTAAACAAGTTAAACTTAAAGTTAAATAATGTTCGGCAATGGTTTTGCTTCAAATACGTTTCATATTAATTTAACATGATTTACAGTAATACTTAAAGAACATTTTTCCTTTAAAATAACTTTTTTCATGTTAATTTAACATTCCAGTGCTGTTAAATCAAAATGAAAAATCATGTTGAATCAAACTTATTTCAAGTTAGAGCAACGTAAATTCGATACTGAAAAAACATGAAAAACCATGTTCAAGCAAAGTTTTTTCAAGTTGAAATAACATGAATTTAATGTAATCTAGTCATTGTGCTTTAATAATTAATCAACTTAACGTTAATGTGTGTATTAGCACAGGCATCAGACAATTGTTAGCTTGTTGGCTTCCCCGGCCAAAATTTGAACTAGAACTTATCGCGTGGTGATAGTAAGTGCGCTTACCGCTTGAATTTAAAGTTAATAAATATATAAACTGCTATTATTTCTTGGAAATTAAATTTTTGAAATTAAAATTGTATGATAAGTTGATTTGAAGAATTTCGGAATTGTCAATTAGCCTCCTCTCAATTTTTTCCTATGAGGCCACGTGAGGTCATTGCCTTATGCAGATAAACCAGCAACAGTTGACTCCTTGACGACCGACATTGTTCGTATTATTCGTGACATACAGCCAGCAATTTTCGACAAGATTAAACGTGCAGAATGTGGTCCGTGAAGAACAGCCAAAGTGGCCATATGCCCTAAATCATTTCAAATAAACAAATTTTTTGGACCAACATTAAATTTTTTATGCAATTTGTTTTTTAGTAATTTAAAGTTTTATCTGGCTTAAAAAATATATTTAATTTAATTAAAATTTCAAAATGTTTACGCTGCAAGATTTATTACAATTTTGAAATAAACAAAAAATTCAAAGTACTCAACTAAATCCGGAGCTTATCATGCAGTAGTCCTAAAACGAATAACTTCATTTTTTTATACTATTTTAAATTTGAATCCAATAAAAAATTTATAACATGTTACACCTTATCAGGAACAAAAATCAAACAGTTTCTTCACAGAAGACAATTAGTACAGTACACGATAATTGTATCGCACCTTTTTTAAATAATTGAGATTTGCCAATATGACTTCTTAAGAAGTCAAAATCAGCTAAAAAGTTCGTATCTTTCTTCTTTAATATTTTTTTTTTTTAATAAATATAAACAATATAGAACAGCTTATGCGAGCATATGCAAATTTGCTTATATACATAATAAACTAGGCGAAACCAAGTCGTTTTCATTACACCAACTTAAATCAGAAATTATAATCAGTTATGTTAATGAAACATTCCATTTCACATCTTTGAACATACTTGAATATGATATTTAAAATTAAATTATTTTACTATGTAAATGAGTAGCACAAATATAAAGAAACTTATTCATAGAAAATGATTGTAAATGCCACATGCTGAATTTTTAATTTAACTGGCGCTATATATTTTTGATTTACTTTTATTTATAAGATGGTCAGACATGATTATGGTTGTCTATATTTTGTAATTTTTTTTCAATTGAAAGCTTCCTTTGAGTAAAAATATTTTTTTTTTAGCAGAAACATTTTAATCTGACAGAGCTTAGAGTCAAAAGACTGTATTTAAAGTTTTTAAAGTTTATTTATGCCAATTTGTTCCAACATTCATATTTTAGTTGTTCAGTAAATTAATTGTGTATTAATTGTTTTTTTTTTAATAATTATATTGCAACTGATTATAGAGGGGGTTAGCTAGTTTCCTTGCGCATTTCACTGTTGCTAATACAGATTAACAAAGAACCTTTATCCAAGAAATATTTTCAAACAACTAGATATATTCCACCATAAGCAAAAAATTAATAAAAAATAACGTGTGCTTGAAGTGTACGTTAAAACAAAATTTCTATACAATTATCTATCTATTATGTTCAAGAAATGAGAAGCTCAACTGTCATTATGAATCAAAAAAAAACAAGATTGCGCACTCAGCCGTAGAAAAAAATTGTATTAGAACACAAATGAGTGTTTGTTGTAAAAAGTGTGTGTGAGAGAGAATGCACTTTCCATACACAAATGTACTTTGTTTACAACACATACATTATCTATGTCTACGTCACACAAGCAGACAAAATAACGGACCCGCGTAATGGGCAAATTTGTTTTTTCGATTCATGAACTGATACCAAGAAACAAGAACTCGAAAATCAACATATTTTTTTATTTTCTTACTTTACCGTTCCTGCACAGGCTGACTTAAATCAGAAATGATTATCAGTTCAAATTGTTGTTGTAAAAAGTTGTAGTTGAAAATTAATATACAGAACAACAACAGTTACACGTTCCTTTTACAAGAATAAAGTGTTGCCGGATAAGTATTTTTTTGGCGGGTGTTGCCGAGTTGTACTTCTTTGGGAATAGAACTAACAGTCTTGAATTGAAGGTAATAGGTTATATTTAGTTTGTTTAATCTTTTAAAATAAAATTTATTTTATGCAGTAATATTATAACTTTATTATTTTATTTTTACTCTATCATACTATGTAATCGTTTTGGCCCTTGATGGATTTTTGATTATTAATGAATAATTAAAAAAATAATACTTTTATCGCACTTTTTCCCAAAAATTCATGCAAAATACATTGAAGTTTATTATTAAGGGATTAGCTAGTTCTTATTGCTAAAGCCGAAAGGTTCCCTTTACCCAAAAAAAATATACATGAGCAAATTTTGTAAAAAAAAAATGAGATAAAAATATTAAGCTTTAATCTAAAAATTTTCACTTAAGCACAAATTATTAACTTGACAGAACCCGGTCAGCATAAGCAACAATGGAATGCGCAAAGGAATCAGCTAATCCCTCAATTAAAAATTTTAATGCATTTTGAAGGCATAAGTAAAATTTTAATTTTGGGAAAAGTGCGATAAAAATATTATTTTTCTACATTGTCATATTTTGCAGGATTCAAACGGTTGTCTTAAGTGTCATAGCGTCATAATGTTTTTAATTATTATAATATATGTAATTGTTTTTGCTTTTGCTTTTCTTTCAAACAAAAATTTTAGTTAAAGTAAACTTTTATACATTTATTTATATTTTAATGTTTCAATAATAATATAACTCGATTCTAGTAAGTTTTTCTAACATTCTTGTTATGTATATATTTTTTCTAAGCACTTTTGATGTTAATTTCTTTAAATTTTAATAAAATAGACACATCCCCTGAAGAAGTGAACATAAAATTCACGAAACGTCGGGATAAATATGTAATAAAAATTTTGTTTTTATTGACATAAAACGAGATAGGCCTAACCAGCTAAATAATAGGAGATTAATTCACAAAAATTTTAACACATTGACACTATGACACTTAAGGCAACCGTTTGAATCTCCCAATTAAAACAAATTTTTTGTCTTAAACATATCAGTGGTTAGAGTAATTGCGTTCTCACATAAAAAACGTGAGTTTTGCATCCCATGTGACATAGTTTTTCTATAAATTTTTAATTTTTTGTTCACAAAAGCTTCAAATATGCATATAAATATATCGCTACCTTCATATAGAAATGCCAAAACTCATTATATTTTTGAAATCGAGTAATTTCTATATTTCGATTTCAAAAAAATAACGAGTTAAGACCTTTCTATATATTTTTTTATAATAGAACCAGTATTCAGGGGATAACTCCTAATAATGCAATGCATTGTGCTAGAACTAAGAACTAGGAGAGAACGATAGAGGGAGTAGTGTCTGTGGACATTCGATTTAAACTTTCCCACGTTGAAAGTGACAGAAAAGAAGTCCGCAGGTAGTTTATTCCACATACGAACAGTACAGCTTAAAACGGAATTCTTTTTTTTCAACCAGCTACAATCCCGCATTAGCAGCACAAAACCAATACACACACAACTTAAAAAACTGCAAATGTTAAATGAATACGAAAAACACTAACACACACAAACCTGTGTATACGTATACATTTTATACCAGATGAATTAGTCTCGTGTCATTTGGAAAAGAACAAAAATTGTGCGGCTTAAAAATTGTTCTCGTGTAAACTACCTCATTCAGATCAATCCACACAACCAGCCTATGAAACCAGCTGATGCTCGTATGAAAAAGGTATAAGAACCTACAAATATGTTCACAATTTAAAGCACTATCAGAAATCGGCTTATATATATGTATATATGTATATGAAACTGGGGTTGCATTAAAAACTTGTAAATCAACTTAATTATTTTTTGCTTGCTTTTATGTACAAATAGACATTTCACGAAAGAAAGACTCAAATAATCTATTGGAAAATATTAAACATTTTCAACTTTTTTTACTTTTAGTAAAGTATCAAAGATAATATTCATGAAGTTTACCTTTGACTATAGACAGCCTTCACAACTCTACAAATTACTTTAAGTTCAACATACTAAAACGACAAAAACAACAACAAAACACACAATTTTATTATTTATGGCATTTCCAATTATATAATGGCCAATAAAAAAAACTGACTCAATAATAATTATAAACAGTGATTGGGTTGTTAATTGAAATTATGCACCAACACTTGCGATAAATATCAAATGATAATGACTTCTCGCAAAGCTGTTAAAAGTTTTTAAGCAAACTCTAATTTGAGTTTAAGGTTTGTTAATTAAACAAATTAAAGTGTAATGAATTTTAATTTAAAAAAATCAACAGATCAACCACTTTTTACAAGAGCAAAAATTTAAAAACAAAAAAAAACCAGGCCAAGGTTGTAATTTTATGATGATTGATTTCAACTTACCACAAGCTTGGTGTACAATTGTTAATAAATAGTTAAAAAAAAAATATATACTCCATTAAAATTTTACTAATTTTTGCTATTATTTTGTTATTTTTTTCACCAGCAACATGAGCCTTTAAATGCTTAAATATTTTAACACAAAATAAGTGTGAAATGTAATCAAAAAATATATATATAGATTACTTGGGCATTATTTTAATTTATACACCAAAAAACAAAACAAAACAAAACAAAAGTGCAAACTTCCTAGTTACGAAACGAAACAAAAAGAAATAAATAAGAAATCATCTATAAAATACAAGAAAAAAGTCTAGTGAAAATTGGATTAAATAAGTTAGGGAAGGAAAATTATTTCGAGCATAAGCCAAATAAGTTTCAAAAAATAAAAAATCATTTACGAAAATGTTAACAACAAGTAAACGTAGAAAATCTCCAACAGCGCCAAATACATGGTTTATGGTTGCTTTAATTTGTGGTTCACTATTCTGCAGTGGCATTCGAGCTCAAGCAGTACACAACAACAACAACAACAACAACAATGATGAGACAAATAATAATGTAACAAATGATGTTACTGATGCATCAAAGTCATCAGCAGTAACAGTAACAACAGAATTTGTGGAAATGGCAACAACAACAACATCACCATCATCATCGCCAGAATTTACAACAATAAGTGAAGTTGCATTAGCATCATCGTCTACGTTAATGCCAACAATGCAAAAGTTAAACAACGAAAGCAACAACAATGACACCAACGCTGCCAACAACACCAGCACCAATACAGACTTAAACATCAATAGGCTTGATGATGTTATAGAAATGGATGCTGAGGCTAAAACGTTAGAAATAACAACAACGCCAGCACCAATGGCAATAACAACAATACCAACTGAAATGAATAATGATAGTTCAATGACTTTTATGTCTTCGACCACAGCAACAACAACAACAACAACAACAGCAGCAACAAGCACAATGGCAACGCGTCTAGATGAATTATCATCTTCATCTTCAACATCATCATCTTCAACTTCCCCTGCTTCTTCTTCTTCTTTTACCACCACAACCACCACAAATTCGTTGCCCTCAAATACTGGTGAGTTTCTTATTGTTATTATTACAGTTGTTTTGGCGTTTTTTTCTTTCTTTTCTTCTAAACACCAAAAATACATATATTTTCCTAAACTCCATCTTAAGATTTTTCTTATTGTAGTTAAATTTGAGTTGAGAATAATGTTTAACACTGTTTCCCTTCGCAATTAAGGAATAGTGTGTATTAACTATTGAAAGAAAATAAGCAGTAACAGCTTTTAAATTAATCTGGCAATGGTGTCAATACTTTGTGTGTATTATAATACATTCTTATAATAACAAAGCTTAAGGTATAAATTTCCAATTAGATCTTCTGTTATTATTATTATTATTAGTTTTTTTTTTTATTATACACACAATTTAAAAGCTCCAAAAAGAAAACAAAAAATGTACGTATTCTGTTTTTGTGAGAATTATTTTCTTACCACATTTATCTGTTATAGAATTGAATGGATAGATTTTTAAGATATGAAGAAATCAAGAAATGTTAATAAGAATGTGTTCATAATTTTCAAGCAACTGGAGGTCGTAACTTCCAAAAAAAAAAACAAGAGATGAATGAATGGATTTTATGAGATGAGGATGGAACAATCAAATTTAAATACACAAAAAAAAACACTTGTTGCTATTGTTGCTGCTTTTTCTTGCATTAAAGGTTGTTTTACAAATTTATTATTAGAATGGATTTTTTATAAGCGTTTTATACAACCATTCAAACTTCTAAAAGTTTTTAAGCAAACTTTAAGAAATTTATATACAAGACTAACAGAAAATTTTGAATCTCCTAATTTTGTGCCATAAATCTTAGAGTTAATCTGTTATGAAACGGGTTCAGCTTTTAAAATTTGTTTATTCAAACATATATTTAAATGCTGAAATTACGACAGTACAGCCAAAAGAGAGTTTTGTTTTCCAAAAGCATTTTTTACAAAGTCACTTTTATACAAGATACTTTTTTAAAAAGAACTGCTTAAAGTTACTTTTTTAAAAAAGAACTGTTTAAAGGTACTTTTTTAACTTGGTTTTTTCATTCTTCTTTTTAAAAATAAACTATAATAATATGTACTTTTCAAAATATTTTTTTAAGGTTGCCTAGGTTGCCGGCTTAAAGGTCAAAACAAGGTTGACAAGGCTGCCAAATTCAGCCCAGTGAAATCACCCTTTTCTCAGAGAGAGTGAGAATTATACAGAGGAGGTGTTCTACAGTCTCTTCCTCCTCCATGCAACGCACACTCCAGAAAAAAATTTTAAATTTTCTAAAAAATATTAATTTTTTTTTTTTTTAAGAGTTTAGTTCCACTTTGGCCCTAAAATTTTTTTTCGAAAATGTTCTATCAGATTTTTGCATTAATTTTTTTTTTTTTTGCAGAATTATTTAAATATAATTTTAACATTTAGTAAAATAAATAATAAAGAAGCAGTTCATCTTTTTTCTAACTACGAAATAATTATCCATGAAGGAAAAATATCAAATTATTGCATTTGTCATCAAGAAAAGTTTCTTCTGCATATCGTCACCTTAAATGCAAACGGACGTTACAACACTTTTATATTTTTTACAGTAGCAACAAAAAACGTTTCAAAATCAATAATAATAAAGTGTTCTTCTGTAAAACTTTCTTAAAAATTTACTTGTAGTATGAAGACTTATATGTTTTTAAACATTTCTGTCATTTTTATATATATTTAAGCTTTTATGTTAGTTACGTTCTTTGCAATAAAAAATAGATGCATTTGCAATTACGTCCTGTTTAAATTTATTTAACAAAGTCTTTAATTTTGATAGCAGAGGTCTATAAATATTTGCGTGAACATGTAGTTTGATAAAATGAACCATAATCAATCAAAAACTGGATTTCGAATTTGTGTGTAGTTACGCCCGTTTGCATTTAAAAAAATAACAACAAAATATAATTTTGCCAAACAAAAAACGTCTTCAATGCAAAGATCTGATAGAATATTTAAAAAAATGTATGGACCCAAACTGCAAGTAAACTCTTTCTTTAAGACGAAGTCTGTAAAATACGAAATTTAATTTTAATGGGCGTGCTTCCGCCCCTTTTTTTATATGCAAGATTGTGTATTTTTCAGAGCTCAGAGTGTGTGTTAAATTTTGTAAAAATTGGTAAAGCAAAATCACCTAAAATAAGATATGAAATTTTAATGGGCGTGACTCCGCCCATTTTTTTAATGGAAGATTGTTTCTATTTTAGAGCTCAAGGTGTGTGATAAGTTTTGTGGTTAAGTAGAACCACGTGAAATATAATAATAAATTTTAATGGGCGTAGCCCCGCCCATTTTTTCAACCTTAAAATTGTGTTATTACAAGGACCAAAGGTGTTTGCTAGACTGCAGCAATCAAATAAGTAGCACATCATAAAATCAAATAAAAACAAATTTTGGAGAAGACCCGACCCACTTTTTTTACACGGAGACCAATTGGAAGCTGTGCCTTCTTTAACAAAAAAAAAAATAGTTTTTACAATAGGTCTAAAATGTACTGAGCTATGAAGTCACAATCTCAAAAAAAAAAAATACTGACGAATTGATAAGCTCCTCCTCTTCTATACAACAACTTCAAGTGATGAACTTGTGATGTAGCTGCCCAAAGTTTCTATTGATAAATAGGAAAAATTTAATTAAACTCTCGATTGAAGATTTTCAAAAATATTATTATGGTGGCAACAAATTTTAATTCTCAGCAAACCACCAATTTATTTGAGTTATTACCAGGGAAACCGCAAATATGCAATTGCATGTTTTTTCTTGTGCGAGGTATTCATGCGGGGACAAGATATTTATCCGTTTCATAACTTTTTATTAATTTTGGCATCGATTTGTTAGTGCATATTTTTGCATATTTTTGCATATTTTGCCCTTTAAAGCATATTTTTGCATTTATTACTTTAATACGCATATTTTTTAGCATATTTTCTAATTTTTAGAGCATAATTTACGCTTTTAGGGCATATTTTGAAATTAAATAAATAAAATAAAATAAAATAAAATAAAATAAATAAAATTTCTTATTTTAATTTGCTTACAAGCTCAAGTGTTGCACAAAATTTTAATTTTTATTTTTCGCCATCTAAGTCCCATTTCTAATGTTCCATGTTACGGACGTTAGTTTCAATAAAAAATTCGAATTTTCTATTTGTGACGGACTCTACCCCGAGTAGACGCTGAAGGAACATTGTCAATATATAAAATTTTATTTAGATGTGGCATGCAACGATTTTATTTGAAAGTCTATATTGACCTAGATTGTTTTTTATTGCAATAAATATTATACATACAAATCTTGTCTTATTTATCGAAAATATAGTTCCAAAGTTTTAATTCTGATATCGTGATCTCTTTTGAACTTGAAGTTACACTTTTACGAGATTATCAAAAAAAAAATTATTTGTATTATTTGCTTTAGTCGAAATATGTATGGCTATTTTGTTTCAACGTCTACTTCAAACCCAGATTATTGTTTTCAATACGGCAGTTATTCTTTGTTAATTTTTTTTTTTTTTTTGCTTTTTTGCTTATTTTATATGCAAATTAGAGTTCGACCGATTAATCGGCTTCGGCTTCGGGCAAAAATTGGTAATCGGCCAACATTCGGCCTATGGCAAAAATCGGCCGATTAGCCGAAGCCGAATATTTTTCATTAAAAGCTTGAAAAATAAAATTATGTTTGGTCTTTGCTCGCCGACAGTTTCTATTGTGTTTAAAACGTTTTGAAAGGGTTGCTTTGAAATACAACCCTGTTGCTTTCTATTTTCTTTTACTTGGACGTTCTTGTGAGTGATCATATCAAAAAGCAATCTAGAAATTGCAAAATAGTTTTATTTTTCTTGTTATGTATCCAATAGATATTACAGCTATTTCAGTGATCTCAAAAAAGCTAAATTTTTTCTTAATTCATCATCATTTTTAAAATTTAAAACATTCGGCTTCGGCTTCGGTTTTGGCCGAAGTTTAGGATTTTAGCCGAAGTTCGGCTTCGGTCGATCTCTAATGCAAATGTTGTTGAATTTTTTAATTAAAAATATATTTTCATTTCAAATAAACCAATTTATTTTATTTTAAGAGCATATTTTTTGACTTTTTTGTGCATATTTTTAAAACGCTTTTTTTAGAGCATATTTCTGGTTTCCCTGTTTATTGCACTAACCTTTAACGTTCAAGCCTAAATACCAGAGTCAAGATATTTGGAAGCCTTTTTATGATTTTTTTCTTAAGCAATCAAACAAATCTCGTAACATATTAACAACGCGGGGTTTCTTTTAGCATTTGCAGCCAAGTGCTTCTTTTACTACAACTTCAATCAAACAGAAATTATTTTCATATTTATATTAAAAAAAAAATTTTTTTGTTTACACCCACACATACTTGACTTAATTAAGCAAACATTTAAGTATGTATGTGTGTATGTAATATATTTGTGTGTACATATGTATTTAAATGCCTACATTTATTTTTATATACCCTGCAGGAGAATAGGTGTCAATTGTCTAAAAGCTACTAGTATAATTACTAGAACAGCAAGAACTAGTGCGAAAAGGGTTAAAGTTGTGGTAAAAAATTAATAGTTCTGATGAGTACTAGTATATGAAGTAGTTCCAAGGCACCACATTGTAAAATAAATTTTGACTGTCTAACAGTCAATTATTATACAATTATTAAAGTATAAGGTTCACCTATAAATAATCAAATAATTACAATTAACCTTTTGTATTTTTGAATTTTGGTAACAAAGGAATAAAACCAGCAATTTAATAGAATTTTTCTTTGCAAAAGAACTGGTAATTAACTAGTCCTAAACTAGTACCAATGGCACTAGTAATTTTCTAAACACACTCAATGCTAATTTGAGCATTAACATGTTATAGGAAAGTTTACGGTTGGGAACTAGTGGTGGTGGCTTCTGTACTAGTAAAATACCAGTTGGACACTAGTTCGATCTCCTGCAGGGTATAAACACATATCTGCAAAATTAACGAATATATTGTATATATGAATGTAATCGTATATGTGAATGTTCAATTATATGAATATGGTTTTTTTTTCATTTATTTAAAACAAAAGCCATATTTGTGGCATTATGTAAATCCAAGACAAATAAAGTAATATGGGTTGAAAGCAAATACTCGTAATGTAAAAATGACAAAATATTTTCAAATTGAGCAAATACTGATATTTCTTTACTGAAAGGGAAGGGGAAAAAAATGTAAACAGATCTGTGCTGTTTGTTGGTAGATGGAATTTTTTGCCACATAATTATTATTATCATCAAATCGCATAATGTGAAAATAAAAAAAAAATATTTTTTTTTTTAATTTTTTTAAGGAGTGTATGGAGTTTGTTAATTAAATTTAGTTGAGACAATAGGCCCAAGCAGTAATTTGGCCTAGCAGACTATAAAGATGTCTTCTATGTCAAATATTGAAGTTAATCCCTATAAATTTATTTTTTTTTTTTTGCAAAATCATTTGCCTTAGCATTTTTACCATTTCCGTTTGTGGTCTGCGCATGCACGAATGTCTGCTATTGCTGAGGGAAATTGTAGTCAAAATAAAATAATAACACTACTGGAAAAATTTACGAAAAAAACTAAACTTAAATGGCTCTACATAGTGTGCAATGCCTTGAGCTTCCTTACTAAGGATCTGAAATTAGAAAATGTCCAACGGCTACAGATTTTGAGTTATATCGCAAAGACAAATTTCCGAAAATTAAAAAAAAAATACCAAATATTTAAATTTTTGTGTAAATTTATTAAAATTGGACTTCAAATAAAAAAATATTTTTGTGAATTCGTATCGGGAACAATACATCCTTTCAGTGTAATTTTTTTATAGTTTGAGTGGTAACAATTAAGTTTCATCTCATTTAAGTTATAAGCGTCTTTGTAGGGTTCCGTACACCAAAGGTGAAATGGAACCCTATTGTTTTCGCTACGCTGTCTGTCTGTCCGTCTGGCCGTCTGTCCGTCTGTCCGTCTGTCCGTCTGTCCGTCTGTCCGTCTGTCCGTCTGTCCGTCTGTCCGTCCGTCCGTCTGTCCGTCACAGGGTATTTTCTCGAGAACCGTAAGAGCTACGGACCTGAAATTTGGACAGAGGGTGTAGACCCTTGGCCGCTACAACAACAAATACACGAGAGTTGGAAATTAAAGGGTGTGCCAAAACGAGCAACGAAAAATGTTAAAATCCCATGTAATATACATACAATTGTATGTATATGCACTTGAAATTTGTAAAGTTAGTGAATTTTTATACACACTACAACAATTAAATTTATTGGAAATAAAAGTCGCATTTAATAAAAATATACAAACTGCGAAGCTACTTTGGCTTGTCTCCAGATATCTCCTGTAAAAATTGTTGTTATGACATATTCTATTCATCCGAAACACAACAATGTTTTCATCTAACATTAATTTTTGATTTTCAGAATTTGCCTATATATTTGAATACCCTTAACTATTTCACAATTCACTTCGCAATAGCTTAATTTGTTCTTAGCAGGTTTTAAGCACAATTAAACATTTAGCTTTAAGAAACTTTGAACCAGATCCATATTTATTTAACTTGAGCAAAAAAATAAAAATAAAAAATTAAATATTAACAAAAAGCAATTAGCAAAAGTTATTTTTATATCTACGACTGCAGTACGAATAATTGCAAATCCGTCTATTTACATAAATACATACATACAAACATACAAACATACAGACATGCAGTACATCTAACAAATAATAAATATTTTTCAAAATAAAGTGAATGGTTTTTTTTTGGTATTTTCAAGCAAATCTAGTGCAATTACTAGAATGATAGAAATCTTAAGAAACAATTCAATGAAATATTTTTAAGTAATTAACTGCAATAACTGGTTTGTAAGTAATTTTATTGAAAAACAAGTAAGAGTGCTATATTCGGCTGTGCCGAATCTTATATACCCTTTACCAACGTACGTACATATATATAGTATACAGACACGTACATACATATTTGTTTTGTGAAAAAATTTATAATTTCTTAAAGTTTCCATCTTTGGAGCTATAATTTTCATTTTTAAAATTTCATACACCAAACTTTTCTTTCAGAAGCATAAAATATATTCAATTTATAAAGAAAAAGAAAAAAATTTTTAGACCTATTTAATTTTACATAACACAAAAAGTGTAAGTTTTCCAACCCTGGAGTCATAATTTTGGATTTTTCTGATTATTGATACCAATCTAGTTCTTTAAAAAATGCATAAAATATGTTAAGTGAAAAAAGCAAGAACGAAATAAGTAAAAACTTAGTTTCATTTAATTCCTTTAATATTAAAAAAAATCAGTTAAGTGCGACTTTGAATCGCGCACGAAAGGAAGGTTTTTTGCTTTTTTGAAGTTTTTTTCAGTTAAAACGATTTTTTCAGTTTTGTCGCTTTTTTCTCGTTTTGGCGATTTTGTCTGTTTTTGGAGGTTTTTTTCATTTTGGCGATTTTTTTCTGTTGTTGGGCTTTTCTTCATTTTGGAGATTTTTCTCATTTTGACGATTTTTTCTGTTTTTTTTGGGTTTTTTCGCGATTTTTTTTGGCGATTTTTTTGTTTTTTTTTCGTTTTGGTGATTTTTTTCATTTTGGCGATTTTTTTTCATTTTGGCAATTTTTTTCTTTTTTTTATGTTTTTTTTTCGTTTTGGTGATTTTTTTCATTTTGGCGATTTTTTTTTCATTTTGGCGATTTTTTTTCATTTTGGCGGTTTTTTTCTGTTTTTAATTTTTTTTTTCGTTTTGGCGATTTTTTTTCTTTTTTTGGCGATTTTTTTTCATTTTGGCGATTTTTTTCTGTTTTTTAGGTTTTTTTTCGTTTTGGCGATATTTTTCATTTTGGCGATTTTTTTCATTTTAGCAATTTTTTCGTTTTTTTGCGATTTATTTTAGTCTTAGAAATTTTCTTTTAATTTAGTGCTTTTTTTCATTTTGGCGATTTTTTTCTGTTTTTTGGGGTTTTTTTCGTTTTGGTGATTTTTTTTCATTTTGGCGATTTTTTTATCATTTTGGCGATTTTTTTCTGTTTTTTAGGTTTTTTTTTCGTTTTGGTGATTTTTTTCATTTTGGCGATTTTTTTTCATTTTGGCGATTTTCTTTCATTTTGGCGATTTTTGTTTTCATTTTAGCAATTTTTCCGTTTTTTTGCGATTTATTTTAGTCTTAGAAATTTTTTTTTAATTTGGTGCTTTTTTTCGTTTTGGCGATTTTTTTTCTGTTATCTAGGTTTTTTCTTTTTTTTGGCGATTTTTTTCATTTTGGCGATTTTTTTCTGTTTTAAGGGGTTTTTTCGTTTTGGCGATTTTTTTTTTCATTTTGACGATTTTTTTCTGTTTTTTAGGGTTTTTTTCGTTTTGGTGATTTTTTCATTTTGGCGATTTTTTTTCATTTTGGCGATTTTTTTCTGTTTTTTAGGTTTTTTTTCGTTTTGGCGATTTTTTTTCATTTTAGCAATTTTTCCGTTTTTTGCGATTTATTTTAGTTTTAAAATTTTTTTTTAATTTGGTGCTTTTTTTCGTTTTGGCGATTTTTTTTTTTATTTTTGGCTTTTTTTCATTTTGGCGATTTTTTGTTTTTTGGGGTTTTTTTCGTTTTGGCGATTTTTTTCATTTTGGCGATTTTTTTTTTCATTTTGGCGATTTTTTCTGTTTTTTAGGGTTTTTTTCGTTTTGGTGATTTTTTTCATTATGGCGATTTTCATTTCGGCGATTTTCTTTCATTTTGGCGATTTTTGTTTTCATTTTAGCAATTTTTCCGTTTGTTTTTGCGATTTATTTTAGTCTTAGAATTTTTTTTTAATTTGGTGCTTTTTTTCGTTTTGGCGATTTTTTCTTGTTTTTGGCGATTTTTTTCGGTTTGGCGATTTTATAATTTTTTATTTTTTCAGTTTTACCGTTTTTGAAAATTTCAAGAGTTTTGCTCTTACGGTTTCCAAGATACAGCAAATAGTCAAAATTACATAGTCAAAATTGCATTAACTGATGGAACACCCTTTAATTTAAATTTTTTTAAATTTTAGTGTTAATTTTTGTAGTCTGAATAAAAATACACTAACCTTACACATTTCAAGTGTATATACATACATACATACAATTGTATGTATATTACATGGGATTTTAACATTTTTCGTTGCTCGTTTTGGAACACCCTATAATTTCCAATTCTCATGTATTTGTTGTTGTAGCGGCCAAAGGTCTACATACTGTGTCCAAATTTCAGGTCTGTAGCTCTTACGGTTCTCGAGAAAATACTAATATAGTTTTAGACATAGTTAATTTTACATAACACAAAAAGTTAAAGTTTTCCAACCCTGGAAACGTCTTTTTAATTTTTTTGTATTTTTTTAATTTAAAATTCCAATTTTAGTCGTACTGAAGTGTAAAATATGTACATTTATTAAAAAAAAATAAAAATTTGTTTTCGGGAGTTACTTTTATATGGCAAAATGAAGTTTAAGTTTTCCAGCTCTGCAATCGTCTGCCCGATTTTGCTGAATTTCAATACCAATTTATTTTGGAAAATTTCTGACACACCAGTCCAAGAACGAAGTCTCTAGCTCTTCTGGGAGCTTCGGAAAACCGATTTCACGTACAGACAGACGGACAGACGGACAGACGGACAGACGGACAGACGGACATCGCTTATTCGTCTTCCCTATGCATAAGGATCCAGAATATATATATTTTATGGATCGCTTATTGATATTATAGAAATTACAAACGGAATGACAAACCTATATATACCCTTTTACCATTTTTTTGGTAAAGGGTATAATAATTTTACTGTGGTATCTAGATAAATAATGTTATGTTTTCAAAAAGTTTAACTAGAAGTAAATTAATAAATTTATTGAGTAATTTGCTGGCATTAAAGTTAGTGTCACAACAAATATTAAAGCAGACTTTAGACAAAAGACAAAAGCTAGAAATTGCAAAAAGCTCAGTGATGAGCAAAAACTAATCACTAAAACTCACAGTAAATTCAGGGGTCTTAGACCATAGTCGGCTAAAGAGGTACCAGAGTGCCGAACTTCAATCGGCTTACACATAAACGAATACATTTCTCTCGGTGGCTAGCACCAAGGCTGCCAGAAGTTTTGCGAAGAAAATCATCATTTGTCGGAAAGAAAATCATATTTTGAAGAAAAAAATCATCACAAGTCCAATTTTTTTTCAAATAATAAAAGTAACAATAGACATATTTACAGTGGACAAACAAAACTATTCAACATACACCAATTTTAATTTGTTTTCATCAATAAAAAGGTATTTACTATATAAAAATTACATTAAATGAAAAATTAGTTAAGAAATTCAAACAAAATAAGTATTCGACATTGCCAATGTTCTTATCATATAAGGTACATATGATGCATTTTGGCTTTTTTTTTTGGTTTAAGGCCAAATTAAAGATTTAAAAGGGCCAAAATACCTTTGATAGGACCAAAAAAGTTTTTTAATGTACTCGAATATAATCTTTTAATTTAAATAAAGACCAAAGTATGTATTAATAATATGTGATTTATTTTGTTTAGAGCAAAAACAGAACTTAGCGAGAAAAGTTCAAATAAATTAAAGTAAATACATATTTTATATGTATGTATGTATGTATGTTGCTTAAAAAACTAAATTTTAGTTAAAAACATTATTTATGTAATTCTAATTTTATTAAACATAATCTCTAAATTCCTAATCCAATAGTTCCTCCATTTACCCCTGTTTAGAAACATTTTTTTGTGTTAAGTTTTAAAATATCTTCATCATAACAATTATTAGAACTAGATTTCATTAATTTTTTTTAGTTGTATTAAATATGACACAGTATTTTTTACATGGCCTGTTTCACAATATCGAAAGAAAACTCTCGACTGAAAATGTATATTGAAAACAAAAGCGAATTTTCAAATTTTATTGTTGATTTCAATATAAATTTTCAGTCCTGCTGAGGATTTGTGAATAGAAAGAGTTCCTTGAATAATTCTTTATGTATTTGTTTACATAAACGATTTTTAATGGTAGAAATCCTTTTGCAAAATTTACTTCTACTTAAATCTTTGAGCTTTTTAAATTCTGGAACTTGCGATATTGCCTATTTACTTGTTCTGTTTCCTTTTCAAAAAGTTTAATAGCAAGTGGTATAATACTATTGGTTTCCCCACTCAAAACATGATCTCGCGCAGATTTCGGAAACCAGTTTAAATAAAAATCTTCAAAAATAAAAAGTAGTTTTTAAAACGAAGAAAACTCAATTAAAAATTGTACTCAAAGGTTTGAAGGAATTAGTTGAATTTTGAGCTGAAAGGGCCAAAATATCCTAGAGTACCACAGGGCCACAAAAATCCAAAAGTGCCACAAATGGCCCAATTGTGCCAAATTTTGCATCACTGATGTACAGTTGTTTTATACTCTAAAATTTAGAGCCAAATTGCTTTTCCTTGGCGACGAATGAATTCTTTTAAACGATTTGTTATACATTTGTGCAAGATTGGAATATTATCCGGACCGGTTTTTCGTCACTTCTCTAACATGACTTTTTTTTTTGTACAGTGACGTTTTTATATTTTTTTTTTCTAGTGACCCCAGAAGAGGAGGGAGAGTTGTGCTCTCTGCCCCTTACCAACCTGTTTCCATGAAGACGAATATTTTCGTTGGAACAAAAATGTTTTCTTTATACCTAGGTATAGCTATTGATAAACATTCTAGAACAACAAAGAAAATTGTACATATGTACATTATGTATATATTGAAAGTAAAAATCATAATTTGCCAAATTAAAAATCATCATTCGAGAACAAAAATCTTAAAATCATATTTTGGTCTAAAAATCATCAAAAATATGATAAAATCATCATTATGACAGCACTGGCTAGCACTGTCTTAGACAGACTCACAGAGAGAGTAAAAGAGAGAGAGAGAGAGAGAGAGAGAGAGTAAGGTATTACTTAGCACTAGCGGTGCAACCATCAAAAATTATTGGCAACAAAACCGGGGAAGTCCCAGATAAAGCACTTTATTACTAATGAAAGTAGTTAGCCAGCAAATACAGACAAATCTAGACCGCTTTTATTGCCTTTTTATGACTTACTCCAAGCTATGTACGTGTACTAACACAACCGCCTTAATTCTTTTCACTTTTTGCAGTTTCATTAACTTTTTCTGTTTCATATCAAAGGCCAAATAAGCCAGTGTAAGCGAATCTAATATTTATTATCGTCATAAAAACAACTTTAATGAAACACATTTTTCTCCATTAACATTTTCAACTTCTAAAACATACAACCACACTAATCATTTGTATAATTTCATTGAATGCCGTCCAAACGACCGTGCAGCATTTAAGCACGAGTACAGTCACATCCGAGTGCTGCTAACAGTCAGAGCTTCTAAGTCTTATCAAGTCAAGTTATTAAACATGTGTATTTTGATTTTTTCTATTTACGCCATTTATTAACTTTGAACTTCAATAGTCACATTAAAAGGTGTAGAAAAAACTAGTTTAACTTATCTATCTTGAGATTAAGATTATATTATTTTTTTGTTTGTTTTATAACATTCAATTATTGCTTTCGAAATGGCCTTGTCTTGTAGCCAGTTTTTATGTAGGTGTTGAACAAAAAAAAATATTCAAATTAAGTAATAAAGTCTTTGTTTAATTAATGACAATTATTGTTATTTTAACACTGTGCTACAGCGAAAAACAGTTTCTAGGTCCCTCAAAAAAGAGGGATTAAAAAATTTCTATGGATACAAAACTTTTATTTTAGTTTTACGAAACGTTTCCATTGAATTGCCGATTACTGTATATTAAAGTTAATATTATATGAAATATTGCTTGTGATCTCAATACATTTTGAACACATCTTTAGGGTAATGGTGCTGGTATTAAATGAACATTTTATATTGAATTTTGATAGATGGAAAAACAAAGTACTTTTTAAGAAAGTACCTTTGAAAAAATTATAAACGCACATTATAAAAATGTACTTGCTAAGGAAGTACCCTGTCAAAAGAGCAACTTTTAGAGAATACTTTTAAGAAAGCTAACCTTTAAAATACTGCCTTTCAGTAAAACACCTCCAAAATACGTTTTAGAAAAGTTCATTTTGAAAAAGTAACTTTTAAAGAGGCACTTTTTTACAATTACCTATAAAAAGTCAATATATTTAAAAAAAACCTTTTAAAAATAAGTACTTTTTGAAAAAGTACCTTTGGAAAAAGTACCTTTGAAAAAGTACCTTTAGAAAAAGTACCTTTTGAAAAAGTACAGTTTGAAAAAGTACCTTTTGAAAAAGTAGCTTTCAAAAAAATATCTTTTAAAAAATAACATTATAAGAAGTGCTTTTTTAAAAAATTACCTTTCAAAAAAATACCTTTGAAAAAAGTATCTTTTAAAAATGCACCTTTCAGAAAAAGTACCTTCAATAAATAGAATTTTTTAAAAAACTTAAACAAAAAACATTTTAAAAAAATTTCTCATACCTTTGGAAAAAGGCATTTCAAACAAATTACCTTTTAAAAACAAACATCTTTTAAAAAAGTATGTAGCTACCTTTTAAAAATGAAATTTTAAAAATGGTACCATTTACAATAACTACTTTTAAAAAAATTAATTTTAAAAAAGTATCTTTTGAAAAAAGTACGTTTAAACAAGTACTTTAAAAAATAAGCTTTCGCAAAAAGTACTTTTAAAAAGAAAGTTCATTTTAAAACACATGCCTTCAAAAAAACTTATCTTTTAAGAAGGTAACCCTTAAAAAAAGTTTTTTTTAAATAGTACTTTTAAAAAATAGATTTTCAAAACGTAAATGAAAGTACCATTTCATAATATGGCCTATTAAAAGACTGGCATTTAAAAAAATGTTTTTGAAAGAAGATACCTTTAAGAAAGTATCTTTTAACGTCCCTATTCACAATGTATGATTAAGAGTTAACTTGAACTTTAACTGACAGTTCTTTTTATTTACAAAACTTGCCGTTAAAGTCCCTGTGAAAAGGGCATTAAATAAGATTAACTACTTATTACCTTTTAAATTAGTACTTTTCAAAATGGTACTCGTATATTATATATAGAAAAGTATCTTTAAAAAATTTCCTTTCATAATACTTTATACGAAAGTACTTATGAAATGAAGTTAATTTGAGAATATTTTGAACAATATGACAATAATTGTTACACAAAGCGTAGGGTTGCGCTTTTATTAAATCAATGTTGCCGTAGTGCAATTTTTTTAAGTTATATAATCGGAGGTTCACTGTATTAAATTTCGTACATGTCCACGTCAATTATTGTTTTTATTTCTAAAATATTGTAAGTGAAATTATTTTTAGTTTGAAGCTGAAGTGATAAGATCACTAACATATTTGACGTTCTTCACATTTCCTTTTTTACACCCATTTTCGCTAAAAAAAATTTAATTTCAAAAAAATCCTAGCAGAAATTTATTTACTTTTGCTACGAGCTCTTAAGATCTTTTAAATAAAATTAGTTTCACGATGTTGAGTCATAGAGGGTTAAGTCTTTTAAATTTCACAAGAACTTACGACCATCAACAAAGTTTCCTGAACGTGTGATTTCTCAAGGCGGCGATCACAATTGGTCACTGAGATCTTGTGATTTAACGTCCTTATACTTTTGTTTCGTTTGGGGCTACGTGTAAGGTAAGGTCTTGGCAAATGACCCCCAATCGATTCAAGACCTCGAAGATGAAATTCGTGAAGTTATCGAGTAGATAGAGCCGCAAAAGTGCGAATAGGTGATGGAAAATTTGATGGAAAGATTATGGGTCCGCAAGCATAACCGTGGCGGCCGTTTGACTGATACTATTTTTACCATTATTAATAACATGCTCTACTCTTTACAATTAAATAAACATCCAAGAATTTCGCTTAAAAATGCTCGTTTTTTATATATCAAAATTAAACCTCTTATTGAGAGACCTTTTATCTTAAACCCAGATGTTACTATCGGCACAATGCACCGATTTTCGTCGGCTCACTGCAATAAAGTTCTATGTAATAAACAAAAAATGCAGTGTGGTGCCATTATGTCCTTTTGTTTCAATTAGTTGAGAAATAAGGCCACTTTAGCTTATTACTTACTGACTTTGTTTGAGTGAGCCGACGAAAATCGATACATTGTGCCGATAATGGGATCTAAGCTTAAGACTTAGTGCACTCGCAAATGGAGTTTTTGTTTTTCTGTGCAAATAGTTATTGGGTTCTATAACACTGACTAATGGTGTCTTGTGCTAGTGCAATGCTTGGAACTGAGAATTGGCTCTAGCCTATTGATTTAGTTATTAAACAAAATATGTGCGTATGATATGATAAAAAAAGAGGACCTAGTTGCCCAAATTACGTCACCAAAATGATGTTTATATGAGATCAAAACTAAAATTTAAACAAAAAAATTTAAAACGCTATATTTTTTAACGAAGAAATAATAATGTTTTTTTTTTGCAAAACGTTGTTTGTGTTTTCATGTAAAATATCACTTTGGTGACGTGATTTAAACAATTAGGCCTTTAATATTTATTATTCAATAAAGCGTTTCGCTTTAGCCAAACAAAATAGTTTTATGCGGCTATCGTTATTAAAAGACATTGATAATGCTTCCTATGACACCATAGATATTTACTTGAATATACACTTGAATTTATTTGACTTAATAATAATGCAAATGAGCATATTTATGCTGAAGGTCATAGAATGGCATAAATAAAATTTGACCCCCAAAAATTTATACAAAATACATACTTTTTAGAAATTTATAAAAAAAAAAATTTAACAAAAACTTAACAAAAACCTACAATACTTATGTTTAATTTGAAAGAAAAAAAAATACTTCAAAGTTCACTTGTTTGTGTCTTAAGTCTTTTGTTTTTTTTTCACAAAAAGTTAAGTGGAAAAACTTTAAATCAAAGTGACAAAATATGTGTATTCATAAATTTTATGAATTATTTTTTTTATTATTTAATAGAATCTATAAAATGTTGCTTGCTTGTAAATTTTTAAATTTTTATGATTTCCCTGTCCTTTTGTTTATGAATAATATGGTTTACTGACTGCTTTTATGGTTGAATAAATTTTCATTTTCATAAAGGTGGTTAGGAAAATATTACTTAAAAAAAAAGCTAAACTATGTATGCAGCCACAAAAAAAAACTTTTATTTTTTCTATTTAAAGTTTTTTCCTTTACAAAACGTTGACACTACCGGTGTTGGTGGTGGTGGTATGGTGATGATACCACCACAAAAACAACAAAAAAATCAAATGTCGACATGACCCTCTAAAAAGAACCACTTGTAGTCGTATTAACCAGTTTTATTACTTTTTGTTTTTCTTACATTTCAAGTTTTTTCTTTATTTTTCATGTGGTAAAAGAAATCAAATGATTTTCTTAGTAAAGAGGCTTAAAAAATTCCAAGCAAAATAAACAAAATCATTGAAATGAAAACCAACCCAACAAAATGGAAAATATATTAACAAACTTGTTTAGATTTATTTCCATGTTTGACTTTATAATACAGACATTCACATACACACACACACATACACAAGCAAAGAGCTGTTAGTGTAGGAAATAAAGATGTCATTTTATTAAGACAAGTATTTTGCAGGCAAAAATTTAATGAATGAATACCAAATAGAATACTGATTCATGCTTTTTAATGAAGACCTAATAAAAACAAAACAAAAAACGAAAAGCTATCCATATGGATATTTAAATAAATTTTAAATAAAATTTTTGCTGAATTTAAAATATTGCGGGTTTATTGTTACTTTCTCTGCTTTTAGGAATTTATTATTAAAGTTCAACTGTTGTTTTGGTATTTTTATACCCTTTACCAAAAAAATGGTAAAAGGGTATATATAGGTTTGTCATTCCGTTTGTAATTTCTATAATATCAATAAGCGATCCATAAAATATATATATTCTGGATCCTTATGCATAGGGAAGACGAATAAGCGATGTCCGTCTGTCCGTCTGTCCGTCTGTCCGTCTGTCCGTCTGTCCGTCTGTCCGTCTGTCCGTCTGTCCGTCTGTCCGTCTGTCCGTCTGTCCGTCTGTCCGTCTGTCTGTACGTGAAATCGGTTTTCCGAAGCTCCCAGAAGAGCTAGAGACTTCGTTCTTGGACTGGTGTGTCAGAAATTTTCCAAAATAAATTGGTATTGAAATTCAGCAAAATCGGGCAGACGATTGCAGAGCTGGAAAACTTAAACTTCATTTTGCCATATAAAAGTAACTCCCGAAAACAAATTTTTATTTTTTTTTAATAAATGTACATATTTTACACTTCAGTACGACTAAAATTGGAATTTTAAATTAAAACAAGTAAGAGTGCTATATTCGGCTGTGCCGAATCTTATATACCCTTTACCAACGTACGTACATATATATAGTATACAGACACGTACATACATATTTGTTTTGTGAAAAAATTTATAATTTCTTAAAGTTTCCATCTTTGGAGCTATAATTTTCATTTTTAAAATTTCATACACCAAACTTTTCTTTCAGAAGCATAAAATATATTCAATTTATAAAGAAAAAGAAAAAAATTTTTAGACCTATTTAATTTTACATAACACAAAAAGTGTAAGTTTTCCAACCCTGGAGTCATAATTTTGGATTTTTCTGATTATTGATACCAATCTAGTTCTTTAAAAAATGCATAAAATATGTTAAGTGAAAAAAGCAAGAACGAAATAAGTAAAAACTTAGTTTCATTTAATTCCTTTAATATTAAAAAAAATCAGTTAAGTGCGACTTTGAATCGCGCACGAAAGGAAGGTTTTTTGCTTTTTTGAAGTTTTTATACCCTTTACCAAAAAAATGGTAAAAGGGTATATATAGGTTTGTCATTCCGTTTGTAATTTCTATAATATCAATAAGCGATCCATAAAATATATATATTCTGGATCCTTATGCATAGGGAAGACGAATAAGCGATGTCCGTCTGTCCGTCTGTCCGTCTGTCCGTCTGTCCGTCTGTCCGTCTGTCCGTCTGTCCGTCTGTCTGTACGTGAAATCGGTTTTCCGAAGCTCCCAGAAGAGCTAGAGACTTCGTTCTTGGACTGGTGTGTCAGAAATTTTCCAAAATAAATTGGTATTGAAATTCAGCAAAATCGGGCAGACGATTGCAGAGCTGGAAAACTTAAACTTCATTTTGCCATATAAAAGTAACTCCCGAAAACAAATTTTTATTTTTTTTTAATAAATGTACATATTTTACACTTCAGTACGACTAAAATTGGAATTTTAAATTAAAAAAATACAAAAAAATTAAAAAGACGTTTCCAGGGTTGGAAAACTTTAACTTTTTGTGTTATGTAAAATTAACTATGTCTAAAACTATATTAGTATTTTCTCGAGAACCGTAAGAGCTACAGACCTGAAATTTGGACACAGTATGTAGACCTTTGGCCGCTACAACAACAAATACATGAGAATTGGAAATTATAGGGTGTTCCAAAACGAGCAACGAAAAATGTTAAAATCCCATGTAATATACATACAATTGTATGTATGTATGTATATACACTTGAAATGTGTAAGGTTAGTGTATTTTTATTCAGACTACAAAAATTAACACTAAAATTTAAAAAAATTTAAATTAAAGGGTGTTCCATCAGTTAATGCAATTTTGACTATGTAATTTTGACTATTTGCTGTATCTTGGAAACCGTAAGAGCAAAACTCTTGAAATTTTCAAAAACGGTAAAACTGAAAAAATAAAAAATTATAAAATCGCCAAACCGAAAAAAATCGCCAAAAACAAGAAAAAATCGCCAAAACGAAAAAAAGCACCAAATTAAAAAAAAAAATTCTAAGACTAAAATAAATCGCAAAAACAAACGGAAAAATTGCTAAAATGAAAACAAAAATCGCCAAAATGAAAGAAAATCGCCGAAATGAAAATCGCCATAATGAAAAAAATCACCAAAACGAAAAAAACCCTAAAAAACAGAAAAAATCGCCAAAATGAAAAAAAAAATCGCCAAAATGAAAAAAATCGCCAAAACGAAAAAAACCCCAAAAAACAAAAAATCGCCAAAATGAAAAAAAGCCAAAAATAGAAAAAAAAATCGCCAAAACGAAAAAAAGCACCAAATTAAAAAAAAATTTTAAAACTAAAATAAATCGCAAAAAACGGAAAAATTGCTAAAATGAAAAAAAATCGCCAAAACGAAAAAAAACCTAAAAAACAGAAAAAAATCGCCAAAATGAAAAAAAATCGCCAAAATGAAAAAATCACCAAAACGAAAAAAACCCTAAAAAACAGAAAAAAATCGTCAAAATGAAAAAAAAAATCGCCAAAACGAAAAAACCCCTTAAAACAGAAAAAAATCGCCAAAATGAAAAAAATCGCCAAAAAAAAGAAAAAACCTAGATAACAGAAAAAAAATCGCCAAAACGAAAAAAAGCACCAAATTAAAAAAAAATTTCTAAGACTAAAATAAATCGCAAAAAAACGGAAAAATTGCTAAAATGAAAACAAAAATCGCCAAAATGAAAGAAAATCGCCAAAATGAAAAAAAAATCGCCAAAATGAAAAAAATCACCAAAACGAAAAAAAAACCTAAAAAACAGAAAAAAATCGCCAAAATGATAAAAAAATCGCCAAAATGAAAAAAAATCACCAAAACGAAAAAAACCCCAAAAAACAGAAAAAAATCGCCAAAATGAAAAAAAGCACTAAATTAAAAGAAAATTTCTAAGACTAAAATAAATCGCAAAAAAACGAAAAAATTGCTAAAATGAAAAAAATCGCCAAAATGAAAAATATCGCCAAAACGAAAAAAAACCTAAAAAACAGAAAAAAATCGCCAAAAGAAAAAAAAATCGCCAAAAAAAGAAAAAAAATCGCCAAAACGAAAAAAAAAATTAAAAACAGAAAAAAACCGCCAAAATGAAAAAAAATCGCCAAAATGAAAAAAAAATCGCCAAAATGAAAAAAATCACCAAAACGAAAAAAAAACATAAAAAAAAGAAAAAAATTGCCAAAATGAAAAAAAATCGCCAAAATGAAAAAAATCACCAAAACGAAAAAAAAACAAAAAAATCGCCAAAAAAAATCGCGAAAAAACCCAAAAAACAGAAAAAATCGTCAAAATGAGAAAAATCTCCAAAATGAAGAAAAGCCCAACAACAGAAAAAAATCGCCAAAATGAAAAAAACCTCCAAAAACAGACAAAATCGCCAAAACGAGAAAAAAGCGACAAAACTGAAAAAATCGTTTTAACTGAAAAAAACTTCAAAAAAGCAAAAAACCTTCCTTTCGTGCGCGATTCAAAGTCGCACTTAACTGATTTTTTTTAATATTAAAGGAATTAAATGAAACTAAGTTTTTACTTATTTCGTTCTTGCTTTTTTCACTTAACATATTTTATGCATTTTTTAAAGAACTAGATTGGTATCAATAATCAGAAAAATCCAAAATTATGACTCCAGGGTTGGAAAACTTACACTTTTTGTGTTATGTAAAATTAAATAGGTCTAAAAATTTTTTTCTTTTTCTTTATAAATTGAATATATTTTATGCTTCTGAAAGAAAAGTTTGGTGTATGAAATTTTAAAAATGAAAATTATAGCTCCAAAGATGGAAACTTTAAGAAATTATAAATTTTTTCACAAAACAAATATGTATGTACGTGTCTGTATACTATATATATGTACGTACGTTGGTAAAGGGTATATAAGATTCGGCACAGCCGAATATAGCACTCTTACTTGTTTTTTTCTATAAATCTTAAAAGAAGTTTCACTTGTTTGCGTTTTGGTTTCTTTTTTTATTAACTTGTAATTAAAACAAGTTGCTGTTTAATTTAATGCTAAAACATTTAAAATATTTCTTTATTAATGTCAGGGTTGGTTGGTCATTTTGTTTTCTTAGAAAACTTAAATAAATAATTGAGAATATTTATTTTATATTAAGAAATACTTAGCGATTTATTATAAAAGGAGGTAAGCAAAAAAAAAATAAAATAAATAAATAGTATAAAGAAAAACGTTATATTCATTAACACAGAAAAATTTCACATTACATTCAATGTAAACAAGGTTAATTTTTTTTTTTTTAATAATTTTTATTTATATTGATTTAACATTCCCGTGTAGTGTTAGATAAAAGTTAAGAATCATGTTGAATCAAAGTTAATTCAAGTTGAATTAACATGAATTTAATTAAATGTAGTCATTGTATTTTGTTAATTATATAACTTACGTTATTGTCCGTATTTGTAAAGGCATCGGGTAAATGTTTAAGTGTTGGGTTTCCCAACCAAGATTTGAACTCGGAACTCATCGTGTGGTATTGAACGCAGTGACTGATCATAAATAAAATTTTAATTCAGCATTATTTAGGTCAAAACTTTTCGAAAAACTGCTCATGACAAAATTGTCCTCTATTCTAGTTGGTAATGGGTGCATCCCAGACCATCAATTTGGTTTTAGAAGTCAACATAGCACCATTGAACAAACGCATAGATTGGTTCAATTTATAAGAAGAACATTTGAAGAAAAGAAGTATTGTTCTGCGCTGTTTATCGACGTTTCTCAGGCATTTCAGGCCTAATATTAAAATACCAATAAACATTGTAAATCTTTTGGAAAGTTACATTATTGCCCGGAATTGCACTGTTGTGGAAGGAGACTTTATGAGTATGGCTGAAACTATCTCATCCGGTGTGCCACAGGGTAGTATATTATGTCCAGTTTTAATTTTTTTTTTATTTATACTTGTGATATGCCTCTGAGCAGTAATATCCACACTTCTACATTTGCCGATGATACAGCCTGCCTTAGTATGCATGAATATCCTTATGAGGCATCCCGATATCTTCAAGAACACATTACCCAGCTGGAACTAAGGTTAAACTTATGGAGAATTAAGGTAAACGAACAAAAGTGTGTTCAAGTAACATATACATTACGAAGAGATACTTGTTCCCCCATTCGAATTAACATTCAAGTTGTTCCTCAATATTCGCATGTGAAATATCTTGGTATACACCTTGATCGACGGCTTACTTGGAAATAACACATTGACTCCAAGCTAACACAAATGAAACTAAAATTATCTCAGGTACATCAGTCTTGATTGCAAACTTTTGATATACAAGTCGCTTTTGAAACCTATATGGTGCTACGGAATTCAAATATGGGGTACTGCTTCAGCTTCCAATGTCGAGAGAATCCAAAGGAGGCAAAACAAAATTTTACGGTTAATAACATCGGCTCCATGGTATATAAAAAATTCAAATATACATCGTGATTTAAATATGCCACTAGTGATTGATGAAATTGCAAAATACGCAGGCAAATATTTAACTAAACTCGAGTCACATCCCAATCCGCTTGCTCGTAATATTTTGAACTTTACTGGACATATCCGCCTAAAAAAGATGGATACAAGGGCTCTTATACTCAACACTCCAGATGGGACTGCTTGAATATACTTATTTTCATTTTTGATTATCACTACTTATGTATTTTCTTATAACTATCACTAAGTTTATGTCCGACACTGGTCGGGCCTAATAATTATATTTTAGATTTAAGATTTGATTACTTATTGTTAGTTCTTATTTGAAGATACAATAAATGAACATGTATTAAAAAAAATTATTTAATTGATTATTTACACAAATTTTATTTTAACTGAAAGTTATAGTTAAAAAAAATTCAAACTGCGAAGCTACTTTGACTTGTATCCTGGATTCGAACTTGCTACCCTCCGAATATAAGACTAGTACACTGCCTACTGTCTAAACATTTTTGCATGTTGATTTAACATTGGTAATTTTTCTGTGTGCAAGCAGTTACCCCTCTTAAGTTTTGATTTATATGTGTGTGCAGTTTGATTGGGAGCTTTGCAGCATTCAGAGACTTAAAGTGTATATTTGTATGGCAAATATTTTTATAAATTATTTTAATACGTTAAACTTTTACAAAAGAGCTTTTGTGCTTTCACACCGAAGAGAGTACAACATCTACAACAGACAACAATGCTTGTTCTTATTTTTCAAAGAAACAAGAACAAATTGAAGAGCTTTCAAAGTTGTTTACCTCAAATGCAAATATCAGTGTATGTGTGTTTGGACGTAGCTGGTTTAATAGTATTTATTTGATCCTTAAACTTCTTTAATAGCGCAGGTATATTTTGTGCATTCAGTACGGTTTCCCCTACCAGAATCATTCGTTATAATGTTGTAAGTTTTTTATGTCTTGCACAGTGGTTTTGGAAAGCAGTTAAATTAGTCCAAAATTTATGATTTATCATAGAAAATATTTTCAAGACATTTATGGGATTTTCTAGAAAGACAGAACCTATTTTTTTATTTAGTGTTTTATTTTGGAATTGTTACAATTTAAGTTTATTATTTATTAACACACTTATAACCCTAAATTATTATTTATTTTACTTATTCAGTAAAATATTTTTTTTATTAAAAATACATTGAAATTGATTATTGAAAAAAAAATTATTTAAAAAAAAATATTTTACTGAATAAGTAAAATAATAATTTGGGATTATTTTTATATTTATTATACATTTTTTATGTTTTTTTTTTCATTGATTTATTTGTTCTTAATAAATGATTTGATTTCGTTTTTATTTTTTATTTTTTTTTCTTATTTTTTTATTGATTTATTTGTTCTTAATAAATGATTGGGGCTGCAGAAGTAAAATCAAAACGTTACGAATTATAAAATATGCATGTTTTCTCATTTGTAGAAATTCCATGGCAGACCTCTAAATATTTTAAAGTTTAAAAAAAATTAAAACTTGCTTTAGCTTTAACAGCCACCACTTAAAGCTTAAGTATCTTACATGATCAACCTACAAGCTTAATGAATGAAAACTTGCTATTTCACCCTTAAGCAATAAAGTTATGATTTATTTTGTTATTAAATAATAACTAAATAAATATTATTAATAATAATTATTACACAAATAAATATTTCAATATACATAACTTAAAAAAAGATATTTGTATAATACATTTATATGTATTGAATTACATTAATACTTTGTAACCTGGTCAAAAAATATGGTCTAGACCAACTCAACTCCACACATATGTAATATAATTAATTTTATTAACGCACCACTGCACTTTTTGTTTGGGCAACGTTATGAAAATAAAGCCAACAATAAGCCATATGCAACAAAGGCTGGCTAAAATGTATAAAAATTGTTTAAACAAAAAAAAACCAAACAAATAATTCAGGTTTCTTCTCAAGCAGAAATTAAACAAAAACAAACAAATGCATACAAATAAAATTGTTTATGAAAGGTTGTCAAATTCGATATTTGTGCAAGAAGAAATATTTCGAAATATTTTTTTAGACCCACATTCATATCGAAGTAATTAAATTTTTACAATGAGTCCGACTAAAATTGAAAAAAAAAATTATAAAAAAATTCTTTCCATCTTTGAATTATTTTTTAAATTTATAATTTAACTAAAAAATATTTTATAGTGTTTTCACACTGACTTGGTTTTAATAAAAGTTGGTTTTAATGTTAAAATCTGGTTTTACCATGCAAATTGTTTTTGTTAAATCCAACTTAAAACCATTTCTGAATTGGTTTTATTTTGGTTTTATGAAATGAAACCCTGTTTTCGCTGTGGTAAATTTAGTGCTGCCAAGTTAAAATGACCGGCAGCAGCTGATAATGTTTATGCCAGTGAATAACAAGAGATGTCGCTTGAAAGATTTTGAACTTAAAAATGGATGCAGCAGCAACAATAAGTAAAAAATTATGGAAAAATAAGAGTTCTTTGGAAGGAAAACAACAAAAATATTTTCATTGACCTCTGGAAAGTGAAAATAAACTATATGACACATCGAACCACCGATAAAAAAATTGTATTTTCTGATTTATTCGTAAATTTTTTATATACAATAACTTGATTTCCAAGCACTTCTTCACTTTGTATTACTAGTTCCATAATTTTAAAATATTAATTTACAAAATATAAAATAATTTCCATTTTAGAGCGCATTGTAAAGTTTCTTAGTTTTTCATACAAACAAAAACAGTTGTACAGTTTGTCAAATAAGTGTTATAAAAAGCAGAACAAAAATACAACAACAAACACACGCATTTCTGCAGGAGATCTATTTTATTTTGAGCAAAGTTATTAGACAGTCTGTGAGTTAAAACCTGAATTTAACAAACTTGCAGTGTGAATGCAAAATCAGCTGTTTATGGTTTTAACGTTAAAATCAGGTTTTAACTTGCAGTGTGAAAAACCCTATTAAATTAAGTAAAAAAGTAGTTGTTTTATTGTTAATGTCACACTTAAACTTCAGTTAAATTTAACGAAAATTTTAAAAGATAACTGAGATTTGTGCTTCCAATACTTTCACTAATTAAGGTTTAAGCTTTGAGTTTAATTCCTAACGGCTTGTTTTTGTTAACGGATCTTGAAAAAAAACAGCCTGAAAGGGTTTGATAGCATATGATGAGGATTCAAAATTTCAAGCAATTACGTAACCGTCTATAGCATGTATCAGATAACTTTTGGGATTGACCTTTACCTTAGTTAATTTTATTCCAAGCAAATACTTTAAATAGTACATCTTATTATGAACCATGCCAAGTGAATTTTACGATTAACCTCGTACTTTTAATTTGAAATTTATATATTTACCGTTTATTTTTATTAGTCTCGTAATAAGAAATTATTCTTTTAAGGTTACTTATTTAACTGCAAAATTTTTAGTTACTCATCTTCAACTACTTGTTTTAAAGTGAACAAATAATAAAAATTCAAATATTGTTTCATAAACCATTTAAGACGCATTGTGAATTGCTTTTTATTCTTTTTTGAGAAATAATTACGCATAATATTGTTGAGGCAAGAGAAGAATGTTAATTTGCGATCGTTAAACAACATATACAAATGGCACTAGCGACAAAGTTATAATACTTGAAAAATAAATTGGCAACAATATTATATTTGCATTGACTTGAATAATAAATTGAAGGACTTTTTAATAATAAATTTTGAAATTAAATAAAAGAAAAGCAGCTAAATGCGAAATGAAATGAAGTTTTTTTTGCGAATTGTGGAGCTCAAACTCAGATGCCTGAATGAACAAACACATTTTTTAACTTGTTTTAATATTTAGATATTCATATTAAAATATACAATAACTTCATATGAAAGCGTGAAAGAGACATTTATAATATTATATCGTCAGTATCCTGCAAAAAAGTTCTAAGTCCACTTTTTTTGCGAAATGGAGTTAATGATGCAGAAGTGTCCCAAAAGTCATATTCTATGTGCTGTAAAAAACTCCCATGTCTTTTTAGAATATTTTTGTAGCTATTGTATTAAAACAAATTATTCTATGTCTAAAACACCAAAACATGTAGAACAAAAAAGTCCCACACTTTTTTTTCTATATTTTATTTATATTATTACTGCAAAAAAAGCTCAAGCTTATAAAAAACAAAAATTTAAACGAAAATATGGCTAAAATAAAATGTTTGAAAGTAAAATCTCTTAGGTACCAAAAGATTAAACCTGGTGTAATAGAGTATAAATACGCCCATAGTGAATCTTATAAAGAAATACGTGTTTTTGGTAAAGGTCGGCCCATGAATTTGAAAAAAGTCAGCATTAAAAAGGTGTATAAAAGCAACCTTCCTATAACTATCGAAAAGAAGAAAGATTTACTTCATTTTTGTACATCAACAGCGATACCGGAGGAGTTTCATCACTGGTACCAAAGTTTGAAGGCATGCAAAACCGTCAGAAATAAGGCCTCATAACCGGATATATATGATGAATCCAGAATCAGATCAAGATGAACCAATTTAAAACAAAGATTATAAAAACCCAATTTTCTTAAAAAAATTCCATGTCCATAAAATAATATTTGTTAATGCAAAAAAAGCCTATGTCCAAGATGCATTTCATTTTTGTTTAAAAAGCAATTAAATAAATGAAACTGAATTAAATTGTTTGCTTTCATTTTAAAGTTAAACCATTTAATTATTATATTCTAATATAAATTTTAAAATCTAAGCTATTTAAAGATTTTTCCGGGAGCCATAAGCTTTAAATCGCCAATAGCTTAGAAATACAATTATTTGACTTAGGACTTTTTTGCAGGATACCGACGATATAACGAATCTGCGTTATTTTAGAAAAATGTATTCTGCCCATCGGTGCGCCCCAGAAGTTATGCACGAATTAGTAATAGACTCACGCGTTAAGTGTACCAACAATGAGCTCTCAGCGACTTCTGCTCACACTTTTATTATTGTTGTTGTCATTGTTTTATATATGAGATGTGCAAACGCCATGATTTACTATGTGTGAGTCACGCATTAGTCACGCATGAGTCACGCACGTGTTTGACATTAGCTAACTTTATTAGGCTTGTTAAATATCCTATTTTTGTATAATTCATATTCGAAGTCAGTCAATGGCAGGCAATTCATCAGGAGCGTGCGTGAACAAAAAAAGTCATAAATTTTTGTTGGTTTTGTTGGTAAAGCAGCGTTTATATGAATTTCGTTGCTGCTTTGGTATTTCTTATATAAAAAAAAACAATAATTAACAATTATTAATTAATAATCACTTTGCACGGGAAGTGCGCGACTTCCCCTCCTATACCACAACATCTAGTTTGTTCTAAGAGTTATCCACATAAAATTTAGTGCACCTCACTCTTATTGTTCGGCAGATATAGGAAAAATAATATTTACTTTATATGGGGGGTACCTCTTTCCCCCTTCTATACCTCCAAGCTTTTGCCGAAGCATGTAGTATGTACTTTGTTCCAAGAGTTATTCACATCAAATTTAGTGACCCTTACTATGGCCGGGTTTACATCTGTGTGTCATGTGCCCAAAAAGCGTAAGTACTAATTACTAATGAAAACCTGTTTGATTCAGACACGTATTTAGTGTTTTCAATCATGTTGGATTCTATAAAATTGTCTGTTAGTTATGTATGAAACTGTTGAACTTAAGAAATACGAGTCTGAATCAAACAGTTTTTCATTAGTAAGTAGTGGTTACGCCTTTTTGAGCACATTGTACACATGAAATGCCAGATGTAAGCTCAGCCTATGATAGTTGTTAAGATATAAATTAATTCGCGAAAAAAGGAGATTTGGCCCCACTATGCGTCAGTCGCATGGTTGTCTAATTTTCCTAAGCTTTCTGAGCTTTTCTGTAGATTTTGTTTTCAACGAGTTCATTTTCATTTTGAATTCCAATTGTGTGAAATGTATGAGTATCTCAAATATATTACAAAACTCATTTCGCGGGTAATATTTCCTTTTTCTTCTTTCACAATTTCGGTCTTATTATCATTTAAGCCCTAACTCGAAACTTTGACGCTGTAATTGCTTTTCTAACATGTAAAAAAAAATAACCAGGATATATTGTTTTTTTAACGAAATAAAATCATACTCGTACACCAATAATAGTTTCCTAAGAATTTTTTAACTACATACTTTTGTATGTGTTCTTTTTCTATTTCATGCTTGTATGAAATAAAAAACTAAAGCTTAAATAGAGTCAAATAGTATTTGTGTGCTTAAAAAGAAAATAAAAACTTAAGTAGTATTCCATTCACAATCACTTAGTCGTTCTTATATTAAAAATCCCAGCGAACATTAAAGCTTAAATCGAAGAGGAGCAATAGTGCAGTTCTTATTGAATTTATTACTTGTTTACTTGCTGAATTATATGGGGAAAGAGTTAATTTGAAGATTATAATCAGGGAAACCACAAAAATGCTCCAAAAAAAAAGTGTTTTATGCGCATTCAATATGCACTAAAATCTTGTAAATATGCACTTAAAAGTAAAAAAATATGCTTTTTAAAATAGAATAAATTGGTTTATTTGTACATGAAAATATATTTTTTAATCAAAAATTCAACAACATTTGCATATTAAATAAGAAAATAAATAAATAAACAAAAAAAAGAAACATAATTAACAAAGAAGTTTGAAGTGCAGGTTAAAACAAAATTAGTATAAAAATTTCGACTAAAACAAATAATACAAATTAATTTTTATTGGATGCATAAGAATTTAACTTTAATTTCAAAAGATCACGATATCATAATTAAGGCTTTGGAACTGTATTTTGGATAAATAACACAAGATTTTAATTTATAATTTTTATTGCCATAAATAACTAAATATTGGCCTAGAATTTCAAATTAAAATTGTTTCTATCTCATCTGAATTTGTATTGCAACTAACGTCCGTAAAACTGCGTTATATATAAAAAAAAATTTATACACTACTGGAACATTGGAACAGAGATTTAGATGGCGAAAAATAAAAATAAAAATGTGGACCAACCCCATAAGCATATTAACCCAGATAGCGCAGGGAAAAATGTTTCTTTAGAAAAAAATTTCATATAATTTTTTTTTCGGAATGGGGTGTTTTTTAAAAAAAAAGGATGGTGGTGTCAAGCGGGTTGAAATAAAATAAATTCTATAAATTATCAAAATATGTCCTAAAAGCGTAAACTATGTTCTAAAAATTCGAAAATATGCTAAAATTATGCGTGTAAAACTGATATATGCATAAACATGCTTTAAAGAGTAAAATATGCAAAAATATGCACTAACAAATCGATGCCAAAATTCATTAAAGGTTCTGAAACGGATAAAAAATATCTTGACCCCGCATTAATACCTGATACAAGAAAAAACATGCAATTGCATATTTGCGGTTTCCCTGATTATAATTATAATTGGACAAAAGGAACAAACAAATTAAAAAGAAATTTCACCTTTTTAAATTTTTTTAATACAAAAACTTCGGAATTTTTTACACTAATACTTGCAAAGAAGAATTCACAGCTGGATGAATTAAAAAAAAATAAATTTATTCTAAACATTGTGGTTTTTTATTATTTTGGGACTTCCCATCCTTTTATTGCTCGCTGGGTTTTAATCCTGTTCAAAAATATACAAAACATTTTCAGCATTCAGTTGTTTTTATTTTGTGGCGAGAAGAACCATTTCATGGGGCACAACTAAAAGACTATGCAAATCCCTCAAACTTTTTAGTTTTATTTATTTCTTTCTTCTTCTTCTTCTTCTTATTCCTATTACTGCAGATCTTTTGTATATTTTTTTAATAATTTTTGTTACCAACACTGTTGTTGTTTAAAGTTGATATTTCAGATATTTAGTCACACTCATGGCTTAGACAACACGTTATTTTTGTGTTGGTACGAGTAGTTAAAATGCTCTGTGGTGGCTTAAGGTTTAGTTCATTCTGTTTATGTTGCTGTTTTTATTATTTCTGTTTTGTTTTGGCAAAGAAAACACTAGGAAAAATGTTTGTATGTATGTGTGTATACATTTGGTTTGTTTATTTGGCCACAAGACGAACGAGTTGGTTTGAGAATGTGTTTGTTGAGAGAATGTGTTTGTTGTGTGCATGTTCATGTTTGCGTGTGTGTGTGTGTGTGTGTGTGTGTGTGTGTGTTATTTTTTTCTTCTTCAGGCTATTAAAGTTGAAAAGTTTTATTGCATTTAAGAAAGGGTTACTGACATGAACCTTGAGTTGGCAAAAAAAATAAAAAAAATAAGAAAAACAAACAAACAGCATAACAAGAGCTGTGGGTTTGTTGTTCTTCTCCTTTCCCATTGTTATCTTTATGTATTGTAAGAAAGTATGTATGTTTTTATATACGTTTTTGGCAAATTTTCTTTACCTTCTTTCTTAACAAATTGTCTGCTAATTTGAGCATTTTTTTTTTTTGCTGCCTAATTTATTTTATCAAAACAGCTGCTTTTTTCAATTAACTTAAGTTTAATAAATAATTTAACTCTTTTGCTCAAAATATAAAACATTTCTATTATTTTGCACTTTGCTATCTCTTGCATTATAAAGTTTACTTTTAGTTTGTTATATTCATATTCGAATCATGTGACTGTCAACTGAATTATTAAAACATTTTTACTGCCAGTTAACCATGAAAAAGTGCAAACGTTTGAAAACATACATATTTTATTTTTTTAATAAAGTCTATTAAATGTATGTTAATATAAAGTGGCTATATGAATATGTATTTTTATAAATTAATGGTATTAGTTTGTATTTGACTTCAAGATGAAGGACACAAAGTATACATAGAATTGTACTAGAAAAACCAGTATGATTAAATATTTGTTTGTTAGTTGGAAGAAATAGAGAACAACAATTAATAAATAATCTAGATCATGTTTGCGGTAGGTATATGAAATAAAAAATACCAGCATTTGTTTTTTTTTGTTTTTAGTTTAAAAACGTTATAAAAAAATTCATTGATTTTAGCAGATAAGTTAAAAGTAGTACCTAGGAAAATATTAAATATTGTAATATTAAACCCACAAATATGTATGTTGAGCCATAACGGGCAAAAAAGCTTAAGCGACATCTTTTTTTAACCCCGTTTTTCACGAAATCAATTATTTACGATCGCAGTTAATCTATTTTCAATAAAATATGAAGTTCGAAAATTATTTCGCTTAAGCTGTTTTAGCGGTTATGGTACAATAGATAAATAGTTATAATTGTTAAAAAAAAGAAATTAAGGTTTTCATGAAATTTGGAAAGAGTAAAAAAAATTAAACTTCAGTTTGGAAATATTGATGTTGACAAGGGAATTTGTTCTTCAAAGGTGAAAAGGAACCCACGATGTGCGTCTGTCCGTCTGTCCGTATGTCTGTCTGTCCGTCAAATGCTATTTTCTCGAGAACCGTAGGAGCTACGGAACTGAAATTTTTACAGATTGTTTAGAACTTTGGCCGCTACAATAACAAATACATAAGAATTAAAAATTAAAGGGTGTTCCAAAACGAGCAACGAAAAAGTCCCATGTAATATACATACAATTGTATTTACATACACTTGAAATTTGTAAAGTTAGTGTATTTTTATACATACTACAACAAATAACACCAAAATTAAAAAAAAATTATATTAAAGACTGTTCTATCAGTTAATGTAATTTTGACTATATAATTTTGACAACTTGCTGTATCTTGGAAACCGTAAGAGAAGAAACGGTAAAACTAAGAATTTCAAAACTATAAAATCGCCAGACCGAAAAAAAATCGCCAAAAACGCAAAAAAAACGCCAAAACGAAGAAAAGCGCCAAATTAGAAAAAAAATCTAAAACTAAGATAAATCGCGAAAAACTGGAAAAATCCCCAGAATGAAAAAAATCGCCAAAATTAAAAAAAAAATTGACAAAACGAGAAAAAAAGCAACAAAACTAAACAAAATCGTTTAATCTGAAAAAACGCCAAAAACGCGAAAATGAACGCCATATGAAAAAAATGCTCAAAACTGAACGCACGGAACCCTTCTTGCGCGAGTCAAAGTCGCACCTTACTGAATTTATTTTCTAAGACCACATACTCGTATGTATATCCAAGAGGTGAGCTAAAGCTTCGTTAATTAAATATGTACGTATCAGTTAATTTATTCACCCTTTTATTATATTCGAGATGTCACCTTATACTGCATTATTTTTTTTAATTAAGAAATAATAAAAAAAAATTAATAAAAAAACCTGTTAGCTTAATTTTGAAATACACATATTTTAAATTATATGTTTTTAAATATTTTTATAGTAATATAAATAACTTTTTAGTTTCTTTTTTGATTAAGCCTAAATAGGAATTTCCACAGTAACAAATGTTAAGTTCAAACGCATTGCTAAATTAAGCATCTATCTAGTATGCAATGAAAAGTAAGTTTTGCTAAAAAACTTATTATTATTTCAATTACTGCAATAAACCTTGTGCAGTTTAGAAATTAAAATCAAACGTTTTGGATCTCTTTGTTATATTTGCTTAGTCAACACTTTTAAATACTAATTTGATTAGATTAGTTTAAATTTCAAGCTATTAATAAGAATGATTAACGAATACTGACGAGAAAGAAGTTTTAAAGTTTATTAATTTTTCAACATCAAAAATAGAATATCACCCCTATTCCAGTTGTCGACATCGACTTCACTTTAACATAATACCAAAAAATTGGGGGTTGTCTGCACTCAAAAAAAAAAGACATGTACTATTATTAAGAAAAATTTTTTCCTAAATTCAAGTAAAAATAATTTCTAAGTTTAAGTAATTTTTTCTAAGTTTAAGTAAATTTCTACAAAAATCTAGTAAAAATTACTTAATATGAGTAAAACATAAAAAGTTCATATCTTCAAAAATAGTTCATAAAAATACACAAAAAAAATCTCTTACATTTTAGGAAATGTTTACTGACTTAAAGGAAATTTTACTAAAGTTGGAAAATGGTTATAAACTGAAGGAAATTTTATACTAAGAACTTAGCAAAAAATCTAAGTAAATTTCTCATATTTTCGAGGAATATTTGAACTTGAAATTTATTTTTTTGTGAATAAAATAAAATTTTAAAACTCAATAATTTCAACGCTTATTCAGGCTGCCTTGTTAGGCAATTGGTTAGAGTGCTTGCCTATCAATCAGAAGGTTGCTGGTTCAATACTTGTCTCCTCTCAAGGAATTTATATGTATGTATGGTGAATTAATTAAGAACATAATATGAAGATATAATAAATAACATATCATTTGGTATAGAATTTAATTAAAAATAAAAATAAGTACCAGAATTAAACACGAAGAAAAATTGGAAAATTTATAAAATTTGAGATCAAAGACGAAAAAAATTTTTGCAAAGCTCCGAATTTTATGGGAAAATTTTACTGAATTTTGGGAAAATTTTACTTAAATATGAAAATATAATTACTATAAAATAGTTCATTAATGAACTAGAAATTTAGTAAATATTTTACTGGTTTCAAGTAAAAAGAAAGCTTTGGCGCCATACGACAACTTTTTTTACTCAAATTTAGAACATTTTCCAAAGTCTTAGTTAATTTTTTTTTTTTCAGTGTACTCAATCTCGGGAATAATATTGTGCTACTGACAATCTATTTCCATTCCCTAAGGTCTAGAAAACAGCATAAACCTACCAACAGGAGTCAGTTGTTTTCGACAACTATGACACAAGTCCCAACTTTTTGGTATTGTGTTAAAGTGACGTCAATATCGACAACTGCATTTATTTGCTGTCTTAGAATTGTTTAACCCCCTTATTCAGGATTTTGTGACAAATAACAAAATTATAACAAATGCCAATTTTTATATTTCAAGCAATGTAAGCTTTGTCATTTGTTATAACTTTTATTTTGCCACAGAGCTTAGAATACGGGTGAAAGTTATATAATATATTTTTGATTTTTTATAATTTTTGATATTTTATAATTACATAATTTTTTAGTTAAAAGGAAATCGTATTAAATGTATTTTGGATTTAACAAACATGTGTCTTAAGTAAATTTTCTCACAACAGTTAACAATAATGTTTTCTTTTTTACAAAAAAAAAAAACTGCATGTTTTTCTTTTTGTTTTTTCTTTAATAAGTTAAGCAACTGATTGATGATATTATTTTTATTTAACAAACGGCTTTAAGTCCATCAACACTCTTCAATTTCCTAGTTAACTGAAAATTTAAAAAATGATATGCATATTTTAAAAAAAAAGAAAATATAAAAATATCAATATATATAATTTTTTAATACAATATCGAAAAAAAATATTTTTTTAATAATATTAAAAAAAATTATCAAATATTTTTATCTAATTTTTCGACCTTTTTTTTATATGTGAAATTAAACTATTTTTTTGAGCTGTAGGTCAGTTTATATTTTTATATTTATTAGTACAATATTTCGTTAACCTTCGGTTAACTTCTTCAAGATATAGTATATTGTTTTTGATTTTTCTGGTTTTTCTTTTTCCTTTTTTTTTTCTTTCAAATTATGTTTACAATTTTCAAATAATAAAGTGTGTCATAAAAAATATTTTTACAATTTAAAAATTTAAAAATTGTAATAAAAAATATTTTTACAATTCAAAAAACTGATGAAGTGCGTGGCTGCACAGAAAAATATCGGTATTTCCCCCAGCTAATAAAGTCTAGTTTATTTATTTGAGTTGAAGACTATTTCCTTTAGCTAATTAGGCCTAACGTGTTTCTATGACAATAAAAAAGCAATTTTTTATTTCATACTTCCCGACGTTTCGTGAATGTTTTGTTCACTTTTTCCAGGGATTCGTCTATTTATTCCATAAATCAAAAGTCTAGTTTAATTTTTCTTCTCTTCTTTAGATACTCACATTAATTAATAAAAATATTTCATTCAATAAGAATCGAAATTACTGAACTCAAGCCTGATTAAGAAATTATTTCAATTAAATCTAAAAATGTCTCAATTGTAAAAATATTTTTTATGACACACTTTATTATTTGAAAATTTTATACATAATTTGAAAGAAAAAAAAAAGGAAAAAGAAAAAACAGAAAAATCAAAAGCAATATACTATATCCTGAAGAAGTTAACCGAAGGTTAACGAAATATTGTACTAATAAATATAAAAATATAAACTGACCTAAAGCTCAAAAAAATAGTTTAATTTCACATTAAAAAAAATTATTTAACAAAGTAATGTTTTTTTTTAATTAAATGCCATGGAAATGCCTATAATCTAAAATTAGTTTTTTTTGTGATTCCAATTTTTGGGTTTTCGGAGTTTTAATGAAACAATATTATATAATACATAAACACACAATGTAACAGAAATTTACATACAAATAAAAAGAAGAAACACATGAACTCATAAATTCGTTGGTGTTGTCCACGCAAGCGGATCAATTAAATAACCAAAAAAAAAAAGCAACATATCTTTAGCGTTAATTTAAAACATAAAAGCAATCAAAATTTCGTTGTATTACAACAACAAAAACCATACGCACACACAAATATGGGAACCTAAAAAAGTCAATTCATACTTCCAAAAAAAGCACGTGTTCATTGCAGTTTAGAAATAGATAAAAAAAAGTTATTTTTTTGTATTGAAGTATCTGCTATTTTTTCCATTTTTGTTAATTTTATTGTTTAATCAATGATGGATTTCCGTTAAAAGAACAATTTTCAGTTTTGTTTTTGTATTTATTTTTAATTTTCACACTCACAGCAAACTCACAAACATCCGCTTGGGTATTTTTGTCTTTGTGGTAACTTTTGTGGCATAAAGTAAAATTATATTTTCTTTATTCTTCAATACATTTATGATAAGACGTGCCTGGCTTAATGATGCGTTCTTTACAAGTTGCAGTCATACGTTTATGTCAACATGCAAGAGTACATAAATACTCGTACATACATACGTACATATGGACGTGTTGTGATTGCATGTTTATGCTGTTTTGAATATAAGCAAACGTTGTCGAGCGGCCATAATGAAATAATAAAAAACCATTAACTTCAAAGTGCATTTAAAATGCTGGTCTTTGATACGCAAATAACTTAAATCAGCCAGTTGAAACATTTATTTAGTTACGGGGTTTTTTTCACTAAAAGGAAACAAAAGACTTAAGACATGAACGCGGCGCACAGTGCTTTGTCCCCATATAGTGAATCGGCAAAATTAGAGAAGTTATCGCAGAAAAATGAAATTTGGTGTGCTGGTTCAAAATATGTTAATTAAGAACAATTCGAAGATTCGGAAAAATCGGTGCAAGGATATGACTACCTCCCATATATAATTTTTCTCAAAAACTAAATTGTAACTACATTAGTGATCAGAATGCACTGAAAACTTATAACAACTTATAAAACTATATTATTGGGCTCTCTGGGAAATTTCGCTTCATTCGATACAAGGACATGACCATCTCCCATATATCCTTTTTCTCATAAACTAAATTTTTGCTACATTAGTGATCAGAATGCACTGAAAACTTATAACAACTTATAAAACTATATTTTTGGGCTCTCTGGGAAATTTCGCTTCATTCGATACAAGGACATGACCATCTTCCATATATCCTTTTTCTCATAAACTAAAATTTTGCTACATTAGTGATCAGAATGCACTGAAAACTTATAATAACTTATAAAACTATATTTTTGGGCTCTCTGGCAAATTTCGCTTCATTCGATGCAAGGACATGACCATCTCCCATATATCCTTTTTCTCATAAGCTAAATTTTTGCTACATTAGTGATCAGAATGCACTGAAAACTTATAACAACTTATAAAACTATATTATTGGGCTCTCTGGGAAATTTTGCTTCATTCGATGCAAGGACATGACCATCTCCCATATATCCTTTTTCTCATAAACTAAAGTTTTGCTACATTAGTGATCAGAATGCACTGAAAACTTATAACAACTTATAAAACTATATTTTTGGGCTCTCTGGGAAATTTCGCTTCATTCGATACAAGGACATGACCACCTCCCGTATATCCTTTTTCTCATATATCAAAATGCAAATAATTTAATATTCATAAATAAATAAATTTGTTTCTAAATTTGCTCAACAAGAAGATAATTAATTTTAATTGTAATTTATAATGTTTTCTTTCAAAATGTATTTCTCAATTTCTTTGAATTCGTCATTTTTTTTTTTTAATGTGTTTTGTAGACCTAAGTGACGATAGTTCCGGATCCGACATTAATAACAAATGAGTCATTAAATCTCTATTTGTATTTTGTCTCGCCGTTTTTCTTGTATGGGATAATCGCAAATTCCTTATATTTTTATGACTGGCTTCTAGGCTTCTTCGGACAAACACCCTAGAATAAAAATAGTTTTATAAAATGTGTAATACGTTTTTTTAATATTTTATTACCTATTGGCAAGTTGAAGTATTCCAGAAAATACTTGGCATATAATACCAGCCATACCGTATTAAATATGAGTTTCTAGTAATATTTAGCAGCTCCTTAAGCATGGTACTCTGTTCGAAGTTGTGAAAAATTTTCCGTGCCATTCGTTATTTCACGTGAAAAATTTGACATGTACTAAATGTAGCCCAACTCGCGGTTTTTTAAATAAATTTTTCGCTTTTATTGCTTGAAAGTATGCAACATTGTTAGAATTCCGTGCGAAAAAAGTACTGCTCATGTTGTTTCGCAGCTAAACTAAAATGATGCCAGATTAATTTTGCATGGAAAGACATGATTTTCCGTGTTTTTCACACCAAGAACAGAGTACTACTCTTGCGAATTTATTTCGCAAATATTTCATACCAAATTCTTTTATATGTAGTTTGACAGCATTTCGCACGAAATTGTGAACAGAGTATCAGGCTATAAACGTTGTCACATTAACCGGGATTCCGCAAGATAAAACTCTTAATATTATGCCAAAATTATCAATAAGACTTCTATCAATCGCCGTAATGAGTAAATGAGTTGAAACATAGGGAAAACAATGAATCGAAAAGCAAAAAGGAAAACATGAATCAGCTGTTTACAAACAAATGTTGATTACTTGATACTTTTTACTGGATGTCGTTCGTTTACTTTTCGTGATATTTTTTAATGAGAGAGTAAAATCATTCTTACTCTCCCAGTAAAAGTTACTTGATATTTTTTACTCGAAAAGTTCTCAAACAGACCTACAGTCAATAAAATTGCACAGCTTGCAAAAATTGAATTGAACATTGAACGTCGCTGGAGCCCTTTACTTGGAAAAAATTATATAATCATATTTTTGGTCTTTGTAAAACTAAAAAATATAGATGTTTTAAAAAAATACAAAATTTCAAATTTCCGGTTAAAAATCTTAAATTTTTTTTTCACTAGTGGTTAGATTTGTTAACAAAGTATATAAATCAAAAATAAAAAATCGCCTACTTTTTATTTATATATTTTTTTAATTTTTTCAAAGTTTGCAAAACTTTAGGGTTTCCGCCAAAAAAAAAATCTTCTTTAAATTTTTGGTAAATTTTTCTCACTATTTAATAAAAATTATACACTACATCAAAATTTGATTCAGTTTTTATAGTAATAAAACAAAAAAATTTTATAAACTTGTTTTTTTTTTAAATTTTGGCAGTACCATAAATAAAAACTTTGCAACTTTTTCTGAAACTTAGGAAATATGTCTTAAAAAATGCATATTATTTTTACATTTCCGGGTGAAAAATCTAAAACTTGTTTACATATTCTATTTAAGCCCTTTCAAATGTACTAAAATCACAAATAAAAAATTACCTATTCTTAAAAAAAAATTTTTCACTCTATCAAACTTTTGCATTTTGGGAATTCGAAATAAAAAATCGCAAAAGTTTTCGATGGCACAAACAACTTTTCTATATAAAATATTTACAAAATATTATTTTTGTTTTTTTGTACCTATAGTTATAAAAAAAAACTGTTAAGTTTCAAAGCAGTACAATAAAAAATGAAATTTTAAAATTTTTTTTTGTAACACAGTAAAAACCGTTTTTCCGTTCAACAGTTTTACCTCAAACATTTTCTGACTTTAGCGCTCTCTACTGTTAACAAAAAGACGAGATGATAGATTCTATTTACGAATTTATTTAAGGTACTTTGTTAGCTTTTGAAAAATGTATATTACTTAAATATTCTAAGCACTTTATTTTATTTTAATTTTGCCTATGGGACAAAGCACTGTGCGGCGTCTTTATGTTTGGAGTTGCCGGTTGCTTTAAACGATATGCGTGTGTGTGTATGTGTGTGTGTGCGTGTGTGTGTGTATGAGAAATTAGAATCAATAGTTGTATATATGCTTAAGTAAATTAAGTTTAATTAAGTATTATTATTATTATTTTCCTTTTAGGTTTTTTTTTGCGATTTTAATACTTTATCAGTGTGTGAGTCTGATTAAAGGTTTGGGTGAAATAATTTCCATTTATTAATATTTACTACCTTAAACAATAATGTCAATAAGCTAGTTTTATTTAAATTTTCTTTTATCTATTCTTAAAGTTGTTTTCATAAAATAACCTGAAATTCTGAGACAGTTTTGTCAAATCAAATAAATACCCGCCTACTTTTAATGTTGCTGTGTTTTTCTTTATCTAAAGAAACGTATTACTTTTAATTATATACAAACATGTATTCCTACTTGCTTATTTGCTCGCTTCTATAAACAACTACATATATCGTACATTACTACTTCTTTGTTGCTAAAGGAAACAATATCAAATGTGACCCAGATTGTAAGAGATAAGTACACATTTTATAATACCCCTAAGAAAATCTTGGCATATTAATTAAATATTTATAAATAGCAGCCAAGGTGATTGTAAACCGTGGTTTTAAACCAGCTACGTCCAAACAACACACTTACTGTGATATTTGCATTTGAAAGCTCTTAAATTTGTTCTTGTTTCTTTGCAAAATAAGAGCAAGCATTGTTGTCGCTGAGATCTGATTGGCTGTTGTACTCTCGTCGATGTGAAAGCACAAAAAGCTCTTAATAAAAGTTTGCACATTGTGCATATGTCTTGGACGTAGCTATTTCAAAACTTCTGAAAAAATTAACATTAAAATAAACGTATATTCCAAGTTATTTTAACAAACATGAAAACACAGCATGCGAATACATGTTTTTCTTTAAGTGCAGGACATTTCTTTAGGCACTGTTAAATTAACAATTACGTTTATGCTGTGTCAGACAATCAATCAATTTATATTAAAAATAAATTCACTAAAGTGAGACTTAAACTCGCACACAAAGGATTCCGTATGGACACTACATGTCTAATACTAAACAAATTTTAGCATATAGAACGGAATATCTTAGCTGATTTAGACATTAAAAAAAATTTATTTTGGCGTTTTTTTTAGTTTTAGCTTTTTTTCGTTTTGTCGATTTTTCTTTTTAATTTTATAGTTTTTTTTTTTTGGTTTTTGGCGGCTTTATTAATTTTAGCGATTTTTTAGTCTTAGCGCTTTTTTCGTTTTGGTAATTTTTTTGTTTATATGTAATTTTCTACCTTTGGCATATTTTCGTTTTGGTGTTTTTTCGTTTTTGTGTTATTTTTTTGTTTTGGCAATTTTTCCAGTTTCCAGCGATTTTTTATACATGGCGTTTTTTTCGTTTTGGCGATTTTTTCGTTTTTTTAACGATTTTTACTTTTTTGGTTTTTTTTTGGGTTGGTATTTTTTTATTTTAGCGATTTATTTAATTTTTGGTGATATTTTTCATGTAGGCGTTTTTTTTTAATTTTGGCGATTTTTCCCTTTTTAAATTTTTTTAATTTTGGGATTTTTTAGTTTGCCTCTTACCGTTTCCAAGCTACAGCAAAGTGGTGTAAAGTACTTAGTCAAACTAACATTAAGTGGTGGAATACCCTTTAATTTAAATTTTTAAATTAGTGTTGTCTGCATAAAAATACACTAACTTTGAAAATTACAATTGTCTATGACAGTAAGTATATTACATAGGATTTCAATATGTTACGTTAATCGCTTTAGAACACCCTTTAATTTTGAAACCTTATACATTTGTTGTTGTAACAGCCAAGATTTTTTTTATTCTGTAAAAATTTGAGATTCGTAGCTTGCACGGTTCTCTACAAAACAGCCTGTGACAGACAGGCAGGCAGACGGTCATCGTATCGAAAATAATGAGGGCAATCATGAATAAAATTCTGCGAGAAATTTTTCCCGAGTAACAATTTCATATAATAGCAAGCAATAGGGAAAACAAGAAAATTCTAATTGTAAAAGGCAGAAATTTCTCGCGGAATTTCATTCATGATTGCCCTGAATAGGATTTCATTTCACCTTTAGTATAAGGAACCCTAACAAGGACTCCGGCAAACAATCATTGTGTGTTAAAAGTGGGCGGTAACAAACTCCCATTACTATTTTAAAACAGTAGACTGTGACAGACTATAATTTTATAGAACAAAGTGTGCGTTAAAAAAACCCTGTGACGTACACTTTTTATATCAGTTTATTTTTAAAAAGTGGGCTGTAGCAGGCTCTTGTTTTGTGTTAAAAAAAATTGAGCTGTGTTAGATCTACTTTTTATGTTAAAAAAATTTATTATTTTCTTGCACATATAAAAGTGTGCTGTAGCAGACCCTCGTTTCATATTGAACATCAAAGTGAGCTATAGCAGACACTTGCTGCCGTATTGTAAAAAAATAATCTGGGTATATTAGAATAAAATGTCTCTACAAATTCTGACTAAAGCACACATGAAACACTAATTAATTTTTTCTTAGAATACGGCCGTTTTTTTATACACTTATATTTTTTAACCCCCGATAAAAAAAAAGGGATGTTATGAGTTTTTAGCGTTTGTCTGTGCATCTGTGCATCTGTGTGTCTGTGCATCTGTGTATCTGTGTGTCTGTCCGTATCCACGTACAGACCAAACGGCTGGACCGATTTTGATTTAGTTTTTTCTTTTTGAAAAGTGACTTGATCGAGAGCATTCTTAGTTCATGTTTGAAGAAAATTAGCCCAGCCGTTTATAAATTGTCACATCTTTTCTAGATGTATCGGGGATTTTTAAAATTTTTAATTTTTCTTATTATTAATTAAAAACTGAGATATGGTAGATAATCAATTTATGTATATATGAACTATGATAGATTTTTAATTCGCATATAAATAAACTATGGTTAAATACTTCACTGTAAGGTAAAAATAAATATTCTGTAGAAACACCTCATATATTTTAAAAAGTGGGCTGTGACACACCCTTAATTTTTGTACAAAAGAATGATCTATGAACGACACTCCTTTTACGTTAAAAAAAAAGTACATTTTAACTTTTTGTTTTTAAGCCTAAGTATTGATGAATACCAATACAACAGCTAAATAAAAATAAGAAATTAGTTATTTAATATCTTTCATTTCCCACCTTCTTTGTCTAATGTCATTCACCTTCTTCATCATTTATGTTTCGCCATAATTACTTTTTTGCCTCATAAGCAATTAATTCACCAAATTTAGGGCCCACCTACAGTTAACTTAATAGCCAAAAATGGAAACTCAATTATGTCGTACGCAAATCAAATTACTAATTCTTCCAAAAAAAAAAAAATGTTTAGCATTAGAATTTACAATAACTTAAAAACATTTTACATAAGAGTTCAAATTCATAAAGTCTGAAGCTTGGCATTAAAATTATTCATTATTTGCTTCTTTTTTTTTAATTGTATGTGTAGATAAGTGGATTTCGTAGATTTTGTTTAATTTTTTAAGCTACAGATAATACCGGCTTTGATCGAAGCGGCGGAAAATCGTTTATTACTCGTGTATGACAGGGAAGGCACTTTGTTTGGTAGAACACGGACGGTTTATATTGATGAGTTTGAAAATAACATCAATTTAGTGTAAATTTTACGCTGATTCATTTTATTTTTTTAACTGTGGCAAATATGTAAAGTAAGAAGCAACAATTATCTTTAGCAACAATCTTAAAGAATTGTGAATTTCATGTTGGTGTATATGGGCTGAACAAGACTGGTACAAAATAAATTTAATTATATTTTAAATATACATTACGCTCTTATTATGTAATTTATATTCTCAAAGAAATTATAAAAAAATATATAACTTTTTCAACACGAGAATAATGTGTAGGTTTGTATCGGAATTTATATTCTCAAAGAAATCATAAAAAAATTTATAATTTTATTTTAACACAAGTATGTTATGACATAAAAATGTGTAGCAACATAATTTACTTTCAATCATCACAGCTAATAAAGTTGCAAATGAAAAGTACCTTTTAAATAATAGTTTCTTTTAAAAAAGTACCTTTTACCATAGTATCTTTTAAGTAAATTCAGTAAAGTGCGACTTTGACTCGCGCACGAAGGGTTCCGTACGTTGGCTTTGAGCATTTTTTTTAATAGTGTTGTTTTTACGTTTTTTCAGCTGAAATAATTTGTTTTTATTATTTTTCGCTTTTTTCTCGTTTTGGCGATTTTTTTTTTAATTTTGGCAATTTTTTCATTCTGGCGATTTTTTTCATTTTGGCGATTTTTTTTTTATTTTGGCAATTTTTTTTTTCATTTTGGCGATTTTTTTAATTTTGGCGATTTTTTCATTTTGGCGATTTTTTTTTCATTTTGGCGATTTTTTCATTTTGGCGATTTTTCCGGTTTTTTGCGATTTATTTTCGATTTAGAATTTTTTTTTAATTTGGTGCTTTTTTTCGTTTTGGCGATTTTTTTTTTTATTTTGGCGATTTTTTTCGGTTTGGCGATTTTATAATTTTGAGATTTTTTTGATTTACCGGTTTTGAAAATTTCAAGAAGTTTGCTCTTACGGTTTCCAAGATACAGCAAGTTATCAAAATTACATAGTCGAAATTACAATAACTGATAGTACACGCTTTAATTAAAATTTTTTAAATTTTAGTGTTAATTGTTGTAGTGTGTATAAAAATTCACTAACTTTACAAATTTCAAGTGCATATACATACAATTGTATGTATATCGTATATCTCGTGTATTTGTTGTTGTAGCGGCCAAGGGTCTACACACTGTGTCCAAATTTCAGGTCCGTAGCTCTTACGGTTCTCGAGAAAATACCCTGTGACGGACAGACGACCAGACGGACAGACGGACAGCGTAGCGAAAACAATAGGGTTCCATTTCACCTTTGGTGTACGGAACCCTAAAAAGTACTTTCTAAAAACGCACTTTGTAAAAAAAGTACATTAAAAATAAGTACTTCTTTAAAAAAAATTAAGCTAAATAAGTACCTCTTTGAAAAAAGTACCTTTTAAGGCAAGTATATTTTCAGATAAGTACCTTTTAAAAAAGGCTATTTTTTTAAGAAATTTAAGTTAAAAAAGAACCTCTTTGAAAAAAGTACCTTTTACACACAAAATACCATTTTAAACAAAGTATTTTTTTTTTCAAAACAAGTACACACAGTTTAAGAAAAGTACTTTTTCAAATAAGTAGTTTTTAAAAAGTACCTTTTTAAAAAATACCTTTTTAACAAGTACCTTTCAAAAAATAAATTCTTAAAGAAGTGTCTTCTTTAAAAAATTTATATTTAGAAAAGGAGAAAGAAAAAGAAAACTACCTTTTCAAAAAATGCCTCTTGAAAAACTACCTTTTAAAAAAGTACCCTGAAGTATCTTTCGAAAAAAAAATCCTTTGAAAAAAGTGCCTTGTAAAAAAAACTACCTCTTTTAAAAAATTATATTTTAAAGTACTACTTCTATAAAAAGTACCCTTTTTAAAACTTTTTGAAAAAGTACACTCACAATAACCTTATTATAAAACTATTTAAGAAAAAAAACTTTTCAAGAAAAAAATTTTTTAAAACTTTCCTTTTAAAAAAAAGTACCCACTAAAGCACCAAATTCAAAATACTGCTTTAAAAATATACTTTTACTAAATGTATCTTTTAAAGAAGTCTGTCTTATAAAAAAGTACTATTGGAAATATTTGTCTTTTACATAAAGTAATTTTTTCAAAACAATACCTTTTACAGAAGGTATTTTAAGAAGTTAAGCAAAGAACCTTTCGAAAAAATTCTTTTCAAAAATGTGTCTTTAAAAAATGTATTTCCAAAAGTATAGTACCTTTTTAAAATACTACCTTTCTAAAAAGTTCTTTTTAAAAAACTACTTTTAAAAAAAGTACCTTTTTGAAAAAATCCCTTTTAAAAAAATACGGGTTTTTAAAAAGTACCTTTTCAAAAATGTATCTTTTTTAAAAATTTATCTTTTCAAAAAAGTACATTTTCCAAAAAAATGCCTTTACCAAAAAGTACTTCTTACAAAGAAACACCGTTTCAAAAATTAACCTTTCCAAAATAGTACTTTTTAGACAAAACGTCTTCTGAAAATACTGCTTTATAAAACGCACCTTTTGAAAACTATGTACCTTGGAAAAAAGTACTTTTGAAAAAAAATATATTTTATAAAAGTACGTACATATGTATGTTAAAAAAAAAAACTTTTAAGAAATTTCTTTTTGAAAAAAGTTTTTAATTTTTCGAAAAAGTACACTTTAAAAGAAGTACTTTTTACATAAGTAACTATAAAAAAAGTACTTTTCACTAGAGCAATCTTAATGAAAATTTATCTTTGAAAACTTGTAAAAGAAAAGTGTTCCATTTCTAAAGTTTGTCAAAATGAACATGTTAGTTCAAAAAATTTGCTTTTCCAAGAAGTACCTTTTCAAAAAAGGACCTTTTTAAAAAAGTACATTTTCCAAGAAAGTACCTTTTGAAAAGTACTTTTACACTTCCTTTAAAAAACTACCTTTTAAACTTCCAAAAAAGTTCCCTTTGAAAAAAGGAACTTTTAAAAAGTACTTTTTAGACAAAGCGTCTTCTGAACATACTTCTTTTAAAAAGTACCTTTTAAGAAACTGCTAGTAAATAAGTACCTCTGAAAAATATACGTTTTGTAATTTTTTTTTATTTAAAAAATACTCTTTACAAATGCACCTTTCGAAAAAGTACCACTTATAAAAGAATTACTTTAGACATCAGTATTTATAAAAAAAGTACTTTTTGCAAGAGCAACTTTAATTAAAATTGCTTTTAAAAAATTATATCCTTCCTGTATAATTATAAACAGGATATTCAATTTCCAAAGTTTGTGAAAATTAACATGTTTGTTATTCTGTTTTCTCATTATGGATTTCTCTCTCTGTAATTTTATTTTTCATGTAAAATTTTAAGGCACGGCCACACTTAGCAGACATATATTTGCCCGAAAAAGCGTAACCACTACATACCAATGAAAAACCTTACCAATGAAAAAACTTAAACACTTTCATAAATGACTAATGGACAATGTCATGGAACCCAACAATATTGGAAACTGTTTAACTTAATGCACAAGAGTCTGAATAAAAAGGTTTTTTATTTTTATGTAGTGGTCACAATTTTTTGGGCAAATGTGAACGTACACTTAGTTGCGCAACACACATACATACATTCATATAATCAAATTAAAGATGACATAATATATTATTACTTATACCAGAATTACAAGACATTTCTATAGAATTCTCAAGAAAATATTAAACCAAAAATATGTGTGTATGGTCACTTCAACACTCATTTAAAAGCTTCATAACATAATTTGAAGATTCTCAGGCTTGTTTTAGGTTTGCCAAATGATAAATGTTTATTTTAAAAATTGAATCACACAAAATTCTTGGAAATTTACACAGATAACATAAATATTTTTGAAAAGGTATTTTTATTTTGTTTTGACTTTTCTGGTTTTTTTTTCTACGAGGGTAGAAAAGATTTCAAGAAGATTTTTTGAACTATTTTTCATTAAAAATTATCTTGATGAATGAATGAGTTAAACGGGAATATCGATTAAAATTTATTTTATTTTATTTATGTTAAACTCAAATTAAACAGAGATTTTCTAAAAAATTATAAAGTTCAATGAAATGGCATAAAAATGAATACTTAAAAGATTTCTCTTCTTAAAACAAACGAGGTTTAAAAAATCAAACCAAAAAGAGATTAAGGAAAACTTTTGAGCGCAAACTTGTTACTTATTAAAATATTTTATCTAAAGAAATGTCACTTCAACTAATAATTTACAACCATTGTGTGTGTGCGTATTTATATTTTTACAGATGCCTTATACAATATGGACACCACATTGCCACCGCACATTATGGCAATGGAAACCAACACAATGATGCCGGATTCAAAGCATGAAGAATCATCAACCTCAACTGCTACAACTACAAGTACAACGGAAACGAATAAGCTAATTGAAACAACCAATGAAGGAGAAACTTCATTGCCAATGACAACAATTGAACCGATTATGACAACAGAACCCACAACAACACCTACAGTAGTAAACGAACAACACAAAACCATAACAAATGAAATGATGACGCATGAACACATACCCACAACACATCAACATGATGATCATTTAAAACAACAAGTTGTTGGCGATGAAGATCACATACAAAGGATAAATGAGCAGCAACATGCACATCAACATGAACAACATGCCCATGAACATGAACATACTCATGAAGACGAACATGCAACTGCCGAACATGAAGCAGATCACAAACATCAACAACTACTGCCCAGCACTACAACGACGGAGAAATTTAATGAAATTGAGCCACAAACAGAAGAGCATATGAATCAAATTTCCGCCGAAATTGAAGATGATGTTAAAGATTTGAATAATTTTAGACATCCTGCCACCCTTATCACTGCTAGTCAAAGCGAAGAATCGCTAAATAACAGAGAAAAAGACACAGCGAAATCAATGGAACAAGAACATGAAGATCCCTACCATGCCCATATATTGTCGGAAAATCATGACCGTCTAGCTGAACACGAAGACTATCAAATGTTAACCAGTACTGAAGATTATATGGATAGACCAATAACTACAACGACGACAACAACAACAACACCAAAGCCATTTGAAAATACTCAAACCGATGAAATTGTTGTCAGCAATGAAAACGAAGCAACTGCCAAGCCTATGATGTCCCATGGCCTACCAACTGCTCAGCACAATGAACCCACCGATGGTAGGGCTAGAGCTATTAACATGAATGACAAGGAAGAAGAAAGTCACACAAGTGCAACACCATCAACGACAGCAGCTGCACCTGTGGAACCTGTTGTTAGCATTACTGAAGGACATTCTCATATGCATATGCCAGAACATGACCACGACCTACACCTCCACATCCATCCACATGATCCCAGTACACATGAGCATTCCCATATGAATGTTGCAATTGTTGACAATACTGAACACCAAATGATCGCTTCCTCTGCGACAACAGAAAAATCTCATGATATGCCGCCAGCTGTTTATGTTTTCAATGGCGAAGGTCGCTCTGTTGACTCCTCCATATCTGCCGAAGATGATAACGACAACCTATCACATTTAAATTATCAATATAACTTTGTGACAACTCAGCGCACACATGACAACAATCATGAGCAGCATAAGAAGTCCGCCTTTAAAGATTTAAGCGATGTCAGCATGGATGAGGACGAAGAGGAAGAGTTGCACAAAACACATGAGCATTTACATGAGCACAATGGCCACCGGCATGATCACTTTTCCATACATGAGAATACAAAAGAGGAGATGACCACAACAACAACAACGAGTTTGCCCAACACCAACAATGCCTTTTTGCATAATATAACTGCTGATGGCAAGCAAACGATTTCGGAGCCACAAATGAAAATAACTGAAATAACAGCGGCCGGCGATACAATGCATCGCGAATGTATGGCAGATGGCAAGAGTTATACGGTAAGTTTTCCACAAATGAAGCTAAAATAAATACATAAACACAAAAACATTAACAAAATTTATTATTAAACGATGTGTCTACGTTGACCATGACGTTATTGTTAATGTTGCATACAAATGAATTTCAACAAAATCTTTGTTGTTATCTAAACATGATTAGCAAAAATAAAAAATTAATACAAAAAAATACATGTTTGTGCATTAAATATTTAGCCAAGATTCTAAGCATGAGATGTTTATTGGATTTCCATGAAAATAAAGAAATAAAGTTGCAAATCAATAAGTAATTTGCAATTGTTTACGACGAGCATAAAAACAAAAGACTTAAGACACATACAACTTGAAAATGTTAATTAATGTTTTTTAAAAGGAAATTGAAAAATTAGATATTTTTTTAATTTTAGTAATGTTTTCTAAATTATAAATGACCTCGATCAAAATGCAATTTATTTCTACAACATATAAAGTGACCTTGTCACAAAATGACATCCCAAACGAAAGCGGAATTGAATTCTAATCTGCATTAAAAAAAAAACAAAACTTTATAAAAAAAATTCTGTCATGTTTTTTTTTTTATTGTAATGTTTTCTGGTATGAAGAAAACTAAAGGAAGCTTAACGGCCTGTTTCACAATAACGAAAGAAAACTTTCGACTTAAAATTTATGTTGAAAACAAAAAAATTTTCATATTTTATTGTTGTTTTTAATTTAAATTTTCAGTCGAAAGTTTTCTTTCGTTATTGTGAAATAGGCCATAAGACTATAAAATAAATTCTGTGGAAATAATAAGTACGGAATTAGTGCCTCTAAAGTGCTTCTAAAGTGCCTCGTTTCTGTAAAGCAAGTGAAAACTCTTCCAGTCGAAAAAATTTTCATAATTCTATGAAAGAACCCAGGCTTAATTTGTTCTTGTTGTTTTTAACTTCATATCAGCTGTGATGTAAGTCAGAAAATCACAATGATTGATTACTCAAGAAAATAATTCTGCCAAAAAATCGACTTCAATGCAGGGACTTGTTAGAAAAAAATAAAGCACCAAAAATATAAACAACATTTTGAAAATCTAATGGTTAAGAAGAAGTATGCGAAATATAAAATTAAATCTTAATGGGCGTATCTCTGCCCACTTTGTTTAATGTAAGATTGTGTGTTTTTCAGAGCTTAGGGTGTGTGTTAAGTTTGGTAAAAATCGATAAAGTAGAACCACCTCAAATGAAATATTAAATTTTAATTGCCGCCCATTTTTTTTTAATGGAAGATTGTGTCTATTTTAGAGCTCAAGTTGTGCAGTAAGTTTCATAAAAACCGTTTAAGTAGAACCACGTGAAATATAATAATTAATTTAAATGGGCGTAACCCCGCCCATTTTTTAACTTCAGAATTGTGTAATTACACGAACCAAAGGTGTTTGCTAGGTTTTGACAGCAATCAAAGACGTATCAGCAGTAGAGTATCAGCCCATTTTGTTTACAGTGGGACCAATTGGAAGCTATACCCATCTCAGACAAAAAAAATAATTTTTACAATCGGTCTAAAATGTACCGAGTTATGAAGTAACAATGTCGAAAAAAAAAGCTCAGACGAATTGAGAAATTCCTCCTTCTTTGAAGACGTTTAAAAATATACTTAAAAAAATACTCTCAATTTTAGTAATTATAATCATAATTGTAGCGCACACTATTCGTACACTCACATATTTTCTCTCAAGCAACTATGACTATAGCCGATTCCAACATACCAACATCTCTACTTCGTTTATGCGAAAAACTACAACTACAAATAAAAAGGCACATGCGTATCAAACTTAATGCCTCTCTACCATACTTGTAGTCGGAGTATGCTTATACTTAGAATATGAATATTTAGTCGGACAAAAAAATATACGCATGATACTCGGGATATTTATTCATAATTATAATTTCTGTATATAAAATGGAATAGAAAATGTGTTTTAACTGTTTGAAAATATGCTTTATGTATGTGTGTGTGTGTGTGTGTGTGTGTAAATAAAATAGCCCTGTATATAAGCATGTGTAGCCGATTAATAGTCAGAATATTTTTATACTCATGCATATGATTATAGCTCATACATTCTATATATTTACTGTCGTATTCATAAAAAATATTTTAGGTTTATTAAGCGCTTATTTGACGTATATCTATGGGAAATTTGTCAAATAAACCTGTAATAAACCTAAAACATTTTTTATGAATACGGCGGTTAGTATTTAAAACAACACTTTTGTCATTCTCGGACGTAAATCACTTCAAGAAAAGTTCGACATCAAATATAATTGTTAAGTTGTTCTTTATGTAAAACCTTCTTACAATTAACTGTACCGAGGCAGAGGAGTCAGGCAGGCTACTGTCTTATTCGAAATTAAAGAAAATGCTTCCGAATTACAGATTAGACCTCCAAGTGTAAACATTTTTGCCGACAAAAAATCGTCAATTAGGACCGTTTTGAATTGCAAGACTATGATATACAGCAGAATTCCTCCACCCCCCACGACGTAGTCGGTAATTAGCGTGTACGAGTAAATGGCTTGGTGAAAAAGGCCAGAACGTTACAGACACTAACCCTTATTAACGCTAAGCCATTTAAGACAAGGAAGATAGAGTTACTAAATTGATCGAAGATAGCCCAAAGGAGATAAAACTGAGCGGCTCACGCTTAAAAGTTGAATAAGTAATAAACTTTTAATAAATTGATTGTAGTTAAAGTTTGACGTCAAGCTTAAACTTGCTTTTCCTTTTATAAATTAATTTACTTATTTTTCAAAACAATTGAACTGCATTCAATTCTGCTTTAGCAGCAAAAAAAATACGAATGTTATAACAATTAACTTTTAAAATTATTAAAATTTAAATAAGCTCCAAAAATATATAATTAAAGAAAACTTGGGCAATTCCGGCTGATTATCAATCAAATTTGAAATGGTTTGACGGAAAATTGTTCCAAAAACTTTCACAGTTTTGATCATGATATAAATATAGAAGGTACTTCCATTCTCTCATTTTTTCTTGACATTCACCTTCTGACAAGGATAGGTATTCTGAAGTTTCCAGTAAAAACGTGCTACCGTATTAATTTAATATTTCCCCTCTGTTTCCTGTTTGAAAATTTTATTGAAAAAATATTTCAGAAGTTTTTTTATAAATCCAAACAATTTAAAAAAAATGTGATGATAAATGTTTTATTATCTTGAAAATCAATGAAATGCATTGTAAATGTATTGTTGTGTTAAAGAAAGCGAAAATGAGCTGCATATTACAAACAGTGGACGTACAAAATATCATTGTAAATATATGAATGTAGCATTCTTTGAGTTCTCTACATTATCTGGTGTCCGCCATCAGTGTTAAGAGCCTGCAAAATCTGTGAAATAGACTTGCCAAAATTATCTGAGCGGGTATTTAGCCATTTCTTGGAAAAACATGTTACAATTAACAAGAAGCGAATTATATAGATTAACCAAGATGTAATATCAATCAATATTTGTTAAACTTAATGAAAATTCATTGTCAACTAATCAAAATCATCGATCAATTTGGTTGAAAATATAGTTAAAATACTAATTTTAAGCAGAAAATTTAAAAAGATTCGCCAAGTTATTACATAACCACTTTTTAAAGTTCACAGATGTGTAGTCATGTATATTACTTTATATATTTTAAAATTTTTGTTAAGGTAATTACACATTTTTGTAAAAAATTTATAAGGGAAGAGTTATATTTTTTACGATATGGGAACATTTTTTTTATTTCTCTCAAAAAACAAACTTCAAAAATACTTATTTTTTAAAAACAAAGAGAGAATGGAAGTACCTTCTATATTTGTATCATGGTTTTGATAATGAAACATAATTGTTGAAAGCAAAACACCACTCATCACTACCATTTGAAACAATGCATTAAAAAAGAAAAACTTTGGTCATAAATCAACATTTTGATGTAACTTGTCATTAGAGACCTTTTTCTTAGACATGAACATTCATGCTTGTACTGGTCTACTACCAGCAAATATTTATAGATAAACTACTTAAATAGTCATGTTTTCCTGCACACGAAATAAAGACATTAACTAACAAATAAAAAGCTAGGCATGTATACATACATACATAAGTTACCTGATTATCATTACATTTTGGTTTAGTTTAGAAGTCATTGTCCGCATTAAATATGTACAACATCAGACGCATAAAAGTTTCCACACCATACATACACAAGCAGACCTCAACACATTTTCTTCTGCCACTATGAAAACGTATAAAATGAAAAAAGAAAGACAAAAATATATTGTATAAAATATAACAAAATAAAATATCAGCATCATAGCAGAAATAATAATAAAAAAAATAAATAAAACTGGATCAACTAGGAAATGATTTTTGATCTTTGAAAGGAAGAAAAACAAATCAAAAAAATAAACGATATAAAAACTTAAACATGAAACCATAGAGATATTAAAAAAAAATACTGGTCATTATAAAGACAAATATTTTCATAATATACTTAAAGATATTTGAATTTGTTGAAGCGAAAATTATAATATGCATGAAGATATAAACTAATGTTTTCCGTATAATTGCGATATTAAAAGATGCAGGAATGCAAGAAAAAAAATCAATTTAAATTACAACCAATACAAAAAATTAGCCAAAAACTAAATATTAATAAACTTCAAAAAAGAGTTGAGTAAAACTTCCAAATTTGTTTGTCATTGCAACTTCAATACAATGATTGATTTTTATTTTTCGTTTTGCGTAACACAGAAATATAAATATATTTTTGTTTGCTTTTTCATTTATATTATGCAATTTATTTTTAAAATACATATATGTATATGTATCTATATATTTTTTTCTTACAAAACAAACGTGACAAATTTAGTAATAAATTGCAGCAACAAGTTAGTGATTGAGTTGATTTCAAAAACATAAACCAGTGAATAGTTTTCGTGTGGAATTTAAATAAAGCTTTTGTTATGTGCTTGTGTCTTAGGTCTTTTGTTTTGGTTGCTTGACATGTAACAAGAACAAGAACATAATGCCTTTTTTTACGTGGCAATTCTTTCCCAGGCATTAGCTAAAAAAATTTAACACTTATGAACAGGGTTGGGCAGTATTTGAAATACATGTATTTGAAATACGTATTTGAAATACAAATACGTATTTTGTATTTGTATTTTAAATACATGACATGCAAGTATTTTGTATTTTGTATTTTAAATACATAATTTCCAAAATACATTTACAAAATACATTACATTGTTGGCGTTTTGCATTTTGATCGATATATAATGTATGATTCGTCAAACCAATAACAAAATATTAGAATCGCTAAAAAAAACAACTATACCAACTCTCATGCAAGCCACACACTTTGCGACCGTTGGTACAACACGTTGGATTACCAAGTTTTGTGTTTTCCGCACAAACTATACAAAAAAGTGGGCAACATTAGCGTACAACTTCATTTCTTAATTTTTTTTTTGGAGTAAAAATTACATATGTCGCGTATTGTAGTGGAATATGTTTTTGGTGAAAAAAATAAAAGGAAGAAGATAAAAAAGGATAGAAAAAAAGAATTTGGTTAAGCACGTAAGTACGTGCTTCTAACTAGCAAGAATAGAGTGAGCCTGAACTAGTAACACCACCTGTAAAAACAACATACATATATACATAAATGATGCGGAAGTATTTTGTAGTTTAAATACGCACAAAAAATTAAAGTATTTTGTATTTTATATTTTAAATACATACATGACGAGCAAGTATTTTGTATTTTGTATTTTAAATACATAGCCTAAAAGTATTTTGTATTTTGTATTTTAAATACCTCAAGCCATGTATTTTGCCCAACTCTGCTTATGAATGATGCTTATGCCATGTCATGAATCTAGATCTTTCTTATTCGCGTCCTTAGATTTCCTTGAGAACACTCTAAAATCCTCTTATTCGGTACTAAAAATTATTAATCTTAAAATTTATAATTGGAATTTTTTTGGGTATTGTTAACATTAAATTTAAAATTTTTTTAACGCACTTATAATTCCAATTTATTATTTTACTTCCTCAGAAAATTATTTTTTTTTTATTAAAAATACATTGAAATAGATTATTTTGGGGGTTAAGCTGTACCATAGGCGCATTTCACATTTCCTAGTGCAGATCATCAGGGAACCTTTACCCAAAAATTTTTAAGAACAACCAGATATATTAAGTTAAACTTCCATTTAAGCAAATGAGAAGTTCAACAAATATCAAAGTTGAAACCATTGCTACATTGGCTGACTTTTGCTCAGCTCGAATTGTATTTGTAAGAAGTATTTCTTGTGTTGTCATTTTGTGGTGTCATTTTCAAAATGTGAGCAACGCCGTTAACATTATGTTTTTTATATGGAAAACAATGTCATACAAGCAAAAATATCGGAAATGACAAACGTTGCCACTAGTACACAGTATTGTGATGTCACAAAATATTATCGTGTGTACTCGACATAAAGAAAAAACAATAACAGCTATTAATTGCTTTCGCAAGAATACAGTGTTGCCACACAAGTATTTTTGACCAAGTGCAACCAAGTGTAATAATGCGTGTTTTTATTTTGGAATGGTAACGCCATTAATAGTCTTTTCACACTAAAATTTAAAACCATAAACAGCTGATTTTGCATTTATACAGCAAGTTTATTAAATTCAGGTTTTACCTCACAGGCTGTCTAATAAATTTTTTCAAAATAATATAAATCTCCCGGAGAAATGCGTGTTTTTGTTTAAAATCACAAGTGATTTGAAAAATGTGATTTTCAGAACATGCCTGTATATATAAAAATGCACAAATATATTATAAGATAAACCTTTTTGATAGGCAAATGAATGTCAGTCATATAGTAAATTTTCACTTTCCAGAGGTCAATGAAAATATTTTCGTTGTTTCCCTTTAAAAAAATAAACTCTTTTTTCCATAATTTTTCGATTATTGTTGCTGTTGCATCCATTTTTAAGTTGAAAATCTTTAAAGCGCCATCTATTCTTATTCAATCATCTGCTTCCCGACATTTTAACTTGGCAGCACTGAATTAAGTACAGCGAAAACAAGATTGCATTTCATAAAACCAATTCAAAAATGGTTTTAAGTTGGTTTTAACAAAAACAATTTGTATGGTAAAACCAGATTGCAACAGTTGGTTTTAACGTTAAAACCAACTTTTATTAAAACCATGTCAGTGTGAAAACACTATCCCTTTTATGCAAAAACGATTGCTAAACTTAAAGTTTATTTAACAAACGAATTTTGTATGGCGAAACCGGTTTTAAAGCATGCTTTAACTTTAACAATCGTTTTTGCATAAGGGCATATAAGTTTGTTAACGCATTAACAATTCCAAATTATTATTTTACTTATTCAGTGAAATATTTTTTATTGAAAATATGTAGTACATACACACAGTCCCGATCCAGACTTGTAATAGAAATATATACATTTGCCCCCATATTCATAAAAAAAATAAAATGAATTTTAAATCCATTTTAAGGAAATTTTCTCGCTCTTTTTCACTAAAACAAAATAAAAAATTGCTGCATTACAGCCATCCCTAAACACGGGCGGCAAGCGTTTTTTAGCTGTCAAAAGTTATCATGTCAATACATTTTATATGGAGCATACCGAAATAACGCGGCGGCAACGCGACGGCAACGTTTTGCTATTGGAAAATCCGATTTTGACAACGCGTTTTACAATGAAGTTAGATGCAAAAGAAAACAATTGCCTTCTGTTTGCCATCATCAGAGTTACCACATGTGAATATTTATCTTATTTTCGAAGTTTTTCGGGATGTTAAAAATAGTAAAACATTTCTTTGTTAAAAATAAGATTTTTAAGAATATGATATTTAATACTTTTTTTTAGTTTATTATTTAATGTCCTTTTGACTAAAGTACTGACACATTTTCTTCTTTCCTTTATTAAAAGTATGAATTATATACATACATATGTATATTTATCTTATACATGTTCTATTCAGTAAATATTTTGTGTTCTTTACCATTACGTTTGTTCCCTACAAGAAATGAATGACTAGTTTCACAAACAAAATTTTTTCACTAACACATTTGCAACAATTTTACATTGAATTCAAAAGTGACACGTCAATTGACTAGTCACTCGATCGGAAGTGATGATGTATTTATTTATTAATTATAGTTGCTCTTTTCTAGCATATATGTTAGAGTGGGTCAGCTTATATACATATGTATGCCAAAACTTTTATGACTCGAATTTTATTTTAAAAAAAATCACTCTGTCTGTGAAAATTAAAATTTATAAGTGTTAAAAAAGATAAGTAAAAACAATAGTGAATAAAAGAAATTTACAAAATTTAATTTAATCTATATTTTCTTTTAAAAGAAAGAAGAGTGAAGAGTGCTAGATACCGCCTAGGTTATGCTGTTTTTGCTTATTTCTGTCTTTAATTTTAAATATTTTATTTACTTGAATAATTTGAATTGACTTTTTAAAATAAAAACAAAAATCAATTAAAATAATAAAAATTATATTTATTGTCAGTATATGGGGGATATATTAGTCAATTATGATAAGTCGAATTAATATTAATATTCTAATTGATTAGTAGAAAGCACTGGAGTGAGCAGTTCGACTATATGTTACATTCATTAGTTAGAGAGAGATGCAATATCACACGTACACAAAAGTTTACATCACACTTTTCATTTTGTCTTTAATAATGTGATAGAAACTTTGTTATACGCAATGTGAATATATAACCTACATGACTTCCGGTCAAATGACCGGTCAATTGACTGATATTCTTCTTGTAGGGTTTAGTTCATTTGAAACAAAATAAATTTTTCCTGAATTTAAATTGAGTAAAATCAATGCATATTAATATATTTTGAGTAAAATCACAAAAAAAAGATTATTAATGAGAAAAAAAGATTTTTTTTGTCCGACTTGAATGAAGGTTTTTGAGAAAACACAAGCAAGTTTTCCAAATTTTCTAAATAACTAATTTTTTCAAACTTTAATTATTTTATTTTAATTTAAATAAAAAAATTTTAATAACAAAATCACAAACAACAATGTCGTCTGTCCAGGTGTTAAAATAATCAGGATTGTTTTATTTATTGGTTTGATAACCCTGTTTTATCGTTTTGACATAACGTTGCCGCTTTTGTTTAGGTATGACATTTCAGCGTTAAAGCTCGGCGGAAAAAAACGTTCCGCTTTCCGCCCTTGTTTAGGGATGGCTGTTAGTTTAAAATTTTCTTTTCTTGTCAAACTTTATACAAAAATTAATTTTCTTCGGACAAAACTTTTGTCTAAAACAAATGGGTAAATTAAGCTGTAGTCGCCATAAAATTTATAAAAAAAAATTTTAATTATTTTACTCAAATTCTTTTTTTTTTTTTTTGTTTTTTTTTTTATTTAATTTTTAAGCACAAGGTTGTGTTTTTATATAAATAACAATACAATAAACAGCAACAATGGTGTTTTAATTTACATATTTCAATATGGAAAAAGAGCACCTGTTTCCACAACACAGACAATCATCTTGAATAGAAAGTTTATTATCAAAAGCACCAATGATGACTCAACTATCGGGCTTGTATTTTAACCTGGGCGTGTTTTTAATTTTAAAATTCCTTTTATTTATTAATTGAAGCTATAATGACAACTTTTATACAAACTGTTCGCATTCCTCGAAAACAATTTCTTCTACTTTCATTGTGCTCAACTTTTTAACTTGTAATTACAATTGCTATTAACATGCAAATATTAATTTAAAGTTTTGCTTTTTTTCTTGTTTTTGATTCACCTAAAATAAACAAAAGAAAAGTGAAATATATCTTGCTGACCAAAAAAAGCAAATTGTAATGGGTGTTTTTATTGAGGTATAGAACTTTAAGTTGGCATCACTTTTTTAACTGGCGGCCATTTTGTCAGCTGTCAAGTGATTAATATTTAGTTTGGTTTGCCATTTCATCATGAACAGGTTGACAAAAGAACAACGCTTGCAAATCGTGCAAATTTATTTCGAAAATAATGGTTCAGTTCGCGAAGTTTACCGCAAGCTCCGTCCATTTTATGGTCGACATAATCGTCCATCAGAGCAATTAATTCGGTTAACCATGGATCGTTTTCGCACTACGTTTACTCTATGTGATAATACGCATCCGCAGAGACGTCGAACAGTGCGCACCGAAGAAACAATTGCCGCTGTAGAGCAAAGTGTTGAAGAGGACCCGAATGAATCAATTCGCCACCGTGCACAGCAATTGGAGCTTTGTCCATCAACTTTATGGAAGATTTTGAAGATTTTGAATGTGGATGAGTTGTGGTTCCAACAAGACGGCACTACATGCCACACAGCGCACGTCACAATCGATTTATTGAAGGAAACATTCGATGAGCGCATAATTTCGCGGAATGGACCTGTCAATTGGCCACCAAGATCGTGTGATTTGACACCATTGGATTATTTTCTTTGGGGATATGTGAAGTCGCTCGTCTACGCCAACAAACCAGAAACGTTAGGGGACTTGGAAGCCAACATTCGTGGCGTTATTGCCAACATACGGCCCCATATGCTCGAAAAAGTGGTTGAAAATTGGACCTGTAGAATTGGCTTTATTCGAGCCAGCCGCGGCGGCCACATGCCCGAAATCATATTTAAACATTAATGGCATAAAATTATCCTTCCAATAAAGCCAAATTGATGGACATTGAAACGATTTTCTTGTGTTTTATTTCAATTCGAAGTTCTATACCTCTAAAAAAACACCCTTTATATGTAAAAAAAAAATGCATTTCAGCGCAAAACTTTGTAATAAATACTTTCACTTTTATTATGAGTCTTACGTCGATTTACTTGACGCCAGCAAAAGAAAAAAAGAAAAAAAAAATACGAAAATAAATAATATAAATAAAAAACAACACGACAACAAAGTAAAACTCAAAATCAACTCATGCCACACGTGCTTTTTTTGTTGCTGTTGGTATTATTTTGTGAACGAGTTTATTTACCTGTATAAACTTGTTCATAAAAACAAACTGCTTAACGCTTTTCGTCTCTTCGACAGACAAAACGCTTTGCAGCCAAAAATTAAAAATAGAAAAGAAAAAAAAATATTAATAAATAATTAACTCAATGACCAACTACTTTGCTATAGTTGCAATTTGTTGCTCTTATTTAATTACATTATAGCATGTTGATTTAAAGTTGATTTTATAATTAGATTAATATTATTTAAATACAAATGTTTGTGTAACATTTATGTAAAATGTGAAATAAATACATAAATCTATATAACTAGTAGAGATCGACCGAAGGCGTTTTTTTTTGCCGAAGCCGAAGCCGAAGCCGAACTTCGGCTAAAATCCTAAACTTCGGCCAAAACCGAAGCCGAATGTTTTAAATTTTAAAAATGATACTTACGTTTTATATGAATTAAGAAAAAAGTTTGCTTTTTTGCAATTTCTAGATTGATTTTTGATATGATCACTCACAAGAACGTCCAAGTAAAAGAAAATAGAAAGCAACAGGGTTGTATTTCAAAGCAACCCTTTCAAAACGTTAAACACAATAGAAACTGTCGGCGAGCAACGACCAAACATAATTTTATTTTTCAAGCTTCGAATGAAAAATATTCGGCTTCGGCTAATCGGCCGATTTTTGCCATAGGCCGAATGTTGGCCGATTACCAATTTTTGGCCGAAGGCCGAAGCCGAAGCCGAAGCCGAAGCCGATTAATCGGTCGAACTCTATTAACTACATACGAGTATGAGTTGGTGAGCAAATTTGACGCGAATGTAAAACACAAATTGTAGACGACCTTTATTAATTACAGATAACAGCAGTACTATTGTTTCGTAAGTATATTCACCTTGACTTTAAATGCAATTGAAGATACTACTGATATGCACGGTGATTATAGATAAGCAATTTTATACTTATTTCCATAGAAGCGAAATCGTTTTTTTTTTTAATACAAAAAATTTCTATTTGAGAACTCGAGATGTTGGAAAAAATAAGTTTGATGCTTTTCAATGCAATAATTATCTTTAGGACAGAATCTTTAGAACGGGCAAAGTGTTTTCTATTACTGATTTATGATGTCAAGAAAATAAAAAAAATGTTATGCCTCTGAAGGGAGTGCAAATATACGTATTTCGCTGGCAGTCTTCAAACCAACTCCAAAAGCGTTATTCTGTGAAATATTATAATCGTACAAATGCAAATAAGATGTTCCAATAAGGCGTTTCGTTTTCAATAGATGCCCATTTAAAAAGCTGCCATGACTCCATCTGCAACTACTGGACTGATGCCCAGTTCAAACGATGCCATTAATAACAAGTGAAAGTTTTAAAAATCAAGAACTGCGATCTAAAGGTCATTCGAAATGAAATATCATAAGAGAAACCTAAAGATGATTTTTAAATACCTGTCAGGTTAGGTTAGGTTAGCAGGCTGCTGGTGAAGAATGAAATCTAGGGATCCAGGTCACTTGGGTCCCATACGATCATCCCTTTGTGCTACCTGTAAGTTGAAAGTAGTAGAATAAGGGGGAAAGGGAATATAGGGAGGAAATAGATGGAAAGTTTCTTTAGAATGAGAGAGAGAGAGAGAGAGAGAGAGAGAGTAAAGGAGAGGAGAGGTGGGTCAGGAGAGGCTCTAGTAAATACACATGCTATAGAGGACGGCTAATGACCATACCAGAAGATGCTTCTAATGTTAAACTTAGGTTTCTGAGTCCTATTTCCGATAACTAGGACAGGCTATTGAAGGATATTCTGCCAAGGAAGTGCAGAGGCAGAGAAGATGCGAAATGCTTTCCTCCTCTTCTTCATCATTGCAGCTGTAGCAGTAATCATTGTATGGGAGACCCATACTTTTAGCGTGGGTTCCAAAAGTGCAGTGGCCGGTTAGTGCGACCAAGAGATTCCTCAGGTGGTTCCTGGTGAAGGTAATGAGGTTTTTGGGTCTGTTGATATTTTGGCGAGGCCAAAGTGTTCTCAATATAACGCAGTTTATATTGTATTGAGCTGAATTTAGAAAGGCAGTAACGAAGAGTCTCCAGCAGGACGAGAGAGGAAGCCCACAGAGACTGTTAATATCGACTTCTCCGTGTAGGGTTCCCCTCTTTGCCAGGTCATCCGCAACAAGATTGCCTGAATTAGTCCCGTGTCCACGCACCCAACATAGTGTGATGGTTGAGTGCTGCTCCACTTTATCCAGGACTGTGCGATATTCTTGGATAATCAATGATGTGGAATACACACCTGCGAGGGATTTGATCGCAGATTGGTTGTCCGTTATTATCTGGATATTACTATTATGTATCCGATCAAAACTTAGCCAGTGTGTTGCTTTTTTAATGGCGGATATTTCTGCCGGTAGTATGCTACATTCGTTCGGGAGTCTTGCCCCCGTCTTGAGCCGTCCGTGAAAACCTGCACGGCTCTGTCCATAGGGGAGGACCCTTTGACCTAGGTCAAAGAAATATTAAACTTCCTATTGAAGTAGGGCTTGGGAGTGCAGTTGTCAATGAGTTCAGGTATATTAGAATGCCAGCATGACTGCATGGTCTGCAGTTCCATACACCTATTATGTTCAGTCTAACGGACGTATGTGGGGCCAGTTTTCTAGCCATTAAGTCCACCGGAAGCCAGCAAAGCATAGCGAAGAGTGCCTTTGTCGGCGTGGATCTAAGGGCACCTGTTATCATAAGTGCCATTTTGCGGAGAATACCTTCTATACGGGACTGGTTGCCCGCTGATTCTAGATTAGAATAGGTTTTATCATCTTATTTTATCATCTCTAGTATCCAACCGACTCCTTTGGGGTTAATTCCCAAGTAGAGCCAATTGCTTTCCCACAGATGTAAATTGCCACAGCGGCTTTCGCTACCTCGCCTGAAGATTTTCCCTCCAGGAAAGTTTACTATCTAGGACAACGCCTAGATATTTGGCACTATCCGACAGGGTTAGTGTAGTGCCTAAATACCTGTCGAGTGATACCCATTTCAATATACTTCGCCGACTTTTTATATTTTTTTCATATTCACAAAATGGCATCTGTCGGCAGCCATATTGAATTTTGACCACGATTGATGTGAGACTCATCAAAATCGGGCCACGCAAAGGAACACACATATGTATATATCTGTGGCAATAAGAAAAAAGTGCTTAAGTCATATTTTACTGTTTTGCAGGACAACACATTTAAGCGTTCAATTCGATTTTAAGAAATTAATTTCTTTTATAGTTAATTGGGAAATTCGTTGTTAAACTTTATTTTTTTTCAAGCAAATATCGTTCTACACACTACATGTAATACATTTAAGTTGCAATATATCAAACTATAACCTAAATTAAGCTATTATTCCAAATGAGATTAGAAGTCTAAAAAAGATAAGCAGCGAATCATTGTACTACAACTCCCTGAAAACCCACACAATATTAGTTGAGATTTTAACCAGGGGTACTTTCGAATACGCAGATTAAGGAGGTACCATTAACTCAAAATCAACTTATCTCGACTTAAGCACTTTTTCCTTTTTGCCACAGATATATACATATTATACTTGCATACATGCAATGGCTGTTTTTTGGTTTTGGTTTTTGGCGATTTTTGGTTTTTGGGAATTCTTTTGCTTTGGCTATTTTTTCGAGTTTTGATCACCCTTTAGTTTACAACACCCTTTAGTTTTTAACTTTCATGTATGTATGTGTTGTTGTAGGTCCATATCTCTTACGCTTCTCGAGAAAACAGCCAACAGTCTGCCAGACACACCGACATCGTAGCGAAAACAATAGCATAACTTTTCACTTTTAGTGTACTGAACCCTAAAAAGGAACAATATAATACACTTTAACAACTTATTAAAATTTACTAAAAGAACCGAGTAAATTTGTCGTTTTCAAAACATGAATAATGGTCCTGCAGACGTGTTTAAAATCATACACGATCACTTTCTTTCGGATATGATATTTGAGAAACTATATATCGTCGCTTGGTTATTGGTTTGCTGCAAACATAATGCATTTTGAATATACTGTGCCGCAAACCAATAACCAACCGACGATATCTAATAAAAATAAATTTATATTGTCGGAGTTAGTTTTCTAAAATTGTGCGATTTCAAATTGATCGGTTTACAGAACCGGACCGATTAATGGCATATCCTCCTTTTTACAATTAAATAAACGTCCAATGATTTTGCTTAGAGTCCGTTTACATCTGAGCCAAATCTAGTACTTACGAAATTTCGGGCAAAATCTAGTAAATTTCCCCAACAAAACAAAATCAACTTCATCACTAGATTTTATGTCAAAAGTAGATTTTGGCACAAAATCTATTAGAACTTAGTGATGCAACTATAGTATTTTTTTCAATTTGTTCTAAAAAGTGAGGCTGTGCTCATTAAAAAGGTGTATGAATTCGCTAAATTGCCGTTGTTTGGTTAAAGTTTTGGAAAACTTTTAAGCAATAGATTTTGTTTTGAATAAAAAAATCTTGATAAATGTCAAAAATAAATTGGTGTAAACTGTTTAGATTATCATAAAGATTTTATTTTATTTTTTTAACACAACACAGCCCGCGAAGCGATAAGCTTGTCTGCGGAAAACACCCAGTGTCTATGGTGGGAATCGAACCCACGACTTCTGGACTGAGAGGCTAACATCGCTACCACTCAGCCACAGAGGCACCCAAATGAAATCTAATAGATTTTGTGCAGGTGTAAATGCACTATTTAAACTATTCTCTTTTTTTAAATATTAAAATGAAAGCTCTAATTTATTTTGTGTGCCTTTAGCTTCAATTTTATTATATTATCACCAAAAAAAAAATCACAAAACTTTATGCTTTCTATATAAAAAAAATCATCAACAAGCTTCACAATTATATTCCTCAAATTTATTGCATTTATATTTTATAGCCAATTGTGTTTTTGCTGATCTGTTGCAGGCACTTTAGATGTTGTGATAAATTCCATCAAAATTAGTAACTGATTCAGATTTATAATTATAAATACTTTCTTTTTTAGAGTTTTTTTTCATCTATCTAAACTGTTTTTAATTATAAGCTTTCAAGCTCAATCAGTGCTGGTTTTTTAACATATTCATTAAATAACATCCTTCAAATGTCTCAGGCAAACTTTTGTAATTTGTGTAGAGCTAATAATGGGTGTTCTTTATTGAGGTATAGAACTTTAAGTTGGCATCACTTTTTTAACTGGCGGCCATTTTGTCAGCTGTCAAGTGATTAATATTTAGTTTGGTTTGCCATTTCATCATGAACAGGTTGTCAAAAGAACAACGCTTGCAAATCGTGCAAATTTATTTCGAAAATAATGGTTCAGTTCGCGAAGTTTACCGCAAACTCCGTCCATTTTATGGTCGACATAATCGTCCATCAGAGCAATTAATTCTGTTAACCATGGATCGTTTTCGCACTACGTTTACTCTATGTGATAATACGCATCCGCAGAGACGTCGAACAGTGCGCACCGAAGAAACAATTGCCGCTGTAGAGCAAAGTGTTGAAGAGGACCCGAATGAATCGATTCGCCACCGTGCACAGCAATTGGAGCTTTGTCCATCAACTTTATGGAAGATTTTGAAGATTTTGAATGTGGATGAGTTGTGGTTCCAACAAGACGGCGCTACATGCCACACAGCGCACGTCACAATCGATTTATTGAAGGAAACATTCGATGAGCGCATAATTTCGCGGAATGGACCTGTCAATTGGCCACCAAGATCGTGTGATTTGACACCATTGGACTATTTTCTTTGGGGATATGTGAAGTCGCTCGTCTACGCCAACAAACCAGAAACGTTAGGGGACTTGGAAGCCAACATTCGTGGCTTTATTGCCAACATACGGCCCCATATGCTCGAAAAAGTGGTTGAAAATTGGACCTGTAGAATTGGCTTTATTCGAGCCAGCCGCGGCGGCCACATGCCCGAAATCATATTTAAACATTAATGGCATAAAATTATCCTTCCAATAAAGCCAAATTGATGGACATTAAAACGATTTTCTTGTGTTTTATTTCAATTCGAAGTTCTATACCTCTAAAAAAAACACCCGTTATTATTTCTTACCACTTTTTTCATGAAAGGAAAAACATTACACAAACATTACAGCAAACAACAGCCAACGAAGCTGTTCGCTTGAAAAATAATATTTAAATGACACCTCATAAAGCAGACCGGTTTATGTGATCAGTTGTTATTTGGGCATACTTATCGCTTTATAATTTTAAAGCTATTCGATTTAGTTAAAAAATGTTGCTATATGCTTTAATTTTTCTATTAAGTTTTTGTTATTATGAAAACCCGGTTGCAAATAAAAAAAAAAAACTTTAATAAAAGTGGAACGAAAAAGCCGCATTATGTTTAACAATAAAACGAGCGAGAAATAAAAGAAGCAAAAAAAAACACATTAATAAAATAGAAGCAGGCCAATGAAATCTTAAAAAGATATAAGACAACGAACATATGCTCTAAAGCAGACTTTTACAAACACTTGCATTAAAATAGTTGCAACAACAAATGCAAAAGCACATAAAAACTATAAAGTGCATATTTTTTTTAATAAAAATAAAAATACAACCTTATGATAAAAACAAAAATGCAATACCATTCCAAAAAAATTTATGTATGTATGTATGTAGGAATGTGTAAAAATGCATTCACTTTTTTGTTTCCAAAAATGTTACCAAATAACTCTTTTTTTATTTATTGGTTATTTTAACGACTTCAGCAATTAAGTAACAAAATATTCATTTCTTTTATAATTAGTTTCTTATAGTTTTTCAAATTAATATTGTTTATTTAAATGTTTTTTTTTTTTTTTTTTTTTGAAAATAAACAAAATAATTTAAAGTTAAATGAACATTAATTTGTAGTGCTTTTATTATGAGTTTTAATTGTGACTGTAACAAGTATAAAACAAAAGACTTAAGACACATACTCACTCAGTTTGAGGAAACGTTTAGTTGCTTTTTTTATTTCTGATTTATTTGTTGTTCTTTTTTATAGATATGTACACGGAAATATGTTAGAACATTAAAGCAAGAATTACTGCAAAAATTAAAAAAAAATATATCTACATACACACATACATACTTTGTATATTTCTTTGTAAATTAAATTTTGTTGTCTTTGTTTTTAATAGAACAATGTGAACAAGAATTATTTAAGTGTGACTATCAAACGTCACAAATGGTTTGACCCAATAAATGATCAAAGAATGGAGTTATTTGAAAAAATCCTATTTAAGGTTAACATGCAAAAACCAACCAACTGGGACCAACTTTAAACTGTCAAGGATCCTAACTGGTCAATCGAAATGAAAAAACATAAGACTTTTAGTTAGGTTAGGTTAGGAAGGGTGTTGGTATACCGCACCTCCATTCGGGGACCATTTTGGTTTCCTTCTATTGCCCATTAAAAGTAATATTTACCCTCCCATTTATAGCCAGAAGCAACCCTATTATCCATCATTAAGCCAACGAATTCCCCCATGATGAAGCCCCTGATGTCCTCTAGTTTACACTTCCCGATATCAGTAATGCTTTCATTGAAACGTCTGCTCAGCCATCTAAGCCTATGACGTTGCAGTTTCGCGCAGTGACAGATAATATGTTCAATGGTTTCTGGTTCCACTTCATCCCCGCACATCCTATAAAAATCTGGAGTGCTAGTTTCCCAAATGCTGGTTCTTGCTCTGACCGAGCAGTGACCTGTCAACGCGCCTATCATGATTCGCATCGCCTTCCTATTCATGTCCAGTAGCAGTTTGGATCTTCCTGAGTCAAGTTTTGGCTAAAAAGCCCTCGAGCCTCTACAACCCACCCTACTTAACCATGAATTGTTGGTCCTGCTTTCTATCCAATTACTGAGTTCCCTATAGTAATGACCTATCGGTAATTTCACCGATCTGTCCGTCATTCCCTCATCTAATGCCGACCCTATTTTTTTCCAGCTCATCGGCAATTTCATTTCCCTCAACACTGCTATGGCCAGGAAGCCAACATAGTCTGACACTATCACCCTTATTCTATTTGTCGACATCGACGTCACTTTAACACAATACCAACAAATTGGGGCTTGTTTACTCGCTCTCGAGAATAATTTTGTGCTAATGACAATATATTTCCGTTCCCTTAATTCTAGAAAATGGCATTAGCCTGCCAACAGGAGTCAGTTGTTTTCGAGAACGTGTATACAAGCCTCAATTTTTTAGTATTGTGTTAAAGTGACGTCGACGTCGACGTCGACAAATGGAATAAGGGTGTATATTTATCCATAAGCAGGTTGAGGGCTTTCCTAAAGTCACTAACAAGTTGAGGATTTGACATTGTTTCCCTTAAAAAATTTTAGGGCTGCTTGGCTGTCGACATAGAAGGTTACCTTCTCACCTTCAGCCATATTCCTGGCCACCAGCTCCGTGGCCCTAAATATCGCCAAGATCTCAGCCTGGACAGCACTGCATTCATTCGGCAGTCTGAAAGAACTACGAATGTTCGTTACCAAGATATAGACACCAGCCCCTGTGCCTTTCCCCATTTTTGATCCGTCTGTAAGGACTGCACTACCCTCATATAGCCTATCGGATTTGAGCCAATATTCCCTATCCGGAATTACCATTAAGGGTGTTGTACTAAAATAGATTTCAGCGACCTTATAGTCCGTAAAGCCAGGGGTTACGGATTCCTGATCACCAAACCCGATCTCATTTAAGATTGATGTGTAACCTGTTGTTCCTGTCCTCACCAAACCTGTTTCTACGAGTCTAAGGAGACTTCTAGTCGCCGTTCCCACCACAAAGTCCTCTATAGGATGTATATTAGACTTGGGTCGAACTCGTTCACTAGTTCATTTTTGCCACAAACCAATGATCAAACCCATGTAATTTAAATGGGTTTGATCATTGGTTTGTGTCAAAAACGAGCTACTGAAAGAGTTCGATACAAGTCTAATGTATATGAAGTATGACGCCCAAGGCAGCCTGAGGTGTGCTCCTCTAAGCACCTGTGATGCCCATCGAGGCACATCTGTGAACCTTTTTTAGTAATTTACTGTGACTTTCCTTCCTCAATGCCTCCCACCATACCACACAACCATAGGAAATACTACCTTCGGTTGCAGACCCCAGTTGCTTCCAATGGAGTTCCTGCAAGCGTAGTAGGCATTGAGCCCTTTCTTAAGCCTTTCCTGCGTGTTCTTTTTCCAAGAAAGCTTGCTATCTAGGAAAACACCCATATACTTAGATCCCTCTGCTAGTCTCAGCTCCACCCCTCCCATCCTGGGTAGTAAAAAGCTTTCTATTTTGTATGTCCTGGTAAAGAGGACTAGCTCGGTTTTCACTGGGTTGATTCCCAGTCCTTTACTGCTGGCCCAAGAGGCCCGCTCCTGTCAAAACGCCTAAGAATTGTGTTCATTGCCAACAACCACAATAGTGGTGACAAACTCCTCCCTGTGGTGTGCCTCTTGTAACTAATCTCCTCAGGCTTTCCCTTCCCATACTCGAGTTGATGATTCTGCTATTAAGCATGATGCCTATCCACTCCACTAGAAAGTTGTGAACCCTAAGAGTCTCCAGCGACTCCCTAATAGCCTCTATGCTTATGTTGTTAAAGCCTCCCTCAATATACTTTTAGTTAGTTTTATTATTATTGTTCGAACTTCATTTTGTTTCTGTATTTATGATTTGATTAGGCTAAAGTTCGTATTGCCTTATAAGCCAAATTGCATGTGATAATTATAAATGAACAAATAACAGCAAAGTTTATTGTAAATAGTATTCTGACAAGCACTTAGTAGAACGGAACAACATGATGTTTTCGAAGGCCACTATACCTTCATCATCATTAATGCGAGTAACTATCACATGTAATTTGGCTTACAAGGTGATACGAACTTTTTAGCCTAATCAAATCATAAATACAAAAACAAAATGAAGTTCGAACAATAATAGTAAGACTAACTAAAATTAATAACTATGGGCTTGTGGCAAAAATTAAAAATAAAAATATTTTTAATAGTTACAAACCAAAAAAGTTTGTCTTAAGTAGAACAACAAATAAGCAAAGTAAACTAACATGTGCATAATTAGTAAAGACCAAACGACAATGGCAAGACTGTTGTAAATTTATAGATGGTAAAATTGAGCTTTCATTACAAAAAAAAAAAGCTTTCAGCAAATTATAATGCAATGAATCAAAATAATTCACATATTCCATTTACAATAAGCGCTGAGTATATACAGCAGAAATATACATCAACTGACACCACACACAGTGGACCCAACACAAAAGAACGCTGATGGTGAAGGTGTATTGACCTTCGCAAACAGCTAGTTGTTCCGTTCTACTAAGTGTTTGGCAGAATACTATTTACAATAAACTTTGGTGTTATTTGTTCATTAATAATTATCACATGTAATTTGGCTCACAAAGCGATACGAACTTTAGCCTAATCAAAGCATAAGACTTTTTGTTTTTTTCGTATTCAGAAAATGGCATCTGTTGGCCGCCATATTGAATTTTGACTACTGTCATGGTTTTAGTGCAGTGCTGGCCGCCGACTTTTCGCTGGTGCCACTTTCGCCGACTATTCTTTAACGACACTTTCGGTATTAAGACAAATCGCTTGATGCAAGAATCATTTATTCTTAAAAAATTAATAATAAAAATATATACATATGTATGTTGGAAAAAAAAATAAACTAATGAATTTGAAATGATCTGTTACTAAGACACCAAGTTAAATATTAAAGTTGGCTTTACGCTTGGTTAAGAATTTTCATCATTAATTTTGCTAATACTCGTACATATGTATATAGAAACAAAAGAATAGAATTGCTGCCGCTGGTATGGCTGCTGTTTACGCTCTATAATTTTGCTTTTATTTAGGAGTTGATTGGGCTCATTCATCATTGTTACACACATGGAAAGAGAATTACTTAAATTGTAGTTAATTTTCTCCAAATTAAAACACATTAAAAGGAGAAGAAAAATAATAATAATGAATCATAGTAATTGAATTGATTAAGTATTTTACTCGTATATGTAATTTTTTGCTGTTTATTTCATTTTAGAATGGTGAAAATATGGAACGAGGTTGCGATGAACGTTGCACTTGTAATCGCGGTGAATGGATTTGTTCGCCTCGTTGTATGGGCAAAACATTTAAGCGGGGCTCCATGCATGTCAGCTTGGAGAATGAGCCAACAAATTGTCGTGAAGTTGCTGCCGAAGATGATGAGTGCTGTGCCATGATGGAATGTGCCACAGCTGAAGACGTTTTTCTGCCTACGCAATCAACAGCTGAATCAATGAATGGTAAGTGTATGTGTGTGTGTGTGTGTGTGTGTGTGTGTGTGTGTGTGTGTGTGTGTCTGTGTGTGGAATTAAATATCATGAATAGAGTTCGACCGATTAATTGGCTTCGGCTTCGGCCTTCGGCCAAAAATTGGTAATCGGCCAACATTCGGCCTATGGCAAAAATCGGCCGATTAGCCGAAGCCGAATATTTTTCATTAAAAGCTTGAAAAATAAAATTATGTTTGGTCGTTGCTCAACGACAGTTTCTATTGTGTTTAAAACGTTTTGAAAGGGTTGCTTTGAAATACAACCCTGTTGCTTTCTATTTTCTTTTACTTGGACGTTCTTGTGAGTGATCATATGAAAAACCAATCTAGAAATTGCAAAATAGTTTTATTTTTCTTGTTATGTATCCAATAGATATTACAGCTATTTCAGTGATCTCAAAAAAGCAAAATTTTTTCTTAATTCATCATCATTTTTAAAATTTAAAACATTCGGCTTCGGCTTCGGTTTTGGCCGAAGTTTAGGATTTTAGCCGATGTTCGGCTTCGGCTTCGGCTTCGGCCAAAAAAAACGCCTTCGGTCGATCTCTAATCATGAAACTGGAAGAAAATGTTTCATATGTATGTTTGTATAATAAACTGACAAAAGGTATAGTATTATGTGAAGAGATATTTTCATAAGTTATTTTTTTTGTCATGTAATTATATCAACCTGATATTAGGTGGGGTATATGCAAATATAATTTTGATACGTATATCATATTAAGCTTATGTACGCACTGCTTTTGAAATATATTACATACACATACATACATACATACGAGTATATATACATATATATATATTTTTGGCTGTATCAAATGTTAATCTCGTTTTTAATTTCATTTCATATTCATTCAAATTGTCTGTCGCATACACACGCATACACACAAACCCACACACACACACACACACACACATGCGCCCACTCTTATGCAAACACTACAAATTGCCTCAAAACAACATGGAATCAAATGTATATACACATAACATCAAATATATACACAGCTTCAACACATAAAACTCGTCCTGATTGCCATTACAATGATGGTGTTTACAAGTTTCGTGAGCGTTTGGAAATTGGCTGTGAACAGATTTGTCACTGTGATGAAGGCGGCATAATGAATTGTAGGCCCAGATGTCCTGAACGTAATCACACACGTCTAGATAAATGTGTGTCGGTTAAGGATCCCAAGGATGTGTGTTGCCAGTTGGAATTGTGTGATGTTACTTTGGATGATCATGAACAGACACCTTCACCTCCTACGGCCCACAATTCCATAGGAGATGATGTCTATGGCTTCCAAGAGGGACGTGATGTTGATGGCGGTGCTGCGGATGCTATTTGTGAATATAAGGGTCATATGTATTCGGATGGCAAACAATTCCATGATGGCTGTGAACAATTATGTATTTGTACGCGAGAGGGTGTGCACTGTTCTAAGCTGCAGTGCCCTTCGACATTTGGTTTGGATGTCTTGAATCCTCACTGCCTGAAATGGGAGCCAGAACCGGCGAATTTCAAAGCAGAAGCTCCTAAATGTTGTCCGGATAGCATGCGTTGTGTGGACAATGGCACTTGTATCTACAGAGGCAAAGAGCTTGAGAACTGGTCTCAAATACCCACAAATCTAACAGGTAAGTCTTGTCGCTCCAAAACACTTTCATGCTGATCAAAGTATGAAAAACAAAACCAACTAACTCTCTTTCATTGCATATTCCATCGCTCATCTTGTTGTGCCATCGCTTCATTTAGGCTGCGAACAACATTGTTATTGTGAAAATGGTAAAGTAGAATGCCGGCCTGCGTGTCCTCCTATTTTGGCTCTACCGCCCGCCGATTTGGGCTGTCATATCTCTCAAGCGCGCTTGGTACCCATACCCGATGATGAATGTTGCAAACATTGGTCTTGTGGTCCATTCGAAAACATTCGACCATACAATAGCCAAGATAATGAAAGCAATCAACATGAAGAGGATATCGGAAATGATAAAACAATTAGCGGCGGCCAGCAACAGGGTCAAAATGGTAAATATATGTATATGAGCAACTGCTTAAGCTCTAACGTTTGTTATTTTTACGCTGCATGTTAAATGTGAAAAGCGCTTTTGTTTTTTTTTTTTTTTGTTTTCATTCGATTTGAATGAAAAAATGACTAATATGGGTCCAGGAGGCTAAGCCGGTTCAGTATGCTTGGGGTGAATAGTATAATATTCAAGTAAACTATATACAATATCCTTGCAATATATAAAAAAATGTCAAGTTTTAAATTCTTGAAATGTTTTTAGGATTATGAGGAGTTGTTTATAAGTGCAGCCATATGGTGAATAACAAAGGGGAAAGTTTTGTTCCCATGAAAATTTTTATTCACCTCGAAGGGAAAAATGCTAACGTGAATGTCCCTTGAAATTTTTTTCCCACTGTCAATTCTCAGTGAACGTAGAAAATGAGAAGAAGATTTGTAAAGCTTAAAAATTAATTAAACATCAAACAAGTTAAGTTCACCAACTCTATTTCAATATCTAATTTATATTTAAAATTTGTTTTAAAAAAATAATAAAATATATAAAAAAAATACTTTTAAATATGAATTGATATTTAAATAGAGTTAGTGAAATTGGCCCCAAGTGGCTAAATTTTTTTACATATTAAAAAATATATAATTAAAAGTCAACAAACTCAAGTTTCTCACATAATTTTTACCCAAGTGAAAAATAGTATATAACAATTCATGAGGTTTGGATTTCCTTTTCCATATGATTTTTATGAAAAAATTTAAAAACTTCACGTATCTCAAAACTAATATTATGTTCAAAATATTTTATTTTAATGTTTTTAAAGTAACATTTCCATTTTTTTTCTATTTTAATATCAAACTACCTATATTTTCTTTAAATTTATTTTCAAATTTGATTTCGTTTCAAATTATTATCAATCAATATCCAACCACAAGTAACTACTAACTGGTTCCTCCTCTCTTTGCATGAGACCCATATTATATATAAAAAATTTAATTTTCCAATAAATTCACCCTTCTATTAAATGTTTTTTCTTTGAAAAATTCCAATTTTCAACATTGAAATCACATCACATTACAAGTCATCAATCATCTGACATTAAATCAAACAAAATTAAAATTATAAAGAAAATAAAACGTTTACCTAAAGCTAAAAATGAGTTTCATATCTCTTTTATTCTATTGATTTCTGCATATTTTATATTCAAAATAATTTAATTATAAAATCCATTTTTTTATTTGCGCACTCACTCACATTCTTAAACTAAAAAAAATATAAAAAAAAATGCTTCATTTTAAATAAACTTTAATACAACAACAACAAAAATACATTTGTAAATACAAAAAATTATTTAAAAAAATCAAACAAATGTTAAAATTGTGTAAAACAAAAGAAAATGTTCCTGCCCAAACAACAACAGAGCTAAGTGTTAAAAAGGACTCACTTAATGCCGTTACATCTAAGGAGATGGACAAGAAATCAGAAACTCCTTTTTACCCCACCATGGATGGTAAATTGCCCAAAGGTCAGGCTCCTTATAGTTTTGACTATAAACCAGATAAGCATGACAAGCCCGAGAAGCATGATAAACACACTAAAAAGCCAGTAATTAAGCCCCAACAAAATGATGTTAAATATGATGTACACGAGCCTCAGGAAGAAGATTTGCCCATACATCAACCTGGTCTGGGACCAGGCTATGTGCCCGTGCACTTAGGCAGCGGTATATCGCCCTATGACAGCGTCAATTATAATCAAAATCTGGCACCTCAACATCCTGGCTCACAGGGACCTTATGGACCCTACTATAACAATGATCCCTTCAATCCTTACGAACAGTACGACATTAATCCCAATGGTATACCCCAAGGCAAACCACCCACGCCAACTAGTCAGTCAGACTTATTCAATATTATAGGAGCTGCAGGACCCGGAGGAAAACCTTCACAAAATAATTTAGCACATCATGTGCGTATTGAACATATCTTACAGCATTTGCAACAAAATACTGCCGCCAATCATAATCAACTGCCCAACAATCCGGGATCTTATGTGACCGTAAGCCAGCCTGGTCATCGTAACATAAGTGAACTGGGAACACCAACGCATCGTGGTCAATATGTTCCTTTAGTGCACAGTGGTCTGCCACCGCCTCCACCACCTCATGGCATTGCCATAGTAGATGGTCAGGCGGTATCGTATGGTGGCTACCCTGTTATACCGGGTGTGGGACCTGTGGCAACACATCTCACCGCCGATCAGTTTTCGTCTACCACAACAGCAAATGGTTTGGCAACGCAATCGACAGAACATGCAGTCACGAGTGCATCAAAGCCCAAAAAAACAGGTTGATCCTTTAAAAACTCATTATTCATATTTCTAGAATAACTGCTACTGCGTTGAGACTTTCATTATTATTATTTTTTTTTAAATTTTATTTATTAATTTTTTTTAAGGGAAATTGAAAAGATTGTTGGTTGAGGTGAATTTTATATTAAAAAAGAAAAATAGTTTGCTGAAGATACACAATAGGAACCTTCCACTCTTCCTTCATTAATATATTTAAAGTACTTCATAGAACAAAGTTGTCAAAGAACTTATATCCATGTCTTGCATCATTTGTACAGTATCAACAGTTGTTTGCCACTACTCATCATCTGAAATTTTTTTCAGTTGTGACTGTATATGATTTAGTGTGCGATATGTACATATATATATTTTTTATTGTTATGGAAAAAAATATTTAAATGGAATTTTTCAGCAAATATTAAGTTTAAAATAAAAATCACCGCTATTGTGAATAAGAAGTAGAATTTTTGTTCCCAAGAAATTTTCATTTCCCTCGAAGGGAAAAATGCTATTGTGAATCGCCCATGACATTTTTCCCCGCCATAACTCAAAATGAATGTAAAAAAGTGATGAAGACTTGTAAAGCTTAAAAATTAATTGAAAAATCAAACAAATTTAAGTTTAATAACAAGAAATACACAAATTTTAGGTTTCAAATTAAATTTTTTTTTTTTTTTTTTTTTTTTAAACAAACACAACCCGCGAAGCGATTAGCTTGTCCGCGGAAAACACCCAGGGTCTATGGCGGGAATCGAACCCACGACCTCTGGACTGAGAGGCTAGCATCGCTACCACTCAGCCACAGGGGCACCACTATAAAATTAACTGTGTGTAAACCAAAGAGACTCATATTCCATGAAAAAAGGTTTTGCAAGGAACTATTGTTAACAATCGTGAATAAGTTCACTAATATTGTCCTAAAAATAAATATTTATAACTTTTCATATTTAATTCGAAGGGAAATATCGAAATTATGCGATGTAATAATTCAGTTTGCTTGCAAAAATAAAGTGAACAAAACCTAAAAAAAGTGAAAAACTCCACGTAAAAAAATTATGTATGATTAAGGGGAATGAAAAAAGGAAAAACATTTCTAGGGAAAAATTATTCACGATTGCAGTTTTGCGAAAAGGGGAAAAATTTCGAGGAAAAAAATGTTCACGGTAGAGGTGAATGTTGTTTGATATAAAAATCTTACCGAGAATTTGTGCAAGAGATTTTGTAAAGAGATTGTGGGTGTAAATTATGACATTCAATGTCTTAATGGCAGCGTTGCCAGAACTGATGATTTTGTCATATTTTGATGATTTTAAAGTATAATTATGATTTAATGATTTCTTTTTTTTTTTTTGTGGTAAAGATGATTTTTTTTTTTTTGTGGACTGGTACTGAATCCCACCTGAATTTCGCGTTCTCATAAGATCCTCAAACTCAGGCTGGTAAATTTTTTTTAGCAAGTTTAAGACACATATGGCCGCTATCAACTGCCAAAGTTCGGAAAAATAAAATTTATCAGTTTTTCAAAAAAGTTACTTTGATTCCAAACATTTTATAAACATGAAAAAATGATCTAAGAAATTAAAAAAAATATTTTCAATTTTATATATTTTGTAGGAAAAGAAGTAGTTAAGGGTACATCATGTAGATGGTGCATTCAATATTTGAATCAAATATATTGTAATCATATTTGATAAATCCAGTTTTCCTGAATCTCTAAGCTTTTATAATGGGCCTTATTACGGTTCACGAATTTTTCTATTCGACTTCGAGAGTTTGTACCAGATTAAAGAAAAATGTTGTATGTTTCTTTAATCTAGTACAGCAAGTTGAAGTCGAATCTAAAAATTCGAGAATAAATCATAAACAATATCGCAATATCGCCCCTGTAGAGATGATAATGCAGCTCCAGAAAAATACCGCAGCAAAGGAATGAATAATTTCAAATATTGCTTCCGCAATTGCGGAACGGAATGAATTAGTTCAAGTATAATAATTCTTAAATAATTTGTATAAAAAAACCCCCAAAGCTTGAATAAATATTTACTAAATTTTAAATGATTTTTTTTTTTAATAAAATTAAATATTATTTAGACGTTCACTAGAATTTAGCAAAAATGCAACTTGAAAGAAAACACGCAGTAGTGGTTAAACATTTTTCATTATTTCATATTTTTAAACAGTTTATTGGAATTTATCTAATAATTTTCTTACTATGGCTAGTGGGTTCCGTCGTCCTATTGCACAACATTTACACACAAAAATAAAACAGATTGTACATACATACATACATACATATATACACGGCTCTAAGCTTCATTTTCATGGTGATAAATACAACTCTCTTATAGGCTAGAGAACACTTGGTAGTACATACATATTACAAACAAAAACTTTTGTATAAAAATTCTAAACTAAATGCTTAATGCTATAGTTTCTCTTTTTAATTAATACTTTAACAAATGTTTATATTTCTTTTTGTGTTCCCCCTGTAGCATTCACTAACTTACAACCCGATATTGAGGTGCATACATTGGAAGCAATTGATCCGCGCACAGTGCGCATTGTCTTTACTGTGCCGCAAGTTTATGTCAACTTACATGGACGCGTTGAATTACGTTATAGCAATGGTCCTGGCAATGACACCTCCAAATGGGATCAACAGATATTTGCCCCACCAGAGGATCTGATAGCAACTTCACAGATGGAATTCGATTTGCCCGGCTTGGAGCCAAACTCCATGTACAAAATTAAAATAACTTTGATCCTGAGAGATTTGAACTCCCAGCCCGCCAGTTCCATTTATACAGTTAAGACGCCACCAGAGAGAATCATTACGCCACCTCCCCCTATTTCTGATTATAGACCTGATTTCCAAGATGTGTTCAAGAATGTGGAAGATCCTGAATTGAATGTCAGCGAAACCAACTCCAGCTGGTTGCATTTGACTTGGAAGAAATTGTCGGATGAAAAAATGGATTATGTTGATGGCATACAATTGAGATATAAGGAGTTAACTGGTATGATTTACTCCTCCTCACCTTTGATACATCGTTCTCTAACCGCATACACCATTGAAAACTTGCAACCCGATACGGGCTATGAAATCGGTTTATATTACATACCGTTGCCCGGCCATGGGGCGGAATTGAGAGCGGGTCATATGATTAAGGTACGCACAGGACCCAAGATCGATGTTTATGCTTTCGATGTTACGGTCAATGTCACTAAGATTAAGGCCCAAAGTGTTGAAGTATCTTGGAATGGTGTACCATATCCGGAAGATAAATATGTCAATATCTACAGAGCTATTTATCAAAGTGATTCGGGCAAGGAGGATTCAAGTGTCTTTAAGGTGGCCAAGAGAGACAGCACGACTGGTACTTTGATAATGGACTTAAAGCCTGGCACCAAATATCGTCTCTGGTTGGAAATGTACATGACCAATGGCAAGATTAAGAAGAGCAATGTTGTTAACTTTATAACCAAACCAGGCGGTAATGCTGTACCTGGTAAAACTGGTAAGTGGAATGTAAAATATTGCATTAAGGATTCGCTAATTTATAACAAACAAAATATTTCTTAAAAGTCTTAAATGCTTACGAAAGGATTCTGGATTTTTTTGGAAATCTTGGTAAATTGCAAAGATTTTTTAAAAACTTTTTCTTGCCAATTAGAACCATAGTAGAACATACTTTTTAAAATTTTTGATTACTGACTTTCAGAATAAAAATTTCAATTTATAAATTTTTCTGCAAAAAAATATTTTTTTTTTTTAAATTGGGATAAGTTTTTGCACAAAAAATACTAAATACTTCAAAGAAGTTTTTCTATTAAAATTTTACAGCCTTATTTATAAAAATTATTAGTAAGAAAAATTTTGTATGAAATTTGTTAAAAACCCTTTATAAAGCCTTAATAACTTTTATAAATAAGGCTGTTAATATGCAGGAGAAATATTTTTTATAAAAATACTTTTGACACTAGTAAGTCCCCTTTCACACACGTCAGGGGGTCGATTCTGTTTCTGTGAAATCGTGAAAATGAAAAATAAAATATCACTTTATTGAAAATGCGATTCTGATTTTAGTTTTTATGAGAACTACCTGTCAAGTGAAGTGAATATGATAAATTTTTTATCACTTAATTTTTATCATAAATTCAGAATCGACCCCCACGTTTACCTGATCAGTTTTTGTTCAATTTTCTTTTGAACCTGCATTTGCATTCGTACACACCGTCAAGTTTGTTTCATCAATTTGCGTTGTCGTAGAGTATTACGAATGACAAAACAAAACGAAAAAGCAAACTTGACTGGTACGGTCTTTGAATGCAGCCATGTTAAATTGTTTGCCATTTCTAAAAAAGGCCTTGTCCCAAACATATAACATTTTTATAAAAAAAAATTATGATACTATATACATACATACATATTTACATTTACATACAGGAAGTTTTGACAAAACAACCAAAGTCATTAAAAATAATATCGAATGATTAAAATAAAGTTAGCAATTAAAAGTAAAATATTTTGTCCCAAATGGTAAAAAATTTTACAAAAAGTAAATTCGTTGTTCCCACCACTTTCTTTATTAATCATCTAATAGTAAAGTTGGCCATTTATAAGTAAAAAAATTTTTCCAAAAAAAAATGTAGAAGTTTTTTAAAAATTGTTTTATAAATTAAAATTATTTATTTTATGGAAAACGTTAATAGTGATTAAAAAAAACTCTTTTTTAGCTTTTTTTTAACAAAAAAATATGTGTCCCAAGAGTAGATTATATTTTTGGAGTTTCATGAAACACTTAGAATCTCAAGCCGAAGGGCATTTCTTTGAAGGGAGCCTTATCAAATTATTTACCATTCCTAAAAAAGGCCTTGTCCCAAAAATTATTTAAACTATATATTTACATTTACATATAGGAAATTTTGATAAAAATAAAGTTAGCAATTAAAAGTAAAAAATTGTGTGCCTTTAAATCATTGAAAAGTGACCAAAGCTTGTCCTAAACATATAATCAATTTAATTATAATTATAATAGTTATTTAAAATTATTATTTGTTTTGGTGTTATCGCAGTAATTGGCATCCACATTTCCTTATTAATCATTTTATTGTAAGTAAAAAGTTTGTCCCAAAAAAATATTTTTTTAGAAAAAGAATTATTAAACGATTAAACTTCTTTGGAAAAAGCTTTTGCCAAATAATAAGTTTGTTTTAAAGAGAAAAGCGTTGTCACAAACGTATAAATTGTTTTTGGGCACAAAATGGCTGTCATAAAACCATTTACACTTCTGGTGGAAGAAATTCTGAAAGTAATATGCTGCCTTGATCATCGTTTAATAGAAAAATTTTGTGGATGGAGGTGCAATGTTTGTCCCAAAGTAAAATTTTCTTTCAAGTTGTTGAAAAGTCATCAAAATTTATAGAAACAATTTTGTCCCAAACTTAATATAGATAAAGATGAAGTTGTCAGAACAGAATTAAAAATTATTTTTAAAAATTTATCACAAAATTAGCAGAGTTTGCAGCAAAAGAAAAATCAGTTTAAAAAGACTTCTATTTCAAAATATATTATTTTTTAATTTAAATTTAAGTTTCTTATCTAAAATGTTTGTTTTAAACGTTGGGCAAGGAAATAAAGAAAGCGTCTGTTTCGCAATAGATTATTTTTTCCAGACATCCGTTTTTTTCATAAAATTTCTTTTGTGTAAATGTGTCTTATCTAACATATTTTCCTAATCATTGACTATATACATAGGTAAACTTTTAACAGCCGGAGTTGATCAACCTGCTGGAGATTATTATGGTCCCCTAGTTGTTGTATCGGTGGTAGCGGCTTTAGCTATTATGTCAACTTTGGTCCTGCTGCTAATTTTAACGAGAAGGCGCGTTCATCAAACGGCTTCCATAACACCACCACGTAAAAGTGATGCTGCCTATGACAATCCCTCATACAAAGTTGACATACAACAGGAAACAATGAGTAAGTTTTCGAAAATTGATTTGCAATAACATATGAGTTATTAATTCAATTTTTTTCTGTTTGCTTTTCACAGATCTGTAGCGGTTTTAAATGTGTAAAAGTTGAACAAGTGAACTTATTTTTCTACTCAAATTATTAAAAAAAAAAACAAGAAAAAATAAACGAAATCAAATCCTAGTTGTGTATTAGTAATTAGTAATTCAAAGCAGATTATTTTTTTTTGTAAATATTAAAAAGAAAAGAATATACATACATACATGCATAAAATCCTTAATTAAACGAAATTACATCATATGAAATCAAATTGGTTTAACCACTTGCAATAAATAAAAAAGAAAACTATATAAACGAAATACATATATTTGAAAAACAAAATAAATAAAACACAAAGTGCCAGAATGAATAAAAAAAAATCAGATGAAGTTAAAAAAAATTAAATAAAAAAATTGGCCTTGATACTTGATTGTTTTTGGAAAATTTTTAAATTTATATAAAACAAGAAGCCATTATTTAAAGTTGAAAAGAGATGTTGTAGTATTTAAGTATGATTTTATTTTATTATTATTTTTTTTTGCCCTTTTATTTTGTTTTTAATTTTGTATATAAAAAGAATTCTCTTTAGTTGTCCATTAGGAAAACATTTTTAATTTAAATACCTTTCTTGTTTGTTGAATTGTAAAGATGCGTTTTTAAATTATAAATGTTTTTTATAACTATTTTTTTTTTCTTTTTAATTCCTTTTAATTATTCTTTTTATCTTTCTTTCTTTATTTTATTCATGAAAAGCATTGTATAATTTTTGTAGCTTTACTTTTGCTTAGTTTTATATTAAATAAAAGAAAAAAAAAACACTATTTTAAGTTTAAAAGAAATAAAAAATAACAGAAAATATATTCAAATTGGTTTTATTTTGTAAACCAGAAACTAATTATAAAAGACGGTATTTCAAGCGTACATGTATCATATATGAACAAAATTATACCTGGTTTAAGACGCAGACAAACAAATTGAAATTTTTTATATGGACCTAATTAAATTAATTAATTATAAAATAAAAAAAAAATCACAGTGATTTATAATTTTTATATATTTTTTTAATTTTTTACCAGTAAAAGTGCCTACGGGAATCAATTGCAAAAATGTAAATGGGGCTTGAAATGTTAAACTTAATTGTAATTGCAACAATTTCCAAAAAAAAAACCAGGCGTTATTTTTTTTTTTTTTTTTTTGTATGGGGACAGTGAACCTGTTAATAAGCATTTAGTGCTTTTTAGTACGTTTTAATGCACGAACAGTGCAGTTTGTGCTGAAAACGTTGGCATCACTGATTCCAATGTTTTGGCTTTTCTCAGGGATTGAAAAGTTTATGCAATCTTACCCCCTGTTTCTACAACGCAGACGGTCGACTTGAGTATAAAATTTTTATGGAAAGCACTAATTTTTGAGTGATTTTCATACAAATTTTCTAGACGAGTCGTCTGCCTGTCTTGTGAAACCGCACATTAATTATTTCAATACTACGGAGCATTTATAATAAATAAATAGGGCAATTATGAACTAAATTCCGCGCAATATTTTTCTCAGGGAACAATTCCAACTAATTGCAAGTATGTATAGAGAAAACAAAAAATTCTAATTGGAAAAGGGAGAAATTTCTCGCGGAATCTTATTCATAATTGCCCTGAAAATAAATAAATAAATAAAGGTGAAAGGCTGGTAAAGACAGCAGGGGGTCAACTTTGTAATTCGAAACGACAGAAAATATTTTCGAATTTGTATCTTAATAACATATAAATTCGAAAGCCTTTTCTTTCGTTTCGAATTACAGAGTAGACCCACAGGTATATTAGAGTTATTTAACTGAAACTAGCAATATCCTATAAGGTTGTAATTTCATATAAAAAAAAACTCTGGGAAAATCTTTCACCCTTATTCCAGTTATCAACATGGACATCAATCACGTCAATACAATACCAAAGATTTGGGGACTATCTACTCGCTCTCGAAAACAATTTTGTGCGATAGACAGTGTTTGTCTAGAAAATAGCGTGAGCCTGTCAATAGCAGTCTGTTGTTTTCGACAACGGGTAGACATGCCCAAATTCTTAGACAACTGCGCGACGCATAGAAGGCCATTGTGTTTATCAGCCTATGTCTGAGCTACCCAAAGTAGCACCAGAGTGCCAAACATTAATCATATTCTTTTACAAATGAATACACATACGCGAATACATTACTCTCGTGTTTCTTTTGAGGGCGGCCAACAGGCATTTTAAAAGCATATTTATGTTTCTCTTATGATTTTTAATGACCATTTAGGATATTTAATGGTTCAAAGTTAGTCGCTTGTTTGGTATTCTATGGACGTGACCTCTATGTTGACATCTGGAATAAGTGTTTATTTTAACTATTTTTTTTCACTGGTTTGTATGTATAATTCTTTTTTATTTTTTGCAGCATATTATTATAAAAAACACAACTCCTTTGTTGCCGTCAATTTGCAAAATATAAAGTGTTTAAATATTTCAAAATTGTATGTATAATATCTTCAATTAATTTCGAATTTAAATGTTCCCCATACAATTTTCAAACTTTTATACGCCTGCGAGTTTTGCAAATTAAGACACTCACTCTTTTACTTCAAATACGAACATTTTAAATTCACATCCGTAATTTCGGTAAAATTTTAGAAAAAAAATTTTACTTACAACTTTAAATTGTCCATTTTTTGTTCTATTACACTATCCTCTTCTGTGTCAGTACTAGTACTATCACCTTCACTCTCTGTCGAAGTAAACAAATCAGAATCTTCAAAACTTTCAGTACCCACATCATCGGTGTTGTCATCATCGCCATCTGGATCTTCCGAATCGTCTTCAATATTTGAAGCAGACAAATGAATATCTGTTATTAACTCTTTTAAAAGTTCAGCTTCCACTTCTTTCAAGCCTAAGCACAAATTTTTTTTGAAAATATCTAGCATAACATTTTTCAAATTGTGGGCCAACATTTGCAAGTGAGCGGGAGTACATATTGTAGGATTATTTAAATAACGTATATAATCGTCTATATAATAGTGATTGAAGACAGAACGATCATTTGTTTCGAAAATATCACGTGTTATAAGTAATTGTTTTAAAATCCAGGCGGAATGAAAATGTACCACTGTTACACAATCTCTAACACATTGTTGGCTTAACTCGAAATTCCGGTATAGAGGATATATAAGCGAACGTCTCATGAAACTTATGGCTACATCTTTGAGAGATGTAAACGGTTCAAAATATGTTAACGTAGCTGAGAGAACACTACGTGTCCAGCCAGATTCACAATTCGTTTCGTTGGAATTAAATCTGGAACATTATATTTGACTTATTACTTCAAGAACATTTAGTAAACATTGCTCTTATGTTTAGCACATACCTGACATCATAGCAAATCGCTAATAAAATGCTTATAAGACTACAATCTATTTCCATTATGTCATATTCTTCAGGCATTTCCATCAGCTCTGGCTTACACGTTAAATTGTGCAGCAAGCATTGTTGTTCTTGTGATAAAACTGTATCTAAAAAGCAAAAAAAAAAGAAGTTCTCTAATCAACCCGAAATCTTGAAACCTATTTGGTTTTTTATTGTAGTTTTCAAATAAGATAACTTACCATTAAAGTTTATGGAAAATTGCATTGGATTATCATGGCCCTCTGGCACTTGCAGCTCAACACAATTTAATTTATACTGGTCTCTACAAAAGTTCTTCATTTCATCAATTTCTCTGTCAATTGTTCGCTGTAAGGGACTCACTAAATCGGGTTCTGGCATGCGAGTTATAACATCTAGGTCGCACTGAAATAAAAATGTATTATTTTAAATTTAAAAATATTAAAACTATCATTCTTTCGATATACTTCAAATGGTCTTATACTGCCCCTAAATTTACTAGCAAATCCGTAGTCATAGTTGCTTTCAGGCTTGAGCAACTCTTTAGCATTGTCAATCCGTATGTAACATTGATCTGTTATTTTCTTTAACTTCCACAAATCTAACGATATATCAGTTTCTTTTGCATTCGTTTCCTGCGAAGACTTTTCCGCCGTAGCACAAGGTGCCTCCTCTTGTACAGGCAGACAAATTAATTGTAAATGCATACAACGGGCTTTGGTGTCGTAATTTATTTCAACATTTTTTATATCTTTTATATCAAAACGTCGAGTGTTTTTGAATCTATATAATTAGAGCATTTACTATATAAAGAATCGGCCAAAAATACTTCCTATTGGACTTACTTGAATAGTTGTACATCTAAATAGATAAGAAGAGTGTAGTCGTCGATAAATAAATCACAATTTCTTATATTTTGCACATGTCTACCAGGACCAAGGTCTAGATTGTTTTCGTTGGATTTCTTGATGAAAATCGTTAATTCACAAACGTTTTCTTTAAATGTGTGTTTAATTTGTTGTAGACTCGTCATATTTCTGTTTGAATTAATCAACTTATTTTTTATTGAAGAATTTTTATTAAAAACTATAAAGTATTAAAACGATTGCAGACAAAAGCGAGAAATATAAACAGAAGGCATGAGGATGAAAAAGAGAATATTAAAAATAATAATAAGAAAACGTGGAGTGTGGAGTTGCCACGGCGGAATAATTTTGCTGGAAACAGGGTGACCACTCTCTATTTCGAAACGAGAGCATTGTTGCCATTTTGGCATTTTCGCTGCCAGATCTGGCATTTTCATTACCCGAAAAGCATTCAACTTTGAAAAAATTCTGCCAGATGCTTTTTGGCAGAATTTGCTTAAAATAAAAAATGCTAATTTGCTAATTTTTTTTTCAGTGTAGAGAATAATTCCTTTTATAAATGTATTTTTTTACAATTATGTGTTTCCTACGTAATGTAGAAAAATTAAAGTTTTCGGAAGATGGTTTTTATAGTATTATAATATGTTTTACGTCATACATAAGTTGTCCCTTACGATAAAATTTTACAGCCTGTATTTTAAAAGATATCAAACATTTTGATAATTCTTAACTATGGGTAGGCTATTATTTTAATTTCAATTCAAAAGTTTATTTTTTACAACATCTTGCTTACAATTAAACCGAAAATAGGTTTCGATGCATAAACATTCATATATATGCCCTGAAGGAAATGTCGATGCTGAAAATGTACTGAGTCGCTTTTGGCTTTGTCACCAGTACTATTCTCTAATTATTCCTCATACAATACTTTGTGTTATAGACATTTAGCATGTGCTTGTCACTGCAAATCTACTAGTAACACTAAAAGAATTGACTAGGTAGTGACTACGTAGTTCTTATGGGAACATGGAGACATACCAACCACTGGTATATTTCTATACCTTACGTATGTACATACAAATTTACTTATATTGACAAGTTGTTGCAAAATACACCAGAAATACACCACATCTGTTTTATCTCTTTCTTTTATACTGACGAATAGAAGAGAAATTATAGACAATGTAACTACTACTAGAATTTTAGTGTTGACATATGTATACACTTGGCCCCGCCTTACTGCAGGGTGGATAATAAATAGTAATAACTTAGTTTAAACATGAAATTGAAAGATATTTCAACAATTTTTTTTTTAATTTAAATCTGGCATTATACTTTTCTTCTGTAGAGCATTTTAGCAGAATTTTTTTACGGATCTAGCCAAGGTGTATTTAAACAGGTGGCAGCGTTACTTCAGCTGATAATTTTTTGCTCTATGTTCTTTGTAGCTAACGAATGTCAAAAACTTCGTTTTGTTTTGGTTTTGGTACAATTATTTTTGTGCTTTTGACATTCTTCGGTTCTTTACACAGCTATGGTTGCCGTATTTTTGTATAACAAATCCTTACGCAGTCACCTGTATAATTACACCATGGATCTAGCATTCTCTCATCATCATTTTCTGGCATCACTGAACGAGAGAAAATGCTTTCGAATTTGTATGTTATTAAAGGCCGTGATACACTATCATACACAGTGGTACGATTCATTCACTGGAAAATCGGATTGAATTCTGGTCACACCCAAAAAAGATGCAAAAACATTTAAAATAATTTTTATTATTCAATATTTTGCATTTCTAAAGAAATAATAACGCAAAAAGTAATTTTCAAAATATATCTCTCTATGTTTAAATAAATGAAGCACAATTTGCTGTTTCCTTATCAACTGCCTTACACACAGTTGATTTCACTAGTATACCTCGTAATGGTTTTTCTTTTCGTTCAGTGGATTTATTAGAAATGCTTGAGTCTTTTGACTTATGGCGTTTTCTTTTCTAAAAGAAAAGTGTAACATATATGTTACATGTAATTTGGCAACATGTTTAAATGCTCACCTGATTTTTAAGAAGTGTTGCATATTTTGCGTTTACAAAAGAACAATTTTCCAACAAGTTTCGGCATAAAACAATGACGAACTATAAAATGATTCTTTTTTTTTCATAGACAATAACAAAAACAGCTGTTAATATAATGCTGCACTTTAATGAAAATGAGTGTTGAACATGTAGCATTTTTCTTCTTTTTAAGGGCAACATCATGAGAAAAGAACGCGTTGATTTTTAAAATAATACATACTTTTCAGAAAAGAACACAAAGAAATGTAAAAGGCAGCATAAATGCAGCATATTGCTCAGAAAAGAAAACGCCATTAATTAAGTCCAGGGCAGTTGGCTATGATGGTTTTACGCTCAAATTTATTAGATTATTAATGCCTCTTATTGGCAATTACATATTACGCTTAGTTAACACAATTTTTATTACATCTAGTTTTCCATTGTTATGGAAAGTTGCTAAAATTATTCCTATTAAAAAGAATAATGGAGTACTTAATGACTTTAGACCAATATCTATATTGCCAATTTTGTCAAAAATGGTTAAACACCTTATTAAAAAACAGATGATTAAACACATCGACGAGAATAGCTTGCTACATGACTGTCAATCGGGATTTAGGAGTAATAGGAGCACTACCTCATTGTTGATTGGTCTAACTGACAATATTAGGAGATGTATTTCTGGAAATGGTGTTTGTGTTTTGCTTTCTTTGGACCTGGCGAAAGCTTTTGATAGGGTGAATCACTCACTTTTGGTTAGTAAAGTGTTTAGTTTTTATGGGTTTTCTAGGTCGGCATGTAGATTGGTTTTTTCTTATCTTTCAGATAGAAAGCAGTATGTTAGCAGTAAAGGCTTCAGTTCTAATATGCTACCTGTATATAGTGGTGTGCCACAAGGGTCTGTTTTGGGACCTTTGCTGTTCATAGTGTTTGTCAACGACTTGTTTGGGATTTTATCCAACAATATATGTCAGCCATTTTCATTTGCAGATGACATGCAACTATTGTTCAAGGGTAACTCGGAATTTCCTGATGTTTTACAGAATATGATAGACTATACTGTTGGTTTACTTTACGGATGGATGACTGATAATGAACTTTCGGTTAATCCTTGTAAGACTAAGGCTATGTTATTTGGTGATTGTAGAAGTGATAATTACACTATTGTGTTGAACGGTGTTTCCATTGAATTTGTTGATAAAATTAGATGCCTGGGCCTCATTATTGATGTAAAGTTGAATTTTGAAAGTCACATTAATTCGGTAGTATCGAAGGTTAACTTTTTATTGCGCCGGTTATACCGTTTTGGACTTAGTATTACCTTTTTACATTAAGAAGCAGATTGTACATGCAACGATTATGCCATTGTTATTATATACTTTAGAAGTGTATTCTGGAACATATGGGTATGTGCTCAGAAAAGTTAAATTAACATTAAATAGAGTTATTAGATATCTCTATTCTCTTAGATTGCGACAACATGTATCACCTTATGTGCGAAAATTCTTAGGATTGTGTTTTGCTGATTTTCTTAAGTATAGAAACCTACTACACTTTTACAAAGTTATTAAATTACAAGTGCCTTTGTACCTAACAGAGTTCTTCGAGTTTGGTAGGTCGCATAAAAATAGACAATTAAGGATTCCTAGGCTAACAACCTTATTAGAGCGATCATTTTACGTAAGAGTAGCAAGGGATTATAACGAATTGCCGGTTGTTTTAAGGGCATTTAGCTGTTCTGTTAACACTTACAAGAGGAAACTACTTCAAGAGATACGACTGAGTAGCTCTTCCTTGTAGTGTTTCACTACGTTGAGTATCAGGTCTCAATATTAGTAAACTTATAGTTGTTTAATATTCTGTTGAATTTTAAATTTCTTATTATTTATAATGTTATCTATATTATTCGATACTAAATATTTTTAAATTTATTTTTTTTATATAGATTTTAATATTGTTACAAATTATTTATTACATAATATTGTTATTTTTTTATTTTTTACATACATATTACACTTTAGTGATAATTGATGTAGATCTTTGTAGTAGTATAAGTGAAACCGATTATGGCCATTAGGCTAGGTTTTTCTATTTTGGATGAATAAATGAAAAAAAAAATGAAAATGAAAATGGATCTCTGATCTAATAGAAATGATCATATTATGACAATTTTCATAAGCTTTTTGAAATCGGACAGACTTGTCAAAAAATCTGCCACACATATGAAATTTTAATCCACACTATCATACTTTTTGAGCACATACGATATTTTTGACAGATCGAACTAGTGTGTATGATAGTGTAACACAGCCTTAAGGAATAAAGTTTGTAAAACGAAAACGTTCAGCCGTCGGTTGGTTGTTGGTTTGCTGCCGACATAATGTATTTTGAATATATTTTGCAGCAAACCAATAACCAACCGACAGAGCGTTGGCAAATTTTATATGGAAAAATATAAATTACAAAAATAATTATTCCAGTTGTCGACACTGACGTCACTTTAACACAATACCAAAAAATTGGGCCCTGTTTACTAGCTCTCGAGAACAATTTTGTGCTACTGACAATCGATTTACATTCCATACCCCGACAATTTCCGCCACAACCTAAAAGAAATATTTGTCCTATACCATAAATGACGGCACGGCATCGGGGTCGAAACAGACGACTTACTTGCTTATTACTTTTGCAATAATTGTCAAGTCATACGATATGTAAAAGTATTATCGTATTATTTACCTTTCGTCATGACATTATGCATTCACAATATCACTCTTGAATTTTTGACATGTAATTAACACAAAAAAATGGTCAGGCTAACTGAGCCTTTAGACACTGTTGCAGTAATAAGGGAGTGAGAAAATATAAGATCGTTTTATTGCATACAAACATTACTTAATATCTTCATTCAATATACTGCAAAAGTTCAATTATGGACATATTTATAAAAAAACTTGAAAAAAGTTTATATTTTCAAAAAACTGTTTGGCATCTCAAAAAACTTCCAAAAAAAAGGGAAAACTTGACAAATGGTAACGCTGACTGCGTATTACATATCATCGGTTGATTTCTGACAAGGCAGATTCATTTCCAGGTAATATCAGGATTACAAAAATAATGAAAAAATACAACAATGAAAAAAACAAAATGGGTTTTAGTTCATCCAAAACTTCAAAAAAAGAATTTGCTTAACACAATAATAATAAAATTGATTCACATAAATTTGAAAATATTTCTCCACGGCGGCTTCCACTAACAAAATTTGCAACGCTTAGCACTTCTCACAATTTTTTAATAGTTTTTTTCATATTTTTTTAAATTTGTTTTCACAGAATTTATTTTAATAAAATATTTTTCATACTGAAGTTTTTTAACATTTTCTTTTAATTTCTCTTTCGTAAAAAATTTTTGAAGTTTCTGATGAACTTTAATTTGAAAAACAAAATAGCTCAGCTGCATTTCCGCTACTACCTTGTGTATGTGTCTTGATTTCTGATTTGCTGCAAAATTAATGTATTTTGAATACACTGTGCCGCAAGCCAGAAACCAACGGAGAATATGTAAATGTATGTGTATCTTTTTCCTAGCAGCTCTGCAACTTTTTGTTTGTCCGTGGCAACGCGGTAATAACAACAATAGTATTTATAAGAATTAGCTTTCATATATATTGGGATGTCGGTAATGTCAACTACTTCAAGGTAGTACTGTTGCCATCGTTTCAAAAACGTTAATTTCAAAGATTTTAATTTAGTACTCATTCTCTGTTATTTACATTGAATAATTAATTAAGGGAAAATCTTTAATACATTTCATCAAAGAATGGAGTGGTTTCGAATGGAAACCACAATGTATGCAAATAACGCGACTAGTCTATACATCCATGTAAGGATTACTCCATAAAATACCACGACTAGTACAAAACTAAACCAAATGTATGGATAAAACTTGGTCGATTAACATTGCGATGTCCTAGGAACGGACCACATGGTCCAAATTTGCATTACATCGGACCGCCCCCAATACTAACCCATATGGAATAGTTCCAGACTGCTCGCATACAATTTGTAAGTGGCTAAGAAGAACGATAATAATTGTTTGAACACGAACACATATTGTACAGCATTGAATGCTTGTGTGAAAACGACATGATACATAGCTGCATTACATGGGACCATGAGGTAACTAGTCTGTTTCATCTAGATTGGACCACGTAGTCCAATATTATTTTCAGGGTTTGTTCAAAAATAATTTTAAAATGTTTTATCAACCTTTTGTCGTGCAAATGTCACGTAACGCCAGAAAAGAATGCACCATATACATTATAGTGCAAGCCACCGAGGGATACATGTTGTTACTTTAATGTAGAAAGGCCCTAACTCATTATTTTTTTTTGAAATCTAAATTTTTGCATTTTTAGATACATTAGATGATGCTCTTCTATCGAAATGTACAAAAATCTCGATTTCAAAGAAATATTAAGTTCGGTATTTTCTATATTGACGTAGCGATATGTATTCGTGTATGTGTATTAATTTGTATAAGCCATGGTTATTACACCTTCGTGTAACCCGAATGAAGTTTTGCGCTCTGATGCCACTTTGCCCGGCTATGTCATACATATCGTTAGCTAAAATTCAAAAAGGCGTACCTAACAATTCAAAATCGAGGTTTTGATTGATTATCAAAAATGCATTTAAACTACGGGCCTAATTTTGTAAAACGCAATGTCAAGCGCTGATAAATTTTATACAATTTCATACATAAAAAGTTTGTCTACGGTAAGAGCTGCGTTTTATAAAATAAGGTCCTAAGTGTCTTTGAAAAAATTTTACACGTTTGCGATAAAAAATTGCGCTTTTATTAAAAAAAAGAGAACTTAACTGCAAATTTTTTTTAGTTTTTTGCTTCTCCTGCAAAATTATATTTTTGTAAGTTACTCCTTTTTGTATTTTAGCTAACGATGCACATATTGACCTAACTCATTATTTTTGTAATCGAGTTTTTTATATTTCGTTAGAAGATCATCTAATGTATCGAAAAGCGCAATTGCAAAATTTCAAATGCAAAAAAATGAGTTAGGGCCTTTTTATATTAAGGCAATGAAATGAATACCTGCATTCGAGTTTTTATGTCCGCTTAAACTTATTCCCATTGCTCGCCCTTTTATTTATTTTTTGGTGTTTAGTATCCATTTGTTAAGCAATAAAATAATTACAATGATTTTGGGAAAAATCATTTAAAGCCACAACAGTAAATATTCAACCTTTTTATGTTTTCAAAAAAGGGTGGTGACCCCTCCAATTATAACCAGTTACTTCAACAATTTATTTATTAACACTAATATATACACTGGATACAAAGGAAATAACAACACGTACAAACATCCATACACACATACATACATACATATGCAATGAAAGGGGCGTATTTAGTTTATGTGTGGTGAGAAATAGTGTGTTTCGTTATTGTTGACTAATAAAGTAATCAAAGTGAGCAGATGATGACCGACACCCAAACGGAAACAGAATAACTAACAAACAGCTAACCGCTAATAATTTGTAAATAAAGCGTTATGAAAACATCAAAAACGGGTGATCAAAGCGACCTTTATGCACCCTACGCCATTTTATACCACTTTTAAAATTTTTATAATTTTTTCAAAATTTGTTTTATACTTCGCACTCAGTTCTTATTATATCGTGTTCTATTTGCAATTTTGTTTCATATTTTATATAATCCTGATTTTTTTCCAGTTCGTCCTTGTGACTTCCAATTATTAGTGGTAACGAAATGTAACCATCAGTATGTAGTCGCGTAAAGACTAGAATAAAATGTAAATTATAGCTGGTACTAACATAATATGTGTTTCTTGATGATGGCACTAGATATTGTGGCAATAAAAATGATCCATGTAACTTCGAGTTGTGATGATTTTCCTTGAAGAAATGTATTATTTGATTTAAAGTAATGTGAACTTGCTTTGTTCTTGCCGTTGGCTTAAAGGCTTTGTAGTGATGTGTTTGAGTTAATATTATTGACATACGTTGCAGATCTAAAAGCTTGCTAAAATGTTCTATTTTTATAAAATATTCAATAGCATCGCCGGCCACAAATGTTGTCTTGGGTAGAGTAAGTATTATTTTTAAAGGCTCAGAATTACACAAGCCAAAACAAAATGATTTTCTAAAGACAGTATGAAAAGGGCGCTGGATGGGAGAAAAATAAACACATACATAGCTTCATTAATATGTAAAAGAAAAATGGTATTGTAAATCCTTTTAGCAAATATTTTACTACTGGGATATTTACCATATATTCCTTGTGATGACAAACATTTAAATATTGTTTTATATCAAGGGGCAATTTACACAAGACTTCCACTCCTCCTTCTGTGTTATAAACACCCAATTGTAATTCGTATTTTATGCAACCATACTTCCTACTGACACTCTGTGGCAACTGATGCGGTGTATTCAGGAACATATTATAATTATATTTGCCTTTGTTAAGAGCAATCATGGCTTGCACTATAATATGCTTATTCAACAATATATGTTGATCCTCAAATTTCTGCATAAAATAAACAATTTTTCCATCTTTGGGCTTACTTATTAGATCTTCCCATTTAACATTTATTTCGCCACGAAAGCTTAGAAATATTTCTAGGAAAATAAAATTTTTTTTAGAAGTTTATACGAATATCATCTATATCTTACCTTTCACAAAAACTGTTTCCACACTTTCAATTTCCAAAATTAGTTCTATATTTTTGCCAGAGAAAATGTGAGATACATTGTTGGGAAACAAAATTTTTCCGCTTAAAGACATTTATAATTACCGATGTAAAAGAAAATATATATGTATGTGTATATATTTTTATTTTAATATTTTATGGTAGTTGGCAGAGGTTTCAAGTCTTTTCCATATCGTTACCCCAAATAGGGAGTTCTTATTTCCAAAAAGTCCATGTTTATGTTGTATGTAACCCTACGTCTATACCTAATTAAATTTTTATCATGACAAATGTCAAACTTTATACTGAAAAATATTTTTTTCTATATGGAATTTGACATTTGTTATCATAAAAATATATCAGGTATAGAAGTAAGTTTATATTTCATATATTTCTAAATATGATATAATATGATACAAATTGGGGATAAGAGCAGTATGATTATCATCAGTTGAAATACAATATAATAAAACAAACTTTATTTAAGAATATTGTTACGCAAGTATACATGATCAAACCTAATTCAAACGTTTTCCATCAAAACATTTGCAAAAATTATTCAACTGTAATGTTATATTATTATTGAGAAATATACAAGCACACACACACATAAGACCATGCAGATGCCAGACGAAAACAAAAAACAACTATAATACTTCTACATACAACATACAAAGTTCGTTATCATACACCCTCACCTTTAAACAAGAAAGCTCTTATAACTAAATAAATATCTATAATATTTGTAGTTTTCTTGCACAAATTTATAAACAGAGGCTCTATTTTAACAAAGACGCACTATTTATTAAAAAAAAAAAGATGTGTTCGAACATGAATTTTGTTTTTTAAAATTAGTATACTCTACGCCTTCTTACAAAATTATAATAAAATGTATTTTTATATAAATCTTTAAATTAACAAAATCTTGCAGAAAATAAGTAATTTTATTTATTACAAGGCAGTGTTTTTTTTATTGAGGGTGTATGAATACGAACATTGCATACTGTACATTCTCTTTTGTAAACGTACATACACATAAACCAACACAATGAATTTGTAACATAAACTAATGACGTGATAGAAAGCTGGTATTCGAGAAGCGTTGAATGCAGTGATGCCAACTTTTTTTTTGGCTCTGAAAGCACATTAAAATTTTAAAAAGCGTAATTTTGAGATCTAAAAAGCGTAATAAGCACTAACGTGAAAAACGAGTGCATATCCAAACGAGTGAAGTTTAATAATGTTAAATATTTTCTTAGCTTTTCTCTATTTCGGCAATAGTTAGTATCATCTTTAATGAAAGATATCAGACGAAAACGGTATGATTTACTCTCAAAAAGTAAATACACCAAGTTTTTATTAAAGTAATTTTAAGAAATACACAAATTTCTTAAGTGCTAAGTGTTTTTTTTTAGCTTGGCACTAACGCTCAAAATTTGGGGTTTTGAGTCTTCAGAAAGCACTAAAAATAGTGCCAAAAGCACCAAGTTGGCACCGCTGTTTGAATGTGCTGTGACTTTTTCGATGTTACTAACATTCTTCTGGAAGCTCTATGTTAGCTATAAAATGGTCGACAGTATTATGTAAAGAATAGCGAACTTAACATCGTGGTTTAAAGCAGTGATTTAATTTAACATTGTATTTTGTTTAGTTGACAATGAATTTTCATTAGGTTTAACAAATATTGATTGATATTGCATTTTGTTTAATCTACATAATTCGTTTCATGTTAATTGTAACATCCTTTTCTAAAATAACCAATCAGATCCTTTGGCATGTCTATTTCATAGATATTTTATGAAATGAATGTAATTTAAAAAATACTGCACTCATATTTTTACTTAATTGTTTAATTTATACATTCTGTATTTTATGAAAACAATTTTGAAATAATTTTTTAATAAAATTTTCAAACAAACAGGAAACAGAGGGGAAATATTAAATTTATACGGTAGCACGATCTTACCGGAAACTTCACAATCCTTATACTTGTCAGATGGTGAATGTCAAGAAAAAATGAGAGAATGGAAGTACCTTATACATATATTAATATCATATATAATCGAATATGTTGTCTGATGTAGATATTTTTTAAAAATATTTTAAGTACCCGGCCATTTTTTACTTTTGGTTCTTTTTCTTAGTTTTGGCGCTTTTTTCGTTTTTGAAATTTTTATTTGCGTTTTTTTTCGTATATTATGATTTTTTCGGTTTTTGGCGATTTATTTTAGTTTTAGTGACTTTGGTTAGTTTTGGTGCCTTGTTCTGTATTGGAGATTTTTTGCAGTTTTTGGCGATTTTTTATTTTGGGATTTTTTTGAAAATTTGTAGAGTTTGCCTCTCACGGTTTCCAAGATACAGCAAGTTGTCAAAATTGCATAGTTAAAATTACATTAACTGATAGAATATCCTTTAATTTTTATTTTTTTTTTGTAAATTCTATACATAATATTCTGTATATTACATGAGGATTTCAATATTTTTTAATGCTCTCTTCAGAACACCCTATAATTTTTAACTGTCATACACATATTTGTTGTTGTAGCGGCCAAAGTTATACATATTCTGTGAAAATTTCAGGTGCGTAACTCTTACGGTTATCGAGGAAATAGACATTGACAGACAGACGGAACGACGGACATCGTAGCGAAAACAATAGGGTTCCTTTTCACGTTTCGTGTACGGAACAACCCTAAAAATGTAACAATATATTGAAATCGGCTCTAAAAAAATAGGCACTGTTTCATATTTAATTTCGATTTTTACCTTATTAATTTAGAATAAAAATTAGTGGTCATGCTTATTCCCTCAAACACTTACTTGGTGTAATCATAGTTTAACCATTTATTTGTTTAACACTTAAAAACATCTAATATTGTGTGATTTTTTGTGGTCATCGAATAATTGGTCAATAAAAGGTGTAAACCGTTAATAATTTTGATTTGATTTGATTTGATTTGCATATCATTTGTGCCAACTCATCGCCTGACAAGTGCTGTCACGTGTCGAATATTTAACGCTTTAACAAGAAATAAATAAAACACTTAACACACATACACACACACACACACACACAAACAACAATTTTACTGAAAAACGGACTTTTAACAATGAAAACAACAAACACTTAAAGCAGTTACAGCAATAATATGCAACAAATAAATAAATATTTTATTAATGAATACCAATTGCTAACGTATGTATGTATGTTTGTAAATCTATAAAAGAAAATGTCCTTAAGGATATGGCGTTTAGTCAACGTTTTGACTGTTCAAGCAAATGTCTCACAATTTTTCGAGTGCATTTTACGGCTTAACGGAAAATTCACTAACGAACATCAGATTTAGCTCTTGCCAGGTGTGTGGCGATCAAAGCTCTGGCAAACATTATGGTGTCATCTGTTGCGACGGTTGCTCTTGTTTCTTTAAGCGCAGTGTACGCAAAGGCAATATTTATACCTGCATAGCGGGTAAGGGTAATTGTGTTATAGACAAGGCTCGCAGAAACTGGTGTCCTTATTGTCGTTTTCAGCAGTGTCTTAAATGTGGCATGAATGTACAAGCGGTGCAAGAGGAAAGAGGTCCTAGACAACAGCACCAAACCTCAACAACATCTTTCACATCTTCATCTACAGTTTCTCGTACAAATGAAACTAAATTTATGTTGAAATCTTCGACAACAAAACGTTTGCATGCAATGCAAAACTTTTATCAGCATACCACAGCAAATAAAGAGTGTTTGCCTGCAACATTGTCAACAACATCACACCAACCCTCCTCAGCCTCAAATTTAACGCAAACCGGATATGCTTATAATTTTCAAATGCTGGCACAAATTTTGGTAACGTGCTTGCGCCAGGCCAAAAGCAATGAACAATTTCGTACATTGTCACGTTGTCAGCAGGAAATAATTTTGCATTCGGTGTGGAGTGAGTGTTTTGTGTTGCGTGCTTCGCACTGGACACTTGATATAACGGCTGTATTTGAAGCCTGCGGAGATGTGGCTCTGCAACGCATAATTGACGAGGCGAAACAATTAAAGGCTGATGTTATGGAATTGAATTTCCTAGAGACATTAATATTGTGTCGCAAAGGTGGGTGTATGTGCATTAAATTAAATTTTGTTGCAGCCTTAAGCATTCGTTAGGACCAAAAAAAAAAAAAAGCATTAACTAAAGCAAAAAGTGTTTTAAGATGTGTTACATGGTTTAAGTTAAATGTGTAAATCTCAAAATTGTTTTTAACATTTTACTGCAAATCGGATGTAAAAGAAAAAATGTAATATCAAAATACTTGCACACAAAATTCTGTTATACATCTCTGAACACAGTTTTTCGCGAAATTTACCTTAAAGACTATAAAAATAAGTATAACTTTTAAATTTGTACTACAAAGGAAGGAAGTTATGAGATAATCTAATCAATTTTGAAGATTGAAATTGCTCCAACCAAAAAAATTGGTTAAACTAACTAATGCGAACAGTAAAGGGTATTTTTTTTTTAATTAAAGAAAACAGAGTTTGTGTGAGCTTGGGTAAAAATTTTTTAATCGTTTCAAAAGCTTATCCATTCCATTATGTATGGACTATAAAATTATGCAAATATCCGCCGCGACTTCTAAGATAGATTATTATATGAGATTTTCTCTGTGTAATGCTAATTCAATTATTGGGCCTAATTACGAGTGTCGTATTTCTATAAAGAGATTCACAAAATTTTTTATTTAATCTAATACGAAATCATCGTAGTCCAAGTCGAAATACGACACTCATAATGAGACCCATTGATTGTTTTTTAATTACAATTCAAGCTTTGGTGTATTCAAGGACTTATAATAAAATATCATAAGGGTGGCGTTGGCTGAAGTAGTTAGCACGTTGACTACAAAACTCAAGGTCCGTGAGATCGAGCCCGGTCTCTGACAGTCATTAAATAACAACACCACGCACTTTTATAATGTGCATTAGTGCCCTTTTGTATCAGTTGTTGTGGGGAAGATCAAGTGATGAAGGCATATTTACTGGTCACTGAACTACTCCTGCTTCAGCGGATACTAATCTTAATGTAACATCAGAGCGCTCTCCTTCGTCGGTATTGTGTAGCAGAGTCATCGGCAAAGTGAAATAATCAATAACATGGCTACTAAAAATAGCTTCGGAAATTTTAATACGCCTAATTGACACCAGAGGCGCTGCAACGTGCAAAAAGCAGAGTTGTAATATAATGAAGCTTTCCCTTTCTGTTCCTTCACCACCTGTGTTCTCTATCTATAACAATTCCTTTCCTAAAGAAGGTAACACCTAGTAATATGTAGTTGTGGGCATTCATTGCCTGAGTGTTACTTAAAAAAAATATATATATACATATACATATATCATAACAAGTAATTTTGTAGAATATAGAATCTTATATGTAGCCTTTTTTTGGAGAGGAGCAAAAATGACCCATACAAAAAAAAAAAAGATTTATAGGGTTAAGACATTTGACAAAAATATTTCTCGCGGGATTTTACATTAAAATGCTAAACTACCTTATGCCTGAAATGCAAGGCATTCATTTACTATAGCGCTTCACCATAGAAATATGTAAAATTATGGGGAAAACCTGAATACACCTATTACAATAGATTCAGATGTAACCGTAAGCTCTCCTCTGCCAAAATCATTTATTATATCCAGAATATTTCTTTTAATTTTGTACAGTGAAATATACAGCACACTTGCGCTTATATCTTCAATATATTCTTAATTTTATTTATAACAAAAATGAAAAATTTTAAGAACCCCCGAATATATCTAGCAAAGATGTGATATCTTCTCAACGGCTGGATCATTTTTCTTAAAACATAGCTAAGAACCTTTTCGATCAAGTCACCTTGTAAACAGAAACAACTAAATCAAAATCGGTTCAGCCGTTTGTACGTGGACTCATACAACATAGATACACAGATACACTGATACACAGACACACACTACAAATTTATAACACCCCTTTTTTTTAAAAATAAATAGTTACTATCGAAAATAAACTTCCTACCTTTTCCAGAATATGCCCTAAACTCCGAATATGCCTTTTTATTAGAGACGTATACAAATAATGCACTAATAGCCTTGGCTCGCTATACAGCTCAACAATCACATTGGCTGCGTTTCGGCTCATTGCTGCTGGCTCTAAGGCAATTATCCTTGAGACGTTGCGAGTGCTCACTAACTGGTTTATTTCATGCTGTTGTTAAAGATATATTAAAAACTTTGTAAATAGAAAATTTCAATTTAAATATAATAATACCACGAATCAAATAATTTTTTATTGCCAATATAATTTTTTTAACTTTATGTATGTATTTTTTATGGGGTTTTAAGCAAAAAACTAACTAAATAAAATAAATAAAAAATAATAATTATTTTTTATATATAAAATATGTATGTATATATTAAATTTTTTTTTTATTTGTAAAACAAATATACATATACGTAAGCACATATATCCCAGTCAGCATTTTATGAAATTAATGATCATATTCGAGTCTTTTTCGACTCCTTAGCACGATTAAAATAAGCATATATGCGCTCGTTTTCGAGTCGAAAATGACTGTTCATTCGGGAGAAAATGGTACCCTAGCCGCGACTCTTCTAAAGGAGTCTTTTATGACTCGCGCTTCTGATCAATTTCGACTCATTTTCGAGACAGTTTGTGGTAGTTCTTACAAGCAGTTGCGAATCTTCTTCGAGTCATTTTTCAGTCATATTAGTGATCATTTACGAGTCTTTTTCGAATCATATTATACGCGCATTTCTAATTGAATTTTTGCTGTATCAATACAAGCATTTATTATTGTCTTATTTTTAATATAATTTACAAATAACATATAACAACAAAAATAAATAAAAACCTATATATAATGTGCATATAAATATCAATTTGTGCGTTTTCTTTTTGTAATACGGTCTTTGGCATGAACAATATGCTTCTGCAATACTGCGTTCATTTCTTGATCCGTGCATTTGAACTTTGTATGGCAAATATCTAAGATATTTAATTTTTTTTAATAATGCAATTTTGTACCTACTTTAACTATTGTTATAAGGAAGCACTTTTCGGCACTCTGTTTACAGGTGGTTCCCTTCGAACTGTAAAGAGATGCTACCTAATCCGAAAACACTTCGTACCGCGGCTCGAATAAATTGTGTGGGTCCTATCCCACCTTTTTTTGTTTCAAATTTTTATATGAACTCACTCACAAATGTCTACATATTACATTTTATATATTTTATATTTTTATATTTTTATATTTTATATTTTATTTATATTTTTTGATTTTACTGCACGAGCATGCTGTTTGTTTTTGTTTTTTTTTTTAAATCAGTTTCTAAGTATTTCTGGGAATCATTTTCGAGTCTTATTTTAAGCGCAGAACTGATTAATCAGTTTCTGATCATCTAGGGTACTCGAAAAAGACTCAGTTTGGTGAAACAATCTTCCACATGCTGACTGGGATAATACGTAAGCATATACATACAAACATATTAATGTGAGTATAAACTAAAATAATAAATAATTTATTGCATTATGTAAATATAACACACGGTTGCAAGAAAAAATAAAATAAAAAATTAAAATCACACACACACTTTTACAATTCATCTCATTTTGATGTGGGCACTTCAGCCTCCAAAGGATTTTATAAAAAGCTTCTTCTCGCATAAAAACTTCACATGCTTTAAGATTCCTTTTAAAAGCTTTTTTTTATAGAGTCGAGCAATCCACTGATTTGTTCTTAATGATTTATTATTATTATTTCATCGGAATTAAACAATTCAGAGCATAAAAACAACTAATGTTATACCTTCTGATTGTGAAAAATATACAACCACACAAACATGTAAACCAATGAAGACGCCAAATACAACCAATTGTTGTTGTATGAAAGTTCAAGTGATGCAGGCATAGTCACTGGTCACTGGAATATACCGGCTCCAGCGGATATCAATCCCTTATGTCCTAATTTACACTAAGCAAGTCTTATTGCTAAGCTGATTACTTTGTAGGAGAGAGAGAGAGAGAGAGAGAGAGAGACGAGGGTAACATAAACGTTTCTTTCCCCTCGTCTCTCTTTCCTAAAAAACTAATCAGCTTAGCAATAAGACTTGCTGAGTGTAAATTAGGATATTGTGTAGCAGAATCACAGGAACTGACATTAGAGGCGCTGTAATATTGCCTTAAAAAAAATTAAAAAGAAACCTGAAACGTGAAATTATAGAGCTAATTAGATACTCAAACGAATGTTAAACTAAGTTTAACTAATTATTAAAAAAACTAGCCCTTACAAGCTATTTTTTTACCAGATATGACCATCGAACGATTTGATGATTGATTCTGCATTATTAACTCGAAAATTAAACTTTTGGAGCACTGACGTTGTTGTAGTAAATGAAAGTTACAACCTTACACTTTTCTATCAAATTACGAGTACTACATATACACACAATTCCACAAATCAAAAATGTTCAATAATTTTTTCTACTTTATTTGTTATTTTCTGTTAAACTAACATTTCTGTTATACATCTTCCATCTTAATATTAAAGTCAGTTTTAACATAATTTTAAAGTTGTTCTCTTTTAATATGATTCTTTTAACGTTAAGTCATCATATGCATATGTACATTGTAAGTAATGAAAATCTGAAATAGTAATTTTCATTTTCTTTTAACGTATTTTGTAGGTTTCTGTTTTTTTTTCTTCTTTCTTTTGATAGGACTAGCAAAACTATTTAACAGTTAAATTTATTTGTTCTAAAAGAATTTTTATTTTCAGTTTTCACATATAAAAAGTTTCTAATTAAGATAAATATGTACGATATACATATTTATTTCTTGCGTAAGTTTCAACTAAAATTAATTTTTGTTTAGTTTCATTAATTTAAGTTAAGTGTTGTTTGATTAATACATATTAGATTTGTTAACTAAAGTTAATTAATTGAAAACTTGCTAAACCTAATAAATATTTAACTAATTATTGTTTTTCTTAACAAATCGTTTAGTTAGTTTTATTTCATAAAATTAAAAGCCAGTTAAACGATACTTAACAACTAACATTTGCTACATTAGGAAAATTTTTTTTAATATATTTCTGTTAAGGAATTATTTCATAAATAATGATTGTCATGTGAATAAAAATATTAACCATAATTTGTTTTTCTGAAAATGGTCTAATGTATTAAATGGAAAAGAATCATTTTTCCTGATTTCTTACATAAAATTATATAAAAAAACTGTATATATATTGTCAGTAATTTTGGCAAAAATAAAAATGGAAAAAAATTACTGGGTTTGAATGACTTGTTCTGGGGAAAAAAATTAACTGTATACTTAAATACTTATAAAATTAATTTGAAATCCATTTTAGGAAAATTTTGTATGAACATTTTGAAATAAAATACATTTCAAGTTCATCTTAAATTTTATGAATATTGGGGTTAAATTGGGACTTTGAAAGTTGATGCCCGAATCTTGTTTAAGGGCGCCTTGAAGTTGCCACTTTTAAAAATTGCTCTGGTGCATCGGCATAGAAGTTCATGCATCCTTTGCATTTTTGGTCTAGGAAGTATTATTGTTATTTTGGGCCTATGCCAAACGGTAGCAAAGTACTAGTGGAAGTAAATTTTTGGCACTTCTGAGGTGAATAACATATAAATTTTTGACAAACATCAAATAAAAAGCATGGTATCATGAAAACTAAAACCACCGCCGTCGCTTCGAGCCGTCGCCTAATATATAGATTTTTACGTCTCTTAAATGTAGAGTGTGAAAAATGCATTGTTTATTTTAATTAACGACAAATTTTGCATCATATATGTATGTATGTATATAGTGTTATATAATTTTTTTCTACAAAAATATTGTTTTATGCAAAAATATCCTTTTAAAAAATTGTTGGTAGCCGGCGGCTTGTAGTCAAATTTTTGGCTTCGCTGCCGTAACAATTTTTTCATCAGCTTCTTTCTATGCTGAAGCCAATTTTTCAAAACTTTACATTGTTAAAAAAGATATCGTTTGGCACAGCGAAAAATTAAATTTTTTCCGCACAGGCAAATATATTTTTACCATAGTACTTTTCTACCGTTTGACACACGCACTTTATGTCAAATTTTACGAGAAATATTTTAACTCTTTCCTGTCTATTTTGAAAAAGGAACCAACAACTTACCTTTAAACATGGATAACAAGGATTAAAATGTTGTATAAAAATATTCCCCAAAAAATTCTAGTTTAACAACAAAGTTTGACGTTTACTCTTTAAAATTTTACATCTGGTATTTAAGTTAAATTTTAAGCTTTATGGCTCGATTATGGATGCCAACCGAGCTTCAGTTGCGTTATCAACATTAGTATTATGTATGGCAACTAAATTAAAATTGACAGACTTACATAAGAACATTTATTGGTAACGCAACTAAGGTTCAGTTGCCAACCATAATCGAGCTACTGGTAGAAAAATAAATATACAGAGTGCTTATCGTTACCTTAATATAGAAAGGCCCTAACTCATTATTTTTTTTTGAAATCGATTTTTTTTTATATATTTCGATAGAACATCTAATGTAACGAAAAAAATGCGTTAGGCCTTTTCTATATTAAAGTAATGTTATGTAATTTAAAATCAATACTATGCCAAGTGTCTTTGCTTTTGATTCCCTGACACTTTACATCAGAAAATCGATGTATTATTTTATGTACAAACATACAAACACTTAAGCCAATGCAGACGTAATATACAAACAACAACTATAATGCTTCTACCATGATGGTATATTGGCAACGTACACACACAAGCCAACCAAACGAATTTTATCAAGTAGTTAAGATGTGAAAAATTAAAAGCAAGTTAATGTGTTGTGAATTTCTGGATGTTGCTTACATTCTTTTGGCAGCTTTACGTTAATTATAGTTAAGCGGACAGTTTTGTGTAAAAAAGAGCGAAGTTAGCATCGTGGTATTGCTGCAGCAAATAACAGAACATTGTGTGTTTAAAAGGTCTTTAAATCAATATTGAGTAAATAAAATATTCCAATTTGGTAAAAATTGCATACTAGTGAGGGATTTTTTTTTTAATAGCGAAAATTTAAAACTACAAAACTAAAATTTTTAAAAGGCTAAAACGTAAGAATCGCCCCTGTTCTATAAACCAAATATTTTGAAATTCCACGATTTAAGAAAACTAACTCCGACAAAAGAAATATTTTTTCAGATTTTTTTTTTTAATTTTTTTACTATATAGGCTCTCAAATATCATATCTGAAAGAAAATTATCGTGTATGATTTGAAAGAGGTCTGCAGGATCATTATTAATTTTTTGAAAACGATTTACAGAACAGGGCCGAATATTGACATTAAAAATTTGAGGGCATAGTATGAAAATGAGTTTTTCTATCAGTGTAATAGACTTGTATGACGAATATTTTTGTACAAAATTTCAAGCAGCCGTTTAAAGGCACTTGTTTGACTCCTTTTTTGCGAAATAGACCAAAAAGAAGAAAAGTTTGAAGGTTAAAATCTTTCACATAAATATTCTTTGTAATATTGTATACAAAAGTGCTGAACACAGCCCATACCTTAAATCAAAAGGTTGCATTGTTTCGGATGTCGAATCATCATATACATAAATGCGAAAAAGTGAGTTAACTTCAACACTCTTTTTCAAAGCGGCGCTACACCTATTTAAGTAAATTTTTGGTTTTCTCTGCAAGAATCAAGCTCAGCACAGATGGTTATCATATCTTACAATATAATATGCTACAAATTTTTTACAAACGTGTGAACTATATACTCGTAGTAATTTTTATCTGACAGTGTTGCCAGAAAAAACATTGTCTGTCCATCAGCTGATATAAATTTTTCACAAATCTGACAATAATATGAAAACATTTCTTTGTCATTGTTAAATTATTTAAAATATTTTGCACACATTTTGTTATTGTCAAATGTGCGAAGTTTATGCATCTGACAATGTCAAAGACTTCTTTCCATGTGCAATATTGCACACAGCTGCTTTTAAAGAATAAGAAAAATATATGCAGCCAAAATCTTTGCAATTTCTTCTTTATAGCTCCATAATAATTTAAATTTTCACTTTTTACATTTTACACAAGCACAGACGATTGGTAATTGATAACTTCTTTCAAATGCTTTCAGTCTGACAATACCTAACAATAGATCTTACAATTTTTGCATATGACAGCCATGTTAAATAAAAATTATTTTACTGACAATATTTTCAGAGAAATTTATTGTCAAAGAATTGTCTTGCAATAAATGGTAAGATTTTTTTTGAACAAATTTGATAAGACCGTATGAGCTGACAATCTTTGATTATCAGTACCAAGACGAACTCACATCAGGTTATCTCGATTCACCAGCTGACGATCAGCTGACAATTTCTCTGCTGTCAAAGCAAAGCAAAACGTTCGGAAATATTCTTACATTAGGAAATTTTACACTAACAAATATACAAGGCGAATATGCAGAGTTGCAAATCGAGACCACCTGGTGTCAATTTGCCTTGATCAATACATTGCCAGCACACTGCCAGATCTAACAAATATTGTAAGATCTGACAAGCGTCTGTACAGAGCTTCATTTATGTTTTCATTTAGATTAAAAAATGTAATTCATCTGAAGGAAAATTATAAAAAGGGTTCACTCGCACTTAATTTCTTTAAATATTTTAGGAATTTTTTATTAGAATTCATAGACTAAACTTAAAAGTTGCAACAGCGGAGTCTTACTACAGAGAATAATACAAGGTGGCCTCAACTGGAAGTAGTTTATAAAATTTGCCATAATTTATTTTAGGAAAAATATAAACCAAAGAAACCCTGTGACTATTTCAAAATAATAATTCACAACAATTTATAAATATGTTTTTAAATGCGAGTGTGAAGATTTCTTAAGGATGTACATATGTATGTATGTATTATTATTTTTTGTCTATAATAAAAAAAATTCGCAAGAATATTCTTTTTTGTCACATATTCTACAACATATACGACACCTTGTGAGTTCCTTTAATAATTTGATTTAAATAAAATTTTATCTCTTTCTTTTTAGTTCTTGTTAAATTTTTTTATGTAATTATTTTTTTAATATAACTTAAAAAATTGTACTCTTATGTTCAAAATGTCTTTACTTAAAAGGTACTCTTTCCTTTACTATAAAGCCATCAAATTCCATTTCGTAAGTCGTATCATTACAAAAAATAAAAATAAATAAATAAATCGGTTAAGCAGGAACTTAGTACGGATAAGTTTCTTTATAAATAGTTCTCTTAAGATTAACTAATGCAAGTGACATTGAATGTAATTTAGTTGTATGTTTAGTTTTTAAAACTATTGCTTTGTTTTCTAGAGACTTACGTGGTATGCGTGTTTCTTATTTAATTTTTATTTGGAACAACATAAAATATATATAATTTACACCGTATCCTACCTGCCGATGAGTGCCTCAACATTAAGCATGATTTCCTGTTGTCTCAAATTGCTGCTTGATTCTTCTAAAGGATTTGTAGTGCTGCTGTAGTTGACAGAAGCTGTTGTTGTGGTGGTGGAAGCATCAGTTGTGGGACTCTCCATTATGGTGGAGTGAAAGCCCACACCATTTAACGATCTAGAGGGGGCAGGTGAGGTGGGAGCCGATAGTAGAGTGGGTGGCGGGGATACTGAAGTCAGTAGGCCACTCTTTATTTTCTGTGTGTGTTTCTCTATCGGCGACTGTGATACTATGGTGGAGGAGGGTGGACTGCGATTGATGTTGCTATCCAGACTGCTGTGTTGTTGTGACGAAGCTGGTGACAAGGGTATTTCTTCTATTTTCTCTAGATCTTGGGCTATAGATGTAGAATTTTGCTTGTGCACTCGAGTCAGTGTACCCTTGGGACTTCTTGAGGTCTCGTGTAGTACTGGTATTTCGAGAGTTGAAGACTTATTCGAGATTGATAAGGGTAGGGTCGATTGGAAGGAAGACTGATGATGCTGGTGGTGCTGATGATGTTCAGTTTTTGTGTGGGTATCGTCGCGATCTAAACTGAATTGACGTCTCAGCAAACGTGATGAGCCGGGTTTTTCATATCGGCCTGCTACCGAATGGAAACTACTGGCCGTAGTGCTGCCCACTCCCCCACCACTGTATAAATATTTACTATCGTAAAATTGCGTTAGATTACTTTCACTTGGACTTAAGCATTTATAGTGATTGTAGGGTGAACTGAGATCCATCATTTCTTCAATTTTCTTATAGAGCCTGGATGAGGAGGCGGCCGCTGAAGTGGGTAAACGATTAAAATTTGATGGATTTAGCAGATTATCTGTTGCTATTTCGGTAATTTTTCTAGATTGTGGCGAATTGCCGGGGGTTTTGGTGGGAAACTCTGGACACAAAGTCATATTGGGACTAATAGTGTTGGTTGAAGTCGAGTCTAATGAATAGGAGTTGGGTAGATTTGATGACGAGCAAATGTCGATATTTGTGGGTGGTGTTATTTCAACTTTGACCTCAACGGACTCACCGGCCAAAGAGGAAGATTGGCTGGAAGATGGATTTGTACTGTTGCGTGATTTGTTGGCCTGGGCCTTTAAAGTGATAGAGTTGCGTATCAATGATTCATCTAAACTGAAATGAGAACAATTGCTTATAATGAGAAATATTTTTTCTTAAGAAAAATAAATTAATAATTATATTAGTGAAGTTCTCATCGAACTCTGTAGTTATGGCAAACATTGTTGTTGTAAAACTAAAAAAATATATACATTTTTCGAGCAAACGGAAACGAGTCCGGTGTGAACTCCGCTTTTAATTTGGCGTTATTGAGTGTTTCTAAAATAAATTTTGGCTTTTGTTATAGAATTGCTTACAATCTAGAATAGATAATGAGGCGTAATGAAGCGTAATTTTTTAATATACTTTTCTAAAAAAATTTTTTTTTTAAATAGTTTCTTCCCAAAATAACACTTTTGAGGGAAGCCTACTATTTTTATATTAAGCAAGTTTCCTAAAAGTTACTTTTTCCAAACAAAAAGCTTTTCCTGTATGATTCCGATAATTTTTCTTTAACAAATTCATATTATAACTTATTTTTTCGAACGAGCATATTATACTAACTATCCTTTTTTTTATAGGAAAAGTAGATTATAAGTTTTTATTTAGGCGTGCAAAATATAAAAAATTTTTCAGCATCATAACCTACCCATGCGACTCTCTATATATCCATTTTATTCCCGATTAGTTGGCATGTGTAATTGATAAATATATTTTTATACAGATGTAATTAATAGACTCTTCTACAACTTACTTACCCAATCGGTGGGGGATTTGGCAAAGGCTTATCAAAACCTTTCTTGCCTAATAACCAAAATGTATTCATCATGCCTTTACCCTTGATGTCAATAAGACCCCTCGGTTCTATCATGTAGCCGCCACGAGCCTCCAAGCGATTACGGGTTTCTTGGGACATATGAATGCGCCAAGACGAGCCTACAATAAAAAAAAAATACTAAGAACACTGAAATTGTTTAATTGTACTGCAGCACCAACCAGTTGATTCCATTCTCGAGGCCGTATTCACCGTATCGCCAAATAAACAATATCTGGGCATGGTTAGACCAACGACTCCCGCACAGCAGGGTCCGGTATGTAAACCAATTCTTAATTGTAATGGCACTCCTGGTAAATGTTTGACATTAAAACGCCCACTTTGATGTAATAAATCCAAGGCCATGGTGGCAATTTGTTCGGCATGATCAGGTGTGCGTACGGGTATGCCACTAACCACCATATAAGCATCGCCAATAGTCTCCACCTGCAGGAGGAGACATAAAATAATGCACATTATATTTTTCTATATTCAATTATAAATGTTAAAAATTTACCTTGTAGACACTATAAGCATTAATGGTGGCATCGAATATCGTATAGAGATCGTTTAATAGATCAACAACCTGTACCGGTGTACAATGAGCAGCTATTGTTGTAAAACCAACAATATCACTGAAGTAGATTGTAACATCGGAGAATTCTTCGGGCTCGACGGCAAGGCCCATTTTCAGCTTTTCCGCCACCGAACTGTTTAAAAAAGGGAGCAAGTGATTTTAATTACTTTTAGTATATTTTTTTCACTAAGAAAATTTTGCACATTCAAAAAAATTGCTAGTTAAAAAAGATACTTGATTAGTACAATATTTGATAACATAAAACTCTTTCACTAAAAGGGCTATTAAAGGGCTATTAGGCAGGCATACTTGTCTTAAGACATGTACGATGGCATACTTTGGGTTTAGCTATTACACTATCGAACGCTGACGGAATACTTCATATCATAGCTGTTAAAGGCCGTTTCACACTATAATACAAGTATTAATACTTTTGTGGAAAATGCAACTCTGACATGTTGAGTTGTTATTGTCTTTTGAAATTTTTGAAACAGAAATTGGATTAGGGATGCATTTTCGTCAAAAGTATTAATACTTGTATTATAGTGTGAAACGGCCTTAAGTAATGATTACTAATCGTAATGATTACTAATTTGATTACTTTTTTTTTTTAAGTAATCTGAATTACTTAAAATTACTAAAAATAATCAAAAAGAATCAAAAGATTACTTTTGATCCTTAATAAATAATCAAAGAGAATCAAAAGTAATCCTTAGAAGTAATCGGATTATTTTTTGACTACTTTTGATTCTTTTTGATTAATTTTAGTAATTTTAAGTAATTCAGATTACTTTTCGATTATTAGTAATCGTAATCACGATTACTAAGTACGAAACTGAATATAATCGTAATTTAATCATTACTTCACCTTTAAAAAAAAGTAATCAAATTAGTAATCATTACGATTAGGGTTCAAAATTTTTTACGGTTTAAAAAATGTATATTAAAAATTTTGCAAAAAACCACTACAAAGGCGGTAAAAGTGGTATACAAACTCCGAAAATAGCGTTACATAATATGTGAATGGCCCATAACGCTCTACGATGGTATTCCACAATTTTTCCGTTTTAGTTCTTTCAAACTTTTTCAAGCATGATGACAGCCACTTCAAAAGTGACTTAAGTCTGTATAATATAACATAATTTCAATGTTTACTCGTTAGTAAGGAGAAAAGAAACTACGGAGAGCATTCTTTAGGAAAAGGGATAACTGAAAAACATCGGCGCATATTCATAGTCAAAACAAAGTATACTTTAAGAGTTTAAAATCAGTATTTTATATGATAGTACTGGATTTAAATTTTTAAAGTATACTTTATTTTGACTATGAATATGAGCCAGCCATTGTATTTTCAATTTAAATTTTGAGTAATATTTATATTTGGACAGTTTAAAAAAAAATTTAAAATATCTTGAGCATACTTTTAGCAGCGATAAAGACATTTATGTTGCTTCAAGTTTGTGTATTAACAAATACGTATGTATTTGAAATAGTGCACAGTGGGATGTCTTATATATGCGCAAAAAGGAATTGCTCTAGATTTTTGAAGGTTGGCATCAAGCATTATATTGTATAAATTAAAAAAAAATGGAAGTTAATCAAAATCGGCCACGCCAAGAGTGTTAATAGTTGTGTGGGGGGGGGGGGGGAGGGAAAGAGAGAGAGACAAATTGTTTTGAATTTTAAGAGAATTTTTCCCAGCTATTTTTTTTAGTAAAATTTCTTTCTTAAATTATGAGCCCGTTTAGATGAAGGGACCAAAGGCTGTGATTTCGCGGATTAATTAAAACAAATTTTAAGTACCGTGAAAATCGAAAGTAATTGCTTAAAGTGTACAAAATATGCTTCTCATCGTTGCGCTTCAGTTGTGCAGGAATTAGTAATAGCCTCAATCGTTGAATTTACCAAAAATAAGCTCTCAGCGACTTCTGCTAACACTTTTATTGTTGTTGTTGTTGTGCACATAACGTGACTTTCTATACATGAGTTGCGCATTAGTCACGTGTGAGTCACGCATGATTCACGCGTGATCGTGGTTGTATTTATTTACAATAATTATATAAAAAATAACGTGTGTGGCATTAGCTAACTTTCTTAGGATTGTTAAATAATCTATTTTTGTATAATTCGTATTCAAAGTCAGTCAATAGCAGGCAATTCACCAGGACCGTGAGTGAATAAAAAATCATGAATTTTTGCTTGTTTTGTTGGTATAGCATCGTTTATATACATTTCGTTGGTGCTTTCCTACTTCTTATATAAAATACAATCATTAACAATAATTAATTAATAATCACTTTGTATGCGGGGGTACATGACTCCCCCTCCTATACCGCAAAGATTTTGTTGGAACATGTAGTTTGTTCTAAGAATTATTCGCATCACATCTAATATAATATAATAGAAATATAATAATTTCTTTATATCGGGGTACCCCTTTCCCCCTCCTATACCGCCAATATTTTGTCGAAGCAATGTAATTTGTTATCCACATCAAATTTATTGACCCTTACTATTATAGTAGTGGAGATATGAATGAATCCGCGAAAAAAGAGGGTTGACCCCACAGTGCATCGCCTGAGACTCCTGTTTGTAGGGCAGAAGAGAAGAGAAGATTGCGTAGTAGTAAAAGTCGTACGCAATAGGAATTGAAGCGAAAGTTTTATCTCTTCTCTTTTACATACATATGTATCTCTCTCTCATATTTCTGTTATGCTATAGTGATGGGAAATGAGATTTGCATTTCGGCATCAAAAACCAAAATTTTGAGTACTTTTCTGATCCCGCGAGTACCTAAAATTAAGGGTATTAACTTTTTAAGACCTAGGACCAGGAGTTCGATAGGGAATAAATATCTGCCCTTCCGGAACGTTCGAACCGATTTTGATGAAATTTAGAACATAGATAGATCTGCGTCTAAAAAGTCGCATATGTTATGCAGATTTTTAACACTAGGAGCAGGAGGGCAATAGGGCAAATTAGTATCTCTCCGAAACGTTCAAACCGATTTTAATGAAATTTAGAACATAGAAATTTCTGCCCCTAAGAAACGTTCAAATCAATAAAATTATTCAGCACGAATTGAATATTTGTGTAATGTCTTTCCTTCAAATTTATTTTAGTTGAAGGCATAGCAACGCAGGCAGGGTACACATACATACATATGTACATAGTTTAATATAAAACTTTTTAAAATTTTCTTTAAACTGCTTTAAAACAATTATTTCAACATGATTTGTGCTTATACTATATAGATTAGGTTCTGTGACACAGAAAATATTATTGAGTGAAATACGGTTTTCGTTTATACTTATGCCCTAATTCAGTAAGAAGAATTAAGACGTTTTTTGTTTGAAAATGCTTCTGAGTTCTTGTCTTTGAAGTCTCAATTGTGAAAGATTGCACTTTTCTAAAATATCTTTACTAATAAAGTTTCGTGCCGTTTGTCGAAAAAGAAATTTAATTCTTGGATTTCTAAGTTGACCGCGAGAGTATCAAACGTGTTGGGGGAGTACTACGATACTATTTCATGACAAATAGTATTAAAAAAGTACGATCGTACCAACTTTCTCATCACTGTTATGCTACGTACGAGCAGTGTTGCCACTTATGATGTTGGGAAATTAGTGATAAGTTCATTTATAACATGCATGAAATAAACAGCTATAGTAAAAAAAAATTAATAAAAAGAGAAAAGGAATTATTACTATATGAACATATTATTTATTTATTTCCCAAACTAACAATTAGTTCTTTTAATGCAACACTGCTACGAATGAACGATTATCGATCAAATTAATATCAAAAAGTGCCCTGACTATACGCAAAGAAAATATATGGTTGTAAAATGGTTGAGAAAACAATATTATGTTCTCTGAAACAAATGTGTGGTCGCTGAAAACTAGTTGTTGTTATTAAACAGAGTAATGTTTGAATTTAATAATTACTTTATTATATTCATACAAATTGCGATATGGTTAGAGTTTAACAATATAGTTTTGTTAAAAATTTATGACTACAATATAATTTGTATTATTGTGCAAAAATAATATGGTGTAAATAACAATATAATGTTATCCAAAACCATACTATGTTAAGTTTTTAAAAAAATCTTTTTCAGAAACACCTTCTGTCAGTTCAGTGTTTCGTTTGTAAGCTATCGGTAGTGCACGCGTGGTATTAAATAAAAAAAAAGGTATAAACAAAAGGGTAGATAAATAAAAATAATATGTACATGTGTATGTATGTATGTATATCTCTTTACATAGATGTGTCTGTATTTCGTGTATACACATGTATGTAAGTATACATTTCTATACATACATACATACATTTTATTTCAACAATATTAATTTATTTTTATTTCGGATTTAACGCACAGCTGTTTTAAACAAAAGATTTACCAATAAATATATGATTAAAAAACAAAATATTATTATTATATAAAATAATACTATGGTAGTATTTAACAATATTATTATAATATTAGAACATGGTATGGTAAGTCTCAATTATATTTTAGTCACATCTAACAATAGTGTTGTCTTATTTACAAAAATAAGATTAGGTATAACAAAGTTAATTGTTTTTGTAGATAATCGGGGTTGTCATAGAATCGGTTTTGCTGATTATCGGTTTTGTAAACCAATATTGGATTCATTTGGTGTCATGAAAACAAGTCGGTTTTGTTATTTTTAAATACAAATATGTTCGATGTTCGAATCAGATTTTTTATGTTTTTGTTCATTTGTTTACGGCTTCTAATGCAAGTTTTTGTTTGAAAATTTTGTCAATTATGGTATTTACGCTAAAATATTCTTATGCAAATATTCTTTAACTCTAATAAGGGTGAAATTTGGAATAAATCAGCAATATTGGAAGCAATCAATAAACTAAAATTGCTTAAACTAGCTAAAACTGTGAGAGAAAAAGCAAAATACTACGAAAATTCGCAAAAGCTTGCAAAAATTTTAAATATTAAGCTTTTAAGTAAAAATGAATGAAGAAATCCAAAAACTTTGGAAAAATTACATCTTTTGCAAAAATAACAGAAATTTGCGAAAAATTGCAAAATTTTAAGCAAGTCATAATTTTATTAAAAAGGGTATAGCCCTAAATAACTCTAAATAATGCTAAAAAAATCTGCACAAAACGCGAAAATGAAAAAATTTGCAAAAACTTGCTAACAGCTGAATAATAGCAAAGTCTAATAGCGAAAACTGTTAAGAAACAGAATACTGGCAAAAACTCGATTTTATCGCGATCATTGCGAAAATTCGCGAGAAGTTGCAAAATGGGAAACAAGCCTTAAAATTTATTATAAGTCTTCAAAACTGTTAAAAATGTTATAAACTCGGAAATAACGCGAAAAATCGCAAATTCGCGAAAAAATCCTAGATCATATATCAAAATTATCAACTTTAATTTGGTTGAATATTCCCTAAAAATCAAACTGTTGAAAAAAAGATATGAAAAATGGTGCTTTTAGCCTTTTTATTTATTTTCAATTAAAAAAAGACAGCTGTAAGCTGCTTGGTTTATTTCCAATAACAAAGCGATAACATCGGTTTCTATGACACCTAAAACCGACACTAGTTCTAGTTCGAACAGAAAACCGACAACATTGGATTTCATGACACCAAAGTATTTTTATTGTCGGTTTCAAATCCAATTCCGATAAGATTGGTTTCTATGACACCCCTGAATATTATTATTAAGTCAGAAAAAAATATTATTTAAACTTTGCTTTTCCATTGACAATAATATGATTTGACTGCAACCATATAATTCAATCATAGTATGTTGCTGTTTGATTATGGTTGCCTCAACCATATTTTTTCTTTGCGTGTATTGCGACAAAAAAAAAATCTTCCTGTAAACTTGCGTGGATTTAAGAAGGGACTCCAAAAGAGAACGTAAGCGTTATCGCAGCTGTGTCCTTCATCTAAACGGGCTCTATCTCTGTTTCATACTGTAAACGAAGAAGTTAGAGAGAGAGAGAGAGAGAGGAGATGCATGAATCTATAGAAGATTTTTAGCAGGCTGTTTCAATTACGCGCAACATTTTTCATGAAAAAGTTTAATGCTGTAAATTCAATATTATACATTTTTAATACAGAAATAAATTAAAAATTTTATATACATAAATATACATAAAGAGAAATATAAAACACAAAAATGTATTTTCTCCTTACCTCGGCAACATTCTATTTAACAGTTGCTCAGTCTTTTTTCTTTCAATATCCAACTGCTCAGTTCGTTCACGTATTAATTCTTCCAAATTATTTGAATATTTCTCCAACATTTGAAACATTGTATCGACGAAGTTTACTTTACGGCCATGATTTAACAATTTAAAAAGCTCATAAACTCTATATATAATAGTTTTGAACAACATGATTGTTGTGATTGTGATTGTGGAGTTATTGTTGTTTGTATACATTTATTTTTTATATTTTCCATTTATTTTGTATTTTTTCCGTTTTAATTTAATATTGAAAATGTGTCAGCATTGTCATGTAAATAGAGCAAGAGAATTATTTAGTCATCATCAATATGATGATGATGATGATGATCATCATCATCATCATCATCATCATACACATCATTGACAACATCGTAGCAATCATTGTTGTTGGTTTTGTATTAATAGCAACAAAGCGACATTGACATCGTCGTCAATCATTTTTTATTGAGTGCAAAGGGAAGTCATTTCGAGCCAACCAGTAAATGACAAATACACACACACACACACACACACACGCATGCACGCACATACACGTGTAAAGTTACGTATACAGCAATAAAAATATAGATTGAAAGGATGAGTTTTTAAAATAAAAAAAATACAAAGTAAAAAAGCAATATATATGAAAATCAATATTGGAGAAAAGTTATAAGTGAAGCTTTGTTTTTTTATGTATGTATGTAATTACATGTACTATATGTATGCATGTGTGTGCACGTATAAGTTTAAATATGAGCAAAGACGTGGTAAAAGTATTCTTAATACATATAATGCAAACTGATTGAATAAGCAGGGCTCGGAATTTAAAGTTTTTAAAGCAATTTATTAGCACAACAGCATAAGCATTTTTATATAATTAGGGAAAATGCCAAACGTCTTAAATATTTATTAAATTAAAAAGAAAAATCTGTTATGGCATATAAGCATTTTTGTAGGCAGGGATTTTTTTAAATGTAAATAAAATAATATTGGAAAAATTTTAATATTGCAGCAATATGTATTTTAATCAGGGACATAACAGTTATAAGAGAAATGACAAAAAGGTTATATTTAACAATTAAAATTGATGAATTCAAATATTGGTTATAATCAACGATTATCGTAAAATATATTTCATTTTGGTTATTGTAATCAATTAAAGTGAGAAATATTTTTTTTTTGGTTACCAATAACTATTATTTAAAGAATTTTAATTTTTTGGTTCTTGCTACCTAAAATTACAGTACTTTAGGTGCAAATATGCAAAAAAATATTTTATGAAAATGCAAAAATATGAGAAAATTATTCAACGGCTTCTATCTGTATCCGAAAACTATTTGCGAATTTTTGTAGTTTTTGCAATATGTGAAACGAAATTTTTTCGAGCATTTATCCTTTCAAAATTTAGGGCTTTAGTAATTATTTGCAAATTTTAGTAAGTTTTGCGAATCAGGTAATTTTTATTAAATCTTATTGCTCTTGTGCACAATTTTTGCAAATTAGGGGTGACTCAACCCAGTTACGTTATTGTCTGATAGAATAATTTTTTTAACAGTCTTTCCCTTGTTATAGTTCTGCTAAGTTTTAATTAATCAGGGCAATTATGTAAAAATTTCTGCGGGAAATTTCTCCCAAGGAACAATCCCAACTAATAGCAAATGATAGGGAAAACAAAAAATTCTAATTGGAAAAGGGAGACATTTCCAGCGGAATTTTTTACATAATTGCCCTAAATATCACACTTTGCTTTCATTTTGATGTTAGCAAGTTATTGCAAATTTTCCTTATAATTCCTTATAATTTTACCTAAAAAATTTTAGGGCTTGTTTGCATTTTGTCGCCAATTTTCGCGATGAAGGTGATTTTAAGCCAAACCTTGCCTTTTTAGCATTTTACCGATTTTTAGTCCATCTATTTATTTGATGTTAGCAATTTCGTATGCATTTGTATAATTTTGGCAATTTTTCTCATTTCTTGGAATTTCTTATGTATTTAGGTATTTGTATGTAATTTTAGGTCGTGTTTGCTATTTTGCAATTTCACAATAAAAGTGGTTCTTCTCAATTCTTTATTTTTATTTGCAGTTTCAACTATTTTTAATAAGTATCAGACTTTGATATCTTTTTGATGTTACCAAGTTTTTGCGAATTTTCGTCGTCGCAAATTTTTCCAAGTTTTTGGCATTCCTTACAATTTTAAGGGTTTTTAATAAATTCTATCGCATTTTTTCAAATTTTCGCAGTTTTTTGCAAAGAGATTGCTTTGGTTCTTAAAATCTACTGAGTTTTTTGTTTACAGTTCTTGCGGTTTTGGAAGTTTTTTTTTTAACATATTCGCATTTTTAGCAAATTTGCGCAAGTTCTTGCCGATTTTGGCGGTCTATATAATCAGTTTTGGAAGATTTTTTTGATTATTTTAATCCCTTGCGAATTAGTATATTTTTTGCAATATGTTATGTTTCATTAGAAATTTGCAAAAGAAAAATACCTCATACTTAAACATAATTGGACATTTTGTCGAAAAAGAAAAGTAAAAAGCAAAATAATTAGTGTAAATACCTGAACTATTTTATTATGAAATTGATAAATATTTCTTATAAAAGATATTTCTACTTAAGTAACCAAAAAATTAAAATTCTTTAGATAATTGTTATTGGCAACAAATTAATTGTGACCAAAAAAATATTTCTCTCTTAAATTGGTTACAATAACCAAAATAAAATATCTCTTACGATAATGGTTAAAAATAACCCAATCGAAATAAAACACATTTTACAGTAACCTTTTCATTTCAAATAAAAAAATAACAATTATTTTCGGTCCCTGATTTTAATTAAAAAACCCCATTCAATATAATTCAAAGAAAATTTCATTACGATTTAACAGTGCACACATTTTCCGAACCCTGTTATCTCAAGTTATTCTAAATATCATCATTATAGTGTACTTACGAATTAAAATCTGGTCGCATATCCGGCTGTTCCGCCCAACATTGACGCATTATATTTATGGCCTCCGGTGGTGCAGCACCTTTTGACACCGAAGGTCTTATTAGTGGCGGTGGCTTTTTTATTTTTACTAATATTTCCTCTGCCGACAGCGATAGCATACAGTAGGGTTCACCACGTACCACCACTTCTTGCATTATAATACTAAATGAATAGACATCACCTGCTTGGGTACTCAATATACGCCCGCCATGATGATGATGATGAGTAGTGTTCTGTTGGGGTTGAGTCTTTAGCGAACGCAGTATTTCCGGTGCCGTCCACAGCAATTCTTTGTGGGTACGCGGAGGTGGGGTCAAACCTTGCACCTCATAGAATTGAGGTAAGCCATAATCGGTTATTTTCAATACCCAACGTGCATCGACAACACAATTGCGTGATGTTAATGTGCCATGAACACGCAGTGGTGAGGCATGCAGATAACGCATGCCACGCACTAAATCTGTCAGCAGACTTAAACGAAACGACCAGTCCAATTTTATCTCATCCATAATTAGTACATCTTGCAGAGAGCCACGCGAACAGTAATCAAAAACCATAGCGGTACGATTGGGATCGGCTAGCCAACCTATTAGAGGATTGATGTTTTCATGCCTTAGGCCATGAGCCATTACCAGCAGGTCCATGGCCTTGGCTTTCAATTCGTTCGAGCCGTTTAAGGATACTTCTTTCAATTGCACCAAATCACCATTATATCTGGCTCTCATGTCCAACAAGGCGGGATTGTGTCTGGCCAAACTGGCGGAGCCAGAACTCATTCTGCCACCATTCAACGTGGCCGTAGTAGAATTATTGCCTGCTCCTGGTATAATAAATCCCAGATTTTTCAAAGATCCTATAGAGCCCTTTAATAGATCTGGCTTATCCACTTCCGGTCCACCGAATTCTTGCAGCTGTTGCAGCCAACAACACAGCATAGCTTCAATGCCCTCATCTACCTAAACGCAAATAAAAAGTTATACAATATTTTATTTTTTCTTTTAGGAGTGTATTTCAAGTGAGAAGTGACACATGAAGAATCTTTATTTATTTAAGTGTGTTTGTATTTGAAAAAATAATTCTACTTACTCTACGAGAATCCACTGGGAATACAAAATCATTTGCTGATAATACTATTTTATTAGGACCTTTAGATAAACGTTTGCGTAGTAAATAATTCCTTGAAAAAATATAAATAAGGCAGACATAAAAAAGTATATTGAATTATTTTGTTATTCTTTGTTCCTTTTTTTATATTTTGTTCACAATGAAAATGTGTGATAATGGAGTATTTATGTATTTATGATTGAGCATGAGAGCAGGGAGTTTGACATATGAGTGATGTTAAATTTGTGTTTTCATAATTTTATACTGATGGCTCCAAATTGAATTGTGCTATGTTGGCAAAAGAAAGTTTGGCCACTTGCAAATAAAGCTTTTATTTTTGGCCTTGACTTTAGTTTGGTTTTTTTTTTGCAAATATCTTTCACAACGTCTATAACTGCGATTAACTTTGGCATAATGTCTCAGAGAACGTAGACATAATAAGAAAAATAAAATGCCGATAAAGCAAATAAACACATTTAAATATATAAAATTACAGATATGTTATCAATCAATAGTTCATCTCATAAGATTGTTGTTATAATATTTCTTATAAGAACGCTCTCATAAAATTTTTTCTAATATTGATATACATAATACTAATTTGAAGATTGCGCGTAACATAATTCTCTCAGATTTAATTTGATGGTCGTACATATCATGGTAAGTGTAAACCAGAAAATGACAACGAGTATGAGTACTCCAAAAAAATATACATACTTAAGTAAATAGTCGTTATTTTAGTAACGTACGCTCATACGACAAACAAGAGCATCTTTACTTTGTTAATGGGAAAAATTAAAATACGCTACAACTAGAAAGGAAAAGGCACATGCGTGTGAAGCGCACTGACTCTCTCTCTCTTATACTTATAGTCTGAGTATGCTTATACTTGGGCTATGGATATTTAATAGTAGAATTAATATACGCATGATACTCGGGATATTTGTGTATATCAAATGGATTGGAAATTGTGTGGGTGTGTGTGTAGCTGTTTGAAAACGAGCTTAATGTGAGTGTGTATAAATAAAATAGCCCTGTACATACTATATACGCATGTGTAGCCTATTAATAGTCAGAGTAGTTTTATACTCATGCGTATTTAATTAATTTAAAAACAGGGTATAACCATAGGGTATATTCAGTTTATAATTAATATGTGTGCTTGCCTATGAGCGTGCGTTTTGTTTTTAGCTGCTCGTATTCATAGTTCTTTGACGGCCAATACTCAAAGAGTACTTAAAACAAAGCTTTTGCCTTTCTCTGGTGTAGAGCCATGTTAAGGATATATATTTATATGAAAAAAGTACGCTTAACAGGTAGGAAACATCATCTTTAAAAATTTTTTTTCTTACTCAACCTATTATACTCGTATAATTCATGTTACCTCATTCAAGTTTATGCAGCATAACAATTCTAAATAGTAAATAAATATTCTCATAACACAAACATAAATAGTCCAGTCACTTAAGTAATGGCTTTAAAAAGGCAATGACTCCCACTTTTTTTGTTCTAAATTATTTTCATTTAAACTACTGCTTTTATTTTCCTGCAACTCATTGTGACGCATAAAATTGTATCTGTTAATAAGAAAAAGCTTTTGCATTTTACAATTTCATTTCATAATTATGCATTTAATAGTTTCAATTATTTATCTACTTTACTACAGTTGGTCACAAAAAAGTTCCTCGTCTGGTGTCTTGTGAAATTTAATTTTAATGCTGTTGCTTTATTTCTGTAATAAAAATCCATTAAGCCAAACGAGTGAGTTGGGTGGAGGAGAAAGAAGAAGTAAAAAAAGAACAAAAACTATTTAATTATATCAGACAAAGGAAAACACATTTAACCAGAAACAATGACAGTCATTGTTCTCATACGCACATGACTATGAAAGTTTACTTTATAACTTGAGAGCTGCATAGAGAAGGACGTGTAATGGGATTTTTCTTTTGAATGTTTTGCTTACTTTAACAAAAAGTTATTTCAAATGAGCAAAATTATTTGGGGTCAGTCTTTTTATAAGTATGTGCATGTGTTTGTGTGTGTGTGTGTGTGTGTGTGTGTTTGTAATTGTAATTTTATTTTTATTACACCAAACTAGTGCTAAACTAACCAGACTCATAACAATGAAAGTATTTGAAATGCTCTTGAGTGAATTTTAAGTGACTAACGTTTAAGGTTTGTTGGTGTGTATGTAACTATATGTGAGTGTGTACGTGTGTCTGTACTTGCTGTTGACTGTAGTGTAGTGCAAATAATGTGGTTTTTGCATGAAAGAGTGGATTTTCTTGTTTGACTTGTAGATATATGTATTAACTGACGGATTAACGCCCAAAACTTAAATGGCGTAGCATATACACATAAATTATGGAATAAAGTGTCCATTGTTTAGGAGTTTTTCATATTTAGAAGTGTAAGTCTACGGTATTAAAAAGGTAAGGAAATATGAAAATGAAAACTATTAACTTTACAGATTAGAGAATTTTTAATAAATTTTACTTACATATTTGAAAAATCTTGACGCCAATATAAACTAAGACATTAACTTGAACTAGCATTAAATGTATCATAAACATGTTTATATATATATATATATATATATATATATATGTACATATATAATGTATTATGTATTATAAATATATATGTACATATATAATGTATTATGTATTATAAAATATAAAAGAACAATTAATTTTTCCATAAATTGAAATAATAACTTATGCTAGAGAGTTACACTGCTTCATTTTAAAATGAAGTAGTTGCTAAATTATCTTTGTATTCAGATCATAGCTGCAGATGAAAGTAACTTTTTAAGATTTCAAAGTATCCACGGAAAATAAGTATGTCCTTGTTTCGATTGCATTAAACTTTATTCTAATCCTTAAATGTGGAAATATAAAACCACTTACAAGTTTTCTATACTTCTTGATTATAATTGTAGTTTAAATGAAATTTTCAAAATGTAGGGGAGTATGCTTGTCCTTTCATCAATTATTTGAAACCTCCAACAGTATTAAGCTGTGCAGTTTTTCTGCAAAAATTTTTGCGTGTTGATTGCATTGAAATATTTATTTTCAAAATTTAGGATGTATGCACCAATGATAAGGAAAGCTTTAACCCTACTTAACTACGCGGTCCTAAAAATAACTACTTAATTTTGCTCTTTGATCCAAATTTTAGCTGAAATCAAGTTGTTCAAATAAAGGACATTAGCGAGTTAGGAATGTCCGTACGCCGATTACAATGAAATTTGTTTTGGAGACTAACTGCATCAATCTACAAGTATTTTGAAATTTTTACTGCCATCTGATCATAATTGCAGCTGATATTAGATTTTTAAAATGAAGGACATTAGGTAGATAGTTTTACTTCCTCTACATATTATAACGAAATTTATGTTACACATTTGCTATATAAATCTTAAATTATTCAAAAGCTTTCATTGCCAGCTGATCATAATTGTCGCTGAAATAAAATCTTTAAGGGAAAGGATATTAAGGAATTATATATTACCTTACACAGATTGAAATAAAATTTATTGCCCAGCTTGATAGCATACATTTGAAATTGTCTGCTGCTGATCTTATGTGTCTTAGTGTATAATCTTAAAAAATTAAGGATATTAGAAAATTAGGCATAGATATCCTGGCAATTTTTTAAAGCATAACTTATTTTTTTGCTTAAATGAGTAACTATTACCATTTGAAATTTTTTATCATTTGAAATAGCATTTTTAAATAAAGGATATATGAGATATAACACAACTTATAAAAGAGGTTAGATACATAATTTTAAAATTATAGCTACTAGTTTTTATTCTGTTGACAAATATCTTTGCAATTTTTTTTGTTCAAAATTAAGGATGACAGATATTTTTGAATTTTTTTTTTCAAAATTAAGGATATATGAAGGGTAGCCATATCCTTGCACCAATGATAATAACATTTTTAACACTACTTAACTGCGTGGTCTTAGAAATAATCACTTACTTTTGCTATCTGATCAAAATTATAGCTGAAATCAAGTGGTTAAAATAAAGGACATTAAGCAGATGGGAGTATCCTTGCGTGAATTATAACAAAATTTATTTATTAGACTGGCTGCATAAATCTACAAGTATTTAAAAATTTGCAGTGATTTTTGATCACAATTGCAGCTGATTTAAAATTTTTAAATTAAGGATATTAGATAGCTAGTTTTATAACTTTACATAATGTAACGAAACTTATGTATGTTTGACATTTGCTGTATAAATCTAAAAATACTCTCAAGTTTCCACTGTCATTAGATCACAATTTAAAGCATATTAAGGAGGTAAGCATATCCTTGCAGAGATTGATCAACATTTTTTGTACAACTTGAATGCAGCAGTTTTGAAAGTTTATTAGCCATGTTTGAGAATATGAATTTTAAAAATTAAGGATATCAGGGAAGCAGGCATATCCTTGCAGACATATTTTTGCAAAAGTTATTTTTTAGCTTAAATGAGTAGCTCTAATCATTTGAAATTTTTTACCATATAAAAATAAATTTTTCAAATAAAGGGCATATGGGAGATGAGCATGTAATTAAACCGATTATAATTAAACTTATCAGACAGCTAATATGGATCATTTTGAAAATTGTTACAACTTTTGATTGCATTCTAATAAAAGTTATTTTAGCAATTTTATTTAAAAAATTTAGGATATACATACATATGTACATACATATGTACATACATATGTACATACATATGTACATATATACATATGGTAGGTAAACATATCTTTGCAGCAATGCAAGTGGAACTGGAAACTGCTTAATAACGTGATCTGAGGTATAATTGTTCAGTTTTGCTGATGTATGATTGCAGTTTTAGCTGAAATCCAGTTGTTAAAATAAAGGACATTAAGGAGATGGGAGTGTTCTTACACCGATTAAAACGAAATTTATTTTGAAGACTTGCTGCATAAATCTACAAGTATTTTGCGAGTTTGACTTATTTCTGTTCATTATTGTAGCTGGTATTAAATTTTTAAAAATAAGGTCACTTGGAAGATAGACATATCCTTACCCCGCAAGAAATTAAATTTTAAATCTATCTGCTGATAATGTGTGTAATTGAGCTAAAGTTTTCAATATTAAGGATATTATGAGCTGGCAGTGATTGCAATGTTTTTTTTTTTTTTTTGTAAAATCTAAAAGTATTTTCGAGTTTTTCCTGTCTTGTAATTGTATGTATGTATTTGTGTTTTAGTTTCAATTTTCAAAATTAAGGATATATGGGCTTTACGTAGGTCCTTGCTTTGATTATAATTATATTTATTGTTAAGCTTTGCTGTATATTCATTGCCTCTTGATTGTGGCTTCAACTGCAATTTTGTTTTTTATTAATATTATAGCATGTCCTTTTATCGTTGTTTAATTTTTTAAACTTAAAACTGTTCTTAGCTCTGATGTCAAAGGTCATTGTGTAAGTTTTCATTTATCCACAGTAACTAACTCTTCTATTTTTGATGATGGATGCGCTTTATTAAAATAAAACAATATGCTTTACTTAATATTTCTACGTATGTGCAATATTTTTAAAAATATTCACCATACGTTCTGTTCATGATACAATAATATAAAGGTACAACCACATTTGACGTATAAAATTAATTTTGACTTTTACCAAAATTGTTTGATTGCTGTTTTTTTGTAAAGAGAGAGGAAAACGTTGCCACATGAAATTACGGGGAACTTTTTTTTAGGAATGTTTTTGGAAATGTGTAATTTTAAGTTTAGAAATTATGGTTTAATAAACATTTTTTTAAATGTTGTATTAATTGGATACGTGGATAACGAAATATGTATGTGTATAATATGATGGATGAGCGTGTTTTATGCATATAATACACATTTACATACAATTCGTGTGCAAATTTATTGCAGCTTACAGTAAGAATTAATGCTTTTTGATGGGCTACATCTGAATAATCTGAACAAAAAAGACATGAAAAAGAAATAGTTAATGCATGGGTTCTATTGCTAATGAATTGGTTCAATTTAGGTGCAGGACGCATGATTTTAACACAGGCGTGTCATTGACGAGCATGGGCTAACATTTAGCAAAACTGCTCATCATTCCAATGAGTGCTTAGAACCCATGATACGTTTATTCGTTTATATATACATACATATGTATGTTTAAAACAGAGCATAACGAAGTGCCCGCGGGTGGCCTTTTGCTCTCGCTCTTTTAAAAAAGTTTACACATTGTGCATATCACTTGGACGCACCTGATGTAAAGCAATAAGCCAGAGTAGTATGAAGAGAAAGTCCCACCCTTGATTCAGAGGCTTTTCCGTTGGTAATTTCCCTTGAATTGTTTATGCTGATGTAAATTTTTTTTATAATTATAATTTAAATACATATTCTTCAATATTTTTCAATAAATAAAAAAGAACGTCAAAAAATTAATCAAAAACTCGGATTTCATAAATTAATAAGGTAGCATTAATTTTGAGAGTAAAAAATTGTCGGCACAAACGTCAGAAGGTTAATATGGCGACGAAAAGAGAGAACGGTTGTACCTTTATATTATTGTATCATGGTTCTGTTATATAAAACTTTGAAACTTTTTTTTTTTAATTAAAAACTGAAATGTCAACAAAGTGAATAAATAAAATATTCGCCTTCACACTTAATACATTCTGACTTAAAAATAACATGACCTTAAATTGTTATAGTAACCATGTCATGTACTCCATCAGTTCTATTTGTAAAATAAAGGACGATGATGCTGGTATGTATAATTTATGTAAAATATAAAATTTCACATAATCTTTTTTTATGTTCTTTATGCATGTTTTATTGCTTCTATGCAGGGGGCTTACACACACACACACACACAAACATACGCTCTTATACATACCTCATGGCAATGCCAGCTGCAACACTTGCCACAACAATAACTATCAAAACACCCACACAAATTGCAATAACTGCCCAACATATGGAGCCGCAATGCCAGAGTTGAGCAGTACTAACCAGCAGCCAATCATCGTAGCCAGGTAATATGGAATGTGTTATATAAGTTTTCAAGTTGATTTCATGTTGCTCCAATATCAACAGGGGTCTCCATTTAAATACTAATGATGTTGTTGATGTTGGCGCTGTTTTCGCTGTTGGCACTGTTGGCACTGTTGGGTAAAAAGGCAATGATAACGATGATGGTGATGATGATGATGATGATGTATTTTGAAAACTGTTGATTGCATTTGTCTTAGGCTTGTATTGATTTTGCTGCTGATACTTTTCATTGCTATTGCTCGTATCATTACTAAAGCTTGTATCACTTGTTTTGTAACCATTTCCAATACTACTGGCCTCATCGTTGCCAATACCACGTACTACATCTAGAACAATGAAATCGTATTTTGGCACATGTTTTAAAGCTTTATTTGTTGTGGTGGCGTATGAGCTGGGGCCTGCTGCCGTTGTTGAATTTAAAATATTCGCAATTAAAAAATCATAAAAATTGAAATAGTCTATGAAATTTCTCAGATGTGCTATCAAATGTTTTTTCTTATTCACGCTATGATTTTGGCACACATTCTTGATGGCCTCATAAACTTTAATATCCACACAGTTTTCTTTTATGTATGTCATATTCAGACACAAAAATTCAACATTTAGAGCTGTGAAATTTAAAAGAGGACATTCCTTAAGCCATTGCTGAAATTGCAATTTGACTTCTTCTGCTGTCAGATCTAGATTCGCACTTTTATCTGTATCACTTAAGCTCTCACGTAATTGCAAAACCTCCGCTACAGATTTATCCAAATGTATGGGCCAATTGGGCAGCCTTTCCTTGCTTTTAACTTTGGTACGCCGCATTTTTTGCTGGCGAAAATTTTGCACCATTTCAATGCCATTATTATCGAAGGCCACATTAAGAAAGTAACGATAGTTGTCACTCAATATTGTCAGCAACAGCAGATTGGACATAAGTTGCGATTCTGGATTAATACGTGTCAAGTACTTGTAAAAGCGATTTTCAGCATTGAGAGATGTTGCCACAATGTCAATGAGCAGCACTTTGGTATGCATTAACGATTCCAGCAGGCTAAGCAGCCGTAATGTTGTAACATCATTCATGGCTGCCGTAATGATAATTGCTGCAAATTTGCGTTGTTGAAAATGTCAGTGAGGGGGAGATAAGATAAAAATATAAAGATAAAATGAAGAAAAAACATATTTGATTAAAAAATTTTCTATAAAAGACATGATGTAAGCAGTGCAAAGTTTTAGTCTAACAGTGGTAATAAGTTGAATTTATTAAAAATATTAGAGTTGACAAGCTTTGTGTCCTTCAGCTATTGCCGAAAAAAATTGTAAAATCGTGTCAAGTTGCCTTTTCTGGCACACATTTTTGCTTTGCAATGTTATTATCTCTCTGCTGTTTATTCTTGTTACACTTCTTACTACATAGCATTTCTGTAAATAACAGAGCTCTGTTATAAATAAAATAAGTTTAATGCTGAAGTGCTAAAATGTGTTAACAGTGCTCACGGTCACTGTTTAAATGCACTGCTAATTTTCTTATTAGTATTTCTCAAAATAACAGAATTTGCTACAAACAAAATACTGTTAAACCGTGTTCATGATCGCAGTTTAAAAAGTGTAAAAGTAAAACAGTGTTTTTTACAACTTAAATTTACTAGGAACAACATTATTAAAATATCACGTGATAGATAATCTCCAATGCTTGCTAATAATAATATCAAAATTATTATTAGATTTACTGAATGGAAAAAAAGCATCACAGATCGAGGTATAAAAGTTAATACTCAAAAAATTTTAATTTCTAGTTGGGCGACATGGAATGTTTAAGATTATTCATTCATCAGCTTTTGACGACAATTTTTTAAACTAGCTAATTTTATTAGTGCAAAATATTTTTTTATGATATTAATTTTATCTAAAGATCCCAAACTAAGCTTTTAGAACAAAATAATAAAAATTTAACTTGAGCAGTTTTAATTTTATTTGAACTATTTTGGTCGAAGCAAGGAGTTAAATAATTTCGTTATTAAGTACAGATCACCGAACTCTTCCGAGTATCATTTTATAAATCCTTGTATACTATATATGATTTTCAAATATCATCCAACTTGTTCATCTTATCAGGGTTAATACAAAATTTACACATTCTCAGCGGATGCAAAAAAAAAAATATTTTTGAGAGAGATGGAAATAGTATAAATGAAACTGACACAAGACTAATCACGTCATCAGTCCCCAAGTGACAAGGACCAGTCCGTTCTAACACCTCCTTTAAATCGAACAAGGCACTTTTATATGGGGATGGCCTCTGATGGGGTTAATTGATACTTTGTATGCACATTGTGACTTGTCACTGAACTATCTCTAATCTAATCTAATCTAATCGGTGTAGAATAATATAAATTATTTAAAAATTTCATTCCGACACTTAACTGTAACACTGAAAACTTATAATTTTTTTATTGTTACAATTGCAATTATAATTAATTTTTTAATTTTTAGGCAAATATTTTTTGAGATTCGAACTGGCAGCCTCCGACATGACAGGCTTGCACACTACCCACTCGACCGCAGAGATACTCATATTTAAAAAGTATAAGCACGAGTTAAGATTAAATTTATATCTAAGTATAGTTATGGGACTGGTTCCAGAGTGGCTTGGAGGGAAAAATTAACATTGTATTTGTACTATTTGATAAGTCCTGGATCCAACCACATCGAACTTGTTCAGTGCGGTTTATTTTAATATTAGACCAAGTCGCAATTAAATTGACAAAGGATTAAGACAATACGACAAGGATGAATATGTAATCTTTTACAGGTATAAATTCTGTATGAAAGCAACATTTAGAAATATTAAAAACTTGCTACCAGAGTAGTGACTCTTTAATGCAACTATAAGAAACCTGGAAAATTTTCGAGATATTGACCTTCAGTTCAGTTTATGTGTCAATTTGTCATCAAAATGGATCGTTGATGCACAAACCAACCCTAGTACTTTCTCCTCCAGTGCATTCAATTGAAAACATTGCTGCTTTGACAAAAAATGTGCAAGAACATCCATCAACATCAACTTCTCATCGTTCTCAGGAACTGATCATTTCTCGCACTTTTTTGAACAAAAGAAAAATTCGGTGGATCGCATGGGGTACTGCCGAGCCAGTTGTGGTAGGCATATGAATGATGTTGTGTTCTCATCTTAAACCACAAAGTTCAATCTTTCCAATAAAATCAGAAATTAAAAAATATATAATACAAATTTCATGTGATTTGAAATAACAATGAAATAAAATTATATTATATGTGACCTTCTCCGCGAAAAGGGTCCTAGTGTGTGAAAATGAAGTTTTGAGAAGAACGCATTTAAAACTAAAATTTTAATGTTTTTCTCATTTTTATCGATTTTGATAGACACCCGTTTTTTTGACACACTAGGTCCCTTTTCTCGGAGAAGGTCACATATGATGATGTCAAATTCCTCGCAAATGTTTCAAAACATTTCCATTTCCAAATTAATGTCTTGTTTGTGGCTGTTAGCCGGCTTACAGCCGATCGGCTGTGTGCTCTTGTTTGTGCTCATGTGCAAAAAAATAGTACGAAAATAAATTTAGCAATCATTCTGAATGTGTTTGTTTCACTCACTTCAAAGAACAAAACAAAATCAAACAATTTGTTTCGTTTATTTTCGTACTCTGGCTTTAAGTACAAAGAAATCAAAACAAAAATAAATATATAACTGTAATCGTGTCGACTATTTTTGTTAAGAAAATCACGTCCTTACTCCTGTATAGCGCAATAAATAGCATAGCTATAATAATCAGTATTTTTTGTAGCCGATTCAAATTGAAAATTTTAAATAGCCCACCCTATATAAACATTCGATCGAATCTTTTAATCACATTTAGAAGAACAGGCTCAGTCAGAGCCTGTTGCCCAGAAAGGAAACGAAGACGCTCAATAATACATCATACACAATTAGTGTTTTAATAACATTTTCCATTTGCTAGTATTTATAAAAACTTTTAAAGCATGACGATATGCCGGTTTTGGTTTTATATGACGATATGCATGTTTGATTTCATTAATATCAGCCTCAGCTATTTTCTATTGTATAACATGCTTTTTAATAAAAAAAAACGATGTGTTTATATTATTGTTGGTACAACCAATGTGTTGTTTATTAGCCTAGGGAACCCCCCCCCCCCCCAATACTAAAAAGAAAACGATTTAGAACTTTTTTAAGTTACTCCGTTTTTTATTTTATATGACAATATGCATGTTTTATTTCCTTAATACATATCAGCTATTTTCTTTCTATTGTATAACATGCTATAACAAATATTTTTTATGTAATATATTGTTTTTAAATTTTTTACCAAAAGAATGATGGCTTAAAATTTAATCAACTTTTTTATCAATTTCCTTTCTGCTGTGAAATTGAAAAAAATAATTGACTTTCAAATCAATTTGAACAAAGCTATGTGACCTGTACAAACTCAACTTAACAAATAATTTATTATTGTAGAAATATTTAACCCACTGTACGACTTACTGTTGTCTACCATTTGCATATGTAAGTATATACTCATGTTCTCTGGAACCACAATGTTAACATACGTACATACACATATACATACATACATACATATCTATGTATGTATGTAAATCAAGTCAACTAAGAGCAAGAAATCTTTACAGACTTAAAAATTCACTACTTACCTTTACCAATTCTATCATCAGCATTCAGGTCACGTATGTCATCTTCTCCAATTTCAATTTTATACGGGATATGCATGTTGGCCGCTATCGCCATGGGTAAGGCCCAATTTTCATCTAAAAAATAAAAGAAAAAAAAAAGAACATGTAATATGGTAAAAACAAAATAATTTTTCTTCTTCTTGATTTTCATGAACGAATGTAACTTAAAAGATATGGAGAAGAAAAGCAATTGAAAAAGTTGTTTGTACACTTTTTATTTCTTGTTTTCAGTACAAATGTTCAAATTGCTGTGTAATATTGAATAAGGGAGTGTTTATTTGTCGGCGCGGGAAAATATTGTGGCTTAAATATTGCCATAGATAAGAAAGTTTACTGTTCTTTGTGTGTGTGTGTGTGTTTTTTTTTTTTTTTTTTTGTAAATGAGTCTTAACGGTAAACTAGAGAGCGATAAATAGTAGAAAAGTTTGAATGTGTGTAAATGTGTGCTGACTGAGGTCGAATTTTATCATAAGCCTAGAAATTTGTAATAACATTATTTCGGCATACCTGAACTTAGAGCCAAATTACATACATATAATGAAAGTAATTTATAATAATTTTTTTTTTATAAATATCATAATTTGTGCGAAGCAACTTGAGATTCCCACATTAAGATAGATAATCCTAAATAAGTTATAACAGAAAAATACCCTGTTGTGAATTGGAAATTATAAAATTGTGAATTGTAAATCGCAAATTATAAATTGTACATGGTAAATTGTAAATTCTAAATTGTAAATTGTTAAGTGGTAAATTGTAAATTGTAAGTTGTAAATTGTAAATCGAAATAAGTGGTAAATTGTAAATTTTAAATTGTAAATTGTAAGTTTTAAATTGTGAATTGTAAATTGTAAATTGTAAATTGTAAATTGTAAATTGTAAATTGTAAATTGTAAATTGTAAATTGTAAATTGTAAATTGTAAATTGTAAATTGTAAATTGTAAGTTGTAAATTGTAAATTGTAAATTGTAAATTTTAAATTGTAACTTGTAAATTGTAAATTGTTAAGTGGTAAATTGTAAATTGTAAATTTTAAATTGTAAATTGTTAAGTGGTAAATTGTAAATTTTAAATTGTAAATTGTAAGTTGTAAATTGTAAATTGTAAATTGAAAATTGTAAATTGTAAATTGTAACTGGTAAATTGTTAAGTGGTAAATTGTAACTTGTAAATTGCAACTTATAAATGGTAAATTGTAACTTGTAAATTGTAAATTGTAAGTTGTAAATTGTAACTTGTAACTTGTAACTTGTAAATTGTAAATGGTAAATGGTAATTTGTAAATTGTAAATGGTAAACTGTTATACTTAAGTTTAAAAATAGAAAGCGTTAAAAAATTTTAATTTTCGTATTATAAATCATGTGTTGTGAATTGTAGACTTTACGTTTAAAATTGTAAGAATGGTAAAAGTCGCACTGCTGCACAGTGGGCGAAAAGGCTCATCTAGCGGCGTTTAATTAATAGCGCTTAGGGAAAATTTTTTTTGTTTGTGTAATATTTTTTTTAATTAGTGTTTTATTTTTGGGAATTGCTACAATTTAAGTTTAACGTTTATTAACGCACTAATAATCCCAAATTATTATTTTACTTAATTAGTAAAATAACTTTTTTATTAAAAATACATTTAAATTGATTATTGAGGGGTTTAGCTGGATCCTATGCGCATTTCACTGTTGCTAATGCAGATCATCAGGGAACCTTTAATTTAAGTTTAACAATTTAAATGTATTTTTAATAAAAAAGTTATTTTACTAATTAAGTAAAATAATAATTTGGGATTATTAGTGCGTTAATAAACGTTAAACTTAAAATATTTTTTTTAGTTGAAAATATATTAAGCTACAATATTAAATAAAAAAATTTTTGTTTTAAATATATATATATATATATATATATATATATATATATATATATATATATATATATATATTTTGTTGTTGTGAAAGTTGCAATTTTTTTTCATAAATTAGACATTGTTTATTTCATTCAGGAAAACATGATAAAGCTAATATATTTAATTAATTAATTAATATATTTAATGTTTCACATTCTTTTGGACTAAAAATATATTAAACTTTTAATATGAACAACTTTTTTTTAAACATTTATTTATTTATTTTTTTGTTTAAAATTTTGAAATAACTATTTTTGGCCTATTCAGTCTTCATATATTTCAGTTGTTTTCATAACAAAAATGAAATTATAATGCACAAAAAAATAACAATACTAATTGCAATAGTAATAACAGATTTTTATTCCGATTCGGATCTACTAGATGAATCACAAGTGCAACAAGGTACACAATGTTCTTTGTATAAACTGCCCGTTGTAGCTAGTACGAGCTCACTGTGAGGTGTTTCCTTAACAACTTGGGAAACTTTACTTAATTTCGTTTTGTTGGAACATTCGTCGAACATCTAATCGGGTCTCCCACGATTAGTCAGTGGATCAACTAATAAAAGTTGTCCGTCTTAACCACTCCGAGCTGTTTTCTTCATATTTGTGGCTGATTCTATGGTTAAATTTCCATTTCTGAACCAATTGTGCTACAAAATTTAAAATTTTTTTTGTTTATTACAAGGATTTCATTAGCATTATACATGTTGATATTACGGCAGAAAATTTTTTTGTAGCCACAGCCTCGTTGCGCCATAGTAAATAAACTTCTCGTCTGAGCACCGACATTGCTCCTAAAAAATGCAATATCATGTAAAGTAGCATAAAGTAGCAGATGACTTGGATATTTTACAATCACAAGACAACATAGTAATTAAAAAAATATTCTAGCACCTATACCCACCAATATCAGAAGTTCTGGACCACGGAAGTCTTATTTTGGCTTTTTTCAAGCAGTTAGTGGTATAGTCAACTTCAACTCTATTTTTTTTTCTGCAACAGTTAAGCACAGGTCACAAACAAACATTTTTTTAGTTAATACATACCTCTAACTAAAAATAAAACCACTTTTCTTCCACTTAATTGAGACAAATGTAAATTTAGAGAACATTTGGCAATGCAAAGAAAACACGTGTTAAAGCTTATTGATGCACCGCCTGAAACAAATTTTGTGTTTGACAGCTCACAGCTGTGCAACTAGATCATGGCAATCAAAAAAGAATCGATATATAAGTTCAGTGGTGTATTAGTAATCGATTGAGACACAATTTTGGCGCAATTAAACACTTTGAAAATTGAATTAAACGACGCACAGTGGGGCCTTTTGACTTTTTTCGTTGCAAAAATCATAACTTTTGAACTGATAAAGATATTTAAAAATTTTAAAAAGCATTTGAAAGGAAACTCCTTTAGCTTTAATATACATGATTTGCACGGTCATAGGTTAGGCGCTGCACTGTGCACAGTGTCTGCTTTCGACTGTTTTTATTACAAACATCATAACTTTTAAGGTAAGAATAAATAAATAAAATAAAATAAATTTTAATAAAAATGAGTATCATTATTGACCATAGCTTTGTGGAGGCACTACGCACAGTGTTTTTTTTTTGTTGAAAACATCATAATTTTTGAAGTTACCAAGAAATTTGTAATGGGGAAAAACACTTAATTTTTAACTCTTTTAGGATCAAAATAAGTGCTCCCTTATTGTGATAGGCATTGGACACGATGACACCTTTGACCTTTCTTGTCGCAAAAATCATATATTTTGAAGTAATGATATTTTTAAAATTTCTCAAACATTTAATATACAACTTTTTGTGCTTTAAATGACATTCTCATAGGGAAGTCTAGAAAAAAATTATACTCTAATATAACATGTTATATTAATATAACTCATTTTATTTATATTACCGATAAAAATTATTGAAATATTTTTAATACTAATGTTAATTTATAATATTATTTTATAGTATGATATATTATAATATGATAATGAGTTATTTTTATTAATTTTTTTAATAGTTAGTTTTCTTCAAAATAGTCATTAACATTTTGATCGATTTGTAATAGACTTAACATATCGGAGCTATAATTATATTCTTCCAAATCTTTTCGAGATCTTACATGTCTCCGCGATGAAATCAGTGGGTCTGAAGAGGCCGCCAACATATTAAAAAGATCCTCATTCTGTCTAATTCGTGATATTTTGCAAGTATTCGCATATCTAAAGTACTTGTAATCTTTGTTTTTGCATTCCTGGGCTTCTTCTGATAACTCTCCAATTGGTAAGCAATGGTATTCAATTAAATTTTGGCCATGAGCCAAAATCTTATGGACCGTAGGAGTAAGTTTCTTCTCAGGGTACTTTTGAGCCAAAAGCTGGGCAGTTTTTGATGCATAATCCTGAAACTTTGGGCCATTTACCATTTCTCTAGAGCTTATAACATTTAGAATAACGGCCAACCTTTTTATAATATGGTTGTCGACACCAGTAAATTGGGCTGTTACCTCATCATTTTCAAAAAACGATGTGGACATGTTACCATCGTTAGTATTTTCATATCCCTGCTCTCTTAAAAAATTCATTTTGTATAATATTTTTTCGAGCAGTTAGTTTTTCTTTTGGTGTTGCATTCTCATGAAAACTTTCTCCTTCTCTCGGAATTGTATACGCTAATTTTAAAATAAACTCCATGCACCTAACTCTGGCATGTAACGGAGAAATTCCATATTCATAGTTTTGTTCATCACTTGAATCATTAAAATTTTGAAAGTCCTTCTGTGACTTTTTGCAAATTGCACACTTCAAAGTTGAAGAAGTATCTGTTATTACATTTAAGACTTTGCCATCAATCATTGTAAGAGAAAATTCATAATTAATGACAACCTTTTTTCCATTCTTCACTTCAATAACAGAAGGCTTTAGTTCGGAAATTTGCTTTTTTATATCGTTTACTGTAGACTTGATTATTTCTGAAGACTCCTTTGCATATTTAAAAAATATCGGACGGCAAAAATGGACTGACGATGGGCGAGGATTTTTCCAATGCTCAGAGATATATAGATGCTCAGGAAATATAGAAGCCATAAACATATTTGCATCTGTAATAGTTATGTCAGTTGTCGATATTGTTTGTTTGTAAGCACTTTGACTAGATGATCCATCACATCCCCACTTGTTTATCAATGTAAGCCTATCTGGAAGTAATGCTCTTTCTTTTTCAGGAAAACTTTGAACTAACCGTTTAGATGTATGATCCATTAAGTCTTGCAGTTCAACTTCTGCTGATACTTCAGTAACTTTTAAATTAGATGGTACTGCTTCTTTTTTGGCAGAGGAAACTTTTTTATATCCAGGAAGAACATTCACATTATGATTCTTTAAAGAGCTTCGTAAAATATTATATTTCTCCTTTGACAATCCCAAGTCCATAAATAACGCTAAGGCTTCTTCTATGCTATACTTTGTGGGTAATGCATTCAGAGGATTTGGAATACTTTCTTTAATCCTTCGTAGTCGATCTGGGCTGGCAAGCTCCACAGCTTTTGTAATATCAGACCTTGATTTATCTTTATCTTTAACGTACTTAAGACATAATGCTTCTGACAGATGCGATATAGATATATCTTTTGTAGCATTTTGAAGTTTACGTTTTTTTGTGTATTAAAGAAAATTAAGAATTAAAGAAAAATGTAGGTAAAAAGTTACTGCGAAAATTTCGTATTAACGAGAAGCAATAAGTATTAGTAACAAGTGATGCAGTAAAAACAATTTTATAGAGAGAATAATTTCTTTTCATATTTGGAACGCATCTTTGTTACATACATATATAAAATAATTTTTTTATCTTTTAGTAATAAAATACATTATATAACACAAAGTACAAGTTATTTTTCTCTTATTTTTGTTAAAAAAAGAAAACTAAGATTTGATCTTTCTATACGATTATATATATTTCAATGAAATAAGGCTACATACATATTTCTAAGTAGGCACACATGCATACATTAACAAAAATATGTCAATCAGTATTTACATTTTTGTGCTGTAAGATAACATAAAATATAAAATATATTAAAATTGGTATTTGGCAATTTTTTTTTATATTTTGGTTGCAAAAATATCTTGGCTGTGGCAGCGCTGGCTATAAGATTGTAACATCTTTCTTCAAATTTCAAGAAAACCTGTAATTTTTTGTGGACCAATTTAGCTTAATTATTTAAAGTACTGTGTAGTAAATATGCTAAAAAAATATGGGCGTGACCATTTTTGCCCATTTTTAGATATTCTCTATTTTATTTGTAAAAAGTACCTAAATATAGGGTGTCTGAAAAACGGCAACTGCCGAAAAAGTAGGGTATCTGGTGCATATTTTCTTACTTTTTTAAATAAACAATAAATATACCTTTAAAACAATACCAAAAAAGTAGTGATCACATGGCAATATTTCTGACACTTCAATTCTAAAATGTTTTTTTTTTCTCAAAATCACATTTTTTTGGACTTTCCAAAAAACTGTCGACTTTAACCAGCTCCACCAGCTATAATTCTTATCCAATTAAGAAAAACGTTTTTGAATTCTGATCAGTAAAATGGTCTTTATACGATGTGTTCATTCATTTTACAAAATTTTTTCATCAAATTTTGTATTTTTGCCACGGTTTTTGGGAAAAGGCGCCACAGTGCGACGCTAGATCGACCATTTCGCCCACAGTGTGCTGTTGTCCGCGGTTTTATTATTCAATTTGTTATGTGCTATGCTATGCGCCTTCTTAATATTTTAAAAACTATAAAACTGGCGTAACACGGTTGAGCTAGTTCTTAACTGATTTTTTTTTTTTTAATATGTTTTAACAACTTGTTTAACTCCATAAGAGTTCTAAATCAAAATACACACAATAGCACCCTTAATTTTGTGGTAAGTAAAAGCTTAAAACTATTGGCATTGTGAAAGGGACTATACTTATTTGTTCTTACCACAACGACGAAATAAGTTGTATGCTCGTTTAAGATTTTAACAGAAAGAAAAAAAAAATAATAATAATAACAATAAAAGTAATGGTATGAGTTGTGTTCACAAAGTATCGGAAATGTAAATGTTTTTTGGGAATTCATTCGTGTCTTAAGCTTGTCAATGAATTCTAATGTTTGACCTTGACAAACTTAGGCAAGAGGAAGGAAAATCATGGTTGCTATTGCGGCTTAAAATAACTACACGTGTAAGCTAAAGGATTTGTTGTGTCAACTTATTGCAAAAAATAATAGTTTTTTTTACAAAATGTGTTTTTAGCAAACAAAAAAATGTTTTTGTTCTAAGAATATTTATGAAAGAATAATACTATTTTGCGAAAGCTGAAAATTATACTTTTTTCATAACATTCAATTGACTTTATCAATTTCTAAGGAATTTCATTTATTATTATTTAACACACGCTATTGTGATGTTATATTTCATATCCTTTTAATAAATTCCTTTTGTTATGACAGCAATTCTTGCTTCGCTCATTTTTAATGAGAATACCAAAAAAATCTTATGCTTATTTCTTATTTTTCTAGTATATCATATTTCTTTTTATTTAATTCAGTTTTCCATTAAATCAGCTTAGTTTCTGTTGTATAATTAAATTTATTTTTATAAATTTGAATTTAATATTCAGTTTAAGTTTATTTATGTAAGTTCTTTAAGAAGAAGAAGCGCTTTTTATGTTTATTACATGTTAATTTTTAAAAAAGTTAAGGGAATGAAATTTTAAAGAAACTTTATTTTTAGAAAATTTTCAAGTATTTCTTAAATTCTCATTATAATGATTAAATATAATGAATTTTAATCACGAATTGTTAAGTCATTTTCACTGAAAAAATTTATTTTATTTTAACAAAAATAAGAATTTTAATATTTTTCCAAAGCATGAAAACATTTTTAAATTAATTATGTGTTTGTCACACTTTTTAATTGACTTTAGACATTTCTAAGGAATTTAATTTTTTTGTAATCCACATGCTGTTATGATTAAAAAAAAACATATTAGAGCCTTTTAAGAAATTCTTTTTCTTATCATAAAAATACTTTTTTGCTCGTTTTTAATGCGGAAGCGCTAACAAACAAGATCGTATGCTTAATTTTTATTTTTTTTTTTGTATATCATGTTTTATAATTTAATTCAGATTTCCATTGAATTAGCACAGTTTGTGTCGCATAATTAAGTTTGCTTATGTAAATTCTATGAATTGTGAAATAAAAAGCTGCTATAAGCAAGTTATAGCTTAAGACAGTAAAGCCGTGAGAAGCATAATTTGGAAAAAAAGTCAAGGCAATGAAATTTAAGTAAAATTTTATTTTTAGAAAATGATTAAAATATGAATATTTTTAATCATTGAAAATATGTTTAGCTCTTTATCGTTGTTGTTGTAATGGTTTTCGTTGTATAAAAATAAACTTCAACGAACTTTAAAATTGCCCTACGTACTTCTTACTACGATCATGCACCCTCACTAAGATAAGGAATGTTTGCATTTACTTGATGCCTCTGATTTTGTATTGAGTTTATAAATTAATATCTTTGATTTTAATATTTTCTTAGTTCAGCTTAAATTATATCTAAGAATAAATTTAATTTTAAATATTCAAGTTACAGTTTGTAGCTCTAATAAAAATTCTTCTCGTTAAACTTCAACTTTTATAGCTATGCTATTTATGGTGCGATACATAAGTTAGGATGAGATTTTCGTAACAAAAATAATGGACACTATAACACTAACAAATTTATTTTTGTTTTGATTTCTTTGTACTTAAAAGCAGAGTACAAAAATAAATAAAAGAAATTGTTTGATTTTGTTTTGTTTTGTTCTTTGAAGTGAGTGAAAAAAAAACAAACACAATGAGAAGGATTGATCAACTTGTTTTGTATTGTTTTTGCACAAGAGCACAAACCAGAGAACACAGCGGAACGGCTGTAAGCTGGCTAACAGCCGCCACCGGCCACAAACAGTACATTAATTTAACCGCTATAAAAGAAAATAATGGGAAATAAATGGAAAAGTTTTCAAATATTTGCGGCGCATTTGACATCATACATATAATATAATTTTAGTGCATTGTAATTTTACATATTAAGGCCGGGTTTACATTTGTGTGTCATGTGCCCCTATTGGTGACACAGAAGTGTCTTAGGACACCCGGTTATAGCTATGCTACTTAGCTATATAAAACAAACTTAGACTGAGTTTACATATGGCATTTCATGTGTGCCGTGTGCCCAAAAAAGCGTAACCACTAATTATTAATGAACAATTTTTTTTAGACACGGATTTATTAAGTTAAAGAGTTTCTTACATAACTAATAGACAATTTTAGAGAATATAACATGATTGGAAACTCTTTAAATCAAAAAATGCTTGTCTGAATCAAACAATTTTTCATTAGTAATTAGTTGTTAATCTTTTATGGGCTCGTGTGCCATACACACAAAATGCCAGATATAAACTCAGGCTAAGTTTGTTTTTAACCCCCGACTAAAAAAAGGGGTGTTATAAGTTTGTAGTGTGTGTCTGTGTATCTGTGTGTCTGTCCGTATCCACGTACAGACCAAACGGCTGGACCGATTTAGATTTTTTTTGTTTGAAAGGTGACTTGATCGAGATGGTTCTTAGCTATGTTTCAAGAAAATCGGTCCTGCCGCTTATAAGATATCACATCTTCTCTAGATGTATTCGGGGGTTTTTAAAATTTTTAATTTTTGTTAAATATACATAGCTAAGCAGCATAGCTATAACCGAGTTACCTAAGACACCTCTTTTCTTTTTGAATTTTTGCCGGTTTTTTATATACATACATATAAGAAAATTTTTAACTTTTTGGCCGAATTAATTTTATTATTAGCGATTTGTTAAATAATTTGACTATTTTTTAGTTATGGCGATTTTTTGTATTTTTTTGTAATTTATTTATTTGGGAAACATTTTTTTATTGCTAATTTTTTATTTTTTATTTTTTTATATATAATTAATTTCTACAATTTAAATATTTGTTATAATATTAAGGAAACAAACAATTTTATGAGGCTTCCGTTTGTAGTCTCTTTTTGAAGAAAATTCACATCTGCAGCAATTTCGTCGAACAAAATTTTCCAAATAAAGTTGTTTGGTTTATTATACCTATTTTTATTTTCAGTGTTTCCGGCGAACAAATTATTATTTCATCTTAACAAAATGTCTTTATTATAGCTTTCCTTATACCTACATAATTTATGCTGCTTCATAATAATATCCAAATGTCTGCAGCTGTGTTGATAAGCAAGAAACATCTAAGGAAAACATATCCTTTTATATAAATAAATACTCTGCTATTGAAAAATATCTTAGGCAGGCGTTTCAAACAATATAATATCAAGAATTGTTTATATGTTTCCAGTGAATTTGCCTTTTAATGTCTCCACAACTATGAATTTGAACATGTAGTTATATCGTTAGCTAAAATGTAAAAAAACCTTAACTAACAAATAATTCAAAATTGAGTTTTTATATTGATTTTTATAAATTTCATTAAACTAAATGTCTTGACCAAATTTCACACTTCTGCGATCAAAAACCACGCTGTTATTGACAAAAAAAAAAAAAAAAAGCAAGGGGACTTAACTACAAGTTTGTTTAGTTTTTTGCTACTCCTGTAAAATTATATTTTTGTTAATTGCGCCTGTTTGCATTTTAGCTAACGATATGAAGAACAGAAGTATACAGTCAACAGTAATTTATGGAACATCCATTTATTATCATGACAATTTTTTTCTTCCATTTCTAGTTAAAAAAATTTAATTTAAAACCTAAAACAAGATTTAAAATTCAATAAATTAAATAAGGAAATGTTGACGGGCAGAAGCCAACATAAAGTTAAGCCTACACGAAAGAGGCCAAAAGCTGAAGCATTGCTTTGCCACATGCTTACTTTCAGCTAAACTTAGCAAAGGAAAATATTTTATACATTTTAGGCTGAAGCAGCTATTGCTTCGTTTGTAGTTTTATTTTATAAAATTCAATTTAATTATTGCCAACAAGATATCACATAATGAAAAGAAAGCAATAATAAATTTTAAAGCAGGAAATTTCTTGTCATGCTGGTAAGAAAATTAATAAAGTTGAAAGTGGTTCTTATGAAATAAAAGTAATGGTTATAAGGGTTTTTTTAATTAAAATTGCCTGAAAATATTCTTTTGAGTTTTATTAAAGAAATTACTTTTGTATCCCAAGTATCATTGAATTGATATTAAGGTGTGTCATATAAAATGAAATTAAAATTATCTGCTTTCAATGAAAGGAGAGATGAAAAAATAAATTAAAAAAGAAAAGAAATGTCTTAGGACACCCGGTTAAAGCTATGCTGCTTAGTTATATAAAACAAATTTCAAGTGTGAAATAACAATACAATAAAATTATATTATATGATGATATCAAATACTCTGCAAATATTTCAAAATGTTTTCATTTATTTCCAATTATTTTCTTTTCTACCAGCTTACTGTCTTAGGACACCCAGTTGTAGCTATGCTGGCTTTGTTATATAAAACAAATTTCAAATGCAATAAAATTATATTATATGAGATATCAAATTCTCTGCAAATATTTCAAAATGTTTTCATTTATTTCCCATTATTTTCTTTTCTAGAGGCGTACGATTAAATTAATGTGTTGTTTGTGGCTGCTGGCGGCTATTAGCCGGCTTACAGACGATCGGCTGTATTATTTGGTTTGTGCTCATGTGCAAAAGCAAAACATAAACAAGTTGAGCAATCCTTCTCATTGTTTTTGTTTTATTTTTGTTTCACTCACTACAAAGAACGAAACAAAACAAAATCAAAAAATTTTTTTCGTTTATTTTCGTACTCTGCTTTTAAGTACAAAGAAACCTAAACAAAAATAAATTTATAACTGTAATAGTGTCGATTATTTTTGTTAAGAAAATCACATCCTAGCTCCTGTAGCAATAAATAGCATAGCTTTAAAAAGTAGAATAAATAATACAGAAATTTTAAGCATTATTTTAAGGGCCAAAAATACATAATTATTTATTAGAGGCTATTTAAGGTGCCCTAGAGACGATCAAATAAAATCATCAATCATATAGTTGTGTGTGTGCAGTAGTGTTTATTCAGCTGCATGTACGCATTGTCGGCAATGATGGATGACAATCTTAAAGATTTTATTTTTTTCATTTGTCGGCTTATTATTTGAACGTCTTCCACTCTGACTGCCAAAAGAAAAACATCAGTAACTTGTACACTCACATACATACATAATATATCCACTGCTTGACGGATTAATTTGATAGTCTCCAGGGCACTTAGAAGGAGTTCGTGGCTAGAGAAGCAATACTGCAACCTTATGAACTGTGAAATTTATATTTGACCTGCATAAAAACATGAATACATCGCTGAGTTACAGCGGGCTTGTATAAAACTTTTTCCGTCTAACGTAAATCTAAACATGAAACTCTAAGCAAAACACTGATACAAAAGCAATGCCAGTTGTAAACGAATACAGCGAACTGTACATCTAACGTTGAAGGATATCTTTAAGTTTATTTAATGTAAATTTTTCAAAAGATTTGAATAAAATATTTTCAATATAGTAAAAGTTTAGTATTTTAGTGTATCTAACTGGAGGCTGTGGACTCTATTTAAGCTGCTGCACTGGCACAAATCTAAGAAAATTTTATTTTGAACATTGAATAATAAAAAATCAAATGCCATCAGGTTAGCTCTACGACAATACATTTACTTGTTAGGCTGCACTCAAATAAAACAACATTCTGTTGAATATTTTAAATTCTGTAAAATCTAAATAAAGTTATTCAGCTAAACCTAACGAGTTAAATACAATCGCCTAAGTAATGCTTCGTAAAACTAACGAGCACCAAAGTTTTACACCCCTGCACAAAAAGCGCTACCAATGTAAGAAAACTCTTAAAAATAAAATTATTTTAATAAGAAAAAAAGAAAGTTTTAGTTAGTTACGGCCTGTTCCACGATGTCACTAGAAATCGTTGGATCGAATACTTATATTGAAAACAACAACAAATTTTCTAATGTTATTGTTGTTTGCAATACAAGTTGTCGATCGAACAATTTCTGGTGACATCGTGGGACAGCCCGTTACTTTTTTTATATAAATAAATTCAGTAAACTGAGACTTTGACTCGCACACGAAGGATTCTGTACGGACACTACAAATGTAATACTATACGAACTTTAGGCTATACAATCGAATATCTCATTTGTAGCTGGATTCTGTAACTTTTTGCGAGCCGAAAATCGTTATATTTATAGACATATTTATTCGCTTGCGGTAATGATAATGTGATTCCGTAATTTCTTTTTTTATGATAGTCTCCAGCTTTAACTTACTCACCATTTAATTCAATATTATGTGGTATCTCTGTAAAGTATCGTTGAAATATGTTACTGATTAGCAAAGTCTATAAATATTCGTTATATTTATTATAGCGATACGATTATCGTAATAAAAGTTACTGAATTCAGTGGCTGATGTGGACATTTTAAGTAAACGGTAAACTTTTTTTCAGTTTTGGTGTTTTTCATTTCGTTTTTCGGTTTTTGGCGATTTATTCGGCTTTTGACGATTTTTTTTCGGTTTGGGCGATTTTTTTGTTTTAACACTGTTTTCGTTTTGGTATTTTGTTTTTGTCGATTTTTTATTTTTAAAGATTTTTTTCATTTTTGGCGTTTTTTCGTTTTTTTGGCGATTTTTTAGTTTGCGTTTTTTGGATTATGGCGATTTTTTTTTGGGGTTTTAGCGATTTATTAATAGTTTTAACGATGTATTTTAGCTTTGGTGTTTTTTTAGTTTTGGCGATTTTCTTGTTTTGGCGATTTTTTTAGTTTTGGCGTTTTTGAAAATTTCAAGAGTTTGTCTCTTACGGTTTCCAAGATATAGCAATTTGTCGAATACATATTGTAAAAATTACATTTACTGATAGAATGCCCTTTAATTTTGATTATATATATTTTTCAATGGTGTATTTTTTAATTGTCTGTATATTACATTAGGATTTCAACAGTTTTCGTTGCTCGCTTTAGAGAAGCTTTTAATGTTGCAACTGCAATATATTTGTTGTTGTAGTGGCCGGAGTTTTACATATTCTGTGAAAATTTGAGGTTCGTAGCTCCTGCGGCTCCTGAGAAAACAGCTTGTGACAGACAGACGGACATTGTTGCGAAAACAATAGGGTTCCTTTTCACCTTTGGTGTACGGAACCCTCAAAAAGGATTAAGTTCATTAAATTATATACTTTACTGACTTAGCTCCATTACATACCCAAAGGTTTTAAAAAAAAAAAAACTATGAGAAATATATAAAAATATTTTAAAAGTCATACAACTTGCACATACCTTGTGTAATCATAAATTTTACATAAATTTTAAACGAGTGGAAAAAGAATTAACTTGTACCCTTAATGACATAAAAAGCATACAATTTTGCTTATGCCACCACTTCAGTAAATCCTTTTTTTTTTCTTATCGTATTTTATTAATAACAAGCCAGTAATACTCGCAGTATAAATAAATGGCTTAGGGTTTGTTTCAAGTCCTTTAATTTTGCATCCTTTATGTCGCTTAAAATCAGGATGTGAGAAAATTTTTCCAACCTCGAATATAAATTTATGCCAAGGTCGCTCCAAAAGCAAGCGACTTTGGTGACTTTAGTTGGTTTACATGGCTGTCTGCTGCCTGCTGCCTGCTGCCTGCTGCCTACAAACAGTTATGCAGAGTCGTTTTATTACGCTTCTTCCTTTATTTTATTTTATGTATGTTCTTTGTGATTTTCAAATATCCCAAATTTCCGCCTTTTTTTTTCTTTACAACAACTCCTTTTGATGTGTTTAAGAAACAAGGCGAACCAAACCAGACTTTAGTCTTGTTAATCATCAAGCGTTTCATATTAATTCTGTTTCTCATATAAAAAAGAAAAAAAAAAAGAAACACACAAGCAATTCCTGCACTATTTTTTAACATCATAGGTAACTTTTACTCCTATTTGTTTTTCAAATTTCATCCTTATATGTGTGGAAAACTAGAAAATGCAAAAAGCTTTGGGAATGAAATAATTAACTTCAAAAGCACTTTAATTCATACTACAGATTAAAGTGCAACATAGTGTACAGGCTTGAAAAAATAAAGCATAATAATGGCTAAGTACAATTAAAAATAATAAAGCAGCAAAAAAATAAAATAAATGTATATAATACAATTTAAGCAAAAGAATAATTATGAAAAGTACTGCTTATTTGAAATGTGCAACTAACAGAAATGGTGTTGAGAATTTTTTCTTTACAAATAATTTCTTGGCAGTTATGTTATGTGTAGCTTTTTATATTTACTTGTGGATGAGGATTAATTAAATTTTTTCTTTAACTTTAATAAAAAACTTAATAAGGAATACATTAGGCTGGATTTAAATTTGTCATTTGTTAAAAAAAATTATTTGTTGTTGTATTAGCAACACTTCAGTAGATTTAAACCGCAACTCCAAAAAGCTTAAAAAGCCTAAATGATCTTAGAAAAACTTTTACAGCCCTTTTCCATAGCTGTTGAGTAATCGTAATAATTAGTAATTTTATACCTTTTTATAGCTTTGCTATTTATTGGGCGATAAGCAGTTAAGACCTGATTTTTGTAACAAAAATAATCGACACTATTACAGTTATAAATTTATTTTTGTTTTGGTTTTTTTGTACTTAAAGCCTAAGAGGAGATAGAAGAAAAAAAAATTGTTTGATTTTGTTTTGCTTCGTTCTTTGAAGTGAGTGAAACAAAAACAAAGCAAAAACAATGAGAACGATTGGTCAATTTGTTTTTACTTTGTTTGTGCACATGAGCACAAACCAGAGCCGATCGGCTTTAAGCCGTTTAGTAGCCGCCACCGGCCACAAACGATACATTAATTTAATCGTACGCTGCTAGAAAAGAAAATAATGGGAAATAAATGGAGACGTTTTGAAATATTTGCAGAGAATTTGACATCATCATATATATATAATTTTATTGTATTGTTATTTCACACATGAAATTTGTTTTATATAACTAAGCAGCATAGCTATAATTGGGTGTGCTAAGACACCTCCCTTCTCTTTTTTTTTTTTTTTTTTTGAAGTAAGTATTAAATTATGTTTATATTTAGTTACACACGCTTACTAATGGTTAACGATTGCTAATAATGAAAAAGTAGTCTGAATTACTTGAAATTACAACAAAATAATAAATAAGAATCAAAAGCAATTAAAAAATAATCCGATAACTTTTAAAGATTCCTTTTAATTCTTTTCCATTATTTATGAAGCTTATTGCAGTTCACTTATAATAAATAATATAATATTTATACAGTCTTATTTATAAAAATTGTTAAGGATTTATAAAGGATTTAAAAAAAAAATTTATGAAAATTTGTTTTAAAAAACCTTTATAAAGCCTTAATAATTTTTATAAATAAGACTGATAATATATAATATAATATTTAATAATTGATAAAATTAGCAAAATTTTATAAAAAGCTTAAAAGATATACATATATAGGTATTAATACATTTTTATATTCAAAAAGTTTTCAAAATTACCGTGTTCTAATTTGAAATTTCCAGTTACCCAGATTATTTTTCGATTACACTTTGTGTAATTGTTTTAAGTCATGGTAATATGTACATATAACTGTACACGGACACCAAAAAAAAAGGCCCGTGTCTCCAACTTTTGCCCCAAGTCAAGCACTTTATTTTATGAGCCCATAAAAATTTTTGGGGCCTCGGTTTCATTTTTGCATTTTCTCAGGCTTATATCTTGCAAACCGTTCGGAGCTTTCATTTACTCTCGGAGACAAAGTTGTAGCTCTTGTTATATAAAACAAAAACAAAGAACATATAAGATCAAATAAGCTTCATCTTTAAGATCAAAATCGCAAAAATTAAAATAAATCGATTTTTTACATTTTTCTCCTCTTCAGGTCCATAGGTAGCAAATCGTTCAAAATTCAAGGAAATAATCAACTACAAAAATGTACCTAAGATTTCAATAAACAACTTTTTGAAACATATGAATTTCCTAGGAATGATTCTTAACACCGTTCAGGTAGCGCTTAGGTAGCAGCAAAAGTGAAGAATTTCCAAACAAATAAAATTAGAAAATTGTCGGGAAGAGTTTCATTTTTGTGGCTACTTAAGCGCTACCTAAACGATGTTAAGAATCATTCCTAAGAACTTCATATGTTCTAAAAAGTTGTTTACTAAGATCTTAGGTAATTTTTGCAGTTGATTATTTCCTTGAATTTTGAACGATTTGCTACCTATGGAGCTGAACAGGAGAAAAAAGGTAAACAAAATTTATTTTTTTTTTTAAATTATGAGCCTGAGAAAATGCAAAAATTACACCGAGGCCCCCAAGGATTTGGGGACCATAAAAAAAGTCCATGACTTGGGGCAAAACTGGGAGACACGGGTCTTTTTTTTGGTCTTCTATCACGTAATGGTGTCATTATATGGTTATATTTTTTCGTGTTGCACTGTGTTATTAGTAATCGTAATCAATAAGTTATTAGAAATTGCTTAAAAGATAATTATGTATATAATCAGTACACTTCTTTTTAAAATATTATCTAATTGATGCATAATCATAATCGAAATTTAACAGCTCTGCCCTTTTCACAATGTACGATTATTTTATTCTTAACGAAAAGTTAACTTATTGCCGCTTTGTTTAACAGAAACCATTTAACCAAGGGTTATTTATTGATTTCCATTTAACCATCCAGCTGTTGTTTAATGACCACATGTGATAGAAAATATGGCAATGCTATTTGCTACGAAAATGTTTAAAAATTTTCAAAAATTATATTTAAATCAACAACTAACGAAGTTGGTTGTAGACTTTGATATTCTGAATGCTTGTCTAAAATTCGCATCTGACAGAGAAAAATTGTCGCGCCGAGCGAGAATTGTTTGTCTGCTCCTTATACTTTCATTTTCCTTAACACTTCTTTTTATCAACTAATATTTTTTTTACAATTATAGTACAAATTTTGTTTTCTTAAATTTAACAAAAAAGTTTCGTTTAAATTGTGTCGTTTAAACTGCCGGTTAAGGTTAATGTTATTTTTTAATGATATATTCTAAAAAGGAGCGTTAATTGGTAAAAATAAAATATTCGTATTAAAATAAATAATTTATTTTTAATAAATACTCATGAGGCGATTTTCGTTTTTATACTCACGCTACTTGTGTGTGGAAATTTTATTTGGAAATAATTTTTCTATTATTTAGAGATTATTAAGAGCATCGAAAAAACTTGTTATGTTGTTGCTACATCTGTCAGCATTCTGACAAATATTTTGCCGCCTGCAGGATTACTACATGACATTTAAGAAACAAAAAAACTTTTTTCTTAAAATTTTAAATTTGCTCTTGAAAATATATGGAGTATAATACTTTCAATTTTGTGGTTTTTTCTTCATGAATTACTATATTGCAAGACAAACTATAAATCAGCTTTTCGAAAAGAAAAAAAAAGACACACTTTTATTTATCACAAAATTTATTTCTTATTTAATTTATGCTTTTATTGTATATTTTATGGCCTCTAAGTTATTATATACACCGGTCTTTCGGCATACAAAGAATATAATAAGACATATAAAAAAGGCTATAAAAGAGATTTATGCAATAAATACAGAAAGCAGTGTTCCTCAAACCTTTAAGTGTCGTAGACAATTAAGAGAAAACAGTAGTCCTCAAAGCTTTTTTTTTAGTCTCGTAGACAATTTGTAATAAATTTGTTTGGGCCTGGTGGCATACTTAGATACATGCACATCACTCCCTTTATTTGCCATATAGGCATAAGTCAAAAAAAGAAGTTTAACGTTTTCAATTTACATACAACTCACTAAATATATTCAAGTATATATACAAGTTCCTTTAACTCCCATTGGAGCATAGGGCGCCAATAGCAGCGGATCGCTATCGAACCCGATTTTGTGCGGTTAATCTAAAGTCGTCAACGAGTCAACGAGGCTGTTCGTATAGCGATTCGTTGGCAAATTTGGGTTTTCGGGAGACGTGGGTTGCTAGCCCTCGCTCCCTAGATTGGTGATAGGGCTGCGTCCAATCACACGATGCAACCACGTTTCAGCGGTTTACCGCCTACTTTCCTGAGACATCTCATACACTCAGGATACATGGTAGTTATGCCTTCTAACTCCAGCCAGCTTTAAATCGGTTGCCTTGAAGTCATTGCCCGAGGGATACTTGGTCAAAGAGCGGAAGTAGTTAGCTGCTTGGGCAATTCAACAAAGGAATCGGTCTGGCCATTCCCAAGTGAGTGGCAATCAGTAACTTTCCATTTCTGAGAAGAGTCCCATCCCCCAAACAACTCACTGACGATATTCAAATATTTTTTTCTCTCCTTGCACTTAACTCCCAATTTTTTGGTATTGTGTTAAAGTGACGTCAATGTCAACAACTGGAATAAGGATGAATATCTCTAAATTTTCAAGAAATTTTTGTGCAAAGGTGCCCTGATGAACTAAAGGGTCCGCCAGATAACTTTTTTTTTTTTTTGAAAATGCTATAAAAAAACTACTGAATATTTTCCCAATTTTCTGTTTTTTATTTCAAAGTACAATCCTTCCGGTTAATAATGAAAAATAATTTCATTCAAATGGCTCGGCTGGCTATACAGTAGCCTACACGATCGGTCCAATTTTTAAGCATATTATCGACTGTGTGCAGCTGTATTTCACCAATGACTTGTCCTTTAAAGCGTCAATTGTCTCTGGCTTGTCGGCGTAACACTTGTCTTTGACGGCACCCCACAAATAATAGTCCAACGGTGTCAAATCGCAGCTCCGAGGTGGCCAAACGACATCAGCTCTGCGGCTGATAATGCGATCTTCAAAAACAGGGCGCAAAATATCGAGTGTAGCTTCGGCTGTGTGGCACGTAGCGCCATGCTGTTGAAACCAAATGTTGCCAGTATCCTCCTCTTCAATTTTTGTGAACAAAAATTCGTTCAACATGGCCCGATAACGATCGCCATTGACAGTAACGGCCACTCCTTGCTCATTTTCGAAAAAAAATGGCCCAATTATGCCTCTGGACCAAAATCCGCACCAAACAGTGACTCGTTTTGGGTGCGTTGGCTTTTCAATGTATGCGTGCCCCAAATGCGACAATCGAAGCGAAAACGCATTGGATGGTCAGTTTGCTTCAACTCCTGAACACAACCATATTCGTTCAGCGGAAGGATAAAACTAATTATCTGTCAAATCAGACATGAGCTAAGTGTTACCATTCACGAAATAAGCAATAGTTGAAAAAAAACGTTAGATGGCGCACCCTTTACATTAGCTAGCAAAAGGGAAATAATCAATAATCAACTTCAATGCATTTCTAATAAAAAAAACATTTAACTGAATAATAATAATTTGGAATTGTTAGTGCATTAACAAATGTTAAACTTAGTTATAACAATGCCAAAATAAAAAAAACCTCAAATAGTATTTTTTGTTTCATTTTGTTCTATAAAATTATTTTTGCACCATAATTTACAAGAGCTAAAGCTGCTTAAAATGTGGCGTAAATATTTGCATATTAAAGTTTTTTGATACAACATCTTAAAGACAAATACATAATTTCTCACTGTCATTTTCTGAAGACAGGACAGGAATTCCTATGGGATGTACAAATATGTCTCAAAGTTATGCATACATAAATATTTTCGTTATTTGCTTCAGATCCTTATTAATAAAATATATATACACACTTAAATAAACATTTATGTACGTTCGTTTTAATTTTCATTATATTCCATTTCTTAAAGCAGCAATTTTTTTTCTCATTTTGCCAAATAAATTTAGTTACGCTTTCTTGTTAGCTTTTAATAAAGACAGAGCGAGCTTCTTCTTAACTTTTCATCCACTTGCTATGAAATATGTAAAATTGTTGTGCCTTCCATTACCAAAAGTTATCAGCTCATATGTATACATGATCCTGTTACCAAAGAATATGTAGTTAATATTCTTAATACGTTCGCATTTGATGGCAAATTTGATGCTGTAGTTGTTCCTTTAGATATGTTGCCTTTTGTAGGACATACACGTATACGCTTACTTATGTTATTACTAATTGAGTTTGCAAAGAGTTTCTAACACATACAGAAGTTTAACTTACACACACACACACACACACACACACATACATAAATAAATTCCTCTTCATGCATATTTAAATGCCTGTGTAGTATGTATGCACAAGTATGTGTAGACATGTTTAATAAAAGGAATTACTAATACATGCAAGAAATATGTTTAGCGAGGAAGTATTCCTTCGCCTTGTTGATGTTAAACGAAGCTTTCTAATATTTTTGATATTACACGCTGTATTTATGTTACCATAAGTATGAAGTTTTGACATAAATGTCAGTTTATTTTGTTGAGCTTATTTGGCAAAGCCTTTAGCCAAATGATAAATAGTTTTGTAGCATGCAATTCAATTTGTTGTATTTATAAAAAAAAATAGTTTGCTTCATAAATTCAGTAGTTAAACACATCTACTTAATCATAATAATGAGCAAGGACGACATGTTTGTTTGTCTTCATACCTCCCCATTATGCATACGTATTACTTTACTTAAGGCCTTAAGGTGTTTTTGGCTAATTTATTTGAGCTGTTTTCTTATGCAGCTAAAATACGTGTACCCAGTAGTTCGTGAGCCAAAGATTAAAAAAGCTTAGTCGCCTAGTTGTATATTAAGAAAAGGCAGTCAGGGAAATGTCATATAAAACATAAATTTTACATAGAATGGTCATGTAGTTGTATGTTTGTATTTGAATATCATAAAGTCTTATACATCAGTTTACTACTCTCACCTTGTTCTATAACCTTAAACTTTATATTTTAACGTTATAAATAGTTTAATTTTAATAAAGTTAAAAAAATCATATTTCCCTGTACATTAACTTTAAGCTATTGCTTATCCAAAATTGGTATTGATTAAAGAAAGGGGTTTTAACAAAATAATTTCACAATTACTATCCAACTTATTTAAAGCATTTTTTTCTGACAATAATGTTGCATTTATTCTGCTTTTCATATATAAAAAGGCAACATTTTTCTCATCAACGAAAAGAGCATCATAGTTTTTAACTTACGCAAATATATGAGTGAAAGTTTTTTTGTTGGCTCCCAAAAGTATGCACAGTTTTTTTAAAACAATTTGTTTTAAAACGTATATTTTGAGAGAAGGAGAGAGCGAGAGAAATAGAGCTCCACTAGAGGCAGTGTTGCCACAACGGTGATTTACCCGCTATATTTCACTGTATTTAGTTGTCATTCGTTTGTTTTTGCAAATAAAAAATTTACATTTTGTGTTGTTATAAAGTGAAACTTTAACAAGTTACAAATAACAAAATTAATACAAGTATACAACTCTCACTTTTAGTGCACAATGTTTAATTTAAGATTAAAATTATAATACAAATCAATATATTCTTTCTTTTCGTATTTAAAAGAAATTATTGAAAAAAGCGCAGACAGGAGTGGAAAACAAAACAAAAACTGGGTGATTAAAATAAAATCTCTCAAAATAAAAACATTTTATGAATAAAATGTTTTTGATTAGAGACATATTGATTGGAATTTTTATTTTGGAGCAATAGAGTTTATTTCATCATCACTATTTATTGATTTCAGATCTCCAAAAAATTACGAAACTTTAACAAAAAGAGGGTTTTAGTTCATTAAATATTTCAAGCAAAATAACAAATTTTAGAGGACTTTGCAGAAAGTAAATAAGTTAAAAAGTTGGCTAAGTTTTGCTTACAAATATTGGCTGTTATCGGGAATAAAAGTGTATTTTAATATTTTGTGTGGAAAAACAAGGTTTCACGTGAAGGGATATTCCCTATGCCATGATCTTACGCAGAATTTGAACGCATTTTTAGCCAATAAAATATATGTAATTAAATCGAATCTTAGAAATCGACTGTAAACTAAAAGGTTTAATACAATTTTAACAGTAAAGTATGTAAAACCTTTTTAGGTTATGCCCCAGTGATGCATTTTGAGTTTTTTGTTTTAGGGCCAAATGAACGATTTAAAAGGGTCAAAATACCTTTGATAGGGCCAAAAAAGTTTTTTAATGTACTTGACTATAATATTTTAATTTAAATAAAAACAAAAGTATGTATTAATAATATTATACATGTGATTTATTTTGTTTAGAGCAAAAACAGAAATTAGCGACATAAATTCAAATTTTTTAAAGTATTTTTTTGTTAAATTAAAGTAACTACATATTTTATATGTATGTATGTATGTTGCTTAAAAAATTAAATTTTAGTTTAAAAACATTCTATATGTAGTTCTAATTTTATTATAGGTACATAATCTCTAAATTATTAGTTCAATAGTTCCTCAGTTTACTTCCGTTTAGAAGCATTTTTTGTGTTAAGTTTGAAAATATCTTCATCATAACAATTATTATAATAAGATTTCATTAAATCTTTTATTTTTTTTTGGCCTGCTTGAAGATATCGAAAGAAAACTCTCGACTAAAAATTTATATTGAAAAGAGAATTTTCTATTTTATTGTTGATTTCAATATAAATTTTCAGCCGAAAGAAAAGATACTTTCCACACATGCTGAGGAGAGGGGATAGAAAGAGTTGCTTGAATAATTCTGTATACATTTCTCTGCCAAGGTTTACCTAAACGATTTTTAATGGTAGAAATCGTTTTGCAAAATTTACTTCTACTTAAATCTTTGAGGTTTTTAAGTTCTGGAACTTGCGATACTGCCCTATCTATGTTCGTTATTTACTTGTTCTGTTTCCTTTTGAAAAAGTTTAACTGAAACCAGTTAAAATAAAAATTTTCAAAAAATAAAAGTAGTTTTTAAAACGGAAAAAAACTCAATTAAAAAGTGTACTCAAAGGTTTGAAGGAATTAGTTGAATTTTGAGTTGAAAGGGCCAAAGCAGCCTAGAGAGTACCACAGGGCCATCAAACAACCAAAAGTGCCAAAAATGGCCCAATTGTGCCACATTTTGCATCACTGTTATGCCCTAATTCAGTAAGAAGATTTAGGACGTTTTTGTTTGAAAATACTTTTGAGTTCTTGTTTTTGAATTCTCTAAATTATTTTCTTGTTGTTGTCTTTGATAATGAAATATATAAATATTATTGCCATGTTTTAAAAACATAAAAATTTAAAGAAAGTATTATACAATAGTTAGAAAAATATATGATGTTTGTAACAAAATCATAAAGCAAATGCACGAACCTTTTAGCATAGATAATAAATAATAATTGTTTTAAAGAATCACAATGGCGGCTTTTTTTCGTCCATAGACTAGACGATACAATCGTCGAACTGAATTAGGTCATTATTCTCTTATTATACTATTTATTTGTTTTAGATATGTACTTCGACGTTAAAGCAAGTGTTTTTTTTTTTGCATAAGAAATTCCGACAGAATTTTATGTTTAATCGGAACATCATGTTCTAGAAATCATACCAACATTCCTTTATGCTGCTTACCTGCTTATGAACTAACGGGTAATAAAATTTCCGAGCTTTAAAAAGTTTTTGTGCTGTTGAGGGTGTTTCCAACCATGTAATTGCTAAAATTCAATTTAAAACTTCAAATTTCATAAAACTAAAAAATTTTGCACTTTGTTACAAGCATTTGCACTCAATTAATAGAAAAAAAGTTTCTTTTAAAATTTTAGCACACACATGAAAATTGTAAAAGCGTTTTTGCTGTGATCTATTTAATTGTTAATTCAACCACGCTTGGAGTTTTTCTTTGAAGTAAAAAATAAATAATTAAACTGATTAATTGTTATTAGCAAGAAAAGTGAATTGAAAAAGGTTAGAAAAATCACACCAAGAGAATAAAAATTAAATAAACGAAAAAAAAGAGATAAAAAATTTAACAGCAATACGAAGAAAAAAAAAACCAGATAAAAAATTTAAAAATTCATAAAGAAAAACAAAAGCCGCTAAAATTGAAAATAAACCACACAGCGCCATAAAAACACTCATCTATTTGAATGATTTTTATAAGAATTTTTTGGACGATTCGTCTGGCTGACTTGTGGAAACAGAGTGTAAGCCTTGACCTTAAGTCTCTTAAAAAATATATAATGTGAGAAGAGTTTTACATCTATCATGAATAGCAACTTTACTTAGGTTTTTTCTCGCATAGTTTCTGAAATTCACCAATAAAATCTTCTGTGGTTTAGTTTAAATCTTTTGTGGTTGCCTTAAGGCAAATATGTTGGATTCATTTATTTTAATATAAATCTTTCGATATCTAAGAAATTACATAATATTAAAAGAACTTGATACCTATCATGAGTAGCATGCTTTAAGGATTTTTTTCTTTCTTATTAAAACACTAGACAGAATAACTTTACTTTAATAGTTTCCAATAGTAAGCACTGAAAATCTCTGAAAATCTTCTGTGCTTGCGGTTAAATCTTTTGCGGTTGCTTATTACATTTGTTTTTCGTTTGCATTTACACTTGCCTCAAAATTTGCAAATAGTTTTATTTAAGATTTAAAAGCATTTACTGTGATTGAAAAATGAAATCCAGTAACAAAACTGCCAAGAGCTTTCAAAGCAAAAGGTTTTTTTTTGATAAGAAAATGTGAATAAGCAATAAAATTAATTTTAATCACAGTTGTGTAGGTATCTTGTAAGAAAATAAATTAAGCAATTCACAAACTTTTCCTGGAAAGAGATTCAAATTATTTTAATTCTTTGGTACCTGAACAAAAGTTAAACTAATACTTTTTTAATGACGAAAAATACAATAAAAGCAATTAGCTTTAACTTATCTGGTTGCTTTAATTAACCAGCTACAATTATTTAATTACAAACATAAAAAACTCAGATACATATTTCTTTTAATTATTCGTTAGTTCTTAATAATATGGTAGTCAAACAATCAGATATAAATGAAGACAATGATAAAAATAAAGCAGAACAATTTATGCCCTAATTCAGTAAGAAGATTTAGGACGTTTTTGTTTGAAAATGCTTCTGAGTTCTTGTCTTTGAAGTCTCTAAATTATTTTCTTCAAAAATGATTGTTGTCTTTGATAATGAAAAATAAAAATATTATTGCTATGTTTTTAAAACATAAAAATTAAATTAATGTATTATACATTAGTTTGAAAAATATATGAAAAAATATGTGTTGGATATAATGTTTAGAACAAAATCAAAAAAAAGTAAATACACGAACCTTCTAGCATAGACAATAAATAATAATCGTTTTAAAGAATAAAAAATGCTTCTTTTTTTCGTCCATAGACAAGACGATACATTCTTCGAACAGAATTAGGCCATTAAAATTATACTTAAAGTTATCTAATGTAATTAGAAAGTATTTTAGGAAACGTTTGCCAAACGTCTTGTTTTAATACAATTCAATCTTCTTCTCATTATTTTTTTCTGAAAAAATAAATTAAAGTTTTTGTTTTTTATTTCTTTTATTAACTGAAAGGAATGAAAGCAGCTTTTTCGACTATGTGTTTTTGTATACTGGTTCTTAGCATTAAGCATCAAAAAATGTATGTGGTTTTGTTTAAATCCTTTTTTTATTGATATTATACTTTATATTTTGCTTACATTTATTCAAAGCTTTTGCTGTGGCCGTCGAAACCCAACCTAAATATTAATACAGCACCAAAAATATTCCTTTATATATTAAATAAGGCAAGTTGCTTCCAGGATGTTTAATTTTTTTTTTGTTTACAGATATTTTAACAACAATGAACAGTTTGAGATCTCAACCTTTTACTCGTTTCAACTTTGCGTAATTAAAAAGCTGTCGTTTTCACTAAAAAATATTGAAAATAAAATCTGGATTTGCTCATTTTCATTATGGTTTTTTTTTCAATATAAACTCATAATCAATTTATTCTTTCTCAATATCAATATGGATTTCTCCTTCTCTATTAATTCTTTCTCAATATCAATATGGACGTTGTATACTAAATTCATACTTATAATGAAGCAATCCTTGAAATGTTTTAGAACATACGGAATTTTTATTAATGTTTGAAGCTTTGAAAAAAAAATTAATCATCATCAATATCAATTTGTATTTTCTCAATATAAATTTGGATTTATCATTATCAATTTGTATTTTCTCAATTACAAGTTAAAAAGGTGTAGTTGTAAAAAATATTTTCAACAAGCGATAATATATGTACTCGTATGTATATAAAAAGACAACATTTAGTTTATTATATATACAAAAATTTTGGAAAGCAAGAAATTCGTATGCAAATTTCGAAACTTAAAATAAAAGAAAACAAGTCTAAGCTGGTAACACTGCTGGCATTTTGCAATACCTTCATCGAATGAATCCTAAAAGTATGCAATGATTGGAAACAAATATTTACGTATGAGTGATATTTCAGCTTACCAAATTGATTATTGCTCATACGACATGGGTTTGATACATTTTTATTAAATGAGGTTTGTTTATGCGGAAAACAAATTCCGACAGCATGAATATGCGATTGCCTATAATCATTGCAAAATGTTGTAAGATATTTGATATTCTCTGGAGTAAAGAATTCAAAAACTCATTTTTAAACTGTTGAAAGAAAATTCTGATTGACTTTTCAATAAAAAGGTGTAGTTATAAAAAATATATTTTCAACAAGCGATAAAGTATATAAAAGACAAAATTTATTTTATAAAATATAAAAAAAATTATGTCTGTATATTTAAAAATTTTAAAAAAATTTTGAAAGGCAAACCAAGAAATTTTATGAAAAACCCAACACCAAATTCAATTTAAAATAAGTTTGAAATATATTAAGACTTAAAATTTAAAAACAAAAAAAGTTCTGAATTTAATACCCTGTTTCCAATGATTGCTTTTTATATACCTTTTCTTTTCAAGTCGACCATCTGGGTTTTGGAAACAACCTGTGAAGTTTTGTGTGTTTTCATTTTACAGGTCTCATTTTGGCAATTTGTTGGTACATGCAGCAGTCTTTGGAACAATCAGCCACCCAGTTAACAATTAAACAGCAATGCTAGCTTCAAAACATGTTTGTTAATTTTTTTTTTTGCATACATATTATGTTATTCATTACATCCTTATACCAAACTTAAATATTTGTACTAATTTTGTTACATAATTTTTTTATATTAATAATATATTTTGTATCGAAATGTGTTCTTGCACTATAAATATAAGACAAGTGTCTTGTTGTACAGGAAATGAAAAAATTAATAAATAAATAAATGAAATAAATAATTTCTAGCATTGAGCCCCAACAAAGATTATAATATTGATACATTTGAAATACTTGTAGTAAATGCCATAACAGCTTTCACTCTGAATAAAATTTTTTTGCAGTAAAAAATATAAGAAAACGTATCAGAAAACAATTTATTTTATAAAGAAGCCAATTGGAGTATGTTTTAATTTTTAATTTACACTTTTTGTGGTTAAAATTAAAATGAAAATATATACATATAAATTCCGAAACTAAAAATAAGAAAAAAAAAAATAAAATCTAAGCTGGTAACACTGCTGGCATTTTGCAATACCTTCATTGAATGAATCCTAAAAGTATGCAATGGCTTGTACAAATCTTTACGTATGAGTGATATTTCAGCTTATCAAATTTATTATTGCTCATGGGTTTGATAAATTGTTATAAAATGAGGTTTTTTTTTTGCGGAAAACAAATTCCGACAGCATGAATACGTGATTGCCTATAATCATTACACAAAGTTGTAAAATATTTCTTATTCTCTGGAGCAAAGAATTCAATAAATCATTTTTGAACTGTTGAAAGAAAATTCTGATTGACTTTTCAATTATTTACAATCTGTTTCTTAAGCTCAGCTCAGACAATTGAAGGATGACGTTGAGAGTTTAAAATAAAATGAGAGTAATTCATATTAATATACTGACTTTTACATTTAAAACATTATTGACTGATTTTGACTACTAGAGTTAAATCGATGTTTAACGAAATGTATTAAGAATGATGTGGAATTTCTACTACGTAGTTGTTATGTTATTATGTGTGCCCTCACAAAGTGATTTCCTCGCAGTAGTTTAAATTAAAAAAAAACAATAAAAAATATAGAGAAAAAGGCATACAAAATTGAAGACATTGGTTAGTAGGAGAAAAAATATTTGCTTTTTACATAAGAATTTGTTTTAAGACCCAAAATTCTTAGTTTTATATTTACTAATATCCAGAATGTTTTGTTTAAAAAAATTTTTCAAGTAAAAATCAAATACATCTATCCATTGTTATTCTTTTTTTTTCGAGGAAATAACTAAAAATAAGATTTTAGTTACAAGCTCTTGAAAATTGTAATCAAATCCATTTAATAAATTGTTTTTATTAGGAAAGTTTTTGATTTTCCTAATAATTTTTTCCATCTAAATCATATACAAAACATTAAATTATTTAATGCTTATGTTTGCAATATATTTTACAGATTTGAAGCGTAAATCATTGTTAAATAAACAAACGTCATTATGTGTGCCCTCACAGAGAGATGGCCTAGCAGCAGTTGAAATAGAAAAACTCATACGAATGAACTACTTAGAAAAAAATGTGTATAAGCTTGAAGATTTTAATGTATTTTCAAAGAAATAACTAAAAAAAAAGATTTTAGTAACAATCTTTCGCAAAATAATCGATTACAAATCAATTCCTTTTAATAAATTGTTTTCATTGTTTTAAGGAAAGCTTTAAATTTTCATAATATATTTTTTCCATCTTAATCATAAATAAAACATAAACCTACGAGTATTTAGTATGTATGTTTGCTATACATTTTACAGTTTTAAACTTAAATCAAACGATGAATTACATTAAATACATATCGTGCCATAACCGCCAAAAAAATTAAGCAACATAATTTTCGAACTTAATTTTTTGACCAAAATCGATTATTTGCGATCATAAATAGTCGATTTTCGTCAAAATAACGAAGTCCAAAAAATGTGTCGCTTAAGCTATTTTAGCGGTTATGGCTCGATATGATGAATTTTTCCATGAAATATGTATATCAACAGGAGGTTCTGACCAGAAAAGCAATGCAGAGATTCATGTTAAGTAATTTTTTTATATGTGAGTGTCCTACACTCGAGAATAAAAAGAAATTTTAACAAAACAAAAGAAAATTTTTATTTCACAAAGGAGAAATAACAAAAAAAGAACAATTATCATTATCATTTGTTTCTGGAGCTATGCTCTTTATGGCACGATACAGGAGTTAAAACGTGATTTTCGTAACAAAAATAATCGACACTATTACAGTTATAAATTTATTTTTGTTTTAGTTTCGTTCTTTTCATTTTGTTTTGTTTCGTTCTCTGAAGTGAGTGAATCAAAACAGTTTATTTTTGTATTGTTTTTGCACAAATCAGAGAACGAAGCCGGGTTAACAGCCACCGCCGACCACAAACAATGCATTAATTTAATCGTGCGCTGCTAGAAAATAAAATAATGGGAAATACGTAAATGGAAATGTTTTGAAATATTTTTGGCGAATTTGAAATCATCAAATCTATGGCAATAAGGGAAAAGTGCTTAAGTCATATTTTACTTTTTTGCAGGAAAGCACTTTTAAGTGTTCAAATCGATTTCCAAATTTATTTCTTTTACAGTTAAATTGGGAAATTCTTTGTTAACCATTATTTTTTTAAGCTAACAGCATTCTGCACACTATAAGTAATAGATTTAAGTTGAAATGTACCAAAGTATAACCTTAATTAAGCTTTTATTTCAAATGAGATTGTAAGTCTAAAAGAGATAAGTCGCAAGTCATAGTGCTATAACTTTTTGAACAATCACAAAAATTAATTGAGATTTTGAGCAGGGGTACTTTCGAATATGCAGATTACGGAGGTACTATTAACTCGAAATCAGCTTAAGTCGACGCTCTTTTTCCTTTTTGCCAGAGATATAATATAATTTTATTGCATTGTTATTTCAGATATGAAATTTTTTTGATATAGCTACGTAGCATAGCTCTAACCAAGTTTTCTAAGACACCTCTCTGCTTTTTATTTTATTTTTCCTTAAAAAAATCATTTTTACTGCCAACTTTTAAGTTAAATAATTTTGAAAACCTGTTTGTTTTGGTGCACAATCAAAATGCAAAATATTTGATGCAAGCTATTAGCCAAGAGAGAGTTTTTTGCAAACAATTTTATGAAATTTCATGAGAATTAATTAATTGCTTTATTTTCAACTGTTTAAAAATGATTTATGGAACAAGAAAACTCTAAACTTGAAGGAATGACAATTAATTTTTCATTAAATTTTGGGTAGTGTAGTGTGTAGCGCAATGCGTGTTCCTATTACACAAACATTGCTTTTAAAATTTTCATTTATCATCAATTTGTCGCACCCAAGACGTTTGAATAATGTTTAAAGCGTTTTAAGCTGCAAGATAATTCATGCGTAAAGATTTGTGTATAAAACGTTGCATACTTTTGGGAAAACTTACAACAAATACCAACAAAGCCCGTATAAATATAAAAAATTAATTGATTTTAATAGCTGTTGTTGTTATTTACATTTATTTTCTTTTACATACTCTTACAACTACAATTTGAAGCTGAAAAAAAGTCAGCCAATGTAGCAATGGTAAAGTAAGAAAATAAAAAACAAACATGTTGATTATTGAGTTCTTGTTTCAACTTTGTTATTTGTTGTTAGGCTTCTCATTTGTTTAAATGAAAGTTTATAACATAATAACTCTAGTTGTTCTAAGAAATTTGGGTAAAGGTTCCCTGATGATCTGCATTAGCAACAGTGAAATGCGCATAGGATCCAGCTAAACCCCTCAATAATCAATTTCAATGTATTTTTAATAAAAAAATATTTTACTTAATAAGTAAAATAATAATTTGGGATTATTAGTGCGTTTAAAAATTTTAAACTTAAATTTTAACAATTCCCATAAAAACACTAATTAATTGATTTTAGTTGGGAAAAGGATTTTAAAACAAACTTCCGATGGAAAAAGCTATTTTGAAAATCTTTAGGGGCTAATTTTGTAAAACGCAACGCCATGCGTTGACAAATTTTATATAGAAAAAAATTTTAATTACAAAAACAATACTACATACAAAATTTGTCAACGCTAAGCGTTGTGTTTTACAAAATTAGGCCTTTAGTAAATACAAAAAAAAAAATCTCATTCCCTAGGAATTAGTAAGAAGTAAAAACAATCTATAATAATGAATAGAAGATTCATGGAATATTTGGAAAAAACTAAGAAATATGATTAAAAAATATTTTTACTAATTGGTGTGTGACTTTCTGAATGAAACTCAGGCTTTTAGATAAAAAATTATTTCAGTTTACATCATACTCTTCTTTGAGCTTCTGACACTTTGTCTAATGTTTTTTAAATTTGTTTATCCTTTCCAATATATAAGATTTGTCATCAAAGCAGGCAGATGCTTGTGAGATGATTTCACATGATGATGATTTCGTTGGAGTAATTTTTTCAAGTCTTGTGGCCAATTTGGTTAATTTATATGCACTCAACTATTTTTAATTTTTAACAAACACAAGCTACAAACCTACTTTGGCTTAAATGCATAAACTCGAAGAGCCTGCGGCAGGAGTCGAACCTGGAACCAGCCGTCTACTACTACTACTCTTTATTGCAGTGAGCCAACGCAAATCAATACGTTGGGCCGATAGTAAGATCCAGGCTTTAAAATAAAGCATTAATATGTCCTTTTTTAAAGGACATAATAATAATTTTATATTTATTAAAACTTCTAATAAAAATTAAAAAAAAGCATTTGCTTTTAAGTAGAAAATTTAGAAAAATGAATGTCTTAATTCAGTAAGAAGATTTAGAACGTTTTTGGTTGAAAATTCATTTGAGTTCCTATTTTTGAATTCTCTAAATTATTTTCTTCAAAAATGGTTGCTGTCTTTGATAATGAAAAATACAAATATTATTGCCATGTTTTTAAAACATAAAAATTCAATTAAAGTATTATACAATAGTTTGAAAAATACAGGAAAAAATATGTGTTGGATATAATGTTTGGAACAAAATCATAAAGCAAATACACGAACCTTCTAGCATAGACAATAAATAATAATCGTTTTAAAGAATAAAAACTTCTTTTTTTCGTCCATAGACAAAACGATACAATCGTCAAACAGAATTAGGGCATAATTTTCTTAAACAAATTCCTATGCAAATGTGTTTTTCAATAAATTCGTTCATTGGTATTACACAAATCCCAGAAAAAAATGATTTACGTGCTTAGGATCACTATGGCCATAATTTTTCCTGTATTATTATGCTCATAATTTAGTAATAAGCTTAATATTAACATAAACATAAACAAAGAAAAAAGAAAAGATAAAGAGTTTGTAAAAGATTTATGTCTCTATTAAATAACATAGGAAAAACATAACTATATAAAAAACTTCCTGACAAGTGATTTAAGCTAACTTTCTTATATAAACAACATTTTTATAACTCCCAAAGAACTGTTTGAAAGTCACATCCTACGCTATACTTTAAACGACTTTATAACGAAATCAATAAAAATATAACTAAAGTAGTGCTGTAATCTTTAGGAGCTGCTAAGCTCGTTGATTTTGGGTATTTTTTTTTCTTTTTGTTTCTTTTACAGTTTGAATAACTTCTTTTCTTTTCACTGCATCATATGGAAAAGCTGTTTAGTGAACATAAAATATTGAAAGGGTGTAAAAAGAGTGTAATTTAATTTTTCAACCCGCATATGAGCACATATGTATGTGTCCTTAATTATGAAAGTGGTCTAAGTCATATATTTCGTTGCTCGAGATATTTATTATATTACCTTTGAACAAATTAACAAATATTTTTATATTATGCAACATTTTAATTTAAAGTTGTAGTAGTATCGATTAATATAAATTTATTTAATATTTATTAAAGTTTTTTTAAGATTTATTTAATATTTCGAAGCAAAAATCCATATGCCTTAGACCACTTTCATAATTAAGGGTACATATGTATGTACGCATGTGATACATATACAAACAAACACAGAAAAAAATATTCCTGCATTAAACAATTTTAATTGAAAATAAAACTAAAATTCAATTAAAATAGTATTTAAGTTAATTACACTTTTGCTTAAACTTTTAATTAATTACAAAGTTTAATTGACTCAATTTCATTTTTTTTATTGATTTTTGGTTTTATTTTCAATTAAAGTTGTTTATTGCAGGAATATTTTATTTTTAAACAAAAGTTTAATTGACTGAGTAACATTTTTAATTGGATTTTGGTTTTATTTTCAATTAAAGTTGTTTATTGCAGGAATATTTTTTTCTGTGTATGTTATGCTTATTAAATTTAAACTTTATATGAGAAAAGATGTTTATATATACTCGTATATGTATTATATTCTACAAAACACTTTCATAGCACAAAATTCATCAAAATCGTTTTTAATAAACCATTTTACTGCATAAAAATTCAGTGCAATTTTAGTCCAGTTCAAGTGAAACACTTATAAAGTTTGATTTAGAAAATAAGCTAACAAACGGAGCTTTAAGAAACTCAATGATTTTTCGACATCCAATATTTTTTTAAGAAACAATTGCAACACGTAGTATACCACAGTTATTTCGACAAAGAGTCTTTCTTAGAATAGAAAAAAATATACTCTTTTGCAAACATTTTTCAAAAGAAATAGCATACGGGAATTCTTTTGCTACATCGCATTATAATTTACTGAGAGCTGTTTGTAATGAAAATAGACATTATCTAGCATTTATTATAGCAGTTCTTTTACATTATTATTCGTTGCTTATTGATCATGCACATGCATGAAATCTCTGAAGAAATCGGGTATATGAGTTCTGACTGCCTTTGTTTTTTAGGGCAGTGTTGCAGCATCTCTCATATCAGGTCAGTGAGGCGCATAACATTTTAAAAAATATCTTATTGATTATTTTACTTCGACGATAAATCGGGGAAGTTCATAATACTATTATGCCCTAATGCAGTAAGAGGATTTAGGACGTTTTTGTTTGAAAATACTTTTGAATTTTTGTTTTTGAATTCTCTAAAAAAAAATACAAATATTATTGCCATGTTTTTAAAACAGAAAAATTAAATTAAAGTATTATACAACAGTTTGTAAAATATTTGAAAAAATATGTGTTGGATATAATGTTTGGAATACAAATATAAAGCAAATACACGAACCTTCTAGCATAGACAATAAATAATAATTGTTTTAAAGAATCACAACTACGGCTTTTTGTCGTCCATAGACAAGACGAAACAATTGTCGAACAGAATTAGGGCATTATTTTATTTATTTCTTGGAGAATTTTCGGTTTTGTAGTCAACGAGCTTCCCACTTCAACTAACGTTGTAAAATGAAAAGTAAAATAATGCCTCTCAACTGTGTAATAATCTAATGCCCTAATTCTGTTCGACGATTGTATCGTCTTATCTATGGACGAAAAAAAGCCGCCATTGTGATTCTTTAAAACAATTTTTATTTATTGTCTATGCTGGAAGGTTCTTGTATTTGCTTTATCATTTTGTTCCAAACATTATATCCAACACATAGTTTTTCATATATTTTTCAAAATATTCTATAATACTTTAATTTAATTTATATATTTTAAAAACAGAAATAATATTTTTATTCATTATCAAAGACAACAACCATTTTTGAAGAAAATAATTTAGTGAGTTCAAAAACAAGAACTCAAAAACAAGAATTCATTTTCAAACAAAAACGTCCTAGATCTTCTTACTGAATTAGGGCATAAGTGTAAAAGTATGTATTAAAATTTTTAACTTTAGGGAAGAGATAAATAAGTCTACAGTCTCCATGATTATACAGCTTCATTTAAAATAATTGTAAAAAGAATATTGGCTTCTTAGGACCTTTGAAGCCGTTTTCATATTTTTGTTTTCTGAAAAACATGTTTTGATAAAAACACAAAAGCATTTTTTCACTACCCACAGCAACAATAAGGCAATCATATGTTCATGTATTCTTTCAAATTATACTGGTATTATTATAAAAATAAGACACGTGGGCAATTATAAGAACTACGACTTGAAAAATATCTACTTAAGCTGCTCATTACTGGCACGTTTGTATCGATTAAATCATGCTGGATTAATGATTTGCGTATTTTGTGTTATTTTTGCACAAAAATATTAGTCGCCACCAATAGAGATGACTTACATATACTGGGAAAGATAACAAACTATATAAATAATAGTGATGGTCGTTGTTTGGATTTGTGTTTATTATAATTTTTTTTTTGATACAAGAGAACACTAGAACCAGTAAAATTTATAAGAAAATGTATTTAAAAGGCAATATAGTTTTAGCTACTCGTATTATAGAAAAAATTATAAAGTAATTTAAAATAACATGCAATGTATTTATAATTTTTACTTTAAAATGATGAAATTTTTAAAGTAAACTCATAATTTTTATTATTATTATTTATAAAAAAAAGCTAAAAACTGCGAAGCATTTTGGCAGGATGTGAGCCCTCAACCGCTGCACCAAAATGTATGGTAATCACTGAAAAACGAGTTAGGCCGTTTCTACTTGAGATATTCGATATGTATCTAAATGTGCTCGAGAGAATTTTTAACTTGAAATCTTTTTTTTTTCTTCTTATATTTTAAATACATAATTTATGCTTCATTATTTATATTTTGTATTAAGGAAATATATATACGTGAAATAAAATAAATCTTTTTTAATCTTGATTAATTTCCATTCATTACCTAACGTTTAAATGTAAATACATCAAATTAAGTGCCATAGTAAAGTTCCTAGTTATTTGGAGTTCGTAAAATATATATAAAAATAATGATAGTGATTAATAAAACAAGTTATAAAAAATTAACATAATTATTTTATACGTATGAGATTTCTAAGGCCGCACAAATGCTGATAATAAGTTTGTTGTCAGACATCTTAACGAAATTACTTTTTAAGGATATTACGAGAGATTTTAATGGAAACATAATAATTTGAGCCACTAAAGCTGTGGCCGTCCAACTTCATAGCGTTTGTGTGGATTCACTGTGTGCTTTTCCGCATCTTAGGTTAGGTTAGATTAGGAAGGGTGATGCTATACCGCACCTCCACTCGGAGACCCAATTGGATCCATTGTGATTTCCTTCTGTTGCCCATTACTAGTAATATTCACCCCTCCTATTTATAGCCAGAAGTGACCCTATTATCCATCATTATCCCGCTGATGAAGCCCTCGACGTCCTCTAGTTTACACTTCCCGATATCAGTAATGCTTTCATGGAAACGTCTGCTCAGCCATCTAAGCCTATGACGTTGCAGTTTCGCGCAGTGACAGATAATATGTTCAATGGTTTCTGGTTCCTCTTCATCCCCGCACATCCTACAAAAATCCGGAGTGCCACTTTCCCAAATGCTGTGTAGTGTACCTCATTTACTGTAATACACTGTATTATAATATAATTGCATTGCAACACAGTTCATTTGTAATAATTAACAAAACGCTTACTTTATTAAATTTAAATGACACACTTTTGTTTTCATTATAAAATTATGCTGGTCAGCAAAAGTAAAGACATAAAGAAAAACAAAAATAATAAAATGTAAAATAGTATATAAGTAGAGTTAAACATTCAATAAATCAGACTTTAATTTCTAAACGCAAACCGGCAATAACTTGCCTAGTTTATTTATTGAATTCTCAATTTTCTGGCAGTTCCTTTGAACGCCTAGTTATAAGCTGGACCCCCTGTACAGCTGTATAAAAATAATAATTGGGCTATAGGACTTCACAAACACACTACTGCATACTAGTTACACATCCTGCGTTCAACCTTTACATGGCGATCCTGCGTTCAACCTTTGCAGCTGGTTCTTGCTCTGAGCGAGCAGTGACCTGTCAACGCGCCTATTATGATTCGCATCGCCTTCCTATCCATCCATGTCCAGTAGCAGTTTGGATCTTCCTGAGTCAAGTCTCCCTACTTCGAAATGAACTGTTGGTCCTGCTTTCTATCCAATTACTGAATTCCTTATAGTAATGACTTATCGGCAATTTCACCCATCTGTCCGTCATTCTCTTATCTAATGCCTACCCTATTTTTACCAGCTCATCGGCCGTTTCATTTCCCTCAACACTGCTGTGACCAGGAAGCCAACATAGTCTAACACTATATTTATCCATAAGCAAGTTGAGTGCTTTCCTACAGTCAGTAACAAGTTTCGATTTGACATTGTGTCCCTTCAAAGCTTTTAGCGCTGCCTGGCTGTCGACATAAAAGGTTACCTTCTCACCTTCAGCTACATTCCTGGCCACCAGCTCCGTGGCCCTAAATATCGCCAAGATCTCAGCATGGAAAAACCTATCGGATTTGACCCAATAGTCCCTATCCGGAATTACGATTAAGGGTGTTGTACTAAAATCGATTTCACCGACCTTATAGTACGTAAACCCAGGGGTTACGGATTCCTGATCACCAAACCCGATTTCATTTAACATTGATGTGTAACCTGTTGTTAGTCTAAGGAGACTTCTAGTCGCCGTTCGCACCACAAAGTCCTCTATTGGAAGTAGATGAAGAATGACGTCCATGGCAGCCTGAGGTGTGCTCCTCTGAGCCCATCGAGGCACATCTCTGAACCTTAGTTAGTAGTTTCCTGTGACTTTCCTTCCTCAACACCTTCCACCATACCACACAGTCATAGGAAATAACCGGCCTGACAACCGATGTATAAATCCAGTTTACTACCTTCAGTGGCAGAAGCCAGTTCCTTTATTTTTCTGGCATATACTAAAATTTTTTAATTATTCTTCGCCGAAGAAAAGCACAGAAAAGGTATACTGGGTTCATTTTGCTTTTACAATTTCATATTGAGGCCGCCTAATAGAGAATTGCCTTGTTCGATATCCCCAGTATGAATTTTTCAAAGCAAATTAAGAGGAGTCTACCTTATATGAATATGTCCTGAAAAAGCTTAAGTAATTTTAGAAATTTTTAAATGTTATTTTTGTTTTCCATTTACACACATAATTTTTCATTATGAGGCATTTTATAATGTCTGGCCCTAACAACTAACACTTGTAATCAAATACTTATTGCTGATTTATTTGATATATTTTTGGTCATAATAAATAATAAGTGAAAAAAAAGAAACATTTTCATAAAATAAAGTTTCGACTGACAGCGATTTATTAATATGCTCATCATGTACACATCGAAAATTTCACACCTATTTTTGTACTATTTCGAAATTTGTTCACCGTGCACGTACACACATACTTATACGTATTCTGTATGAATTGTTACACAAACCTCTTATAACATTTCACGTTCAAGCAAAGTGTGCAGACGCACTACTATAAAATAACTCACTTGTCAGGACTCAAAGCTACAAATAATTTTATATGTAATTGTGTTTGCTGTGCAGTTTTTTGTTTTGTTTTATTTTGCATTTTCTGTTTTATTACACACAATATAAACAGATATCATTACGCTTTAAAAGGATGAGTATAAGGACTCATTTATGGCTCTCCGGCAATCATCTACAGACTTATAAAATACATACATGTGTATGTGTTTCCCACTCTGCCCGAACATTGGTTCTATTTGCTGGATTTACTAGTGTGCAAATGATAATAAAAATAAAATTATGGTTGCACATTAATTACCATCGTAAATGTATTACTTAAATGTTATAAATCAGGCTTGTAGGATTGTTTGTTTATTTTTGGCTTAACTCCCCGTGCAATTTTACGTTGAGGGGTAAGAAAAAAATATAGAAAAAATTTTTATTTGACGAGTGTAAAGAAGTGAATAAAAACATTTTATCTAAATTTTGACAATGAAACCTGGTTTTTTTTCTTCTGCAATATCCATCTCAGCAATCTTATGCCTTTCAAGGCTTAATATGTTCTGCTAAGTGGCCGGTTGGAAGAGATAGCGACCACAGGTAGAATTGTTTTACACAAAGACTTTGTAGTAGTTCAAATTCGGTTGCAGTGGAATTCGATTTTAACGAACTCCAAGGGTCCTGGCAATTTTTTTTTTTTTTTGATTATCTTTTAATTTTATTGATAGAATAAATATCCGAAATAAAACGAATAAAACGAAGAGTAAAATTTCAGGCGGAAAATTGTTACCACAAAATTTTGTTCACGTGAACATATGGCAACTTCGAAAAATATTTCCCCTGTCATAAATGATATTTTCATGGGAATTTATTTCCCATTTTAGTAATCTTTTATTCACTTTGATTTGAAGCGGCAAACTGTTCAAATTAAAATGTATATATCGTTAGCTGAAGCGTAAAATCACGTAAGTCCTAGTTTACACTATGCAAGTCTTATTGCTAAGCTAATTAGTTTGTTTGATGAGCGCGACGAGGGGAACAGAAAAGTTTCTTTTCCCCTCGACTCTCTCATCAAACAAACTAATCAGCTTAGCAATAAGACTTGCATAGTGTAAACTAGGACTAACTATTATTTTTTAAATATTTATAGGAGAGAAAAAAAGCTAAACTAAAGTAAAGTTTCTTTAGTTATATTTTTAGTTCGGTTGATTATTATGTTGAAGTTTTGAAAACTTGTAAGGACATAGCTACGGTTTTCATGAATAACAATATATGTTATATATTTCTCATTTCGAGTTTGTGATGTTAAATTTTTATATTTTAAATGTTTTTTAAAAAGATCTAAGAAGTTTTTTTTTTAAATATGGACGTATGTAAATAATTTTTTTAACATAGACTATTTTCAAACGAAGGTCACTCCTTTAAACAGAAAGAAAAAAAAGAAAGGGTTTTGTAATTTTTGCTTATTACAACTAAGAACAAATATAATTAATTATTTATACGGGCATTCCCATCTTTGCATTCCTTGTGAATATGTAAGTTAACTTTTGAATTCGCCGGTTTTGTTCGTTAATTTTTTCTTTTTTTTTTGCGATTAGTGATTACATTCTAAATCTTACCATGAGAGAAAGAAGTCGTCCTGCGGCTCCTGCATTCCACTTTTTTATAAGTATTTTTACTAATATAAATTGTAATTGATTTGAATTGAATAAAACCCTAAATATGTAAGTACTGAATTGAAAGAATATAAGTCGTGTTATGAAAAAAGTGATCCAGGTATCACGTCCTGCCCTTCATTCAAGTGTGCCTGCTTATCAGAGAGGCAACTTAAACCCTCATCTCCTCAGGAATCCCCTACTGTTCCTTCTTTCCCTGAAACACACACCTCCATGTACTTTCCCAAGTTCAAGTGATGCTTTTGTTAAAAATTTAAATGAATTAAAAAGTTTAAAGTTTAGTTGTGCCAATTAAACTTTTAATTGATATTTATTTTTGGACATACTTCAATTAAAGGTGTTGATAATATAGATATTTTTTTTGCGTATAAAAAAAAACAATTCTTGAAAATATTGCCATGAAAAATTCAGATTTAATATGATTTTTTCATGTTAATATTTTTTTTTAAATAATTTTTTAAAATTTTTCCATTTACAGTTTTGATAATGTCAGACCTTTCGAATGCGAATATTAGATGTTTACTCACAGTTTTTCTTTTTGTTGCTTTAGACTTTCATGGGTTTTCTTCTCAGCTATGTTTAAAGGCCTAATTGTATAAAACACTTCACTTAGTGAGCTTAGCTGTCACTTGGTGAGGTGAAGCTTTGAAATACATAATATTAAATGTTTCTGTGTTTTTTTTTTATATATTATGAAAGCTAAGCCAAAGATAATTCATATAAGTTATACTCGGCTCAATGCGCTGCGAAAAATCCATACCTTTGATGTCAGTTGAGAACACCTAATTTGCATTAGCCTTGGTCAAAGCAATGCCTTAATTTTCTGCGAATTTCTGCATACTAAGAAATTTTTTTTTTCGAGTATTTTGTACCCCAAAGTCCTAAGTGATTGTTAAAAAAAAATTTGTTTAAAGAAAAAGCAAATCTAGTGCATTTAAAAAGCTCTGCTTAGGATGTCTGAAATAATGTGCGTATTGATCTCTTGACAATAAAGGTTTGCCATTTTTCTTTGTATTCAATCATTCTTTAATATTCCCCTTCCTTCAAATCATTGTTTTTATAAATATCTATTTGAAACAACAATACTGTGACAACTGCGGAAGTTTTTATTTCACTTGCAATATCAAATAGGAGGAATTATTTTCACATTAAACATAAACTGTTGTTCTTAAAGAAAAAAAGGAAAATGAAAAGAAAACAAATTTATACAACTAAAATACGACTTTGTTGATAGAGCTTTTGTCGCTTGATATGTTTTTAAAAATTTTTTTCTTTTGCTAAATATGTGTAATTTAATGAAATTGTTAAGTTAATGTAACATTACGCTACCAAAAATCAACACTCACATATTTATCTCACACAAGGGTATAAATTTGTACATAAGTGTTTATACATACTTTAATTTATTGTATATTTGGTGAGTTTAATATTAAAAACATCCGCATGTCGCCAGTTTTATTGATGTGCCGGAAAGTGTTTGCTGTAAAGTGTGTGTGTGTGTGTGTGTGTGTACACAAGTAGGAAAGATAAAATATTTCAAAAAAAGTAACATAGCAAACATATTTGTAATGTTTTGCGTTCTTATTTAAAACTAAGCATACTAATAATAGAATAGGTTTTACATATTTTTAAAAGAAATTTGTTGAAGTGTTTCAAAAATAAATTTAAATATAACAAATGCAATAAAAAAATTTTTGGAATTGGTTAACTTTGCAGTCCATTCCTGAAACTTCCAGCCAGCTCTTAAGTTCAAATAAAATTAATAAGTATTTTTTTTCGCAAATATTCGATATCTCTAGAACTATTTTACAGATTTGGGTAAAATTTACAGCATCCGATAGTATAAAAAGTACTTTTAAAGTTATAAGCAAACAAATGATTTTTATTCAAATTATACGTTTTTTTTGAGGCTTAGAGCTGATTAGATTTTAAGTTGATCACCTTAGTAGTTTAAGAAAAATGAAATGAAAGTTTTATTTTCGACAATTTTCAAAATCTGCCGAACCGAATCGATACACAATCTTACGACATTTAATGCGGCAAATTTGCTCCAATTAGTTGAAAAGCCCTTAAGTCTTGAGATACACACACAATTACACATACATAAAATCTATCCGAGCACCACAAAACTTCCATGTATGATGAAAACTTAATTTGTTTAAAATTAGTACTTCCCATAGCAGGAAATAAAAACAAAATATAAAACACTAACAGCTCTGCTTTTGCAGGTTTTTTTAAAGCAGCATTGCAGCGCCTCTGGTGTTAATGAGGCACATGATATTTTCGAAGCTTTGCTTCGCAGCCATTTTATTGTTATTTAACTTCTCCATTGATACTGCTACACAGCACAAATTCCTATTAGGATTAGTATTCCTATACCCGGTATAGTTCAGCGACCAGTGACTATGTCTTCATCACTTGAACTTTCCTACAACAACTGCCACATAGAGATATTGATAAACATCAGAAAAATCGTCGCTGTTTTAAATAACTGACCTAACTGACATTTTGTAAATTTTACAGGAGAGTAGCTTTTATGATTGTTTTCTACATATATTCTGAAATATGTTTACTGTTATAAGCTCGACAGTAATGTTTACAGTCATAAAAATTGTGGACAAGGTCTATTATGACTCATAAAGTCTAATAGTGGACTTAACTAATTTTTCAAAATGATGTCAGTTAGGTCAGTTAGTTAAAACAGCGACGAAATGTGTGGTTTTCTTATTTAATGGCTTTGTCGCTGATATCACTTGAATCCAGGATCTTCAGTTTTGTAGTCAATGTACGTACTAACTACATCAGCCAACGCCACCCTAACAAAGTAGTGCTGTGCAGAACAAGTAACTTTTAAAAAAGGACCTTTCTTAAAAAGGAGTTTTAAAAAAAGCTCCTTTTATAAAAATTTTATTAAAAACATACTTTTTGTAAAAAGTACATTTTACAGAAAGTACCTTTTTTAGAAGAAACCTTTTGTAAAAAGTACCTAATGTAAAAAGTACCTTTTGTAAAAAGTACCTTTTGTAAATAGTGAGTTTTGCTATAAGTACCTTTTGTAAAAATTTACTTTACCTCTGTAAAAAGTATCTTTTGCAGAAAGTACATATTGTAAAAAGTGACTTTTGCTAAAAGTACCTTTTTAGGGTTTCGTACACCAAAGGTGAAAAAAGAACCCTATTGTTTTCGCTACGCTGTCCGTCTGTCCGTCACAGGGTATTTTCTCGAGAACCGTAAGAGCTACGGACCTGAAATTCGTACACAGTGTGTAGACCCTTGGCCGCTACACCAACAACAAATACATGAGAGTTGGAAATTAAAGGGTGTGCCAAAACGGGCAACGAAAAATTTTAAAATCTTATGTAATATATATACAATTGTATGTATATGCACTTGAAATGTGTAAAGTTAGTGTATTTTTATACAGACTACAACAATTAACACTAAAGCTTAAAAAGTTTTAATTAAAGGTTGTACCATTAGTTAATGTAATCTTGACTATGTAATTTTGATAACTTGCTGTATCTTGGAAACCGTAAGAGCAAACTTCTTGAAATTTTCAAAAACGGTAAAACAAAAAAATCTCAAAATTATAAAATCGCCAAACCGAAAAAAAATCGCCAAAATCAAAAAAAAAATCGCCAAAACGAAAAAAGCACCAAATTAAAAAATTTTTAAATCGAAAATAAATCGCGAAAAACCGTTAAAATCGTCAAAATGAAAAAATCGCCAAAATGAAAAAAATCGCCAAAATGAAAAAATTGCCAAAATGAAAAAAATCGCCAAAATGAAAAAAACCGCCAAAATGAAAAAAAAATCGCCAAAATGAAAAAAATCGCCAATATTAAAAAAAATCGCCAATATTAAACAAATCGCCAAAACGAGAAAAAAGCGAAAAATAAACAAAAAAAATTATTTCAGCTGAAAAAACGTAAAAAACACTATTAAAAAAATGCTAAAAGCCCAACGTACGGAACCCTTCGTGCGCGAGTCAAAGTCGCACTTTACTGAATTTTTTAAAAAGTTTCTTTTGCTAAAAGTACCTGCATTAAAAGTACGTTTGGTAAGAAATGACTTTTACTAAAAGTCCTTTTTTTAAAAAGACTTTTTGTACAAAATACCTTTAGTAAATAGTATTACAAAAACATGTTTTATTAAAAGTACCTTTTTAGAGAAGTGCCTTTTAAAAGAAGTACCTTTTGTAAAATATACTTTTTATTAAAAGTACAACCTTTTGATAAGAGTACTTTTGGTAAAAAGAGTATCTTAACTGTAAAGCAACTTTGTAAGAAGTAGCTTTTTTATGGAAACTATTTTTGGCAAATAGTATCTTTTAAGACAAACCTGAATAAGTACAAAAAGGTACATTTTAGTCAAAAAGCTTAAGAAAAGTATTGTTCAGAAAAAAGCTTAGAAAAATTTCAAGAATATAAAGACTATCTTTTAATAAGAATCTTAAGCTTAAATGCTTTTTATTAATAAGATTTAAAAAAGTACTTTTTCAACTAAGTATCTTTTAAAGAAGGCGTATTTGATAAAATATTTGTTTTTAATGAACGTACTTTTTAAAATAACTACCTTTTTGAAATACGAAGCGTTTGAGTTAAATAGGTATCTTTTGAAACAGTAACTTGGAAAAAGATCCTCTTTGAAAAGATTTTTTTTTGAAAAACTACCCTTAGAGAAATACTTTTTTAAAGAGATACCTCTTAAAATAGTTGGTGTTTAAATTACATTTTCGAAAAAAATAAATATAGCTTTATATTGTAGCATTTTAATACAATACCATCTAAAAGTATTTTGCAAATTTTAAATAGTACATTCTAATAAAATATCTGTCAAATGCGCGGTTTAAGATTTACCTTAGGATTTTATTATTTTTTTCAGTTCTTATAGATAATTATAAAAATTATTTTATTTTAACTAACAAATATTACAATAGCTAAAATATTTGTTTGCTGGCTTATTTTCTTTGGGAGTATAACACTCATATTTTATGTATAAGAGTTCAGGAAAGTGTGTGGTGTAGTGGCAATTATGGCTTTTTTTATGTGTACAGCGTATATTAAATACAAAAGTATTAAGGCTTATTCTTGTTCAAATTACCAAAAATATAAATATAGACCAAGCTATCAAGACAAATCAGTAGGACTGTCAGCACGCAAAGTAGAGGAGTGTCTTCTATTATCAAATAAGTTGATTAGTTTCATTTTATTGAAAAGAAATTTAAGGTCAAATTTCCCAGCAAAAAATTTCAAAAACTTTCTGGTGGAAGCTCTTCGCTACTTAATGGATTAACAACTTAATGATTTTAACAAGGCGTGATACTAAAATAATCGATTCTTGAGAAGTACTTACTTTTTCTTATTTGGCAACATGTTCACGTAATCTATTAAATGTAAAAAAATCATTCTCCTCATTTATCAACTTGTACATAATTTTTTCAATTCTTATGTAATGGGATTTGTAAGCGAGTAATGAAATTTGGCAATCAGAAAAGTAAGTCATTACATGGCAAGTAGTTCTGCTGATAATGTGTAATTTTTTGCGGGGTTGTTAAGCTAAACAGCAAAAAAATCAGTAGTTTTGTACTGGTAAAGTTGTAAAAATTTTTAATTTACTAAAATGTTCCTTAAATTTTTAATAAAAATGTAGCTCATGTTATTCAATAAATTTTTTGTAAAATAAATATGAAATTAGACTGAAAATTCAACTTTTTTATCATTTTTCATTCAACTAATATTAATTTGTACTAATTCTGTATTTTTACTTATCATTGTCCTCATTTTCAGTTCTATGGAATTAAAATCAGTTAGAAATGAAATCAAAGCGAAGTGAAGCATGACTAATGGGCACTAGAGAAAAATTATAACTATAAGAGGAATAACAATCAAATGAAAAGAAGACAAGAGAATAAGATTCAATGTAAGACATTAGGAATTAACGTTAAAAACCTACTCCATAAAGCACAAAACAAAAAAATAAAAGATACATATAATAACTAATTGTCTACAGTTTGTCAAGGATATAATAATAAGCTTTCTTCTTTTCTGCAAGAAAAACGTATCAACATCAGTCATAATTTGGCTTACAAAGCGATATGAACTTTAGCCTAATGAAATCATAAATATAGAAACAAAACAAATGAAGTTCGAACAATAATAATAAAATTAACTAAAATGAATAGCTGTGGGCTTGTGGAAAAAAATTTAATAAAAATATACTTAATACGAGAAGTAACAAACCAAAAAAAAAATTGTATTAAGTAGAACAAAAATAAGCAAATTAAATAATATGTGTATAATTAGTAAAGCACAAACGACAATGGCAAGACTGTTTGTAAATTTAGAGATGGTAAAATTGAGCTTTAGTTACAAAAAAGCTTTCAGCAAATTGTAACACGATGAATCAAAACAATTCACATACACCATTTGCAATAAAAAGCTGAGTATATAAAGCAGAAATCTACATCAACTGACATCACACAGAAAGAACGATGATGATGCAGTTGTAGTAGCCTTCTAAGACAGCTAGTTGTTCCGTTCTACTACGTATTTGTCAGAATATTTACAACTAACTTTGGTGTTATTTTTTCGTTTGTAGTTATCACATGTAAATGTTCTGGTTTGACTAAGAATAAACTTTAATATGGTTACGCATTCAGTAATAGAGAACTTAAAAAGGTTTCGCAGCCAAAGTTTTACGGTATGAGCGGGGACTTGCGAGAATAAAAGAAAGCCTTTGGAGTTATGACTATAAACCTACAATCTCTGCATGACTTGATGTAAAAAATGTTATTGTTATTCTTTGTTATCAAATAATAACTTCTTAGAAATAAATTTTTTCAAAATGCAAAGGCTTTCTTTCTATCATTACATTTTCATATAAAATATTAGTTCTAAGGACTTGTTGCTTTTGTGTGTACACACACACACACTCATTAAAATATATAAATAAATATTTGTGTGTGTATGTGTTTTTAAAGTAAATAAATCTCAATTTGTCAGACAACTTGTTCGAAATACATTAAGCTATTGACATTTAAATAAAAATTCTTGCTAATAAATTGGTTTTCTTTTTTGGCGTGATAGAATACAGAGAACAGAAGCTTTGAGAAAGATTAAGTATGATGTTAATGTACTCGTACTCGTATGTATCAGCTTTAAATATTAAAAAATTTTATTATTAATAAAACAAGGAGTTTTATCAACCCAAATTTCTAAAATTCCTTCAATATGGTAACCAACATTTATGATGTGAAATAATTACAGTGAAGGATGCTCAGCGACAAAACGCAAAAATAAATTTATATTTTACTCAGATCTATTTTTTTAATCCAGAAATCATAATGGCATTCCAAACAAAACCTTATGTTAGCTTAAGTAAATTCTTTTCTATTTATGTTAAGTTCTGAGTTTTCATTTGCGTCTTCTTTAATGACAATAAAAAATTATTGATTATTGAAAATCCAAATGAGCACCTGGCCAATAAGACTAGACAAGATGACATCAACAAAGTCAAGAAATATTTTCATTAACAACCTATTTATTAAGGTGGTTCAGTTATTTACCTTTCCTGTAAAAAACAGTTAATGTGGCTGGTCTGGTTTTGTTCGCCAGCTCCTCAAATATATTAACATGATAGTGTATATCGTTCTTTTGCGGCAAAAAGGTCACAGACAACTTTTCTATAAGAAAAGTGTGCTGTGACGACACAGACAAATTTTCTATAAGAAAAGTGTGCTGTGACGACACAGACAACTTTTCTATAAGAAAAGTGTGCTGTGACGACACAGACAACTTTTCTATAAGAAAAGTGTGCTGTGACGACACAGACAGCTTTTCTATAAGAAAAGTGTCCTGTGACGACACAGACAACTTTTCTATAAGAAAAGTGTGCTGTGACGACACAGACAACTTTTCTATAAGAAAAGTGTGCTGTGACGACACAGACAACTTTTCTATAAGAAAAGTGTGCTGTGACGACACAGACAACTTTTCTATAAGAAAAGTGTGCTGTGACGACACAGACAACTTTTCTATAAGAAAAGTGTGCTGTGACACAGACAACTTTTCTATAAGAAAAGTATGCTGTGACACAGACAACTTTTCTATAAGAAAAGTGTGCTGTGACACAGACAACTTTTCTATAAGAAAAGTATGCTGTGACACAGACAACGTTTCTATAAGAAAAGTATGCTGTGACACAGACAACGTTTCTATAAGAAAAGTGTGCTGTGACACAGACAACGTTTCTATAAGAAAAGTGTGCTGTGACACAGACAACGTTTCTATAAGAAAAGTGTGCTGTGACACAGACAACTTTTCTATAAGAAAAGTGTGCTGTGACACACTTTTTTTTTTTTTTAAATATGTATGTATTGAAGATCTTTCATATTTTTGTTTTGAAATAGTCGAAATACTTTTGAGAAGTACGAGTACAGTGCTTTGTATAGCTTTGATAAAATAACGAGACTATAGTGTCTCCCGCTTTTATAGTTCTTCAATGATCTTACATATTATAGAACGCTTTATCTTCAAACGTTATTTTCATTCCACCGCCAACTGCCAGTATATATTTCCTTTTGAATTACACTTTGCTTTAGTTTGTTTGCACATAAATTGAAACATAATCGCCTTTATAAAATGAAGTGACAAGTGCAATATTAATAGATTTTTCATTTTTTTAACATTTATTATAATTGCCACAACAGCAGCTTGTAGGTAATACGAGTATAAGAAAAAAATCCATAAGCTATGCTTAAAGAAACAAGTTGAAAACAAATGCGTAAATAGACATGACCACTAGATAAATATTCCCATTACAAACATTATTTATATTTTTTTTACATAAGTTTCTTTTGCATTATACGAGTACATAATGTCTATGTAACTGCCAACGAGAAAATACATTTTTATAGCACACAGAGAAAACAGTTCCTACTAAATACCTCATAAAATAGAACAAAATTAATAAGAAATCTCTATGGGTTTTTTTCAATAAGGAAAAGTAAGAAAATAAAAAACATGTTGATTATTGAGTTCTTGTTTCAACTTTGTTATTTGTTGAACTTCTCATTTGTTTAAATGAAAGTTTATAACATAATAGCTCTAGTTGTTCTAAGACTTTTGGGCAAAGGTTCCCTGATGATCTGCAACAGTGAAATGCGCATAGGATCCAGCTAAGACCCTCAATAATCAATTTAAATGTATTTTTAATAAAAAACTTATTTTACTAATTAAGTAAAATAATAATTTGGGATTATTAGTGCGTTAATAAACATTAAACTTAAATTGTAGCAATTCCCAAATATAAAACACTAATTAGGAAATCTTATTAATTTCATAGAGAAAACCATTTTGAAAAAATCAAGAAGAAATCTTGTAGTTTCTATGAGGTTATCTTATTGATTTTTTCAATAAAAAAATAAAAAAATGGCGTCTTTATTCTCTGTACTTATGTATTTTCATTTAAATTCTATACCATATACATATGTATGTATGTATGTAGTATATTGTAGATGTTATTTATTTATACATACATACATACACATAATGTTATATTCTTAACTAACTTACTTAGCAAGTATTGAACGAGCAAACTTCTACCTGATAGACAAGCACTCTAACCAATATGCTAACAAGCAGCCTGAATAAGGGTTGAAATTATTGTGCAAACATTCTTATACAAAAATGAAAAAGATCATGAAAAAAATTGTCTGTATGTCTATTTATAGATATGAAATTACAAGACACCTCATAAAATCAAGAAGATTTCCTTATTAAAAAAATCAATAAGATGCTTTACACATAATCATATAGGAACCTACCTCATAAAATCAAGAAGAAAACCTTATTATATATATTTAAAAAATCAATAAGGCAACCTAATAAAATCAATAAGAAATCCCTAAAGTTTACAATTTATAATAAACCCTAATAGAATCAAGAAGTTTTTCTCTATGGATAGTTTTTCTGGTGCCAAAAATAACGGAAATTGAGTAAAAAAAGTTGTGAATAATAAGATTTCTTCTTGATTTTATGTGGTTTTCTTCTTGATAAGATTGATAAGATTTACCGCATAAAAACAATAAGGAATCTCCATGGAAAAATCTTCGCTTCTTTCTGCTAGGATACCCCTTAGCCTAAAAACGTTTGATAGAGAAAATCTTCTTGATTATATGAGGCAGTTTTTTCTCTGTGCATACTTGGCACATTTATCTCTTTGCTGTGTTATTTATTGTAAAAAATAACTTTCTTATATTTCGTTATTGTATATATTTTTAATTTGCCGCTTTAATGGTAAAACAGGGAATAAAAACAACTTCCAAAGGACATTTGTTTAAAGCGATTTCTGGAAGGAGAAATTGAGAAGACGAGGGGATGATGTTTTTTTAACGGTTGAAAGCTTAAGAGCTTATTTTTCTTTAATTTATTCTTAAACATTTTTGCGTTTGAATTATTACTTTAAGTGTGAAAAAGATTAAAGAAAATAGCCTATTTAGCTGTTAATACAAATTCGAGTTTAAGTACTTATTGCAAGACATTCGAAACGTGTTTGTGTATTTGTCAAGGTTTGACCATACGTACCCTGGAGACGATCAAATGTCATGTCATGCCAGTCTATTTGTGTTGAAATGGCAAAACAAACTAAATGCAGAATAAATAACAGATGTAAACAAGTATGACTGCTATATTCGTTTGTGTCGAATCTTATATACCCTTCGCCGAATTACGCATGGAATATATACTGCGTACATACATACATACATAAGTACATACAGACACATTTTTTTTTAACTTTTATAAATTATTGTTTGCTCTTGTACATATTATAGTGAGAGTAACCATCAGGTATTTTACGGCTAAAGAATATGATTCAAAGATTTAATTTTCTATATTAGCAATAGTTGAATATATTAAGTTGCACTCTGTGTTTAAGAATTTTTTTAAAATTATTAATATTTTCCCTTTGTAAATTATATGGGTACACCGAAAGAATTTTGCTTCATATGTCCAATGAAACAATTTCATTAAAATTTTTCACAAATCCAATGATAATTTCACAAATCCAATGAAAATTTCATGAATATTGTGAATATCGTTGGTATTCTGGTTTCGTAAGAATATTTTATTGGATTTATGACAACAATATTTTCTAATTATTAAGAAACCTCTTTATATTTAACTTACTTCATTCTTTTCATGAAATTATTTTCTTGCTTTGAAGAAGTTATAGCACTGCATTAATTACACTGTTAAATAAATTTGATGAAGTTTTCAATAAAATAATTTTGACGAAACTGGTTTCATTAATAGTTGAATTTTAATGAATTCTTCATTAGATTAATGTCGAAATTCATAGAATTTATGGCGAAAATTATTTCAGTGTAGAAATTAATTAGAGAGGACTTTAACAGAGATTGGCACTTTCTAATGCCAATTTTTTAATTGTTTAAATTTTGTTAGATTTTCAAACCTGCTGGAAAGTTATTTTTGATTTTTCTCATTTTTAGTAGTAATTTAAAATATGTTTAATTAACAGAAAAAAACTAGTTTTATTTAGTTACTTTAATATACCAAAAAAAAAAATTTAATTATCCAGCTCTGGAGCTGTGTTTTCTATTTTAAAAATTTTAAATAACAAATGATTCGTTTCTTAAACATGAAATATATTTAATTTATAAACAACAAGAAATCATTTGTATACCAAAAATAGGGTAAATATTCCAACCCTGCAATCATCTTTTTAGATTTTTATGATTTCTAACACCAATATTTTTCTTTTAAAAATATAATATATGTTAAATTTATAGGGAAAAATAAATCAGTTTTAGTAGGTTAGTTTTATGTAGCAAAAAAGTAAAAATTTTCCAACCCTGGAATCATATTTTTAATATTTTTTTTTATTTTGAATACCAATTTTATTCTTATTGAAATACAAGATATGTTTACTTAACAAAAATTTTAATTTTAACTACTACCCTGTAGTAAATAAAATAATCAGTTGAGAAAAAACACTAACTTATAAATTAATTATTTTGTAAGTGACTACAAATTGATTTAAATATCATGCAGATATCAACCAAACATATTGAATATAAGCACACGTAAGAAATAAATAAAAGCAAAATAGGTAAATGAAAAGAAAAACAAACTAAATAATTTCAATAATATTTTCTATGAGCGGTTCGTATGTATGGATATATTTATGTACATACATATATAAGTATGTACGAACTTTTATTTTTAGTGAATGTAATAATATAAAATATTTATATAGACATATATGTATTTATATATTTACATAGATATATACATATGAATATATACATATATGTATATATATACATATACACGCAAAGAAAAGATATGGTTGTAAAATGGTTGAGAAAACAATAATATGTTCTCTGAAACAAATATGTGGTCGTTGAAAACTAGTTATTGTTATTTTAAACATTAATTTCGTTACGATAAACAGAGTAATATTTGAATTTAATAATTACATTATTATATTCATAGAAAGTTTGATATGGTTATAGTTTAACAATATAGTTTTGTTAAAAATTTATGACTGCAGTATAATTTGTATTATTGTGTAAAAATAATATGATGTAAATAACAATATAATGTTATCCAAAACCATACTATGTTAAGTTTTTAAAAAACTCCTTTTCAGAAACATCTTCTGTCAGTTCAGTGTTTCATTTGTAAGCTATCGGTAGTGCATGCGTGGTGTTAAATAAATAAAAAAGTGTAAACAAAAGCGTAGATAAATAAAAATAATATGTACATATGTATGCATGTATATCTCTTTATACAGATATGTCTGTATTTGGTGTATACACGTATATGTAAGTATACATTTCTATACATGCATACATACATTTTCTTTCAACAATATTAATTTATTTTTATTTCAGACTTACCGCACAGCTATTTTAAACAAAAGATTTGCCAATAAATATATGATTAAAAAACAAAATATTACTATTACATAAAATAATACTATGGTCATATTTAACAATATTATTATAATATTAGAACATGGTATGGTAAGTCTTAATTATATTTTAGTCACACCTAACAATATTGTTGTCTTATTTACAATAATAAAATTAGGTATAACAAAGTTAATTGTTTTTGTAGATAATATTATTATTAACTCAGAAAATAATATTATTTAAACTTTGCTTTTCCATTGACAATAATATGATTTGACTGCAACCATGTAATTCAATCATAGTATGTTGCTGTTTGATTCTGGTTACCTCAACCATATTTTTTCTTTGCGTGTATGTATATATTTATTTAACTATAATATTAATTGACTTCAAACTGGTTGAAAAATAAGTAGTTAGTAGTCAGTTTAAAAGTCATGCAGAGATGGATAATTGACTAGCGCCTATGACATGCCTATGTTAAAATAGTGAGTCGGCGACAAGGAAAAAAGGCACTTAATCAACCAGTTGTGGTTATTAAAAAACCAGTTTGAAGTTACTTACAAATGGGTTTGAGTTCCTATAGGGTAGTTACTTTTTTATACAAAAAAAGTTTAAATTTTCCAGCTCTGAAAACGACTTTTTGATTTTGCTTTTTTTAATACCAACCTCTTTTGGACCATTTCTGACACTCTATTCTAAGGCCACAGTTTTTAGCATTTTTGCGAGGTAAACCGATTTTACGTTCAGACAGACGAGCGGACGGAGGGACATCGGTTTTTCGTCTTCCTTATTCACAAGGACCCAGAATATATGTATGTATGCATATGCTTTATGGTTTGCATATGAATATTATGGAAATTACATATCGAATGACAAACCTATATTTACTCTATACCAATTTTGGTGAAAGGTATATATGAAGTAAAACAGGTGACATTTCCTCAAATTTCAAGTCAAGACTGGAAAGAAATTTCTAAATTTCACAAGCATTTGCTCTCCATACCATTAAAAGAAAAATTTTGATTAATTAAAGAAAACAGCAAATATATATTTCGTTAAATCTTAAACCAGCTACGTCCAAGTTTTATGCACAAAGTGCGAGCTTTTATAAAAGAGCTTTATGCTTCCAAGCCGACAAGATCACAACAGCCAATCAGATCGCGGCGACAATAATGCTTGCTGCTTACTTTGGAAATAAACAAGAACAAACTGTAAGAGCTTTTAAAGCTGTTTATCTCAAATGAAAATGTATGTCAGAGTATGTGTGTTTGGATGTAGCTGCCTTAAACTGTTTATTTTCTTTGTCTTATATTAAAAAGAAGAGATAATCTTTAAAAAAATATTCTTGTAAAAATGCCAACTTTTTCCCAATTTTTTTCTATTTAACATAATTGCTTTACTTTATCATTATTAAGGAATAAAGACCCAGATCATTTATTTTTATCCTTGAAAAAAAAATGTTGTTTTGTGCTATCCTGCTTCCAAATGGCCAATTAAATAGACATTTTTGCAACATTTAACACCTTTATCTAAACAATTGAATAAACACTTTTTTAAATAATTCTAGCATAAACATTTAATTAAAATGTAAATTGTTGTGAACACTCATGCTGTCGCTGTGGGCTCTCACCTCTCTCTCTCTACCTCGCTCCTACTCTCTTATTATATTGCTCTAAGCTTATTTTCATGACCGCCGTTGAAATGCTGCTGCTAAAAAATAAGTGAAATAATAATAATAATAACGAACGCACACACACACACTCGTACACATAATTAACAGGATACACAAATACAAAAAAGTTAAAATAAAAATCAAAATAGCACGAACGAGAAAATTTCCCAAAACCCAGTTTATTTTTTTTCTTCCCTGTGCTGCCCTTTCACATTTTCACGTTTCTGCTTCCAGTTATTATCTTTTCATTTTTATTTAGCAAGAAAATTTTATGAAAAATCAACTTACCGCCAACATAGATGTCAACTTTTGTCCAATTCAGCTTGGTTGCTATACTTTTAACGGCAAAGGAAATTGCTTCATAAGATGGCAGAAAATTACTTGATTCCTGGAATTAGATAAACAGCAAACAAATAAAAACAATTTAAAGACGAAAAAATAACTTTTAAATTATTTTGATAAAAAAAAGGTGAGTGTTAATTGTGAAATGAGAAGATTCCAAAAAGGTTATTTTCTTATGGACATAAGGAGTTTTATTATAGCTATACTATTTATGTCACGACACAGGAGCTGGGTCGTGATTTTCGTAACAAAAACAATCGACACTATCACAGTTATAGATTTATTTTTGTTAAATTTAAAGCCTAAGACGAAAATAAATGAAAAAAATAGTTTGATTTTTGTTTGTTTCGTTCTTTGAAGTGAGTGAAACAAAAACAAAACAAAAACAATGAGAAGGATTGCTCAATTTGTTTTTGTACATGAGCAGAAGCCATAGAACACAGCTGATTGGCTGTAAGCCGGCTAACAAACAATTATTAGTTTAATCGTACGGCGCTAGAAAATAAAATAATGCGAAATAAATGGAAACATTTTACAATATATAATTGGGGTATTCACACCAGTGTCTTAAGTGTTCTAAGGGTCATAATGTCTTAACATTTTAACATAGTTTAAAAAAATTGTTTCGTGGCTCAAACACAAAGGTCATAAAGTAATAAGACTTTCTCAGCTATGTTTATTGTTTGTCATAACTATATGTAGAAATGTGGTAGAGTTTAGCAAAGAAATTGGAAGAGAGGCAGAGAGAGTAAGAGAGAGAGAGAGAGAATAAGCAATGTACAAAGGTGTTAAAACCAGAATACAAATAAGTACAATATTAAAATTTTGTTATGAGGGGTTGTTCACAGCAGTCATATTTTTTCGTTTTATTACCTTAAAACGTGTTAATTTATATGTACCATTTAAATGCCACAAATATAATTTTATTACATTGTTATTTAACACATTAAGTTTGTTTTATATAGCTAAACAGCATAGCTATAACAGGGTGTCCTAAGACACCTCTCTTTTTTTTGTGCATTTTATTGATAAAATCTGAAGTCCTAAAGGTTTGTCTTGTGGATGAGTTTATTAGCTTATCAAGAGAAATAGAAAAAATATACATACATAAATATATTATATAATATATTGATGAAATATTATATACGAGTAGTTTTGGCATTTTTTTTTAATTCTTGGGATTTTTTTGGTTTTTAGAATTTGTTTAATTTTGGCTTTTTTTATTTTGTTTTTGGCACTTTTTTAGTATTGAAGTTTTTTTCCGTTTTGGCGATTTATGTTAATTTTAGCGAGTTTTTTGTTTTGGCGCTTTTTTCATTTAGGCAATTTTTGCGGTTTTTAGCGTTTTTTTTATTTTGGCGATTTTTTCTATTTTAAATTTACAGATTTTGTTTATTAGTTTGGCGCCTTTTTTCGTTTTGGCGCCTTTTTCCGTTTTGGCGATTTTTTTCGATTTGGCGCTTTTATAATTTTAGGCTTTTTTATTAGTTTTAGCGTTTTTGATGGTTTCTTTTCAATTTTGGTGTATGTAACTCTAAAAAGTAAAAATTCCTGTTCCTCTCGAAGGAAACACTGATGCCTTATCTTACGAGTATTACGAAACATTAAACAAACAATTTAAGACATTAATTCAAGTTTTTACTTAAGAAATTTAGTTGTTATTTTCCACAGCGCACATTAAAGAAAGCGAAAATTTTATGCTACGCCTTGTCAGATTTAACAAATATTGTGCAAATAGACAAAGTTGCTCATTTTGAATAGCAATTTTCGTATCGAATCGAAAGTAAGTTTGTTTCTTAAGGCTTTCAAAAAAACATAGCAGTTGAATTAGTTGAGAATATAAAGCAGACAAAAATATATGCATGTATTCATCCACATAATGACCTAAAAACTCATTGAAACGAAAGTAATTGCTTTCGTCTATCAAAATAATTGCCAGAAGACATTTCAGCTATTTTTGTTTTTGGCTGTAATAACATAAATGTTCAATTCACTGAACCAAAAAAAAAAAAATAAACAAAAAATCTTGCAATCACTTTGAATTAATGTTAATCATAATGGGTTTGACTGCCTGTTTGCAAAAATTCGAGCAATACTTTGTGCTCTCGTCTATTTTGGTCTAATAAGTTGATATAGATATTTCAGCTTTAAAAGATATAAGAAAAAAAATTTTAAAATACAGGCTTCTCAATAAACACTAAAAAAAAATTAAGTTTAAGCACTTGAAATTTAACTGGAAACAAAGTTCATTCAAGCTTGTTTTCATGTAATTTTCAAGTTGAAGAATGTTTTGATATAAAAAACTAAACAACATTCATATACATACTTACGTATTATTCAAACCATGTCAAATGTGTTTTATTTTTGTGATGAAAGTTCGCACCGAAAAATTCGTCGTTCATGCCAGTTGTGTTCCTAGCATTTATCAAATATAAGAGAAGAATTCGCTGAGTAAATTCGTCGTTCGTCCCAGTTGTGTTTCTAGCACAAATCTATCTCAGAATTCGTCACGCACAACGAATTTCGTTGTAAGGCGGTGTTGTGTTCATTTTCATATGCACACATGTGTTTTATTTTTTATGACAAAAGTTCGCACCGACAAATTCGTCGTTCATGCCAGTTGTGTTCCTAGCATCAATGGAGAGTGTTCTTAGCTAGGTCTGAAGCAAATCTATCCAGCCGTTTAGAAGATATTGCATCTTTTCCACATGTATTCTGTTGAAAATGTGTGTCTTCGAGGCCGTAGCTTCCAAACAACTAAACCGATTTTAATTTCGGTTTTTTCGTTTGTAAGGTGACTTAATATAATATCTTTTAGCATATGCTTAAAAACCATCTGTTCAGAGATTTAAATTTTTGTTATAATTCAACTCGTTTCAAACTTCTTACCATTTGAATTTTTTTTTTGTACCAAAAATTGGATATTATTGAGGTGGCGTTGACTGAAGTAGTTAGCAGGTTAACTACAAAACCGAAGGTCCTGGCTTCAATCCCTGTATCCAACAGTCATTAATTAAACAACACCACGCATTTTTCTGATGTGCATTAGTGTCCCTTTGTATCAGTTGTTGTAGGAAAGTTCAAGTGATGAAGGCATAATCACTGGTCACTGAACTATACCGACTTCAGCAGATACTAATCCTAATGTAACATCAGAGCGCCCTCCTTCATTGTGTAGCAAAATCATCGGCGTAGTAAAATAATCAATAAAATAAAATGGCTACAAGACACAGCTTCAAAAAATTAAGACGCCTCATTTAACATCAGAGAGGCATTAATTGCCTGAGTGTTACTTCTCTTAAAAAAAAAAAGATGTTGGTTTCAGTCTCATGGTGATTATATATATGATGATGTCGGAACATACCCGACATCATATTTCGTTATTGATACTTCTATTGACATTTATTCCAGAAAACTCAATTTGCTAAAATAAAAGAGAACGTTACAGCACATTAAAGCCATTTGATTAATTGCGGATGAAAGGGAGGTCAAGTGCTACACTACCAGTTAGTGTAGCCCATCTAAATTTTCTCTATGTCACCTCCAGCTCCTGTAAAATAAAGGCTGGATCCCTTTTTGCGTTTGATTTTCTAACTTCAAAGTACATTTAAGAAATTTCCGATTGAGTAATAAAATCATAAAAATTTTACTACTGCTTCTTATTGATTTTACATAAACTCAATAAACTGCCATATTTAGTGACCTAATTTGCTTGTGACATAAATAAATGTATTACAAATACATATATTTGCAAAAAAAAAAGAACCGGATCTCTTTTGCAATAAACATCAAATACAAACATTAAGTTATGCTCATATGCGCATATTTGTAGCCAGCTGTTTGTTTCCCTTATTAATTTCATAATCAATAATAAAATTCAATATTTTGCTTCTTATAACCAAAAAAAAAAAAAATTTATTCTTGCTACACATCACTGAACAGCCCAAATGAATTTGTCATCAAGAAACTAACAGTTGGTTTTCTTTTTTCCACAAAGATTAAAAGCTTTGGGGAAAAATGAATAACTCAAAATCAATTGATGGATTTTGGGAATGAACTCTTTTCTTTATATCTGCAAAATTTTTCTTTTTGTACAGACAATTTGAATGGGTTTTTAGTTAACATGGCCCTATGGCATGTGTGTTTAAACCCTTTCGCAAAAGAAATAAAAAATTCAGCAAATAACAAAAACAAAACATCAAAAAGAAAATAAAAGATTTTTCATTTTACCTTAAACGAGGTACATAAAGATGTGCAGAAAGTTTCTGAATTTATTAAAGCCACCCACAAAAAAAAAATCAATTTTGTATGTTATTCAATGTGACCTTGTCTGTCATTTCTAAGAAGTGTTCATGGGACAGACAAATTAATATTGATGGGTGTAACTTTGATAAGGATTGAAAAAAAAAGTTCAAATTAGGTTATGGGTTGTTGTTGTTTTAGGTGATTTTTAAGAGAGTTTTTAAGACTTTCTATCAATTTTATTGGTATCAACAGCAGCTATTTTATATCAATCGCATAAAGGTAAACCCAAAATATGTTATGCTTAAAATGCGAAAAATTTTTTTTGCAACTAAACTTTTGTGCTATAGACGAGAATTTTATTTATATTTTGTTCGAAAATAATTGTATGTTGTGCAGAAAAACAAATTTCCTAATTTTGCAAACTTCTTTAAGTTACAAAAATTATTAAGTACCAAAATTTTCGTTTATAGCAAACTATATTTTACGCTTATTTTAAATGAATTTACAAGAAAATAAAACATTTTTGTAATATTAATAGCCATGGGCCTGTGACAATAATTAAATAAAAATATACTTAATAGTAACAAACCAAAAAAGTTTGTCTTAAGTGGAACAAAAATAAGCAAATTAACTAACATGTGCATAATTAGTAAAGAATAAACGACAATGGTAAGACTGTTGTAAATTTAAAGATGGTAACTTTGAGCCTTCATTACAAAACACATCAGCAAATAGAAATACGATGAATCAAACCAATTCACATATTCCATTTGCAATAAAGTTTCGTATATAGGGCAGACATCTACACCAACTGACACCACACACAGTGGACCAAACACAGAAGAACGCTGATGATGAAGGTTTAGTGGCCTTCGAAAACGGCTAGTTAGTTGTTCCGTTCAACTATGTGTTACTCAGAATATTTAGAACTAACTTTGGTATGATTTGTTCATTAATAATTATCACATGTAATTTGGCTTACAAAGCAATACGAACCTTAGCCTGTTCAAATTATAGATATAAAAAAAATTTTTATTTGTATCATTTTGTTGACATTATTCTAAAATCTACGAAAAATTCTTTATACACCGGATATAAGAAATTTTTAAATACACAAGTTTCGTGAATTTAATGGAAAACTTTGTTAAATATTTATAAGAATAAAAATTGTTAATCTGTTTAGTAGTTTTTTATTTTGTTTTTGCCCATAAATTTTCCTGTGATTGTGCAGTTTTTTATTTCAATTGTAATAAATAAAGTTGTTACAATATCGTATTGCTAAGAAATTTTGTAATATTCACAATATTAATACTTATTAAGGGTTTTCATGAGAACTCTTAAAATTGCCATTTGTGCAATTGGGCAAACTTGCGAGACTTGTTTCATAAAGCCCCTTTTGAACTTTTGCGCAAACAGTTTATGTAAATTTGAAACAAACGTCATTGGATAAAAATAATATAAGAAAATTTAGAGCAGTTTTTAATATAAAAACATATTTATATATTTCTATAGAAATAAAAAAGTGTGTGTGTGTGTATAAAAATGCCTAAAGAAATCCAAAAAGCAAAAAGTTGTTTAAAAAATGCACAATTTCACAGCTTAAATTTACAAGTCAAAATTATTGCGCAAACCTAACAGGTTTCCGTAAATAAATTTCTATACAATTTTTGACATTTTATTAACCAGAGTGTAAAATGTGCAATTGCACGGTTTGCGAGACTTCTCATGAAAACCCCCCTTATTATTTTTTTGCAAATAAACATTGGAGGGTATTTTTTATAAAGGTGTACAATCTCAAAATGGAATACACCATGAAATTTACTTTATTCTGGCATTATAATTTAAATATGACTTCTAGCATATGACCGCCATGACTGGCTCGGACGTAGTCTAATCTGGAAGTTAAATTTTTGATGAATTTTTCCAACATTTGTGGCCGTATATTTATATTGGGCATAACGCGGCGAATGTTGTCCTCCACGGATTCAATCGTTTTGGGCTTAACGGTGTAGACTTTACATCCTACTAAAAATAGTCCAGCGGCATTAAATTGCAGGGAATTACCATGTCCTTAAGACTCCCGGACAACCAATTTAGTATATCACAGACAGAGTTATCTGCCATTAAAAGAGCGGTATACTTGCTAAGGTTCTTTTGGATTTCCAACATAGATATCCATATTATAACTGACAGTTAATCTGCAATTAAGTCCCTCATAGCGGTGTATAACACATCTTTTCTTGTCCAAGAATGTCGCAAAACCTTGGATGGACTCGCGCAGCACTCAAATATCTTATTAAAATGGGTCATGGACATGGGACTATTTCAGGAAACATAGTTGTCAATGACCTGACAAGGAGGGGAGCACTACTACTCGTAACGATATTCGATATCGACAATATCTGTGGTCTCCCATTCTCATCCTGCTGGAAACGCTTCGATGCTACATTGCAGTGACCCCACTTGTGCAATAGCGAGAACCTTCTGGCCTCGCCTAAACTACCATAGAACGACAAATCTCAAGAACTTCAATAGGAACCACATGAATAACCTCGTAGCCACGTTGACCGGCCACTGTGTCTTCGGAACCCATGCTAAACGTAAATGAGTCTCCCGTTTAATGACTACTGCTGTAGTTACAATGACGAGGAAGAGGAGGGAAGTATCCTACATCTCCACTGTTTTTGTCTTGCTCTGGAAAATCTATGTCTGCACTTCCTTGGAAGAATATCCTTTGGCAACCTATCCGAGTTATCGGAAATCAATCTTAAAAAGTTGAGCCTTTATGTAAGGAACAGTAAGGTATAGCCGCTGACTCCCCCCTAGCCAATTTTTGACCCACTTAACTCCTCTCAATTAACTATTATTCTCTCTTCTACTGCTACCCTTCTCAATCTCTTCCCTACTCCCTCTCTATCTTGTTTTCAACTTACAGGTAACACAAAGGGATCATTTTAATGAGCCCAAGTGAGCTGGACTGCTAATCTAACCTTACCTAAATTTCCAGATTTTGGATGCCAATTCTAGAACACGAAACGTGTAACTATGCGGTTACCAAACGTTTCTTTCAATAAATCAACTGTGGTATGAGTTGTGTGACATGTTGCGCCCTCTTGTTGAAACTACAGCTTCTGCGCATCAAAGTTGCTCAATTAATTAATGGACGCAAAAGTCAGTAATCATGGCTCTATAGCCTCATCGTAGACTCTATATAATGATTAGGACCTTCTTCTGCACTATGCTCTACAGCAGTGGATGCATATTATCATTTAGGGTAAAATTGAGCTTTCATTACAAAAAAGCTTTCAGCAAATTGAAATGAGATGAATCAAAACAATTCACATATTCCATTTGCAATGATATAAAGCAGAAATCTACACCAACTGACATCACACACAGTGGACCAAACACAAAAGAACGCTGATGATGAAGGTTTAGTGGCCTTCGAAAACGGCTAGTTAGTTGTTCCGTTCAACTATGTGTTACTCAGAATATTTAGAACTAACTTTGGTGTTATTTGTTCATTAATAATTATCACATGTAATTTGGTTTACAAAGCAATACGAACTTTAGCCTGTTCAAATAATAAAAATTCAAGTTGAAGCAACTTGAAATAACTTTGATTCATCATGATTCTTTGTGCTATTTTAGTATCAAATTCACAATGTATCCGCTTGAAATAACTTTGATTCAACATGATTCTACAGTTTTATTTAACAGTGGAATGTTAAATTTACTGGAATGTTAAATCAACATGAATTAATGTTATATCAAAGGAAAAATTTTCTTTAACATTATTCTAAATAATGTTGAACTAACATGAAATACATATGGCAGAAAATCATGGCTGAAAAAGATGATATTAACCTTGTTTTTGTAGATTTTAATCGACCTTATTCCAGTTGGCGACATCGACGTCAATTTAACACAATACCAAAAAAGTGGGGCTTGTTTACTCGTTCTCGAGAACAAGTTTGTGCTACTGACAATCTATTTCCGTTCCCTAAGGTCTAGAAAATAGCATAAACCTGTCAACAGGAGTCAGTTGTTTTCGAAAACGGGTACACAAGACCCAATTTTTTGGTATTGTGTTAAAGTGACGTCGATGTCGACAATTGGAATAAGGGTGAATAAGAAATTTTTCTTGGTATGAATTCAACGACCATGAGCTAATCATTTTGTGTTAAATTTGTGTAAATAAAGTCAAGTATGCGACTGTTTGATTTGCCATTAAAATATTTCTATTATTTCTTCCTTGAGCGATAAAATTTTATTGAACTTTTATTTGTGCTGCTTTGCTGGCTGAATAAGTGCAGCACTGCATGTCCCCCATAACAATTGAAATTTCGGTGAGAGTTAGATAAATTTGAATACTTTAAAGGTATTAATTCATAAATCCAAAATGTTAAGTAATTAATACTTTGTTATATAATTTAAATTATAGTTAAGTAGAATTTGTTATGCTAAAACTTAACTATATAGCTTTTTCAAGTGTGGCAGTGAATACCCACCATTCCTCAGTTGCTGTCCTTTTTATAGACATGGATTTTTGAATTTTGGTAACAATGACTATACAAACCATATAAGAACCTCTTTTTTTGGCTAAAAAGCACTCATAAAAATAAATTTTCATTGACTATTTTTGTTGAAAAAGTATGTAAGGGAATGAATGCTTTTTTCCTTTTTGAGCACAAAATTTTTGTATAAATGAATGTCCTTTTCCTTTTCCAATAAAATATAATGAATGTAAGTTATTTTCGTTGAGGAAAAGCAAGAGAGAAAAAACAATTTTTGCCTAATTTTAAGGATTTACTAGAGATTATTTTCATTTTTCCTTTCATACGCAATAACCATTTGTAAGCTTAAATGTGATGGAGGTGCACATTTTGCTTTATCTAATTTTATGCAGATGAGTCTAAACGTATCATTATCATATTATTTTCATTTCGAAAAAGAGAGAGAGAGAGAGAAAGAGATTCTAGTTGTGATAAAAGCTCAAACTAAATATAAAAGATGTATAAAGAGTTCAAGGGGTCATACAAAATTTGTACGCCCAGCAAGCTAGATTAATTTTTGTTTTTCAATCAAAGCATAAAAATAATTTTTGCTGCACTTCAGCACTTGTGGCTTAAGTGTTAGAACTTAAAAATTATGCACAACATGTGTTTTATTAAACTAAACTTTGTTTAACCACGTTGTTAAAGCTCATGAAAAGTTCAAGATTAAATACTTATTGTTGTTTTAATACTATCAGTCATTTACTAAAACAATGTCATAACTCAAAAAAAAAAAAACTAGAAAAATAAATTTAAATTAAATTATTTCTCTCCAGACTTCAGTATATAAAATATTTGTATGAAATTTTTAGACAATTTGAAGAATAATATTGGGATCAATTCAGCCTTATTAACTAAAAATCCGACTTTTTGAGTTATGATGTTGTCTTAGCAAATGAACAATATGCACATACATACGAGTATATTCCCTTCATTGTCATCAAACTTAAAGAGTATTGACAATAAAATAAATAATGCTAAAATGCAGCTGAGTATTACATTTTATCTTATGTGCAATTTTTTATGTTGCAAGTGAATATGGCATTAAGCATTTGCATGTATACATGTGTGTGTGTGCGTGTGTGTGTGTGTGTGTGTGTGTGCTTGTGTAAATAATGAATTAAATAATAAACACGTATATTACAGATTATTATATAAATGTCAATTTTATAACTCATATTCATTTATTTTTATTTACTTTAAATGAATTCATTCAATTTAGCATGAAGACAAAAACAAAACACACACATTTAGTTGTGTGTGTAAGTGTGTAAGTGTGTGTGTTTGTTTGCATACAAGTGTGCATTGAATTGCATGCATGCATTTCCATCTCATGCATGAATTGTATTGTTCTTTGTTGTGTATGGGACTCAATTGTTATAAACAAACATACAAACATACATTAATCAACTTCATGCTATTGTTGTACGTTACTTTTATTGCAATTGTTTGTCATTTAAGTGCACTTGTTTGAAGATGTGTGCTTGTATGTGTATGTGTGTGTTTGTGTGAGTGAGAGTGCGTTCATTGAGATATGAAAACAAGAATTCATTCATTTATTCTTTCAAGAATTGTTTATTGCCATTGTTGTGTTGTTTATAGATTTTAAATATTTTTTCTGTTTAAAGGGGATTCCAAAATGCACACAAGTTTTGATTTCAATAGAAAATTAAATATTTTCAAGATTCTATTTTTTTTAATTGAAACACAACGTGTAAATGTAGGATATATAGTGGAGTTTGATAAGGACGAACAACACCTTGAACATGTTTTCGGGGCTCAACAAGTTCATTAAGTCAGAGTGAGCTCTTTTATAGCAAAATTTTTTTCCCGAATAACTCTTTTATGAGTCCTTAATCTGAAAATGTATGCCAATTTATACACTTATAAAGTACAGGATATTTTTATATTTTTTGTTTTTATTAATGAAAGGAGTAAACCCCTTATTCATAAAAAATAAAATCTTTATAAAAAAACATATCTATTTTTTATGAATAAGGAAGTTAGTTTTTGTTATAACTATTTATGAAAGCCGAGGTTGCTTTTAGGGTTCCGCACACCGTACACAAGTGAAAAGGAACCCTATTGTTTTCGTTATGATGTCTGTCTGTCTGTCTGTCACATGCGGTTTTCTCGAGAACCGAAGCAGATACGGACCTGCAATTTTTAAAGAATATGTAGAACTTTGGCTGCTACGCCAACTTTTTTGTTTTGCTATCTAGACTGGGTGGTCAGGCTGATCTCAACCCCATTTAGGTTCCAGCACATAGCAATTTTTTAGGTAACGAACGGGCGGACGAGCTGGCTCTGCTATGAATGCCTCCAACGTCGAATGAGTAGCCACGCCCTTTGGCGGCGTAGAAGCGGTATCTTTAAGCACTATCTCTATAAGGCCGAAGGCAGATGGCGCAACATAGTCACGTGCAAGGTTGCTAAGAAGATGTAACCTTGCTACAATATTAGACGCTCAATACAATTAACAAATAGGAGCCGTAGGGACATCTCGCGGCTCGTTGCAGTCATCACGGGTCACTGGACGGTCGGCAGACATGGTGGTCGGATAGGTTTGTCCTATAATGAGTTCTGCCAAAGTTGTCGAGGAGAAAACAAAGAAGATACAATCTTCCACTTTCTTTGCGAGTGTCCTTATCAGATATCTCAACGCGACGTGTTGGATCTTGTAACGATCACCGTATCGGAATACTTAGATACGGTTCTACATAGGTTGACACCGGTGAGTGTAGTGGTACTTTCAAAAAGGAATCATCTGGATTCTATTTGAATGCCTGCGCGTAGTAGGCAGCCACGTAAACTAACCAAACAACCAACCAACAAATCAACGTCAACTTTGGAAGATAAAGTGTACTATTTTATATTTTATATATACGTATTTATTTGAGTTTGCAGGTTTTTTGGTTCTTAAAAAAAATAGTTACTACCATTTTTCATTGAAATTGAGAAAATTCAAGATAATATTGAGAAAATTCCAATTGGAATTGAGAATTTCAATTTGAAATTGCGAAAATTCCAAATGAAAATGAGAATTTCAATTTGAAATTGGGAAAATTCCAAATGAAAATGAGAATTTCAATTTGAAATTGAGAAAATTCCAAATGAAATTGAGAATTTCTATTTGAAATTGAGAAAATTCCAGTTGAAATTGAGAATTTCGATTTGAAATTGAGAAAATTCCTGTTGAAAATGAGAATTTCAATTTGAAATTGAGAAAATTCCAAAAGAAAATGAGAAAATGCCAATGAAAATGAGAAATTTTAATTTGAAATTGAGAAAATTCCAAATTAAGCTGGAATTCAGAAAATTTATTTATTCGACATATTTTTAATAAGTATATGTACATATATGATTAAAAATAATATATAGCTACGAGTATGTATTATTGCCCAAAAGGCATATCCTCCAGATCCATGGCAGACTGGTAAAACGTTGTAGTATGCTGTATAACTCTACTGCAATCGTCAACAGTTATACTTGCCTTTGAAATATTAATTGAAAATCTAATTTTTATTTGGAATTTTCCCAATTTCAAAATAAAATTTCTCATTTTCATTTGGCATTTTCTCATTTTCATTTGGAATATTCTCAATTTCAAATTGAAATTCTCAATTTCAACAGGAATTTTCTCAATGTCAAATTGAAATTCTCAATTTCAACTGGAATTTTCTCAATTTCAAATAGAAATTCTCAATTTCATTTGGAATTTTCTCAATTTTAAATTGAAATTCTTATTTTTAATTGGAATTTTCTCAATTTCAAATTGAAATTCTCATTTTCATTTGGAATTTTCTCAATTTCAAACCGAAATTCTCAATTTCATTTGGAATATTCTCAATTTAAATGAAAAATGGTGTAGTTTTTAAGGAGATCGTTATAATCGAACCTCACTGTAAATGAAAAAAAAACCGAAACGGATATAATTATAAATTGTATAACTATTTAGTTGATCTATTTATAATTAATGTTTAAAAAAATATTTAAAGTCTTTTAAATTTTCTTTTTCTCCTTTAAATATTTCACTACCCTTGGTGTAGCTTTGAAGAGAGAAAAATTAAAAATTAAAGGACCTTAAGCTTGATTTAATATTTATTAAACTGTTACTCTAAATATAAGTTAAAAAAAGAAGAGGGGTGTCTTAGGACACCCGGTTATAGCTTTGCTGCTTAGTTATATAAAACAAAATTTATGTGTGAAATAATAATGCAATGGTATTATGTTTTAAGACATTTCCATTTATTACTTTTCTAACGGAGTAAGATTAAATTAATGTATTGTTTGTGGCCAATGGCAGCTGTTGGCCGGCTTACAGCCGATCGGCTGTATTCTCTGGTTTGTGCTCATGTGCAAAAACAAAACAAAAACAAATTGAACAATCGTTCTCATTGTTTTTGTTTTGTTTTTGTTTCACTTACTTTAAAGAAAAAAAACAAAACAAAATCAAAAAATTTCTTTCGTTTATTTTCGTACTCCGCTTATAAGTACAAAGAAATCAAAACAAAAATAAATTTATAAATGAAGTAGTGTTGCTTATTTTTGTTAGAAAAATCATGTCCTAACTCCTGTATCGCGCAATAAATAGCAAAGCTGTAAAAAGGGATCAAATTACTAATTATTACGATTACTAAAGCTATAAAAATTATATGTACATTAAATTGAGAATTGCTCTCACGGGCAGCATTTTGAGAAGATTGATATAGTGAAAGAACTGCTGAGACTAACAGCTGGTTTTATGAAAACATAGGGCCTTTATCACTTATGTTTCGCTTGTAAACATACCCCCTTATTCATAGAAAATAAAATGAATTTAAAATCAATTTTAGAAAATTTTTTATGAAAAATTTTAAATAAAAGACATTTCAAATTTATTTTAAATTTTATGAATATGGGAGATAAACTTTAAAATTGTTTTTTTTTTACAAAATATTCGTCTATTCTATTTTGACGTAAAAAGAGCTTTTTTGTATAAAAAACGCATAGGAAAATTTAAAGCTCTTTTTTGTCACTCACATGAAAATTATTTGAATTTAAATAAATTTTTGGGCGCTTAGGGTTTCTTTACATTGTGCTGCCATTAATCCAGGCATTTAAGTTTGATTTAAAAAACAAAAAACAAGATATACGATGTTGTTAAAGCTGTTATATTTTTCATGTTATTTTTAGTTTAAACATCGGAAAAGTCTAAAAAAAACGTCATAAATAAAAAAATATTAAAGTTAACAAACTTCCCTTAGCGTAGGCTGCGACTTTATATGCTTTTCATCTTATCGACAAATAATAATTTTGAAAATCTACATACTTTACATAACCATGTTTACTTTCACAGCAATTCCATTGATTTCATTTTAAAAATAAATTGTCTTACAAGTCCTTCCACTCAAATGATTGCTGCCAGAAGCAAATTATACTAAAATAACAAGGAGTTTAATAAAAATAAAAACATGCACTACAATAAAAGAAAAAACAAACAAAAAATAATAATATATATATATATATATAATTTGATAAAATTAAAGAGCCTACGACACAAGAGCAACAACCTATTATTAGCTTGAAGCCAATCTATTGATTGCAGCTCCCTCTCAACTCTACAGTAAGAAACCTTGAATTGTGCATTAGATAGAGATGAGTATAAAAAATGGTTATTACAGATAATTTAAAAATTCACAAGTCTAAGAGGAAAAAAAATCCCAGAGACTTTTAAAGCAGAACATTAACAGATTAAAATAGAAAATTACACACACACACATACAAGGGTTGTAAAAATTTAATGAATGCTTAAAGTGGTAATCAGATGCAATGAAATGGAAAAAAGATTTAATAGGACTTTCTTTCAACGACCTGCCATATAAGTCGCAATAAAAAAAATTTGTTTTGGACGTGAGACCTATAAATTAATTAGCTTAATTGTTGGTAAATTTACTGATAATTTTTCTTGTATAGTCTAAGTTATTTAAGTACTCGTATTTGGTTTTTTTAAACTGACATGTGATACGTGAGGCAGAATTAACTATTTTGGATATAAATCAGTAATTTCTAAATGTCTGGTTCTATCGAAATAATATTTTGTTTGGCTATAGCTGAGGAGTTTTGCCGTTTATGTTTGAAATACGTGCTGGAGCAGAGCTTTATACTCGTAACATATACTATAGTCTTAAAATAAGCCTGTGGGGCTCAAGTCCAACAATAAAAAAATTAATTCGGTTAACCATGGATCGTTTTCGTCGACATAATCGTCCATCAGAGCAATTAATTCGGTTAATCATGGATCGTTTTCGCACTACGTTTACTCTATGTGATAATACGCATCCGCAGAGACGTCGAACAGTGCGCACCGAAGAAACAATTGCCGCTGTAGAGCAAAGTGTTGAAGAGGACCCGAATGAATCGATTCGCCACCGTGCACAGCAATTGGAGCTTTGTCCATCAACTTTATGGAAGATTTTGAAGATTTTGAATGTGGATGAGTTGTGGTTCCAACAAGACGGCGCTACATGCCACACAGCGCACGTCACAATCGATTTATTGAAGGAAACATTCGATAAGCGCATAATTTCGCGGAATGGACCTGTCAATTGGCCACCAAGATCGTGTGATTTGACACCATTGGATTATTTTCTTTGGGAAGTCGCTCGTCTACGCCAACAAACCAGAAACGTTAGGGGACTTGGAAGCCAACATTCGTGGCGTTATTGCCAACATACGGCCCCATATGCTCGAAAAAGTGGTTGAAAATTGGACCTGTAGAATTGGCTTTATTCAAGCCAGCCGCGGCGGCCACATGCCCTATTTAAACATTAATGGCATAAAATTATCCTTCCAATAAAGCCAAATTGATGGACATTAAAACGATTTTCTTGTGTTTTATTTCAATTCGAAGTTCTATACCTCTAAAAAAACACCCTTTATTATCGGACACCTCTGAAATTAATACATCCAAACTAAGGATTTTTTAAATCGGGTTTTGAGATATATTTTTAACCTGGGACTAAGGGATCACGTGTCTAGTCATATAATCAGTTTGTTAGGTTCTGATTTTCAAAGTAATACAAGTATTAACCAAAGAGTAATGTTAAAATTTTTTTATGCCTCCATTTTTGTTGCAAAAATTTAGCTTTAGAAGGTCCTCAAGAATGAGTACTGTTATATGTCCTCGACACTCGTCCCTTATCATGACTAGATCATTTTTTGTTAGAGTTTCTATGCTGTGACATAACTACTTGCCTAATGAAGTAAGAAATTTTTTTACAGATTACCATTAACATAACTCTCTTGCGTTGTTCTAACATCAAACCATCCAAAATTATGCATCTTATCGCCGTCAAAATACAATTACAATCAGTCAGTCAGTGGGAAACTTTGTAAGTAACTAATAAAATCATGCAAACAAAATTGTCGAAAATAATTGATAAATGTAGGAGAGATACAAAAAAAAAGTTAATGCAAGTTATCATTATTTTCGATAAGCTAAAAAAATTTAAACGAAATAAACAATCTTGCTTTAAAATACGTTTTTTGGCTGTCCTGAAAAATTATTATTTTGTCACTTAAAACGTTATTCGCGGCTAACCTTCAATTGCTGCTGCCTAAATAGGAATTATAGCGAACTGCATTGATTATTTTTATTCGGCTTTAATGTTTTGTGCAAAAAGGGGGGACTTAAACTTCTTAAATTATATTTATATATTGTTAGTAATTAAAATTGTTAATCACCCTTATTCCAGTTATCGACATCGACGTCACTTTAACACAATACCAAAAAACTGGAGCTTGTTTACTCGCTCTAGCGAACAATTTTGTGCTACTGACAGTCTATTTCCGTTCCCTAAGGTCTAGAAAATAGCATAAAACTGCCAAGAGGAGTCAGTTCCAAATTTTTGGTATTGTGCTAAAGTGACGTCGATGTCGACAACTGGAATAAGGGTGCATGTTAGCCACACTATATTTTTTTACTGTATCAATTGGGCCTTATAGGCTTGTAGTCTCAAATTTAATAAATTAAATTGAATTGAATTAAAAAAAAGGAAATTTAAGAATTCATATACCGCCGATTCAGGTTAAAATAAGCATAGATTTGTTATTTGACCCGAACAATTTTTATAACAGTGTTGTTGGTGCTTTTTTCGTCATTACTGTACAACATTCTATATTTTTTCAATCTCCGAACTCAAATATAAATATAATTCAACTGCAAATTACTGAACCAAATTTTAAAAATATTTAGAAATTTCTATTATCAGGTGAGTTTAAATCACTAATTAGCAGAGATACTTGAGATAAGAACAAACAACAGTGGCAACACTGTTGTAAGTTAGGGGTGGTAAATATGAGCTTTTATTTCAAAAAAGCTTTAGCAAATTGTAATACGATGCATCAAAACAATTCACATATTATATTTGTACGAAAGAATATGTATATGAAGCTGGAATTTTCATCAACTGACACCATAAACAGTTGTTAGACCAAACACAAGAATGCTGATACCGAAGTAAGGCCCAACGAAATAACGGCCAAATAAGAAAATGAAATAAGGGCCAATAAAATTAAAGAATTTTTAATTAGGCCTTATTTCATTTATTTGGGGCTTTATTTAATATTGAGTTTTGCTGGGCTTTATTTAATTTTTTTGGACTTTATTTCGTCTTAAGTTTGGTTTAACTGGGCTTTTTAAATTGGGCTTTATTTCATTTATATTGGGTGTGTTTTCATAAATTTTCTCTTGGGTCTCATTTATTTTTTTTTTTTTTTCGGGTTTTATTTTATTGGGGCTTATTTGATTTCTTATTTGAGAGTTATTTCCTTTTGCTTTATTTCAGAGCATCGTGTATGGTTATGAAAACAGCTATTGTTGTTCCGTTCTGCTAGTTTTTGTAAGAATATTTATGATTAACTTTGGTGTTATTTTATCCTCAAAAATTATCACATGTAATTTCAATTACAGAGAAATACAAACTTTAAACTAATCAAAACCAAACATAGGAACATGTTTCGGTTAGATTTTATCAAGACCTTTAATAAAGCAAAAAAAAAAAAACAGAAAACTTGCAAGCGGTAAAACAATTTACATGGCCCAAGTACATTAACTTGAGACTTCAAAGCTCCGCTCTGGAGCTAATATAATACCTCATATTTGAAACATAAAATAATTCTGTGCTATGTCCTTGTGAAATTTTATTTCAATACGTTAAGGAATGGCAGATTTATTTCCAAAATATTTTAGTTCTTCCCCACTGTAAATTAGTTTTTATGTTAAAGTAAAGTACTTTTTGAGTTACCTACTTATCAATTTGCGAAGTACACAACTATATTCTAGAATATCATTGAATTTAAAAAACTTTCCTTTTTCAACTTTCCGATGTAGGAAGTAAGCAACTTTTTTTGCGTAATATTTCTTTACTTTGAATTTTTAAAATATGTTTTAATTAAATACAACATAAGTACAAGAATTTCATTTCTATGAATCCTTTTTAACATCTCGTTAAAACAAATACTCTTGTTTATACTTGTTTATATTTAATAAAAGTTAACAAAAAAAATCTTTTAAAAGCATTCTAGATACATACATGGAATGTATACTACAGGGTGTCACAATAATTAATAATAATACACACAGAAAAATTTCAACTTTAAATCTATCTAAACAAGCTTAATTGAATCTTTTCCGCAGTCGTTAAGCAGCTCTGGGTTGAAGAACATTTCTCGCGTCATCGTAATTATTTCGTAAGTGCGGTCAGGCTTGTTTGTGTGTGTTGTTTGGCCTTCGAGAGTTTTTCGTCTCGCTCTTACTGGTTGATCTGATCTGCCTCGGATAACCGTACAATCTTGCGGGTTTTTGTAGAATTTCTTTAACAACCACGTTGCTACTTCTTATGTGAAGGCATAGGCCGTATACAGTCAGTCACAAAGCTTTTTAAACTACTGTTAATAACATCTTGGGCATATGGTCTTAGTTACTCCGCCCATATATGTGCAACACCATATTATGCAAATTTACTTTGTATAGTATGTTAAATAAATAAATTAATAAATAGATAAATCTTTTCCGGCAATTATTTTGCTACATATGTGTTTCATGTTAATCTAACATTATTTATAGTAAATTTCAAAGAAAATTTTTCCTTTTGAAATAACTTTATTTCACATTCATTTAACATTTACGTACTATTTATAAAATTAAAATGAAGAATCATGTTGATTTAAAGTTATTTTAAGTTGGAACAATTAAAATTCGATACTGAAGTAACATAAAGAACAATGTTGAATCAAAGTTATTTCAATTTGAAACAATATGAATTTAATTTTATGTAAAAATTGTATTTTATTAATGTGTTTTGCACAGGCATCAGAAAAATGTTTGTTTGCATATAAATTATCTCCCCGATCAAGATTTGAACTCGGAACTCATCGCGTGGTATACAACGCGCTTACCCCTGCAGCCACAACATCCTTAAGTATTAAATAGATACACTACATATATGTGACCTTCTCCTTGAAAAGGGACCTAGTGTGTGAAAATGAAATTTTGAGAAAAACGCATTTAAAAAATAAAATTTTAATGTTTTTCTCATTTTTGTCGATTTTGACACACACCCAGTTTCTTTACACACTAGGTCCTTTTTTTCTCGGAGAAGGTCACACTTGCGAGTACCATTATGAATCAAATTTTAATTCAACATTATTTAATTGATCATTTAACATACAATTTATTTGAACAGTTTTAGTTAAAAAAAAAAAATACAAAATAATTTGACTTGTCTCTAGCATTCGATCTTGCGATCCTCTGACTACAAGACTAGTACCCTGTCTACCAGCAAGCAGCAATTTGTCGGCTATTTACAAACTTCAAAATAAACAACAACAATACAAACACAATTCACACAACTAAGCACAAAAGTGTCTTGCAGCTAAGAACAAAACAAACAAACACCAACACACTTAAACCACATATTTTTGCTTGTAAATTTAATGTGATTTAAAATCAAAATTGTTGCATGTTGATTTTACATTGGTATTTTTTTTTCTGTGTGTACAATTTTGTTAGAATTTCTTCATGCAGTTTCAGCATTATGTGTTGGTTGGTCTGTTAAAGACATTCTGGTATGTGATGGAAATCAATCGATTTCAAATCGCATCGATTTCAAAAAACAAAATCTTCTGAAAGATGACTTATTGATGTTTTTATTGTTTTAGGAGCTTAGAATGGTTTATTTGATCTTAAATTCGATTTCACTGTAGCGTGCAATTAACATAACATATATTTAGCTTTTATTATTAGTTATACGAAATCGAGCGATTTGAAATCGATCGATTTGAAATCGATCGATTTCCATCACATACCAGATTGTTGCTGAAAAAAGACTTACGGTATCAAAAAAAATTATTTGAACTTCAAGTGTTCTTTTGTCAAAATTTGTATGGAAATTTTGTTTTAACTCAAATAATTTTTTTTTTAATACGGCTGTTAAAAATTAATTATACTTGGTTAAAAAAAATGCTCAACCCTCCTTCCTTGCTAACCTTCTTTCATACACAGCTTAGGTTATTTAGAAACTACAACGAGCACACAGCACAGTGGGACAAACGATAAGAATTGGTCCTAGATAATTGAAAGTTGGAAGCGAGCATTAAATTCACTTAGTTAAGAGAAGAAAAAAAAAAATAAAACCCCAAATTTGGTTTCCGTTTCAGCTGCACGATAAATTTAGCCATTACCTTAATAAAATCCTAATTTGATGATATTATAAATTGTGTTTTATTTCCATGTGTTGCAAATAATTTTCGACATCTTTCACTAGCTTCGAGAAAATACCAAACAATTGGTATATTTGGCTCTTCATCTGGATTTAAGTAATTGATTTTGTAGTATCCAAGATTGTCATCTCATCAATCCTCTACGAAAAATTTATAATTATGCAAAATACTCATCTATTAAAAATACAGTGGTATGCCATTCTATCTATTAAGGTCATTTGCAGAATGCATATCTTTTCAACTCACCAAAAAATGCTTATTTTTAAATGAAATAATTTACTCTTTTTGGTATACCCTTTACTCTAAAATTTACTTTAAATGAAAATCATGTATAAACAATATTTTATAAACACAGTTGCTTGCAGTTGCATACTTAAGGATTCCCTTCAACAAACATAAACTTGCACACAAGTTTATTTTATAAACACGATGCGAATATATATATGTATATATGCAACATACAGGGACAAATGTACCTTTGAGCCGTTAAACATACAAGAGAATGACATAAACATACTTGCATACGTAAACACATATTTTGAACATTCGCAGCTGTGTAGGAATTTGTATGTGCATGCGTGTGTGTGTGTGTGTGTGTGTGTAAATGTGCAAGCATGTGCAAGACTTTAACAGTAGTCATCTACTCAACACATTCCGTTTTGTGCAACTGTATTTGGGAGTAAATTTCATGGAGAGCGGGGAAAAGAAAATATGTACAGTAAGTCCATGAACATATGTGTATATGTAATATGTGTATATGTGCTTGTGTGGATGTGTGTGTGTGTATATGCCTTAGTTGTAGTTAAACACATGTTACAGATTGTTAACCAAGGAAATTGATGCTAACAATTCCACCATGGAATTCAAATGCCAACATGTAGAGGTTTTATTAATATTCTTCAAGTAGATAAATGTTAAAATTTAATTTTCTTGTAAATTAAATTGTACTTTCACAGCTGTAGTAACTTTTAAATAGGATTATATGTATGAGTAGAATGTAGAAAAATGTATATACTCTGGAAAATTTTTTTTTTTTTTTGGGCAACAGGGATGTAGATGATCCAGTATGTTAATGATCAAACGGAATAAGTCTGCAACTAAACAGACAAATTGTTCTCAAATTAACAAAGCCCTTAATAAAATCTGCGGCAGTAGTTTCAAATACTCTCTAATTTTTGTTTTATTTTTCATTAAGCTTTTCTTTGTAGTTTTTTTTTTACAAAATATATTCATATTCATGTCAGATATGGCAATTTCTCGCTAAATGTGGCAATTTTTAAACTTGTTTGGTGTCTAAATTTTTGATTTGGCAACATGGCGATTTTTCTGGCTTTAAAATAAATATGTTGGCGATTTTTATGGCTGTTTCATTTGTAATTTGGGCGATTTTCTGGTAAATTTTTTTTAATATTATTTTAGGGTAATTGCATTTTAAATCAACGAAAAAAAAACGAAATTTTTTATCTAACCCTCTTAAAATTGTACAAAAATTTCAATAGTACTAAAATAATATAAATTCAACAATTTTGGATATCTAGCTTTTGTGGTTCCCGAAATATGGCGCTTCGAAAAGTAGGGAATTCATAAAAAACAGTGGTCTGCCATTATTGCTCATATCTTCAAAAGTTTTTAAGATACAGGATCGAAATTGGTCCCATTTAATAGATATTGAGCATAGCTTTTAAACTGTATTTAGTTTAACTTTTTTTCTGAAAGGCTTTTAAACTGTATTTAGTTTAACTTTTTTTCTGAAAGGTCAAAGATCACTGTCACGTGATTTAAAGTTTGGGGAACTGAATCTCAAAAAATTAAAGTTTTTAAAATTCTAAAAAAATATATATTAATCCTGAAAGTGTCTGCTGCATTTTGTGTCAAAAAATTTTAGTGAGCTCTTATTAGTTCCTGAGATATAGACAATAACTTGAAATTATTTGGGAAATTTGTATGCTATTTTTTAAAATTTTTTTATTCCTAGTGCACGTAGGAAAACTATTCAACATTTCCCAGTAAAAAAGACACTCCAAAAAAGTCATGCAAATATAGAGCTTGCAATCTGGAAGTAGTGCAAATTTCGATCCGTTCTAATGATTTATACATAAGGTTGTCATTGTAAGAAGTTCTTTTTCTCGATGCCTGGTCACCGATTTGGAAGTGATTTTAAGAAAAATTTCCTTTTTTGTGCTCTATGATAATATTTTCATCTAGGAAAAATTTTAAATATTTACCTATTTTAACAATTCGTTTCTTTTTATACGAATTTACGAATTTTTATTTAGACTAAAATTAGTTCATAAATTTTTTAAAAAAATTAGATTTTTTTAAATTCTGGGGAGTATTTTTTAAAACTATGGAGAAAATACAAGGTTTTGTATGGCTAAAATAAATTTCTACTTAGTTTTCTGCTAACTATTGGCAAATTAAAAATATTGATTCTTTGGAAGCAATGAAAATGTAGTTCTTTGGAATGACATCCAATTATTTTTACTGGGTTGTTTAATGTTTGTTTGTGGCTCTGAAAAAACTGTGTGTTTGTTTGTGTTTACCATGACCGGTAATTTTCAATTGAAGAGATTTACAATTAATTAATCGCATATGTAAAAAAAGTATTTCTTATTTTTAACTCCGTTTGTCGAAATTAATATACATATGTATTTAATATCACCCAAATAAATAAAAAAAAAATATAAAAATATCATATTTGTTTCAAACAATTTCACATCGTTATCAATATCTCAGGAACTAATAAGAGCTCACTCAAATTTTTTGACACAAAATACAGAAGACACTTTCAGGATTAATATATATTTTTTTTAGAATTTTAAAAACTTTAATTTTTTGAGATTCAGTTCCCCAAACTTTAAAGCACGTGACAGTGATCTTTGACCTTTCAGAAAAAAAGTTAAACTAAGTGCAGCTTAAAAGCTATTCTCAATACCTATTAAATGGGACCAATTTCGATCCTGTATCTTAAAAACTTTTGAAGATATGAGCAATAATGGCAGACCACTTATATGTGTTTTTAAGAGTTTTTAATTTTTTGACGCGCCTTATCTCAGGAAAAACAGAAGCTGGAATTCCAAAATTTTATATTTATCTTAGTTAAGTAACGTGCAAAAACATAACTAAGTTTCATATGATTCAAAGGTGGTGGAGAAAATCCGTTCGTCGGTTATAAAAATTTTAACCCTTTATGAACATTTATATTAAAAAAAAAAATATTATATAAAAACAAATTTATTATCAAATATATATTAAAAAAAACTAGAAAATCATTGCCCAGCTTTCTTCATCCAGTCGAGATCCCGCTTTTTTGAGAATGATTGGAAAATATTGAAGGATTATGTTAACGATACTAAGTTTCTCTGAAGAAACCCCCAGCTCCCCCATTTAATTCACTTGGGAAAGCACAACAGCACTGTACTGTCATAATGGCTCCTCTCGTCAACTGTATCTAACCTAACCACTAAAAATGGTGATTCCAAATAGTGCGCACTTTTCTAGCATTACGGACTTGTTTTGATCGTGATAATCGCCCTGCTGTTCACGGAATAGGCAAGATTAGGCAGTCTTCTTGAACAATATATATAGTTACGACATTTGTTCATTATAATGGGTTTTATTTGTCTCTCCTGAACATTAGAGATTTTTTGTGTTGTGACAGTCTATGAGTTGGTGCACGATACATATGTATGTAGTATGGTCATCAAAGCTCGTACACTGAAAAAATCCAAGCAGTTTCTTCTTTCTTAAAAAGTATAACAGTTTCACGTTTGTTGCGAAATACATTTTTGGCAAAACTTTTTTTTGCTAACGAAATTAGAAACAATATTTCGTGGTGTTTTTTTCTTTTGGTTAACAAAAGATTTTAAATACAAAGATAATAAATAATTTTTTTCTACATTAAAATATTTCTTAAGTACCATCATATAGAAAAAAGTTTTGCCTTTAATTATTTAAGTCGGCTGTGGCACATTGATGACAAAGTTTGCATTGAAACACAAAGGATGTGAATTCATACCATGCTGGGGGCAGGCAGTTTATATACTACACCAAAACCAAAGTATTTTATTTTCTTTATTACTTTCCCGTGTATGAAAAGTTTTTTTTATAGCAAAAAAGTTATTTCTTTTCATTTATCACAATAGCCGCTTTAACAAATAAATATTAAAGATATCTATCTATTGTTCATTTGTTTAGTAACACAAAAGTCATCTCGTAGGTTTGTTAGAGGTATTAAAACTATATTTTTTATCCTTACAAAATGGTGGTCCTACTCTAATATACTATAAAAAAAATCTTGCAAACGAAAAAAAATGTGTTACAAAGTTAATAAGAATTGTCAATGTATTGGCATGTATGGGACAATATTTATGCGTATGTATTATTTGTTTGATATTATTTCCAAGAAAAAAGGTACATAAATAAAATGAATCGTTACAGATTTTTTTATAGTTTATTTTCATTTTATTTTTTTTTTAAATATAAGCTAAATGCTTGTTGGCTTATGAGTTTTTTTTCCTGGAAGGGTGGATAAAGAAAAACATGTCTGACAGTTTTTTTTAAAGAAAAAATGAGGCAAATAAAGGGCGGTGTTATTTTAACATTACGCAGAGAAAAAACTGCCTCATAGAATCAAGAAGATTTTCTCTATGAAACGTTTTTAGGCTAAGGGGTATCTCAGCAGGAAGAAGCGAATATTTTTTAATAGAGATTCCGTATTGTTTTTATGCGGTAAATCTTATTAATTTTATCAAGAAGAAAACCACATAAAATCAAGAAGAAATCTTATTACTCACAACGTTTTTACTCAATTTCCGTTATTTTTGGCACCAAAAAAGCAATCCATAGAGAAAAACTTTTAGATTCTATTAGGTTTTCTTATAAATTGATTTTATTAGGTTGCCTTATTATTTTTTTTTGAAAAGGGTTTCTTCTTGATTTTATTACGTTATCTTATTGATTTTTTTAATAAGGTTTTCTTCTTGATTTTAGTAGGTTCCTATATCATTATGTGTAAGGCATATTATTGATTTTTTTAATAAGGAAATCTTCTTGATTTTATGAGGTGTCTTGTTATTTCATATCTATAAATAGACATACAAACAATTTTTTTCACCATCTTTTTAATTTTTGTATAAGATAATTTCTATGGTTATTCAGGCTGCTTGTTAGCATATTGGTTAAAGTGCTTGTCTATCCGGTAAAAGTTTGCTGGTTCAATACTTGGTGAGCAAGTTAATTAAGAATATAACATAATGTGTATGTATGTATGTATTAATAAATAACATCTAAAATAATACTACATACATACATATGTATGTATATGGTATAGAATTTCAATGAAAATACATAAGTACAGAGAATTATTTATTTTTATTTTTTATGAGGTCGCTTAATAAAAACAAGAAGAAACCTTTATTGAAAAAATCAACAAGAAAACCTTATAAAAACTAGAAGATTTCTTCTTGATTTTTTCATAAAGGGTTTCCCTAAGAAATTAATAAGATTTCCTTATTGAAAAAAAAACCATAGAGATTTCTTATTAATTTTGGAACTACTTCATATACTAGTACTCATCAGAACTAGTAATTTTATTTATTTATTTATTGAATCCCTTACATAACACGACATAGTCTTATAATTATAATGCAGGGTTGTATTGTGTACAATAAATTCGCCAATAAATTTTTTGTTTTATTTTATGAGGCATTTAGTAGGTACTGTTTTCTCCCTGTGCAAGCTAAGATGAAAGTATGTATTATTATAATATTTCTAGCTTTTGTTTCATATATTTAAAATATTGTCTTGCCCATTTATTTGTCAGTAACAGATGTTATTTTAAGAGATTAATGTTAATGCTTGTTTCTCAAAGAAGATGAAAAAGTGTCAATCATTGCACTGTGTATGTCTTATGTGCAGAATTGGGACGAGCTAAGTTTATATATTCTTTTAAGTAAAAATTGGAATATTATTTCTTCTTACAGCATTTTGAAAAAAAGAATGAATTTTACTCAATTTTAATGGCAGCTACACTATAAAACTTCCATATAGTGTGATTTTAAGCTAAATATGAAAAAAAGTTTAACTTTAAGCACTATTTAGCAAATTAACAGCGTGTTAAGCTCGATAAATTCAAACTAAGAAATAACTTCTTAGTCAGGCTTAAGTTCAGTTTGTTTCAATTCTCACTACAACAACAGGGAAATATTTTATTAATTAATTTGAATTTCTAAAGTAGCAAAAAGTTCAACTAGACCATCTAAAGAAATGCTGCATTTTCAAAACTACCACGCTCTTGATTTGTAATATTTGAGTAAGATCGACCATTTAAAGTAAATTAACACTCTGTCCTCATTTTCAGTGACCAGCTTTACTCAAATTCTTAAGGAAGAACAAGACCAAAGATGTTACAAAATTTTGAAACAAATCACAATACCTCTAATAAATCACAAAAAATAATTTTTTTTAAGTCTGTCGTTGACCTAAAGCCTGGAAAAACAAAAAGATAATTTCAAAATTATTTGTTTTTTATAAGTAAAATCAAACAATACAAATCTTATCCTTATTTGTGTAAAATTTCGTATTTTATTTATATACGCTGTCAGTCGTCATGAATTTCCTGAGAAACCTGAAGGATATTTTTTATTAAATACAAAGAAAGCAAATAAATATTGCGCAGTTTTTGTTTCATAAACTTATATACGGTTCCACTTGAGCGAAGAGATTTGTTTTTCTTTGCCATAATGTAGTTTAATGTTAAAAAAATATATGTATGTATATTTGTAACGCAATTTCAATTTATTACCCGCCTTTGGCATCATCTGCAACATTATTTGTGGTTAAGTAGGCTTGAATGAATGATTTGTTTATTTCCTTCATATTCGGGAGAGTTTATTAAATTGTTTATTTTTTGCACAAATATACAATTTTATACACTTGAGGTAATTGAATAAATGTATAAAATAATCGACATCTTTACACCATAGCCGGCGTTGCCAAATGTGCAGATTTATTAATTCTTCGCAGCTTTTTATTCTGTTAGAAGTCGTGCAGTTTTTGTTTAAAAACCAGTTTTTCTTGGAAAGTGTATTGTTCTTACAGTTTTTTACTTTTACTTACTTTTCAGTAAGTTTTCCAATTTCAATATACATACATACACTTAAAGAATTTTCGGCATAAATTCTATGAATTTCGAAATTAATCAAATGAAAAATTCATTAAAATTCAACCAACGTCACGCTTCGTTGTATTAATGAAACCAGTTTCGTCAAAATTATTTTATTGAAAACTTCATCAAACTGATTTAAGAGTGTAATTAATGCAGTGCTATAACTTCATCGAAACAATAAAATAATTTCATGAAAATAATGAAATAACTTAAATATAAAGGGGTTTCTTAATAATAAGAAAATATTGTTGTCATAAATCCAATAAAATATTCTTACGAAACCAGAATACCAAGGAAGCAATTCCAATGAAATTCTTTCACAATATTCATGAAATTTTCATTGGATTTGTGAAATTATCATTAGATTTGTGAAAAAAATTTTCATAAAATTGTTTCATTGGACTTATGAAGCAAAATTCTTTCGGTGTAGATACATGTATATACAACATATATTTCAAACAATCAGAAATGTCAGTTTGTCATAATAGCGAAAAATTTATTCATGTCCTAATCGTATAAAGCACTTCGTCAAAGTGCAATTAATATGGAAAACATAAAAAGTGGGGAAAATATATCAAAATTTTTTCATACCAATTTCGAATATTAAGAAGCGCAAAGCAATGTCTGAATTTCTATGCCTGTGTTCGTTAAAGAATTTTTACGACAAATGCTTAAAAGTTTTGATTTTTTCTTTTTGTTTTCTATATACTTAAAATTTTTATTTGCTACGGTTGAGCTTTTAATGATCACAGCATTAGTCACATAATGCTAAAGTCTATTTAAATTTATATCAAGTAAATACTTACTTATTTAATTTACAAAATTTTTGTGAAGAAAATAATCTAATTATTGCATACACTTCTCTCCCAAATAAAATGCGAAAGCGAAAGCTAAAATTTTCAACAAATCTTGAGAGAAACTGTGTCTCAATAAAAGTGTTATTAAAGAGTTTGTAACCTTCAGCTAAAAGGGGGAATAATTGATTTAATGCCGCTTGCTGTTGGTATATCACTGCCTAATGCAGGGATACCATGCTTTTTTTATTGTATTTTTATTGACAGTTTTTTCTTCTGAAAATCAGTTTTTTTTTTTGTTCGATGTAGGCAGTTCTTTTTTTTTATCAAACGCATACGGCAACACTGACCATAGCACACATTTTTAACTCAAACAATAACCTGCTGCGTATACTTAATGTGAAGTGCATTTGAGATTAATCATACGCATCAAGTACTTCGACTGTTGTATAGTTATTAGGGTTACCAAACAATTTAAGGGTTTCCAGAAGCCTGGGAAAAGGTAACCCTAGTGGTTACATTTTTTGATATAATATAAAAAAAATATTTCACTAAACATATACGTACAAAATCTCTTGTACATTTTACCAAATATTTCACGCTTCGAATGGTAAATTTTTTTTTGGCAAAATATAGGGAAGTATTGTGCGAAGAAAATAAAAATTATGGCTGGTACAAACTCGTATGCTTTCTATTCGGATGCAAGTTCTCTCATAAATGAGCCATTTTACGTCTAAAATGCTAAACGAGATAACCTTGACTGAATTTTCTTATAATTGAAAATTAATGTTAAATTGCAGAAAGTGTTGCCCAAAATGTAAGAAATAACAGCGGAAAATTTTTTAGTAAAATTTTATATATGTTTTTTCTATTTCTCTACTAGTTTACTTTTTGTCCGGTATCATACAGCTACGATACCCTGGTAAAAACAATCTAGCCGTCAAACCCAGACTCCAAGTCCTCATTTCTACGCAATTCTTTTACCAAGCATCAATTTTTTCCAAGTTTGGAAATGAAAAATAGGCCGAGATAGAGCTAAATCTTTTAAATGGGATATTTAATGAGAATATTCGATCATTTACTCATTATTTTAAGCATCTCCAAAATGTTTAATTAATTTATAAAAGCTTAAACAAATATTCATATCGCTTTATCTCAGGTGCAAATTAATATAGCCATGTTTTATCCCTGGTCAAAATCTGTGCAAGAACTCGGCTTTATTGATGTGAAAAATCGTTAAACACTCATGACAATAAGGCACCCATCAGACACGCAGCCAGCTTTCTTATCTTAAAATATTCTGTCAATATGTGATAAACATATAGCATTTTTGGAAATATTAAATTCATCCGTAAGCCTACGCAACTACAGCCAATAATTTAAAAATATATGTGTGCATTTCTTTAACCATTTTTTCTTTACCTAGATTCTGCAAAAAACTAAAATACTCTTCAGTTAAAAATAAGAAGGCAAATACGTGCCAAGAGCATTAATTGTCTATCATTCTTATGGTCAGAGTATGCTTATACTTAGAGTATGGATATTTAGTCGGGTGAAAGAAATATACGCCTAATACTCGGGATATCTATTCATCATTCGTCACTGTATATATTAATTTGTATAAAAAATGGAATGGAAAATGTGTTTTGGCTTTTTAAAAACATGCTTTATGTTTGTGAGTGCGAATGAAATAGTCCTGTATACGCATGTGTGGACGCTTAATACTCAGAGTATTTTTATACTCATGCGTATGATTGTAGATCTTACAGTCTATACATTTTAGTTGTAGTCGTTTGTGCTGCATAACTTAAAAAATACACATTTTTTGTGTGTGAGTTGTTGGTTGTTGATAGTTATACGCACTCAGTTTATAAGTAATCAGTGTGCTTGAGTGTAAGTATGTTTAGCTGTACGTTTTTGTAATTGTTCAACGGCCAAAACTCAAAGAGTACTTAAAACAATATTTTTTTTTTTCTTCTCTGATCTCAATTGGTAGAGCACTACAGCGTTCATTTTGGCTGCACATACGGCCTCATTTAAACTCTGGCCAGCCAATATTTTATAGTCGTAAACTCGGCAAATGAGGGTATTGGGTTACATAAGGTTAAGCAATTTTTTCCAATTTTCATAAATTCATTGAGGTCGTTAATTTTTGAGTGTTGAAAAAGATATTAAAAATTTTTGAGCCTTAAAACTTAAAAAACTGCTGCCAGCTATATATCAAATACTCCTTAGTATCATTTCTATATTGCCAGGTGGGAAATAAATTATATTTACACCTTTGACTTTTTCCTTTTTCGTTTCCCTAAAGAAGAAACAAAAACCCAGCTCGTGCATAGTAATTGATTTCATATTTGTTGCTTTTTTTCAGTTGAGGTATGAAAAGCTTTTAGCCAAATAAATAAATCATGACTGTACTCGTATGTTGCTTTCTCTTCAATATCTTAACTGGCTTTCGTGTGATTTTTAAATTAACACTTGAAATATTTTTCATATGTTAAATGGTTCAAATTAATTAATGTAAATTTTTCGGTAAATATTTAACTTAAATCCTTTAAACTGTTAAATATGAGTGTTAACTGATAAATATTTAATTTTATTGTAAGTTTGGCTTAATAAATATAAAAACGCTTAATTATTTCGTATTAAAAAATAGCAAAAGTTTTAAAAAAAATTATGGGTTTCTGTGAATTGACATTATGATTTATATTTATTTCATAGAATTATTACATACAATATAAAAAAAATATACATATACACAACACCACTTTATAAATACTTCCATCAACATTAAAAGGTTATGGCTTTAAAATAAATGGCGACCTCAATATTTGTCGTTTATTGTTCACTTTAAATTTTACCTTTAGGGGTTATTTTTTGTCTCCTCTTGATTAATGAATTTTTATATTGGTCTCAATACTACTTTGACACTTTAATGTTTTTTTTTTTATTATTAACAATAAAACGTTTATAAGATTGATTTTGTTTTCAATACTAAATCGTCATCTTTATTGTCGCCATTACTGTTACAAGAGCATGACTTTTTTTGTTCAGACAATATAAGTATTAATTTTATCACGAATTTTCTTTATGTATTTCTATGTCATGTAACTTTATGCTACGGTGTATTAAGGCCACATAAAAACTTAATAAATTATTAAGGATTTTTTTCATCATATTTTTTGTCCCACTCCATTGTTTATATATGCAGGTGCCTAAAGAGATAAAGCGAGGCAAAATTAAATTATTTTTATTCCAGGAAAACTGTGTTTGAAATAAAACATTAATACTCGTTAGCTGTAGTTATTAAATGTGGAGTAGACAATTTAATCCCGAGCTTATTTTAAAATAAGGACCTTTTTTATTTTCATGACAGAACTGCTCAAATTCCTTTCGAGGTTTATATTTCTTAACATTTTTTAATTATTTAATAAAATTGGTTGCGCATGTAAAGCAAGTAAATAACATATAAATTCATATTATTTAAGGACTACAAGACTAATGGACCATATCTTTACTTTTATAAGAAATCTTCTAACTGTCAAAATAGGTTCTAAAAATAATGTTTAAATTTAGTTTGTTTACTTCCTTTATTGTCCAATCAATATTATATTGAAGAAAAGGAAAAAAAAATTAGAATAACAAATCGAGCCTTATTTTCGATTTAAGGGTAGGCAAAATTTTATAGGCGCACCCACGCCAAAATTATTGTTAGCTTTTAATTTAATGAATGAATGAATGAATTAAGTCAAAGGGGAAACATCGGGCACCTGCGACCAAAGTAGATCTATTGCATCCTTTGCCAGGTGCTAGACCTACTGTCCTGATGAATCTCAGGATTTCCTGTGGGTCTAGCTGCTTGCTCAATTGCCTATATCTTCTGTGGCACAACGCTTTACAGTCCTTCAGAATATGCTCTGGTGTTTCGTCTTCGTAATCACAGAATCTGCACAGACTGTTGCACTCAATGCCAAGTCTGTTGAGGTGTTTTCTTTGTCCACAATAGCCTGTGAGCATTCTTAGATTATTTTTACTCAGGAACATGAAAGCTATGAAACGATTTTGTTTATTGAGCCAGATGTGTTCCCTTTTACTCTTGCTCTCCATCGATATATCTTCCCGGATTTTGTCCAATCCGAGTTTACAAAATGGTTCTGGTCCGACTAGGGATGTAGTAGCTCCCGGCGTGTCCGGGACCTTATTCATGCTGCTTAGCTCATTTAGCTTAATGCGGCATTCTCACGCTAAGTTAGAGGTAAACTCATAAGAGCTGAACGTTTTGATAGAAGCCTAACTATCCGAGCAAATGGCTATTTCTTTCACTCGGTAGCCTTTATCAAGATGAAATTGTGCGCATCTTTCAATGGCATAAACTTCCAATTGAAAAATGGTAGATGTTCCCAATGAATCGTGGTAGTGAGTCCTTGGTGCTACAACTCCCACACCAGAACCTGCCGGTGTTCTGGAGCCATCAGTGTACCACCTGATGGTGCCAGTTCCAAAGGAATACCGGAGTTCTATTTCTCCCCATTCCCTGCTATTAGCCAGAACAGTTCCAAAGCCTATGTCGAACTCATACACTTTATTCATCATGTCAGACGATTGCGCGAGTTGGGGAAATCGTCTTGCCAGGAATGATTACTCTCATTGGCTAATTAGAAAGTCCCTGCATGTACTTTTCCCCGCGATACGGATTACTTTTTGTCTGGCAGCAGCCTCTATCAAAATCTTCAGGGGTGTGAGTTCAATGGGGACTTCCATAGCCACCGTAAGACACGTCCTAATAGCACCTGTTATACTATTACAAAGGCATGCTAGTCTCGGTATTTTTTCTAACCGATCTCTGGTCGTAGCCAGTCTGACCTTGTCCGATCAGGAAACAGCACCATAAGTGATGATAGGTCTCACCATCATGGTGTATTACCATCTCAAGATTTTGGGTGTGCGGCCATGAACAATTTACGTATGTAAAACATATAAGAATATTATAAAATGAAACCTTTCCTGAAAACTTTAGTTTTTGTCACTTACAACTAAATCGAATATAGGGCTCGATATATAAATATATTTTGTTATTTTGAAAACTTTAGTTGAGACACTGATACACACACACACGCACGTTTTCCTCCTTCTACAAAAACATTTGTTCTCATATAAATCTTAAAAATTCTTTGAGCTAAAACTATATTACAGAATTTCGTTTACATTTTTATTAATATGGTAAAGCTTGAGTTCACTGTCTTGTTAAAGTTTTTATCTCTATTTTTGTTTTTCCCCATTTTATTTATTTTTTACAAATTCAATTTTCAAAAGAGTAAAAACATCTATTCGTATGCTAAATAATACTTTCAGAGATAGAAAGAGAGAGAGAGAGAGAGAGTGTGAGAGAGAGAGGGTAAAAAAATTTCCAGAAAAATAAAACCTTTGCAAATCTAAAGGATTCTTAACACGATAAAATGCAAAAAGCAAATTACGACAAAAAGTTTTCAAGCAGAGTTGGAGAACTACAAGTAAATATTTTATGAGAAATTTGCTTTAGCAAATGAATGTCAGCGTTAGTTGGGAGGTGATTTTTTTTTATTATACGAGTATTCTTTTGTATTTGTTGCCTTTTTTTATTCGAAAAATAATAAACCTAAAGCAAAAATAAATTTTTATATATGTAAAAAGTTTTATGTTTTATATTTATTTTTCATAAAATAAATTTAAAATAAACATATTTATACGAAATTTATATGCCGGAAAAATTTATGTTTATAACATGTATTTAATGAAGATGGTAACGTGAGTCATTTTTCACTCACTTTTATATATAATGACGAAAAAAAATTTTTTTTTGATTTATGCTTTGGCTCAAAGTCAAAAGTAAATTTTAGATAAACGGGCCTGTTCTGCAAATTACGACATCCAAAATCACGGTGATTTCAAAAATTTCATAAAAGCTAAATCATTACTTTTGTAAATTTCACGATTTATAGCTTTGGAAGTTAGAAGAAAATATTGTATTATAAATAAAAAAAACTTAAAACGCAATAAAAACCCACTATCAAGTCGGCTATTAGTAGTTTACTTTTGAAATCACGTGATTTGAAATCACCGTGATTTTGAGAACAGGCCCGAAAGTTGTCAACTATTTTGGAAAATTTAGATATATATGTATATATATGTTCCCGTCGTTCCTATGAGGAACAAATAGAAATCATTACAAAAAAACTCGATTGTTTATCAAATAAGTTTTCCAGACAAATTGAGCGTATTATGAAAAAAATTACAGTGTGTAATAGGCCGTCATTTTAATAATTGTAATGACTCAAGCCGTAACTACTTGACAGGTGACAAGTGAAACCTACTCCATTAATACAAAACATGGAAAAATATACGCTTCTAAAACATCTTTGAAATTATTAAAATTTACCAGAAAAAATTTAAAAATTTCTAGTTCAATGTTCGCCAAATTTAATAAATTTTAAAGCCATAGTGAAGCTTTTTTTCGGCCAGCAAATGTGAAACTGATGGAAAAATTTGAGCTGTTAGGACAAGTTTGTAATGCGAATGATCAGACACGTTGACATCGGTCAAGAACAACTGGGATTATTGGTGTTGGAGGCCATAGTGTTGGTCTGTAGATAGATCTATTTTTTGCCAACCTTTGGATTTGGTTAAAAAAAAAATCGTTTGTAGAAAATTTTTTTGATGAATGACCTTTATTTTCAACAAGGCACTACGTGCTATACAAGTAACGATGTTATCGCTCTTTTGCGCGAACAGTCTCCTGACCGTCTGATTCCTCTAAGAAGCGATTACAATTGGCCACCGAGATCTTGTGATTTAACACCTTTAGATTTTTCTTTGGAGTTTGCGTGAAATATCAGGACTATGTCAATAAGCCATAATCTATTCAAGACCTCAAAGTTGTAATTCGCGAAGTTAGTGGGGACATAGAGCCTCAAATGTACAGGTGGGTGATTTCCTTCAAAAAAAAATATATTGATGTGCAAACGCAGCCATGGAAGGCATATGGCTGATATTGTTTTCAATTATTAATAGCATAACATCCTCTGAAAAATGAGTAAACGTTTTCAAAGAGTTTTTTCAATCACGAAGTAGACACACTCACTCACACAGAAATTGTATCTGCTTACGTTCTTGCCATCATATAATATAGGATCATGCTGGATCTTAAAAAAATTCAATACTAAGCGACTTGACTTACTGACTCACTTACGAAGGGTTCCGTACGGACACTATAAGAGTATAGAGGATTGGCAAATTTTAGGTATGGAAGTAAACTGGCTGTCAAATGATGAAATGTCAAGAATTGAGCTGTCATCTTTTGTTATTTATTTAATGAAAAGTTGGGTAATTTTAACCATGGAGCGCTACAATCTTGAACAAAGAATTTTAATTATGAAATTTGTAAATTTAATTTGAAAGACCGGATTTACGTGAACAAACCAGAAACAACAGATGCTGATGAAACAACAGAAATTATGAAATTTGAAATTTGGCACTGGTATGGTGTGACCATTTGTCCGTTATCATATTTTTTTTTAATTCAAATATTTCTACTTTACATTGGTATCAGTAAAACTGAATGTGTAAAAAAAGTATGATTTTAAGCGAATTTACTTCCTACTCATAAATTTGCCCACCCTTATGTAATAATATACTAACTTGAGCCTATATCATCGAATATCTCATTTGAGGGTTGTTTCTTAAAACTAACTAGTGTTCTAGTACAAGTAAAATAGTTGTGATAATAAATTTTTTTCATATTAATAAAATATTTTCATCGTTAGTTTTGGCGCTTTTTTTCGTTTTTGGTATTTTGTTATACTTTTTGGCGGCTTTTTTAGATTTAGCCATTTTTTTTAAGTTTTGGCGTTTTTTGCGGTTTTTGGCGATTTGTTTTAGTTTTAGCGATTTTTTTAGTTTTGGTGATTTTTGCGATTTCTTCGGTTTTTTTTCTAATTTGGGATTTTTTAGTTGTCTGTATATTACAATCAGTTTTACACATGTGTTTTTCGTTGATCGCTTTAGAACACCCTTTAATTTTTAACTATCATATTTGTTGTTATAGCGGCTAAGGTTTTACATATTCTGTGAAAATTTCACGGCCGTAGCTCTTACGGTTCTTGAGAAAGCAGCCTGACAGACAGGCGGTCGTAGGGATAGACGACTATCATAGCTAAAACAATAGCGTTGCTTTTCACCTTTGGTGCACAGAACCCTGAAAACCTAACCTTTAGTCGAGGGAAATGTCGAAAATTTTCTGTGCCGCCACACACTCTATCAGCACCCATGTCTACCCAGCAACAAATTTCAAAAACGGTAATCGGGCTTGGAAAATTAATGATTTTAACAAGTTGTGAGACTAAAATAATCGATTCTTGAGGACTACTTACTTGGTTTATTTGGCAACAAGTAGACGTAATTTATTAAAACTAAAACAATCATCCTTCTCATCAATCAACTTCTACATAGTTTTTTTACATTTAAAGTAATGTGATTTGTAAGCGATTATAAAAGTAAAGCTTTATAAAAACATACCTACCAATAAACGTTGTAAGTCTTTTGGAAAGTTACATTACTGCCCGGAAGTTCACTGTTTTGGAAGGAGACTTTAGGAGCATGCCTGAAACTATCTCATCCGGTGTGCCACAGGGGAGTATACTGGGGCCAGTTTTGTATTTGATTTATACTTGTGATATGCCTCTAAGCAGCAATATTCACACTTCCACATTTGCTGATGATACAGCCTGCCTTAGTATGCATGAATGTCCTTACGAGGCATCCCGATATCTTCAAGAACACATTACCCAGCTGGAACTAAGGTTAAACTTATGGAGAATTAAGGTAAAGGAACAAAAGTGTGTTCAAGTAACATATACATTACGAAGAGATACTTGTTCACCCATTCGGATTAACAATCAAGTTGTCCCTCAACATACTCATGTGAAATATCTTGGTATACACCTTGATCGACGGCTTACTTGGAAACACCATATTGACTCTAAGTTAACCCAAATGAAACTAAAATTAACTCAGGTACATTGGCTGATTGGTAGAAATTCAACCCTCAGTCTAGATTGCAAACTTTTGATATACAAGTCCCTTTTGAAACCTATATGGCGCTACGGAATTCAACTATGGGGCACTGCTTCAGCTTCCAATGTCGAGAGAATCCAACGAAGGCAAAATAAAATTTTGCGATTAATAACATCGGCTCCATGGTATATAAAAAATTAAAATATACATCGTGATTTAAACATGCCACTAGTGATTGAAGAAATTGCAAAATATGCAGGCAAATATTCAACAAAACTCGGGTCACATCCTAATCCGCGTGTTCGTAATATTTTGAACTTTACTGGACACATCCGCCTAAAACCAAGGGATACAAGGGCTCTTATACTCAACACTCCAGATGGGACTGCTTCAAAATACTTTTTATTTCATTTTATTTTATTTTTTCTTCCTTTTGATTATCACTACTTATGTATTTTCTTATAACTATCTCTAAATTTATGATTTAAGATTTGAATACTTATTGTTAGTTCATATTTGAAGATACAATAAATAAAAATATGTATACAGATGGTTGTCAGATCTTACAACAATGTTAGTAAAATGTGCTAAAAATATCTTACAACCGTGTGAACTGGATAATTTTGTCTGACGTCGTTGCCAGAGAAAGCATTGTCAGTCGATTGCAAGACTAGCAGCTGACAAAATAATTTTCAGACATCTAAAAATCGTGTGAACACATTGTAAAATTATTGCCAGACATTTGTCAGACATTTTAATATTGTTAGATGTGCGAAGTTTATGCATCTGATAATGGCGTCATCGTAAGAGAATCCTTTATACGGGCACACGGGTGATTTTAAAGAAAAGATATACATATGTATAATAAAATAGTTGCAGACCAAATCATTGCAATTGCTTCTCTATGGTCCATAATAATTTTTTTACATTTCACATATATAAAAACGATTGATATTTAACAATTTCTAACAAATGCTCTCAGTCTGGCAACGCATAACAAGAGATCTGAATTTTGTTTTTGCATATGACAACCGTGTGAACTGACAATTTTTTGACTGACGAATTTGTCAGATGAATATATGCTCATACAAGCGTCTGGCAATAAATTGTAAGATTTTCTAACTGACAATCAACCATGTGCTGGCAATTTTTGACTGCCAATACGTTTTCAGCTCATTGCCATATCTGACAATATTGTAAGATCAAATAATCACGTGTACATAGCTTTAGTCATTATATGACATTGTAGTTACAATGGTAACGTCTAGTTTTTTTCTAGGTATCTACTTGGGCAGATATTGTTGTCAGCATTAGCTATTTAACATGATTTTTTTTTAATGAAATGGAATATTTCTAATTAATTAATAAAAAACATTTTATTCTATAAAAATTAAAAATACTGCCCGCTTATGAAATTAGTTATTACTTGAGACATTTTTAGATTTAATTGAACTGTAGTGAATTTTAATCAGAAATAATTTCTTAATCAGGCTTGAGTTCAGTAATTTTAGTTATTACTGTTAAAATTATTACCTTTATTTCTAAGCCTACTATGCTTATTTTTCTTTTGTGATTTTCAAAAATATTATTATTCTCAGATAGTTTTTGAAAGTCTGTACATAAGATAAGAGGTTTGTGACTGTTCAAGATTTGTGGTTGAAGTCTACTGATGATTTGTTATAGCAACAATGAAATGCATATAGACATCGCTGAACCACCAGCAAATAAATTTCAAATTTATTTCTTAATACTTTATATGTTTCTCTTTTCATACATTTGTCAGCTGACAGAAGGGTTTCTTAAAGTATTGTGAAGTACACTATTGCTATGTTAAATCTTATCAGCAATAATGATAGAACTTAGTGCAAAAAAAAATATTTAGAAACATTTGGCTAACGACCCTTTTAAAGTTTTTTTTCTTCTCTCCTTCTTAAACAAAAGTTATATCTAGTTATTAAAGGAAGCAGTTTTCTAATCATAGAAATAACCATCTTCCCCTCACTTGCATTTATTTTTGTCTATAGTACGAGTATGTTAAACAAAATTAAATTGCAGGCATTGCTAAATTTATATCATTACTCAGACAGATTTTTTATACTATATTTTCCAATAAGAGTAAATTATTTCCCGGTCCTCTGTAAACAACATTGTTACTTTGTTAAAGCTTTTCAGCAAGTTTTAATATCTTTTTATCTACTTCTTGCAACACAAAACATTAAATACACAGCAGCCATACAATCAGACATTTTTATGCCAAAAATATGACCAAATGAGCATAAAATCTAAACAGCACTTTAAAATGAGTAAAACGTATTATATCACGCTCATATAAATACAAAATTTTATAACAAAAGATATTGATTAGCAGGAGTGATTTGGAAAAAAAATGTTTTCCATTCTATTGATTGCCATCCAATTTCTATTCATTGTGATATTAGAAAAGTTAATGAAAAATATAAAAGTTTGATTAGATTCACATCATTTGACTTAAACCATAAACTTGTTTATGTTCTCTTAAAAGCAACAAAATTAGTATTAAAAGTTGAGATAATTTTTTTTATTAATAAATCTTTTGAAAAGATATTTGGTAAAACAAGTGTAATATAAAGAAAATCTCTCAGGAAATGTCACACAACAATGCCACAACAAAAAGAAAATATTGCAGCTACAATTTTTATAAAAGTTGTTAAATGTGGAAAAAAACAACCACATTTTAAATATATTTTTTTTAAATTAAATTAAAAACATTAAAATTTCTTTTAAGCTGCATTTATATGAGGCCTTATTCATTAAAGTATTTAAACAATATTTTATTTATTGATGGTTTAGGTTGCCTTTTTAAATTGTGGTTGAAGTCTATTGAGCTATGGCTCAGCTGCAGCGAAATGCATTTCGACAAGCTAAATCATCCACAAATGAATTTTTTTTTAATTTTTATTCATATTGATACGCATTAAATAAAAATAAAATATTAAAATTAAAAACTATTTAATTAATTTTAATTATTGTTCGAACTTAATTTGTGTCTATATTTATAATTTGATCAGGCCAAAGTTGAAATTATATGTGATAATTATTAAAGAACAATAACACCAAAGTTAGTTGAAAATATTCCGACAAATACATAGTTGAACGGAACAACTAGCTGTTTTCGAAAGCCACTAAACCTTCATCATCAGCGTTCATTTGTGTTTGGTCCACTGTGTGTGGCGTCAGTTGATGCAAATTTCTTTTCAAAAGCTAAAAGCTTTTTTGTAATGAAAGCTCAATTTTACCATCTCCAAATTTACAACAGTCTTGCCATTGTCGTTTGTATATTTTATAAAAGAATTTGTTTAGGTATTTATATTTTCAAATTAACTTGAAACGCAATGACAAATAATTTTTGGCCTCTATTAAAAATGTATGAATTTTTATTTCAGGGAAAAATGTTAAAATAGAAAAAATAGACTCGCATCTCCACATTGAGAATAAAAAAAACAATTCTAGTTAGAAACAAGCAAAACGGCAGCTCTAGTTTCACTGTATAATCCCAGCTGGAAAAGTAGACATTAACTACACAAATAAAGGGATAAATAATGTATTATTTTTAGAAATGAGAAAATAATTTTATCAAACACAATAATTACACTTTGATTACCACGTGCATTACCACATCTATAGAAAAATAATGTATAGTTTTTGCTTGTGACAAGTGTTATGACTTAAAAAATTTATTCTTCGTATGTATTAAAATAATTCATTACTTTCCAAGGACATGTTCTGTATTAATAGTGATGAATTCTGGAATGAAAAAGTATACATGCTGTGCATTACCTTCGCCTTTACTGTTCATTACCTTTTCCCGCTGGGTTCTCTCATTATACTGCCTGTCTTAAACAAATCTAACGTGTTTTCATAAATATATTTATACTAGAGTTGGCTGCTTCATACAGTAAGTCGGATAAGTGCTTGTACTTATTACCAATTTTTCACTTCACGAAGCGTATACTTAATATTTTTGTACATGAGATGAATATTAATTATACGTGCTGTCTCACCGAAAGATTGATGGGAAATTTGTATGTATGTATGTATCTAACTACATTTAATTTACCAGCTCTGGAAGTAAATAACATTAAATCGAGCCATAACCGCTAAAATAGCTTAAGCGACACATTTTTCGGACTTCGTTATTATGACGAAAATCGACTATTTACGATCGCAAATAATCGATTTTGGTAAAAAAATGAAATTGGGAAATTATGTCGCTTAAGCTTTTTTGGCGGTTATGGCACGAAATGAAAAGAGACAAATATGCTTTTAAATAAACAAAATTTGTTATTAAAGTGATTTGGTGAAATTTACTTACAGAAATTTAAGGATATCTTTTATATTAAAATTCGCTATTTAATCAAATTTTTTTTTATTACTTTTTGTTAAATATCGTGCATACCTTCAATTTCTTGTTATTTAAAGTTGGTGAGCATGCAGAAGAAATTATTATGTCGTTATGTCGTTAAATTAATTGTGTGCTATTAATCATGAACAGCCAAATTGTGTATAAACGAGCTTGTTGATTTGCTTTAATTGATCCGTTTTAGATTTTTGTGTTTTTTTGTTTTCTCTGAAAATATGCTTATAATGCCACAGGCACTCAATAATAAATAACTTTTACAAAATTATAAGTCTTTGAGTGTGTAGTTGTGTTTATTCTATATATGTATGTGTGAGTGTGTACGCTTATACATATGTAAGTATGTGTGTATATATACGAAAATTAATATTAATTTCTAAAATGATGAATGAATTTTAAATGTTATATTGTACAAAATCTGATGGCGTTTAGTGACATTGTGACAGCTGAAGGTTAATAAATTGTTTTTAAATATTTATGGGGGCATATTATATATTTTAATTAATTTAGTGATTTATTATTTAATAAAATTTGCAAAAAAAATTGGGGAAAATTTAAAGAAGCTTGTTAATAATATCATAATTTGTATTTTTTTTACAGCAACAATGAAATGCATATAGACATCTCTGAACCACCAGCAAATAAATTTCAAAATATTTAATAAAGTTTAGTATTTCACTTGGGGCATATCATTATCAATATTATCATTAATTGTTATATAAATCTTTTATAATTTATATTAAAAAAAAAACAATTCACTAGTTTACACATTCTTTATTGCAATTGGCAAAATTTAATGAACCAAACTTCTGCTTCATCACGCATCTTATATGCCCTCACATACTGGGCATCCAATCGGATTTAGTTTTGCTGCAACTTCTCTCCGAAACCTATTAATATTCAGGGATTTTTAACCTCTGCGAAACGACTTTGCTTGTAAATGGGTTTTTTTCTATTTCCGAATTTAAAATTTCAAATCGCCCTAGTGTTGTTATTTCAGGTTCACTTTATTTCTTCTTGTCATTTCAAATTCTAGAAAGAATATTTCGTTACTATCTTCTTTTTAAAATGAAGAATAATAAATAATAGCGATAAAAATCGATAACGCCAACAGTGATGCCAAAAGGTCGTTTTAGTTTCATTTTAAAACAAATGCCAACGAGAATTGGGCCAATTGGTCAGACTCAAACGAATATTAACCGAGAAAAAAATTAAAGCAGGTAATGATACGATTAAAGTACTTAATTATTCTTATTTAAGACAAGCTAATCGCTTCGCGGGTTGTTTTTGTTAAAAAAAAAAAAGAAATAATTGATCTGACGCTAAGTAGTAGAGTGGTTCGAAAAGCAGTTGTGCCAGTCACCCCCCCCCCCCCTAGGATTAAAGATAATGTAAAAACAATTCATAAAAAAGATATATTTTATTTTTTTTGACACACCTACAAATACAACCCTTTCATTATTTTTTTCACTGTGTCGCAATTTTTAGTCCGATCAGAACTTTACCGGGTTCATGGCTCTGTAAGGGCTACATTTATGCCTTTAATACTTTTTTACTACCGCGTCATATTCTAGTCATTCAGGAGGTGGGATTTCAGAAGGTAATCTTGACGCTACAAGTTATAATGTAAACTTAACTATTAACGATATTTTTTATTTTACAGATGCCCCCATTGTGGATGGGGAAAAGAGCTTTTAAGTTAATATAATGTTACAATGCACTATGCGCATCAAACATTTGCACATTTCATTCACTTCAGAATATAAGCAAAAAATTTAGAATAATTGGCGACAAGTAAAATAATAGACTAGTTGTTGGAATCGACAAAATTCTATTGACTACAAATTCGGTTATGACAGTTTTTCTCTGTGTATTTATTTCAATAAATTTTAAGTGTATTTTTCCACGCTTTTGGGTAATATTTTTTTTAATCGTTTTTAAGGTTATTTTGTCATTTTTGTAGGATTTGTATGTTTGTATATTTTAGGCCCTTTAAATCCAAGGAAAGATTTCTTTTATTTTACTAGTATTCTATTTTATATATAATATATTCTTAATGCTTCTTTTCATCTTTCTAAAGGTTTCTCTATCTATTTGTTCATTTAACTTAACAACAAGACAGTCTATGCTATTATGTTAACAAACTACCCTAGATATATTACAAACAATACTTAAATGTCAAGGAAATATACAGATATATTTCAAACTTATAACATATATTAAATAAAAGCTTGAATAGACTTTCAGTTCTATAAAATCAATCATGGTAGAAAATATGTTTACTATTGACACAAAATATTTACGTTAAGACAAACACACACACACACACATACATATGTATCTGTGTAGCTATACCAAACTTGAGGAATAATATTGGAAAAAAATAAAGAAAGGCGAAGAAAAAACTTCAATACAAAAGTATTAAAAGCAACGAAGTATAACAAAACTAAGGCCTTTAATGCTGATATGAACAGCATTCCAATATGGAAGTGTGAAGCCGACAACTCAACTCACTCGACCTTCTGCAAGATAATTTATTTTTATGAACCAGGTCTAATATGTACGTGTGCTGGACCATTTTCCTAGTTTTGTAAAGCGTAGTGGCGATATTGAAATCATAAGGCATATTATAAGTAAACAAACTGCTTTTCTACTTCTTCAAAAGAAGAAAAAAAAAAACAAATATGTAATAAGAAAAAAAAAAAAGTTATATGAATATTTAAGATGGCTGTTGCTCGTCTAGAAAAAGCTTTTCCATTCAAATATTTGTACTAAATATAATTAAAGTCAAATTCTGTGTGCGTGTGAGTGTGTCTGTGTGTGAGAGTGTGTGTACGTAAGGAGAGAGGGGGAGGGTGTCTTTCACAAGTACTTTGTTGTTTTTATAGTTGCCGTCTTAATTTTGTGTGATATTTATCTAACTTTGTTGGCGACAGCATCATTTGTCCTGACTCACAAAAAAAAAAAAAACAGAAACGACAAGCAAGATTTATGCAAAGTAAAGAACAGCAACGAGAATCTCTAAAGTCAAGAAAGTGAAAGTTACTTGTCGTAAGGACATGCCTTGACATCTTCCTATGATGAATATTTGTCTTTAAGAAATGTTAAAGATTAAATATTTCATACATTTTTTATATTTATACCCTTTACCAAAAAAATGGTAAAAGGGTATATATAGGTTTGTCATTCCGTTTGTAATTTCTATAATATCAATAAGCGATCCATAAAATATATATATTCTGGATCCTTATGCATAGGGAAGACGAATAAGCGATGTCCGTCTGTCCGTCTGTCCGTCTGTCCGTCTGTCCGTCTGTCCGTCTGTCCGTCTGTCCGTCTGTCCGTCTGTCTGTACGTGAAATCAGTTTTCCGAAGCTCCCAGAAGAGCTAGAGACTTCGTTCTTGGACTGGTGTGTCAGAAATTTTCCAAAATAGATTGGTATTGAAATTCAGCAAAATCGGGCAGACGATTGCAGAGCTGGAAAACTTAAACTTCATTTTGCCATATAAAAGTAACTCCCGAAAACAAATTTTTATTTTTTTTTAATAAATGTACATATTTTACACTTCAGTACGACTAAAATTGGAATTTTAAATTAAAAAAATACAAAAAAATTAAAAAGACGTTTCCAGGGTTGGAAAACTTTAACTTTTTGTGTTATGTAAAATTAACTATGTCTAAAACTATATTAGTATTTTCTCGAGAACCGTAAGAGCTACAGACCTGAAATTTGGACACAGTATGTAGACCTTTGGCCGCTACAACAACAAATACATGAGAATTGGAAATTGAAGGGTGTTCCAAAACGAGCAACGAAAAATGTTAAAATCCCATGTAATATACATACAATTGTATGTATGTATGTATATACACTTGAAATGTGTAAGGTTAGTGTATTTTTATTCAGACTACAAAAATTAACACTAAAATTTAAAAAAATTTAAATTAAAGGGTGTTCCATCAGTTAATGCAATTTTGACTATGTAATTTTGACTATTTGCTGTATCTTGGAAACCGTAAGAGCAAAACTCTTGAAATTTTCAAAAACGGTAAAACTGAAAAAATAAAAAATTATAAAATCGCCAAACCGAAAAAAATCGCCAAAAACAAGAAAAAATCGCCAAAACGAAAAAAAGCACCAAATTAAAAAAAAATTCTAAGACTAAAATAAATCGCAAAAACAAACGGAAAAATTGCTAAAATGAAAACAAAAATCGCCAAAATGAAAGAAAATCGCCAAAATGAAAATCGCCATAATGAAAAAAATCACCAAAACGAAAAAAACCCTAAAAAACAGAAAAAATCGCCAAAATGAAAAAAAAAATCGCCAAAATGAAAAAAATCGCCAAAACAAAAAAAACCCCAAAAAACAAAAAATCGCCAAAATGAAAAAAAGCCAAAAACAGAAAAAAAAATCGCCAAAACGAAAAAAAGCACCAAATTAAAAAAAAATTTTAAAACTAAAATAAATCGCAAAAAACGGAAAAATTGCTATAATGAAAAAAAATCGCCAAAACGAAAAAAAACCTAAAAAACAGAAAAAAATCGCCAAAATGAAAAAAAATCGCCAAAATGAAAAAATCACCAAAACGAAAAAAAACCCTAAAAAACAGAAAAAAATCGTCAAAATGAAAAAAAAATCGCCAAAACGAAAAAACCCCTTAAAAACAGAAAAAAATCGCCAAAATGAAAAAAATCGCCAAAAAAAAAGAAAAAACCTAAATAACAGAAAAAAAATCGCCAAAACGAAAAAAAGCACCAAATTAAAAAAAAATTTCTAAGACTAAAATAAATCGCAAAAAAACGGAAAAATTGCTAAAATGAAAACAAAAATCGCCAAAATGAAAGAAAATCGCCAAAATGAAAAAAAATCGCCAAAATGAAAAATATCACCAAAACGAAAAAAAAACCTAAAAAACAGAAAAAAATCGCCAAAATGATAAAAAAAATCGCCAAAATGAAAAAAAATCACCAAAACGAAAAAAACCCCAAAAAACAGAAAAAAATCGCCAAAATGAAAAAAAGCACTAAATTAAAAGAAAATTTCTAAGACTAAAATAAATCGCAAAAAAACGAAAAAATTGCTAAAATGAAAAAAATCGCCAAAATGAAAAATATCGCCAAAACGAAAAAAAACCTAAAAAACAGAAAAAAATCGCCAAAATGAAAAAAAAATCGCCAAAAAAAGAAAAAAAATCGCCAAAACGAAAAAAAAAATTAAAAACAGAAAAAAATCGCCAAAATGAAAAAAAAATCGCCAAAATGAAAAAAAAATCGCCAAAATGAAAAAAATCACCAAAACGAAAAAAAAACATAAAAAAAGAAAAAAATTGCCAAAATGAAAAAAAATCGCCAAAATGAAAAAAATCACCAAAACGAAAAAAAAACAAAAAAATCGCCAAAAAAATCGCGAAAAAACCCAAAAAACAGAAAAAATCGTCAAAATGAGAAAAATCTCCAAAATGAAGAAAAGCCCAACAACAGAAAAAAATCGCCAAAATGAAAAAAACCTCCAAAAACAGACAAAATCGCCAAAACGAGAAAAAAGCGACAAAACTGAAAAAATCGTTTTAACTGAAAAAAACTTCAAAAAAGCAAAAAACCTTCCTTTCGTGCGCGATTCAAAGTCGCACTTAACTGATTTTTTTTAATATTAAAGGAATTAAATGAAACTAAGTTTTTACTTATTTCGTTCTTGCTTTTTTCACTTAACATATTTTATGCATTTTTTAAAGAACTAGATTGGTATCAATAATCAGAAAAATCCAAAATTATGACTCCAGGGTTGGAAAACTTACACTTTTTGTGTTATGTAAAATTAAATAGGTCTAAAAATTTTTTTCTTTTTCTTTATAAATTGAATATATTTTATGCTTCTGAAAGAAAAGTTTGGTGTATGAAATTTTAAAAATGAAAATTATAGCTCCAAAGATGGAAACTTTAAAAAATTATAAATTTTTTCACAAAACAAATATGTATGTACGTGTCTGTATACTATATATATGTACGTACGTTGGTAAAGGGTATATAAGATTCGGCACAGCCGAATATAGCACTCTTACTTGTTTTATCTCATTTTGATTCTTGTATTTGTATTGTTGCACACTTCTCTCTTCTCTCTTGTGCTGCTTTGTGCTGTTGTAATTTTTGTTGAAACTAAGTTTTTTTATTTAAATAATTTATCAGTTGTAACAATGATTCCTTTATATATATATATATGTACATATATGTATGCATTTAATTTTTTTAAGGGAAATGTTTATATATAAGTACAGTGTTTATATATAAAATGAAATGTGACAAATATTTAATTAAACGAGTATTATCTTATCTATCAGAGTTAGAATAACAGCAAAGGCATAAAAGTTTGTATGTTATAAAATAACAATAAATAAGGATGACTTGACACTTTGTTTCAGTAGATATTTAATTTTACTTTTCCCTAGGGCGTTTCCTAGTCAAGAGAGATCAACACATTTTATCTAAAACTGTTAAATAAAAAACATTGAAAAAAAAAATATAATGAAGTCTTATTAATCAACTTTAATCAGGTATTTTCATTTTTTATAAAAATTATCAATTTGCTTAAAATAATTATAAAATATAACAAAGAAAAAACTAAATATTTTAAGTCTTTTGGCAAAGGACTCTTCAAACAGAAATTCTAGTCACAAAATATGTTGAAATTTTTGCTAAAATATTAACCGAAACAAAAAAGATTTTCTATAAGAAATTGCTTGCAAAACGTGAGAAACTTTCTGCAAAGAAGTTACAAAGAAAATAGTAATTTTTTAAACAAATACTTGACTTAGTCCACATAAAACCTGAGAATCCTTCTGAATCATACGAATCTTCATAGGGTAGTTAGGTCTTCTACAACTAAGTTTTAGCAAAAAAAAATAGAAATATTTTCAGTGGTTCCCAAATTTCGTGTAACTGCTTTCTTATATCTTTTTTTTTTAATAATAAAAATATTTTCTGTAACATACAAGATGTTTTATACTTTTTTTTACTTTGCTTAAAAGTTTTGATTATCGGCCCTGTAAACCAATCGATTTGAAATCACACGATTTTCGAAAACTAGCTCCAACAACAGAATATATCAGAATAAATATTATATCTGAAAGAAAATTATCATGTATGATTTTAAACACGTCTACAGGACCATTATAAACTTTTTGTAAACGAGAAATTTACTCGGATTCGGTTTACAGAACGGGGCCATATATCTCAAAAACCTGTAAGAATACCATATAGAGATTTGATGGCAACATAGCTGAGGGTTTAAGCATTAATATATATAGTTTTTTTTTTAATTTTATTGGCCTTTCCACAGCAACGTCAACTTTTTGTAGAATTCGACACCAAATATGTTTCTATTTCCAAAGAAAACGAAATTTTTTTGTGCTTTTTATATATTCATGTAGGCCGTCAGCAGTTCTAAATAAAATAAAATTTTAAGACAAATCGATTCACATTGTTAACAATTCTAATTATTTGCAAAAAGTGTACTTTCTCGCGGAAATGCCCGTATATTGATTTTTAGCTACAGCATAATTTGTGAAAATACCACATCTATTAATGTGATGACCTTTTTTATTTTTAAGGACGTTAAACTACTCTTAAAATATTTTTCACACAAGCCTAGTATCATTCGGCAAGAAGTTATAATCACTTAAATGAAAGGAGTTCTGAAAAAAGAAATTAATTTTTCATAAATTGAATGCATCATAATTTGGGAACCGCTGAATATTTACCTCTAATTTTTTAAGGAGATGTTAGCTGTACAAAACTTGTCTAGTTTGTTATAAAACTAAAAAACAAACTTGTCTTCTAACAGCTTCAATATGCACATAATCAATTAAAAAATGTATCGAGTCAAATAAAAATTTAATTGGGTCAATTAAACTTTTGTTAAAGAATTAACAGCCTGTTCAACAATATCGAAACTAGGCTTTCTTTCGCGTTCTAAGCGGATGTAAAATTAATTTGCGTTCACCAACAGCGAACATTTATTCGAACGGCAAGTCAAAGAAAAAGCAAGTGTTTTCGTGTAAAAAATATTTCAATTTTCGACTCGTAAAATTTACTTCCCGGGACTTATTTATCATTTTATTATTTTAGTTATACATATTTTAAAAAAAAATATTTTTTATTTGTCCACAGTAGACGTTAGATATGAATTAAAATATTCAGGACTATCATGAATAAGGTACCGTGTGAAATTTCTCCCTTTTCCAATAAAAATTTTATGTTTTCCCTAGTATTTGCTATTAGTTGGAATTTTTCACTGGGAAAAATTTTACGTGCAGGGCAATTATGTAAAAAATTCCGCAGGAAATTTCTCCCAAACTAATAGCAAATGATAGGGAAAATAAAAAATCCTAATTGGAAAAGGCAGAAATTTCCTGCGGAATTTTTTACATAATTGCCCTGTTGGAATTTTATTCATGATAAACCTGATTCATGAACATTATTGGTTTGATTATTGCTTTATATTCATTACACAAAGTACTCGCACATTTCAAACAAATGAATAATATAAAAAAGGGTGTTATTGTGCGACTATTTTTTGTTTATTGTATTTATTCTCATTCAAATGAGAAGTATTAGGCCTTAAATCAGTAAGAGGATTTAGGACGTTTTTGTTTGAAAATACTTGTGAGTTCTTGTTTTTGAATTATCTAATTTATTTTCTACAAAAATGGTTGTTGTCCTTGATAATGAAAAACTAAAAATATTATTGCCATGTTTTTAAAACATAAAAATTAAATTAAAGTATTATACAATAGTTTGAAAAATTTATGAACAAATATGTGTTTGATATAATGTTTGGAACAAAATCATTAAGCAAATTCACGAACCTTCTAGCATGGACAATAAATAAAAATTGTTTCAAAGAATCACAACTGCGGCTTTTTTCCGTCCATAGGCAAGACGATACAATCGTCGAAGAGAATTAGGGCATAAATATTTTAATGCCCTAATTCAGTAAAAAGATTTAGAACATTTTTGTTTGAAAATATTTTTGAGTTATTGCTTTTGAATTCTCTAAATTAGTTTCTTCGAAAAATGGTTGTTGTCTTTGATAATGAAAAATTAATGCCCTAATTCAGTAAGAATATTTAGGACGTTTTTGTTTGAAAATGCTTCTGAGTTCTTGTCTTTGAAGTCTCTAAATTATTTTCTTCAAAAATGGTTGTTGTCTTTCACAATGAAAAATATAAACATTATTGCTGTTTTTAAAACATAAAAATTCAATTAAAGCATTATAGCATAGACAGACGACAGCGTTAATTTGCATTAACTGCCTTAATTCAAATTAACTTGTGAATTATCCCCATCCGAATGCGTATTTGATTTGAAGTAAATGCACTAAATGAAAGTGAATTAATACTGAATTGACCTATTTCAATATGGCAACACCGTCAACAATCAATCAAATGTTGCCTGATGAGTGAATTAGATACGGACTGCTTGAAAAGGTGTGCGAATTGCCTACGAGTACAGTCAGTTAATGTTTTGGATAAAAGCAATCCTGATAAATTATCGGTTAGTTATTGGTTTGCTGCAATCATAATATATTTTGAATACACTGTGCTGCAAACCAATAACCAACCGACGATTTACTTAATGCAAATACTGTCGTCTTTTAATGCAAATTAACGCTGTCGTCTGTCTATGCTATTATACAATAGTTTGAAAAATACATGAAAAAATATGTGTTGGATATAATGTTTAGACCAAAATCTTAAAGCAAATACACGAACCTTCTAGCATAGACTTGTTCTTTCTTTCGTCTATAGACAAGACGATACATTCGTCGAACAGAACTAGGGCATAAAATATTATTGCCATGTTTTTAAAACATAAAAATTAAATTAAAGTATTATACAATAGTTTGCTAAATATATGAAAAAATATATGCTGGATATAATATTTGGAACAAAATCATGAAGCAAATACACGAACCTTTCAGCATGGACAATAATAGTAACTGTTTTAAAGAATCGCAACTGCGGCTTTCGTTCGTCCTTACAAGACGATACAATCGTCTAACAGAATTAGGGCATAAGTAAATATTTCATTATTTAATGCAGTAAAAATTTTAAGTAAAAATGTTGTGTTATACAGTTCTAAAGTTTTAGTCCTGATATCTTTTGATGTCGAGGTTATAAAAAAAACATCACCAAAACTAGCAAATATTAATTTCGAGCGATCAACGTTTCGTGCGCAACTCGTTATATTTAACACATGTTGTTAGTAAAAATATTTTATTTCAGAATTCAGATTAAAAATCGTTTTTTCAGGTTTAGAGAAAAAAAGCTTAGCAAACGTAATAGAGGGGACAACTTGTTACACTTAAATAAAAAATTTTGTGAAAATGGCACATTTTCAAAACCTGTCTGCTTATTGATTGAATTTAAAGTAGGATCATGCTAATATTATTTTTTTCAGCTGCCGGCTTAATTTTCTTATTCCCTAAATCTTTAAAATGAAAACAAACTCGTTAACGCCATTTGAACAAATTCAATTTCCAGAACTAAAAATAACATAAAAAAATATACAATTAATATGTGAGATGCACAACCATAACACATTTCATGGTAACAAAAGCAGAAGTATGTGTGTATGTTTGAAGTGAAATTATTTACTAGAGTATGTGTGCACTTTAAATGTAACAAACTAAAACCGAATTCGTGTTTCTTTTGTTCAACATCAAGTTTGGAAAACTATGAATTACTTGTTTGGCTACATGTTTCAAACCAGAGATACTTCCAGTGTTGTTTGTGGCATAAAAGGACCCCTTAGAGTTTTGGGTTTTAGAATAATGTGAAAGAAAATAAATAAAAGCATTTGAAGATACATTTTGAAATATGCGTACAGTTTGGATGTATGCTTATGTGTAATATATTTATGTTTAAATCTTTTTTTTTATACGTTTGAATATAATTTTTTTTAAATTATTTTCACTTTAAAATGGTAAAAGTTTTTTGCACAAAAGAAAATAAATAAATGTAATGTGACATTTTTGTAGGCGCTGCAAAAGTGACAGTTTTTAAAATATGTATAATTTTACGCTTCAGGTTTTTTTAAGCCAGCTTGAGGATGTAACACATATAGGAGATAAATTATGTTTTAAAATTAAAAAAAAAGAAGAAGATGTTTCTATGAAATATTAAGAACAGGGGGTCTACTTAGTAAAAATTTCACCAACTTAACTTTAAACATAAACTTATATTTAAAAGTTGTTTTGCATACATTTACAGCCTTATTTATAAAACTTATAAAGGCTTTATAAAGGGGTTTTAAAATCAATTTTCATAAAAAAGTTTTCTTAAAAAGCCTTTATAAGGGCCTTATATTTTTTTTATAAATAAAGCCGGCATCCCACTATCGGCACAATGTACCGATTTTCGTCGGCTAACTGCAATAAAGTCGTCAGTAATAAACCAAAATTGCCTTATTTCTCAATTAATTCCGTTATAAGTCTATATGGCTCCATTACCAATGCAGTGTGGGGCAAGTGTGTCCTTATATTTCAAACAATTGGAAACTACGGCCAATTTAGCTTAATACTTATAACTTTATTTCAGAGAGCCGACGAAAATCGGCACAGCTTAAGGCTGTTAATTTTATTTTACTGTTTCAATGAAAAATAACTTTTAAATACCAATTGATAATATTTAAATATAGTTGTTGAAAGTGATCCTTGCAGTTCATTGACTTTTTTGCAATTTTTTTTTTATATTGTTCATTGAGGTTGTCTCCAACAAAATAAAAAGTATTTATTGGCTCACATTACTGAAATCCCTTTTTCAAAATTTATACCACAAACATTTTACGCAAAAAAAAACTTTTATTTGAATTACTAACAATCCTTTTTTTTCACCCCTGACCATACCTGCTTAATTTCTTTTTTTTTTTTTGTTCAGTTTAATTTATATTTCTTACGGCTCATCAGTCCTTGAAGATAATAATTTTGTTGAAAACCCAATCTGTGTTTTTTTCAAATTTTTTTTTACAGTCTTTTTATTTTTTTAATGTTATTTATGTTGTTCAGTATCTTGTACTTACTTTCATGTGCGGACATGGCCACAGCAAAACCGTTTTATTAAAATCACGCTCCAGAGCTTTAGCCAAGTGGCAGTAATCAATGTTTAAATTTTTATTCTGCTGCTCCCCCTGCTGCTGTTGTTTTGGCTTGTCCTTTGCCAAACTGCTGCTGCCACCCGTAACTCGTCTGTTCTGTGCTGCCTGGGAATATCTTTGATTTGGTATATCCTCATAATTTTTATTTTCATTATTTTTTTTATTCGCCTTTTCATTTTCAGTTTCATTTTCATTTACGTTTATGTCTTTATGGTCTTTGAAATTTTCTTGAAAATATTTATTTGCTGGTTGGTGTGTGTGAGTTCGCTGATGCGGCTGCTGCTGGTGCGTCTTTAAGAAAACTCCTTCAACAAGGTCGTCATCATCAAGATTAATGCCGGCACTTAAGGTTTTCACCAACGTTGCATAATTGGGTTGCTGCAGTAGTCTGATGAACGTTGTTAAATCTATAAAAATAAGAGAAAATATTTGTGTATAGAAAACATTTTAAATAAAATGTAAATGAAGCAAACATAAAAAAATAAAATAACATTTTTCTTTCAGCATATTTGCCAAAAATGAAATTTTGTAATAATTATTTGCAAAAAAAAAGGAGTGAGAATGGAAAAGAAGTCTAACAAAGTTAAACTGCATCCCCTTGGATCAGATAAAAATTAAATTTTAATTTCTATCGTATTTATGAAAACTAAAAAATTTAATGTAAATAATTCTTTCTGCCAAAAAAAAACGACTTCAATGCATACGATGTGATAGAAGAAGATAAGAAGTACGTGAAATATAAAATTAAATTTTAAATGGGTGTGCCTCCGCCCTTTATTTTTGAATGCAATATTGTGTGTTTTTCTGGGTTTTGTAAAAATCGGTAAAGTAGAATCAAGTAAAATAAAAATAGGCGTGACTCCACCCATTTTTTTTAACAAAAGATTTTGTCTATTTTAGAGCTCAATTTGTGTGGTAAGTTTCGTAAAAATCGTTTAAATAGAACCGCGTGAAATATTATAATAAATTTTAATGGGCGTCACTCCGCCCATTTTTTTAACTTTCAAATTGTGTAATTATAAGTACTAAAGGTGTTTTATAGGTTTCGCAGCAATCAAATAAGTAGAACATCGTAAAATTATGTTAAAAAAATTGTGGGCCGTGTGTCTCCGCCTACTTTTTTACAATAAGACCAATGGGAGGCTATACCTTCTCAGACAACAAAAAAAATTACAATCGGTCTAAAATGTATAGAGTATTGAAGTAACACACCTAAAAGAAATAGAGACGAATTATTAACCTCTTCCTTTTGTTTTTTTTTGGAATTTGAAGCGAACTTCTTTGTGCATTTATTTGAATAGAATTTAAAATTTGTAAAGCCTTATTGAAGAAAAAAAATATAATTTAGGTTAATATTTTTTAACACACTAATGATGCCAAAAAATTATTATTTTACTTATTCAGTAAAATATTTTTTATTAAAAATAAATTGAAATTGATTATTGAGGGGTTTAGCTAGATCCAGTGCGCATTTCTCAGTTGCTAAGGCAGATCATCAGGGAACCTTTGCCCAAAAACTTTTTAGAGAGCAGTGAAAAATGCAAAGCCCCACAATAATCAATTCTAATGTATTTTTAATAAAAATATTTTACTGAATAAGTAAATTCATATATTGGGATTATTAGTGCGTTAAAGAATGTTAACCTTAAATTGTAGTAATTCCCAAAAAAACACGAATGCCCTAATTTTGTTCGACGCGAAAAAAAGCAGCAGTGGTGATTCTTTAAAACGATTATTATATATTGTCTATGCTAGAAGGTTCGTGTATTTGCTTTATGATTTTGTTCCAAACATTATATCCAACACATATTTTTTCATACATTTTTAGAACTATTGTATAATATTTTAATTTAATTTTTATGTTTTAAAAACATGGCAATAATATTTTTAGTTTTTCATTATCAAAGACAACAACCAATTTTGAAGAAAATAATTTAGAGAATTCAAAAACAAGAACTCAAAAGTATTTCCAAACAAAAACGTTCTAAATCTTCTTACTGAATTAGGGCAAAAGTGAAGCTAAAGCTTTTGCCTTAAAAATTTATGCTGTAAGAATTCGCCTGAAATGTCCTCTTTGTGTGTTTGTGCGTGTTTGTTTGTGTGTTTTTTAATCTCCCTATTACACGTGGCAAGAAAATACATATACACATACATTAACTTGTTTTAAGCATATGTACACATACATATTTTCGGTTTCATGTATTAACATATTATGTCAGTATTTTCAAGCCAAATCATCGCATGTCACCTAATTTGTAAAGAAAAGGATATGCCAATAGTAATGAAATCCTTTCAGTGTGGCCTTTTATAACTTGCTTTTATACATACATAATGCTTGCAACATACATTTAAATATTTCTTTGTATACTTGTTCTAATTGAAAAAGTGTACAATTACATAAATATTTCGCCTTAAAAGATTGCTAATAAAGCTGAACAATTTACCCAACTTTAAATTAAATATTTGTTAAAACCGTGATCCTTTGAAGCCACAGCATTTTACAAAAGGATTTGTAATATAAGCGTTTAATATGTTTGGCTTAGATAAAAAGGAAGTATACCCTTTTTTACCCTCATTAAGCCGTTTTAGGGCCATTGAAAAAATTTGTAAGGATTTTAATGAAAACAATTTATATTTTTTTGAAGTAGCTATGCTATGAGCAAATATTTCGTTTTGTTTAGATCTTGAAACGCAAATTTTCTCTCAATGTATTTTAATATTAATCTAATTTGGAAACAAGTAAGTAAGTGCTCTACATATCAGTAGTGAGTATTCTGAAAAAAAAAGCCAGAATTGTTCTTGCATAACAAGCATTGTAGTAATTTTTGTGGAAAACCTAGGTTTGAATTAATGATAATTGGTACAAGCATTTTCCAACCAACAGGGCATGAGACTAACGCCCTAATTCAATAAGAAGATTTAAGACGTTGTTGTTTGAAAATACTTTTCAGTTTTTGTTTTTGTATTCTCTAATAGGGGATTTACATCAGCACAAACTGTTAGAGTTTTTTTTTTTGATTTTTTGATTAAAATCTTTATGAAAATCTATACCATTTACACCAGCTTTTTTTGACATTTATCAAGATTTTTTAACATTTATTTTTTAACATTTATTAAAATTTTTTTATCCAAAACACAACCCTCAACTGATTTGTTTCCAAGACTACAACCAAACAACTGCATTGTAGCCAATTCACACACTTTTTTAAGCAAACCGTAGCTAATTCACTCACCTTTTGTTGTACAGCGTAGTTAAGCATAAATAAAAGTATTAGATTTTTATTAGATTTCCTATAAATCTACTGAAAAATTAGATTTCGTTTTGTATAGGAAATCTGGAAAAAAAAACAGCTCGAAATCTCGAAAGTACTAGATTTCGAGACAGTGTAAATGCACTATAAACTATTTTCTTTAAAAATGGCGGTTGTCTTTGATAATGAAAAATAAAAATATTATTGCCATGTTTTTAAAACATAAAAATTAAATTAATGTATTATACAATAGTTTGAAAAAGATATGAAAAAATATGTGTTGGATATAATGTTTGGAGCAAAATCATAAAGCAAATACACGAACCTTCTAGCACAGACAATAAATAATAATTGTTTTAAAGAATCACAACTGCGGCTTTCTTTCGTCCTTAGACAAGACGATACAATCGTCGAACAGAATTAGGGCATAATACATTTTTTTTTACTTAATAATTAAATTTTAATTATTTATAAATTATATTTAAATATGTACATATTTAAATAACACTTAAGTGATCAAGCTTGCGTATTCAAATTATATTTAACGTCTAGTTTCAACAATGCAGGCAAGCATTTTTTTGTCTAAAAAAAATATACAAAAAAACATTACATATTTTTTCTATATTCTTATGAATTGAACAGGCTAATGTTCGTAACGCTTTTTAAGCCAAATTACATGTGATAATTCTTAGTTAGTTGTAAATATGCTGACAACAACACATAGTTGAACGGAACAGCCAGCCGTTTTCGAAGGCCACTAAACCTTCCTCATCAGCGTTCTTCTGTGTTTTGGTACACTGTGTGTGGTGTCAGTTGATGTAGATGTCAGATTTTTTAGCGATTTCTAGACAAGCCCCTTGCTACCATTGTAGAAACTACATATACATAAAATTTACGAGCGTACTTTCTGTAGTTGACAAAACGCTAGCTATAAATTAATTCTTTTGCAAGTGACTACAAATTGGTTTAAATCTCATGTAGATATCAACCAAATATATTGCATAGAAGCACTCGTAAGAAATAAATAAAAGCAAAATAAGTAAATGAAAAGAAAATAAAAAAACTAGAGAGGCATGCCATGAAGTGAGATGTCAAATGTTTGTGTTGAAAAAACCTAAATAATTTCAATAATAATATGTATGTATAATATTTTCTATGAGCAGGACAAACTTTCGTATAAGTATTTATACATTATATACAGTATATATGTATATGATATGCACATGTATATGTATATATATATATATATATGTATATATTTATTTAACTATAATATTAATTGACTTCAAACTGGTTGAAAAATAAGTAGTTAGTAGTCAGTTTAAAAGTCATGCAGAGATGGATAATTGACTAGCGCCTATGACATGCCTATGTTAAAATAGTGAGTCGGCGACAAGAAAGAAAGTCACTCAATCAACTAGATGTGGTTATTAAAAAACCAGTTTGATGTTGCTTATAAATGGGTTTGAGTTCCTATAGGGCTCTTATTATTTTCTTATGTATTTTTTTTATTCAAAACATGTACAAAAAATTTTAATTTTTATTTTCATGGTTGCTCAAGTATAATTTAAAAGCTTGAGGGTTAAGTTGCTAAGGAATAGAAATTATAAATTCTGTTGTGGTTTTGTGTAATTTTATTTCGTTAGCCAGATATGTTTATTTGGAAAATTTTGTAGGATAGTGAATAAATTTGGCAATCAGAACAGTAAGTCATTATATGGCAAGTAAATTTTTGGTGTAATGAATAATTTTTGTTCTATGTTTTAATAGGATAGTCGTATATAAAGCAGCAATACGCAATACCTTCTGCTTCATTTTGCTTACAAATAGAAAAAACTTGAGTTGTAGTGGTGAACACAATATCTATTCAGCTTAATTTAATACTTCAGCAGTATTTTGTGGCAATATACATATAAATAAAATTGAATAAGAAACTTGCAAACTTATTAAACTACAAGCATTACATTTTATCAATATGAAAAATCTTTATATTTTAATAATAAAAAGCATCTCACAGTTTATTTACTCGTATCTAAATAAATTTTCACTTCAAAAGTTCCTTACTTCTAATACTTTTAATTTAAAATCCTCAATCTATTTTTCTATATAAAATTCAATTATCTGTAAACTAATCAATTTATTTATTTTATTTATTCAATAAAAGTCAATTAATTGTTTTTCTTTAAACACTTGATTTATTTATTTATCAGTTATTTTCTTTTACACATCCATTTAACTCTTCAAAAACTGTTTGAATTTTAAATAATAAAATAAATTGAAGTAAATCGAAAAGTTTTAGTTTTAGATTTCTTTTATCTTCGATTTCATCTTGTTTTTCAATTTAAAGTTATTGTTTGCAGAAGAAAATTTCTTGTTTGCAAATAAACAAAGGACATGCTTACAAGTTGAGCACTCTACTTGTGAGGTTTTTCTTTTATAAAAGCACACTATGAAAGCCATTGAACGTATTAAAAACTCCATTAATGGCCATGTGCTTAACTTTGATTTTATTTACTAGAACGTTTTATAGAGATATAATAAGAATATTTTGTAAATGTATGGTTCTCTCTCTAGGAAACACAATTGGATGCTGATAAAAAATTTTAGTTATAATAAAATATATATTTTGAGAAATTTATTGTTTGAAATATTGTCATAATTTTATTTGAAGTGAAATTTAATTTGCTGACGATTTGTTAAAGCACCAATGAAATGCATATAGACCAGCAAATAAATATCACTTCAAATAAAATATACATATATTTTATAAAAAAATCAGCTGTTTTTTTTCATTAAAAACTTTAATATTATATCACCAAATTTAGTATTCTTATTTAAAGCAAGAAAATGTGTTTTATACATTTTGTGCATAAATAAAATGTTCCTTGATTGGCAAAATTCCTGAGTAGGAAATATTTGCACAAATGCTGATGTAAAACAAATAAACTAAATTTAACATTTGTCAAATATTAACTTGACACACAGTTGCGGTTGTTGTTGAATATTGCGAAATATTTACCAGCAATATTTGCAAGGACCAAAATTTTTTTTAAATATATATTACGAACATTTTTGGTAACAACGATTACTAATGTAAAATGTTTGGAAATAGTTAACAACTTTTACGGCATTGTAAAAATAATTGTGGTAATATTTATTGTTGAAGACATTAAAAGTGGGCATGGCCCTTCCCCAAACTATCGAAAAAATTGGGATTTTAAAAGAGTTTAAACTTTATTTTTATCAAATATACAACTCTCAACTGAGATTATTTTTACACTAAAGCTAGTAGCTTAAAACCTTTGAATGTTTAAGCTACTTTTGTCTAAAATTTTAGCATTTTTTTCATTTGTTAAAAAAAGGATATATGGGAGGTGTCCGCATCCTTGCACCGATTTCAATGACATTTTTCAGAAACGTTCAAATTATAAGTCTACAACTAGTTACACAGTTTCAATGTAGTTTGCCCATAATTGTAGCAGTTGTTAAATTTATAAAATTAAATATGCCTAAAAGAGAATATATCCTTGTAACAATTCCGAAAAAAAAATCCAAGAAAGCAAAGTTAAGTAATTAGAAATCAGTGAAGAAATGTTTTTGTACTAAAGCGATTATTACAGCATGTAACACATTTTCAAAATAAAGAATATATGGTAGGTAGGTGTGTCCTTGCTCCGATTACTTTGAAAGTTTTCAGAGACGTTATTAGTATACTTATACAACTAGTTACACAGTAGCGCTGTAAATTGTTCAAAATTGTAGCAGATATGAAAGTTTTTAAGTTAAGAATGCTTAGAGCAGCTAAATATGGCCTTGCACCAACCAGCACATTAAAAAATTAATTAATTTAAAGAAATCTTAAGTAAATATGTAACTATATAAGCAGTAACTAATTTTTTCCTTATTTTAGCGGTAATGGCAACATAAAATAAATTTTCAAAATAAAGGATATATAGGGGGTAGCTGTCTCCTTGCACCAATTGCAATGAAAATTTTCAGGGACGTTCAGTGTAAAGCTCAACAAGTTGTTACAAGTTACTGTTGCATTTTTGGTATAATTATAGCAGATATTAAAAAATTTTGAGCTTATTCATTTTATAGTAAAGTTGAAAATTTTAGTTGAACATTTTCTATAATTGAAGTATAACATATTACATACATTACATACATTATATACATAATACATAATGCACGAGTGCACACTTATGCAGATGTTTCCATACCATTTGAATAATAAAAAAAACTGAGTTTCATTCAAAAAGTCACGGACTTATTGATCCGCCCTCGTATAAAAAAAAATTCCCTTCGAAAGCAAAACATTGAAATATTTTTCAGTACTATAAATCCCTAAAGGGAAAAACCTGACATACTCAGACTCTAAAATTGAACACAGGTGTTTCCATATGCTTTAAATAATAAAAATATCAACGTTGCAAAGACCACGATAAACTCAATTTACCCAGAGAATAATTTTTTTTTGTAAAATAATGGAGGGTTTGCAAGCTGATTGAGGTTAAGGTGGAAATGTATTTGTAAATGGAATGGAATATTGTTTGTTTTTAAGTTGTTGTTGCTTTTTTTTTCTTTAAACTTTTCTTAAGCAAAAGTTTAGATTTATGCAATTTTTACTATATGCTTTTGTTGACGTCGTACCTCCATATAATAAATATATTTCTTCAATAATTCAAATTGTTGTGCAATCTTTCCTTTTCTTGTTACACATTATATGCAGAGTAAAAAGTTTTAAAAGTTTTATATTTATATTCTACGGTACAATTAGACTTACCAGATAAGAATTATTAAAAATGACAGGAGCAAGAAAATATTTTGACACTTGAGTAACATCAAGCATCTTTAAAATCAAACTACATCTGTAAATGATTTCATAACTCAGTGCTATTAACCTTGACTAACTGCATTTAAGGTTTTACTGTTATATTTACTGAAAGCATAAGTCTTCTGTGGAGACTATGCATATATGTATATGTATATCGTTTTGCAAATATGCAATTTTTTCATTTTTGTTTGCCCTGGTTGTGTGCATTATGATGTTTTTATGTTGTTTTATCAACTGGCTGCAAGAAAAATGGTGTTCCTAATTTGATTGTATTTTTTATTTTAAGTTTTTTAAAGTGTATTACTTCACGCAAAGAAAAGATATGGTTGTGAAATGGTTGAGAAAACAATATATGTTCTCTGAAACAAATGTGTGGTCGTTGAAAACTAGTTATTGTTATTTTAAACATTAATTTCGTTACGATAAACAGAGTAATGTTTGAATTTAATAATTAGAAACGAAATAACAAGAAACCTCATAAAATCAAGAAGATTTCCTTATTAAAAAAATCAATAAGATGCTTTACACATAATCATATAGGAACCTACTAAAATCAAGAAGAAAACTTTATTGATAAAATCAATAAGATAGCCTAATAAAATCAAGAAGAAAACCTTTTTAAAAAAATTAATAAGGCAACCTAATAAAATCAATAAGAAATCCCTATAGTTTACAATTTATAAGAAAACCTAATAGAATCAAGAAGTTTTTCTCTATGGATTGTTTTTTTGGTGCCGAAAATAACGGAAATTGAGTAAAAAAAGTTGTGAATAATAAGATTTCTTCTTGATTTTATGTGGTTTTCTTCTTGATAAAATTAATAAGATTTACCACATAAAATTAATAAGGAATCTCTATGAAAAAATCTTCACTTCTTTCTGCTGGGATGCCCCTTAGCTTAAAAACGTTTCATAGAGAAAATCTTCTCGATTCTATGAGGCAGTTTTTTTTCTGTGTAGCACTACTAACTAAGAAGTTTTCTTGGGACCACATGGAGACATTGTCACCAAAGATTCACAAGTAAATTGTAGGGGCTGCAGCCTAAAATATCGATATTTCCTCGCTCGATGTGAGTAGTAAAATCGCTTATTAACATATAACATAGGGCTGTCATGTAATTGACAGATGTGCGATAGCTTTCCGTGAGCACCTGGTGTGGGTTAGACGCCAGACCAACGCCCCCATGCACCCTCTTAGGAATGCACATATGTTCACTCCACAAAGGCACATAGGTTGCAATCCTTATATACTATATAGTTATCCCTGTAGTATATTTAATTACCTTGCTGAGGTAATTTGAGCTACCCAAACTCTGCTGCTATGTCCGTGCCCATAGCAGCATCTGTTGAATGACAACAGCACCTAGAATATTGTCAACCACTAGCATATTGATTTAACACTGAGAAGCAAAGACTATTCTCCCAGCGTATCTTTTGGTAGCAACCACAGCCATCACGATGATTCTCAGGCTTCCACGATAAAGCTTTGTGTATACACCCATAGCGATGTTCCCAAGAGAATCCCTCAACCATTGCCGGCACAGTACTACCACTCTTCCCGAAGAATGCAAGCATTGCCGCCAGATATTAGTACCTACTCCAGTCAACATCGTCTCTTAAGCCCCGTAGTAACACATGGAAAAAGCCACATTACCCCAGCTGGGGCCCCGGGGTTGCCAAGCCCGTAGTCAAAATAGACTCCCCTGGGGGGGTCATGTAATTGACATAGAGAGATATGGTTTTAGGCTGACTAGAGTATATTTACTTGATTTTAAGCAAAAACAAGTTTTTTATCTTCAACAATTGAGCAAAGCCAAGCTAACCTGGCCACCCTAATCACCTTCATATAAATAATGAACTCCCTTTAGCAATTTAAATGTTGTGCACCACAGCGTATGATTAATATATAAATAATAAACCAACATTTACAGAGTACACCGCTAGCTTTAAAACGTATTAACGTTATTTTTGCATAATAATATATAAAGTGCAAGGGGAGTAAAATAAAAATTAGGAGTATGTTTCGCCAGAAGCAGGAATTGAGTATTATATAATAAAATTTTTCGTTAGTTACTAAAGTTTGCATACACGCTTTATACTTTAAGCATTTCATATAATATTAATTTTAAATTCAACTCTTTAATTACTTTGAAATTTGAAAAACCCTTAACTATCAGCAAACATGAGAGGAGCTCCATAAAATAATTAACAAAGTTAGATATTGAAGTGTTTTTTTTTCTTCTTGCCCGCGAGAGCTTAAATTTCTTTCCCCAGCATATTCAAGGTAACTGAAAGCTCAAGAAAAAAAATTTAACTTGTTCATCATTTTTTCATTTCCCCTGGTAGTGGTAAAAAGGCCATCATAATTTTAACAACAAATTTCTGCTTGCATTACCTTTCGTTTTCAAGCATTATTTTTTGTAGTATTTCCTTTTTTTTTTTTTGTTTAAACAAATTGTAAACAACAAATATAAAGGAATAATAACTAAAAAAAACTTATATGGCATTTTGCCTACTGTGTGAAAAACAGTAAGTCAGTCACGAGAGTCTGGCAGTCGATCACACGCTGAGCAACAACTTTTATATGGTGCAAAAAAAAATAAATTTCTAGTTTAAATGCATACACAAAATCCAACCATAATCATTATAATCATCAGGGTTATAATAATGATTTGAAACGTGTACAAGTCTTTTATTTTCTCTATTTATTTTATTTTTTTTTAAGGAAACTGAAACGTACCTTGGCATTTAAGCAAACAATTTACTGGCGTGTGGTCTGTGACTTTGATTTCAAGCAGAGATGAATATTTAAATGAGATTAATCCCAATTGCTGTGAGTGGGATTGTTTGCAGGTCCTTACTTTGTATTTGTTCTATATGTATATAAATAATAGACAAATAAGTAAACGAACTAAACCAAACTCACAATATTGAATATACATATAAAGGACTTTAGTCTTTAAAAATATATGCAAAGGAAATAAAAACTAGTATTGCAATAGCAAATTTAAATTTAAATTAAAATAAAAAAAATAATTGAAAATAGAATTTCAAATTGGTTTGAATATCCTTAAAAACATTATAAAAAAAATATATGATATATGTACATACAAAATTTTCCAAATTTTTTATATTTTGGCTTCACATTTTCGAAATACTTCTTCGCTTGAGTTTTTACTAATTTTTCTTTTACTTTAAAAGCGTATTTGTTGAAAAATAACACAAAATTTAAATCAATAATATCAGACGCAAGTTGGTAAAATTTTAGATTTTTTAAAGAAAATTTCATTCTCAAATAGAACATGCCAAAAACTCCCACTTACAATGTGACTACACAAAATGCTAACTTCTCTTTTATTTATAACTAAAACATCTATCATTGCAATAATCTTATAAACAAAATAAAATAACTTTTCATAAAATTTTTTGATTTTATGGCTATATAATCAAATTTCCGAACTGGTTCAAGGATCTACTCAAGTAAACCTAAAATTGTCATGCAGTCGTACTTTTACTATTAAAAAAGTTCCTTCTATCCCAAATATTCAGTTATTTTACGTGAGATAAGCAGACCCTTAAATCGCTCGTACGTAATGTGTAAAATATGGCATGAGTTGTGTATCACATATCACCTCCTGTTGAAACCAACTGTCATGTCATTGATGCCTATACTATCCAATTTTGAACAAAAGAATCTTGGCGATCCCAATGGCGACGGAACTAGTGGCCAGGGAGAACTAAAAGCTTTCAAAGGACAAATTGCTAAATCGAAGCTTGTCAGTGACTTGTTAGAGCCCTACACTTGTTTATGCACGAATTTAGTGTCAGGCTATGTTGGCTTCCTGGCCACAGCAGTGTTAAGGGAAATGAAATTGCCGATGACCTGGCAAGAATAGGGTATTTCTTAGATGAGTAAATGTGTGATAGATCGATGGAATTACCGATAGGCCATAACTATAGGAAACTCAGTAATTGGTTGGAGAGCTGGACCAATCACTCATGAAAACTCTCAAGGGCTATAAGGGTAAAACTTTACCCTGGAAGATGCGAACTGGTCACTGCTCGGTCAGAGCAAGGACAAGCATTTGGGAAACTGGGGGTCTACTCTGTAATTCGATTCGAAAGAAAATCCTTTCGAATTTACATTTTATAAACATACAAATTCGAAAGCTTGTCCTTTCATTTGGAATGATACGGTAGACCCCTGGTACTCCAGATTTCTGTAAGATATGTGGGTATAAAGAGGAATCAGACAACATTATACATATTATCTGCAATTGCCTGAAGCTGCAATGTGATATGTTTAGATGACTTATCAGATGTTTCCATGAGAACATTAGTGATATCGGTAAGTGTAAGCTGGAGGATATCAGAGGCTTCATCATTGCAACTCAGTGATTTAGTGACAGATAATAGGCGCACTTCTGGTTATAAAAAGAGCTTAAATATTATTATGAACGAGTGCCAATAGAAGGGAATCACAGTGGACCCAACTGGATCTAAAAATGGAGTTATGTTATAACGCCACCCTTCCAAGCCTAATTTAACCTAAGCATGCAGAAAGATGTTGATAGTGATTCCAAACAAAGTTTCAAGTTGCTTTGAATAATGCGTCTGTGATTCTTGTCGAGTTTAAAAAAAAAGGCTTTTAGTTATTTTTAATACCGGCCCAAAAAAAATTGGTGTTATGTCTGTGTATGTACGAGTCCACGTACAGACCAAATGGCTGGAACGCTTTTGATTTATTTTTGTTTGTCTGTTTGTAAGCTGACTTGATCGAGAAAATTCTGAGCTATGTTTGAAGACATCAGTTCAGCTGTTTAGAAGATATTACATCTTTTCCAGATATATCGGGGGTTTTTAAAATTTTTAATTTTTGTTATTTTAAGTAAAAATATTATATTTAATAGGGCATTTACACTTGCACAAAATCAAGGACATTTTAATTAAAATCTTTATGAAAATCTATACCATTTGCAAAAATTTTTTTTTTGTCATTTATAAAGACTTTTTTGTCAAAAACAAAACCCTTTAACTGAAAAATTTCCAAAACTATAACCAAACAGTTGCAATGTAGCCAATTCACACACCTTTTTAAGCAGACCATAGCTAATTCAATCATCTTTTATTAAAAAAATATTAGATTTTATTTAGATTTCCCACAAATCTACCCACAAACTAGATTTTGTTTTGTATGGGAAATCTAGTATAAAGCAGCTAGATTTAGGTCGAAATCTCGTAAGTACTCGATTTTGAGATAATGTGAATGCCCTATAAGTAAAAATATATTGCTTGTTTTCATGTATTTGTTTATATCCCTTCGCTATGAAACACCCTTGCTCCTTTTATATTTCGCAGACATTTATTGATTTTTTTTTTTGCTAACAAGCATATAAAGAAAAAAGAACACAAAAAACTAAAAATAAAAATAAAAATGAAACAAAAATGTGTAGGAAAAGCATAAAAAATAAAAGGATAATATATTTAGGAATAAATTAAAACTTACCATCATCTGGTATGAAATCAACACTGACATTGTTCAAGTTCACTTGGAAAAATTCCAGAAAATATTGAAAGCCCTGTTGCACATGCATTCTGTTGAGTAGACGAGAAGGCATTAAAATACCCACACGCTGCCAGGACACAGAAGCAGAAGCTGCTTTTGACGATGAAGACGAGGATGCTAGTGGTGATGGCAATGGAGTAGAATAAAATAATGAAGATGCTGCTGACTTGGCTATTTTAGGAAGCACTCGCTGTTGTTGTTGTTGTTGTTGTTGCTGTTGTCTAAATAGTTGCTGGTATAAATTGTGTGATAAGTGCTGATGCTGATTATGCTGAGATTTGAGGGGCCTGAAGGGCAATGAAGCCGGTGATAATGTTGTTAATTTTAAAGTAGCAGCGGCTGCCGTTGTAGATGTTGCTGACGGCCACGATTGTGAGGACAATGGCACCAATAAAGTTTGAGGTTTTATGAGCTTTTGTTGTTTCGCTTTCTTGTTTTGCAACAGCTCTAACAAGGAATCATTGTTTGCTGTAAAATCGTATTGTGTGTAATTTAAACGGGTCACATGTGAGGACGATGAGTTGGCAAGTTTATTTGACGTTTGTATTGAAACATTTGCGTGTACATGAAAGTAATCCCTGTCAGTATTAACCACGACATGTCTTTTATCATGTGCATTGTAGACAACATTATTAGCAAATTGTTGTTGCTGGTCTGTATGAAGATTTTTTATTAATCCACTTACATCATATCGTTGCTGCTGATTTTTGGCAATTGTTGTTGATTGTGCTTGCTTTTCATTTCCTTTAACTATGAGTTTTTCTAAATTTCCTTTTGCCCTATGCACTACAGAGTTGAATGTTTTATTTATGAGTTGATGTTGTTGCTCTTGTTTTGCTTGTTTTCTCACCTTGATATTTTGTTGTTCTATTATTGATTTATTTGTATTTCGTTCTTCTTGGTCTTGCTGTTGTTGTTGTACAACGATTTCAAATTTCCGCTCAATATCCTGTGCAACAGCCAGATTATTAGAAGGATTCGAAATGTTAACATCAAGTGCAACAAAATATTGTATATGTGGGGCAGGTGTGTTAGCAGTAGTGGTGACGGCGGCGCTGGCAGCAGCAACAAAACTTTCAGGGTATTTAGCTACGAAGAAGAAGAAGGCTGTCAACAGCAGAAACAATTTACCAAATTGACAGATTGTTAACTTCATTTAGATGCAGCTACAATTTATTTAATTCTGTATTCCATTTAGATAATTTTCTATTTTCTTCAACTCAATTTCTGGTTGTTGTTGTGTTTTTCTTATAACTTAATAAAACGGAAAATAAATGAAAGTGTTATAGGAGAAAAAACTATGTTGGCGTCATAAGGTTTTTTGCTGAATTCATAATGTTGTTCGAGCTGCAACTTAAAATAAAACTTTTTTGCTGTTGTTGATGTTTTCTTAATTTAAGTGCATTTTAATTAGTTTCTTGTTGTTGTTGTTTGTATGCACTTCTAACAACGTTGACAAAAAAAGTTGTTTTCCAGACATTTTATTAACACTTTTGGCACTTTTTTTTGTTATGGAAGTTTTAGGTGGAAGTATTGCAATTCGCTGGAGCTGCAAATAGAAAATATGTATATTGCATTAAGAATTATTTACAGTGAGTTAAACTATAATGAAAGGTGTTATATATTAATTAGTAAAATAACTTCAATTACATGTTAAGTTTGTTTGTATTTTAGTAAAGGAAAATTATTTGTGTAAGTCTTTTAGTCCTTGATGTTGTACGAAAATTTACAAAATAGAAAAGTTGTTACAATTTTATCTACTGAATCAAAAATTTTTAGACATATGGCAAATTAAACTAGACTTTTGAGCTGGGGGAAATACCGCCATTTTTCTGAGCAGCCACGCAGTTCATCAGCAGCCATGTTTCACTACGGTATACTCATAACTGTGGCAAAAGAAATGAAGTCGATTTAACTATAATCGAAATAGTGACGTTATAATCATTTTTCGATTTAAAGCTACACCTGTGCGACACTTCAGTTAATTTATGAGATATTAAAAAAAGTTACATCAAAATATATTTTTGTAAATTTTGTTGTTTCACTAAAAACTTTCTTTTGGAATAATAACTTAATTTGACTCTAATATTTTCTTAATTTATGCATATTTAAAACCCTTCAATTCCCACGGCAAATACACCCACAGAAAAGCAGTTTAAAATCAATAAAAACCATATTGAATTAATAAGAAATCCCAATGAAAGTCAAGTAATGTTGAAAGTTTTTATTTCAATATTGAAAAATATTAATTTACAGGATTCATTTATTAATGTTATTTATTTTTAAGCACAGGGTGGGCCAAAAGTTACCATGGGGTTTAAAAGTTTAATAACTTTTGCGTTTATTAATTTTTTTATTTATTTTCTCAGATTATATAAAATACAAAATGGAATATTTTTACACTAAGTATGAAAAATAATGTCTCTTAAATGACCACCGTTTTCAGCTTCGCACTAATGGGCTCGTTTTAGATCATTTTCCATAACATCTTTAAAAATTTGTGGCTGTAGCGCTCAAATTTCTGCAACTATGTTTGCCTTGAGTTCAAGGATTATCGCTGGCTTGTTCACATACCCTCGCTCCTTCAAATAACCCCAAAGAAAATAGTCGGGTGCTGTCAAATCTGGCGATCGCGCTGGCCAAATATTTTCCGAATTTTTGGAAATTATTCGCTCTCCAAAAACTTGACTTAAAAGTGCCATTGTGTTTCGGACAGTGTTGGGCAGTGACTCCGTCCTGCTGAAATCACATACCAGGTCTGTTTTCAAGAGCAGGATGTATTTTCTATCATAAACCGATACCGCTCTCCATTTACAGTTACAGCACTTCCATCTTCATTCTCGAAGAAGTAAGGCCCAATGATATTTTCAGATGTGATCCCACACCATATTGTACACCTAATGGGGTGCAATTGGCTTTGGTGAATGGTTGTTGAATTTTCATAACCTCAGAACCTACAGTTCTGCTTATCAACAAAGCCATTCAAATGAAAATGAGCTTCATCACTTACATATAATCAAATTTTCAATAAAGTTGATTCTGTTGGTTCTATTATTCTGTTTGTTTGTTCAGATGTGAATCTATCTACTATTTATTATCCAAATGTAATTTATATAATCTGAAAAAAAAATTAAAAAACATATATAAACGATAAAGTTATTAAACTTTTAAGGCGCATGGTAACGTTTGGCCCATCCTGTATTTTAATACCAATTTTCTATTGTATTGAAAATTATTGAATTAATGTGACGCATTCTTATTTTTAAATTGCAGCTTTTCCCTGAGTGTAAATAAGATATTTTACAGAAGTGGGAATTAGTTAAAAAATAATAATTTAAATTTTAAAAGGAATGTCATGAACAACTGCTTAATTAGATTTATGCAATTATTCCTTATAGCCATATATGTATCAGGGAACAGCAGTGAGTAGTGAAAAAGTGAGTAGAGTTGAATCATGACTTATGATTTCTTATTGCAATGTTGTCTATGAATAGACTTGTGTCCAACAGTTCTTTTTGAATTAGTTCGTTCATCATCAATGTAAATAAAGTGAGTTTGAAAAAACTTTTGATTCGAACGCTCTCAAACTAGTTCAAAAAGAGCTGTTGGACACTACTCTATCTATGCATAATATTCGCTCGAAAGTTTGAAGTGCGCATCGAACTCATACTTAGCAATATTTATGACATTGTTTGATTTCGACTCTCCTTAACTCAATGCCTGTGGACGATGCAAAATAAGTATGATTCACAATGCGAACTTCGCATAATAACATTAAAGTTCTCATTATGATGTTATGTGTTTCTCTGTTGCTTTTTTTCTATGCTTTTTTTGCACAAATTGCAAAACAACCCTATTTACAAACTGTTTAAAGACAAAACTTTTAAACAAACATACATGCATGAATTGAGTGAGCTGAATCAATTTGAGTGGTATAAAAAGTATTTTCCTGAAATTATAAATCAAACTGAGGTGAATTATGAGTGTGAGTGTGGCATGACTATGATAATGATGTCATCGTGAGTATGCGTAAATGAGACTATTTGATTTTAATGATGTCTACTCACTTATACGAGTATTTAAAATTTCATGAGTCAGTATGAATAGCGAAAAAACTATTCATTGCCGATCACTGATATGTATGTATGTGTATGTATTTATGAAATTTCTTATACTGTGATATTCATATAATAATAAATTAATGAACAGTACGCTGTTCTTATTTCACAACGATGGCTAGATTAATCTCTTAAAAATTTCCGCAGGATTTATACACGCCTGCTGTTTTCAGGAATGACAAAAAAAATTATGCTTTCCCTAAAATCTTTTAAACTTTTAAAGTAACTTTTACTTTTAATTCATACATAATACAAATTATAGGCCCTTTAGCAAAGAAACCCTTATCAAACGCACGTGTGTACAAAAGTATCTATTTTGTGTAATCTTACACATGTGCATGTTTTATCACCATCTCCATACGGAGTGACAGATAATTTTGTAAGTTTATGTCTTTCCACTAACAGCAAATGTCCATAGGGGAAAGTGGATGAGAAAATTAAAAAAAAAAAGATAAGGAAATTGTGTAAACAAGTCCAACGGACAGCAGGGGCTCAAAACAAATCTCAGTGATGTTGTTATTTTTTATACACATTTTTTTCCTCCACACTTAATCAAACTTTGTATTGTTCATGTTGTACAACATGTATTGTACATACATATGTATGTACTGCAGCCGTAAACAGCAGCAGCAAAAAGGAAAAGCGTCCAAGTTTGTTCATATACGAAGACGATTCTAAAAGTAGTTTTCGTTAAAAAAAAAGAAGAAAAGTTAGAAAAATTTTACTGCCCTAATTCAGTTCGACGATTGTATCGCCTTGTTGTGATTCTTTTAAAACAATTATTATTTGTTGTCTGTGCTAGAAGGTTCGTGTATTTGCTTTATCATTTTGTTCCAAACATTATATCCAACACATATTTTTTCCTATATTTTTCAAACTATTGTATAATAATTTTAATTTAGTTTTCATGTTTTAAAAACATGGCAATAGCATTTTTATTTTTCATTATCAAAGACAGCAACCATTTTTGAAGAAAGTAATTTAGAGAATTCAAAAACAAGAACTCAAAAGTATTTTCAAACAAAAACCTCGTAAATCTTCTTACTGAATTAGGTTAAAACCAATTTTTTTTATAAATTAATTCTTGAATCACTAAACTACAATAACGAAATCATAAACTAGTTGATGAAAAAAAAAACTAATAAATAAGTCGAGCAAGCCAAAAACCCGAATAATTGAATACCCTAATATTTTTGCAATTTCATTTCATGGTTTTTTGTAATTTTCAGTTTCTCATTTAAACCAAAAACACACTGGCCACCACCACCTGACACTCATTTTTATTTGTTCACATATTTTCTTTCCGCTGTAATTTGTTTTTATTGTATTTTGTCCACACAGATTTCTTTTATATTTTTAATAAAAATTCTATGAAAAGGGAAAAAAGAAAACTGTCGGGCGCTTCATGAACAACTGTGTTGATTGTGAACATTGTCACTACAATTTTCTTTTTTCTTTTTTTTTGGGTATGAAAGTAATAAAAGATATGATACTTGCAGTTTAATAATGAAATGGGTAAAATTTATATATTAATTTTTGAAATAACTGCTTGCTGCAAAGTAAGGAAGGTAATTATAGCAATAGCAATGAGATTTTAAAATTTATTACAAGCCTAAATTATCAAACAGTTGTTTTCACTTAAAGCCACATAACACCACTGTACACGCCTATAAATTATACAGAAACAACGAAAATGCGCAAAAGTTTAATTCTTACATTTCTACCATTACAACCAAGCAAACTGTCTTGAAAATTTATATCTATATATGTGACAGTGCATAGAGAAAGGGACCTAAGGGTAAAAAAAATCAATTTTCACTTTTTTTTATGTGGACAACATCTGAGCATCGAATGAGACCGATCCCATGTCCCAAAAGTGTTCCCTCCCAGAGATATGCGCGTTTTATGAAATTGAAGTCGACGATTCTAAGGTTATGTGAAAAGATTTTCGTACTAACAGAGTGATATTCACGATTTAAAAGAATTATAAATGAGTATTTATTATAATTCACAATTAATAATTTCAGAAAATAAACCTGGATTCGAAAAAACGCGAGCAAAATTGATATCAAACTCATGGAAACAGCGCGCTAGGTAGAAAACAGTAAAAACCAACTACACAAAACAAGAGTTAGGGACGACTTACGCGCATTTTCAAGCTTGACCAACACGTTACTGATGTCACGAGATCTGTCGCTTTCAAATGAGACCAATACCAACACGCTCAGTGATGGCACACCAAAGATACACGTATTTAAATCTTTAAAATGGCTCTCCTGAACAAAACCGATTTTTACCCTTAAGTCCCTTTCTATTTTGCGCGTCACATATATAAAACAGAATGTGTGTATGTATGTATGTATGTATGTATGTATGTATGTATGTATGTATGTAACGGCTGGGCCGATTTTGATGAAATTTTCAGGGAATCTTCAGGCGGGTGACACTGTGTAGTCTGATTTTTGATTTTCGGTCTGCGGGCAGAGGGGCGTGGCAAAATCCAATTTTCATATTGCACCATCAATTCCATATATATATTTTTTTTGCGGGAGGGGGAGGAGTAGCGAAGCACACCGGGTTAAGCTAGTAAATATATAAAACTAAAAAAATAATAATAACACCGACTTCAAGTTATAGTGTTTTCACACTGCAAGTTAAAACCTGGTTTTAACGTTAAAACCATAAACAGCTGATTTTGCATTCACACTGCAAGTTTGTTAAATTCAGGTTTTAACTCACAGAATGTCTAATAACTTTGCTCAAAATAAAATAAATCTCCTGCAGAAATGCGTGTGTTTGTTGTTATATTTTTTTCTGCTTTTTATAACACTTATTTGACAAACTGTACAACAACTGTTTTGTTTGTATGAAAAACTTAGAAACTTTACAATGCGCTCTAAAATAGAAATTATTTTATATATTGTAAATAAATGTTTTAAAATTATGGAACTACATAGTAATACAAAGTGAAGAAGTGATTGGAAATCAAGTTATTGTATATAAAAATTACAAAATAAAACTTTTTTTATCGGCGGATCGATGTCAATCACATCGTCTATTTTCACTTTCCAGAGGTCAATGAAAATATGTTCGTTGTTTTCCTTTCAAAAAAACTCTTTTTTTCTATAATTTTTTGATTATTGTTGCTGCTGCATCCATTTTTAAGTTGAAAATCTTTCAAGCGACATCTATTGTTATTCACTGGCATAAATATTGGGCCTCATGCATAAAACGTGAGCTTGAGCTCTGACTCGTTTTTTTTTTTTTTTTTGAGTAAAAGGTGCTTGTCGTATGCATAATAAAATTTGATGAATTTCCTTTTACTCACTGCTTACGTTTGAACTCGTCTTGCTCAGTTTGAATTAAGTTAGATGAGCATGTGCTCATTTTCATATGCATAAAAACAAGCTTTTGCTTTCTTTTGTGAGCTCTTGCTCAAATTTTGTTGAGCATGTCTTATAGTTGACTCGCGTCCACTAAAAAGAAATCATGGCTGAATATTTTGTACCGCAAAGAAATACAAAATGTTATCAGCAGCGTAAAAAAAATTTAGCAAGTGTGGATAAAATATTGTACAGGTTTGCATTCTTAATTATTATTTTATTTTTATTTAATTAATAATAAAATGATAAATACATAGGTTTGATGCTAGTACCATCTGCTGGTTGGCTAATTACTTTTTTGAGGAGTCAGAAGAAACACGTGGTGGTGCCCTCAGCAATTATGATAAAATTAAACTGTATTTAAGATTTTGTGCCGATCCTGGATTCCAAAATGATATAGCCACAGATATTGGAGTCCATCAATCAACTGTGTCGCGAACTATTGCGGAAGTTGCGAAACTTATATCTGCCAAAGCAAGCGAGTGGATAAAATTCCCGAAAGATGCTGATGAAATAAAATATGCTCAAATGAAATGGCAAGGAAATTATTGCTTTCCATTTGCAATTGCAGTGATTGATTGTACGCATATAAAAATTAAAAAACCCTCAAATCAAAGCGATGAGTATATTTGTAGAAAAGGCTTCCACTCTATAAATGTGCAGGCAACTTGTGATGGAAAAGAACTTTTTACAAGTGTTGACATATCCTGGCCTGGTTCAGTTCATGACTCACGTATCTTACGAAATAGCGAGTTATGTAGAATTACGCAAAATGCCACAAACGATGCATTACTTCTCGGGGATGAGGGCTATGGAATATGCCCATGGCTAATGACACCATTCCGGAACTCAACAACTGACATAGAAAAAAACATTCAACAAAGTGCTTACAAGGGAACGTGTCATTATAGAACGGTGTTTTGGGCAATTGAAGCAAAGATTTTCGATACTTCAATACAAAATTCGTGTATCGACAGAGTTAGCGCCCTACGTAATAGCCAGCTGTTTCATTTTGCATAACATAGCTAAATTTTTAAAAGACGATTATATCCTTATCAATGACGATTACAACAATAATGATATATGCCAATTAGAAATGACATCGAACAACAAAGAGCAAGAAATTCAGAAGCTGGAAAAAACAAAAAGATGATAATCGCAAATTTGTTATCAAATTAGTTTATTATACAAATAATATACATGGAAATCTTAAATATTTTTTTGGTCTATAAAAATAAAAAACGTAAATACATTTCATTGTTTTATACAAAAATAAAATATATGTAATTCATTTTTAGGCATTAAATATAGGTATATTAATAAAAATCAAAATTCATGTAATTGCAAGTTTCTTTCCACAAGTTTTTCTTGCAAAATTTGCATTTTTGCAGAAAGGACTTTGTTTTGTTTTAACAAAACAAGCCTCTGCAGACTTTGAAAATTCAAATCTCTTGTCTCATCAGTTTCATAGCGACTCAAAACTGCTGTTGACTTTTTAGTAACCTTCAAAATAAACAGCAACAACAATTTTAAAGGCCGTGGTTCCGCCTTATTTCTTTAATGCAAGATTGTGCCTTTTTTGAGCTAAAGATTTGTGCTCAAGTTCCGTAAAAATCTGTAAAGAAACCTAATAAAATCAAGAAGATTTCCTTATTAAAAAAATCAATAAGATGCTTTACACATAATCATATAGGAACCTACTAAAATCAAGATGAAAACCTTATTGAAAAAATCAATAAGATAGCCTAATAAAATCAATAAGAAATCCCTATAGTTTACAATTTATAAGAAAACCTAATAGAATCAAGAAGATTTTTTCTATGGATTGTTTTTTTGGTGCCAAAAATAACGGAAATTGAGTAAAAAAAGTTGTGAATAATAAGATTTCTTCTTCATTTTATGTGGTTTTCTTCTTGATAAAATTTATAAGACTTACCGCATAAAAACAATAAGGAATCTCTATGAAAAAATCTTCGCTTCTTCCTGCTGAGATACCCCTTAGCCTAAAATCGTTTCATAGAGAAAATCTTCTTGATTATATGAGGTAGTTTTTTCTCTGTATACTTAAACGCCATTAAAGTTAAGTCATTATTTACGATGAAAAACGGATTCATTACGATAATCCGACATTATTTTCTTTTTATAATACGACCTAACACTTTTTTGTTAGAAAAACCCAAAAATTTACTTTAAGAATTGAAGCTCAAAATCAGAGCCTTTTATGTGTAATTCATTTCCCTTTTCGTAGCTCATGAAGACAATAAGCAAATGATAAGTGCACACCTTTTATTCCATTCCAACAAATGTTAATGTAGATAAAGAGAACTTAAAAGAGAAAAGTTTTATTATTTTGTACACTGATGTGTCATTAGGTCCTATTAGTAAATATTCCCTTTCTGGTAAACATGAATTACATAAAGGAAAGTGTAAAATTATTTCTCAGGCACAAACAGAAATTCAAATGTTATGCCTGGAACACAAAACCCAATTTATATTTTGGAAACGTATAAGAACATGAGGTTTTAACAAAATTTTGCTTAAGTAGAATCTAATGGGAATTTGGGGAAAAGTTGTATGACCTGCCTTACGACATTAACAAAAGTTCATTATTTGCATTTTGTTGTAAATGCTGGTAATATTTTCACACATACTCGTATGTCTTTATGTAGATGGCATTCGATTATAGAGGGAAAACTAACGAGCAATTTGTAAGATACGAGCACGATTTTATTAAACAAAAATATACTGTCGACATTCCATAATGGATGTTTGACAAAAGTTAACAGAAAATGTTAATACTCGTAAAAGAAAAAATTACTTTGTTGGGTTAATGTAGGTAATTACTACGAGTAGATATCATCTATTGGTGCCTAGATATCTATCGCGTAAGTTGAATTTTATAAGGCAAACTCTTGGCCAAAACCATAGGTAAATTACCTGTGTATATAAATTACGGGCATAAGTATGAATGATTCTGTGGCAATAAGAAAAAAGGGCTTAAGGCATATTTTACTGTTTTGCAGGAGAGCACTTTTAAGCGTTCAATTCGATTTTCAGAAATTTATTTCTTTTACACTTAAATTGTGAAATTTTCTGTTAACCTTTATTTCTTTTAAGCAAACATCATCCTACAAACTTTAAGTAATACATTTAAGTTAAAATATACCAAAGTATAAACTAAATTACGCTGTTATTCCAAATGAGATTGTAAGTCTAACGGCCATTATTACAACTTAAGGTTAGTTAAAAGTAGGATTTTATCGGAGGTATAAAAAGTTTTTCATCAGTACAATTTTAGCTGAACCTAAAGTGAGCGCTAAGTTAAAGGCAAATTTATCCTTCCTGGTAAGTTAAATTAATTTTATAATAATGGAAAGCATTTTATACATCCGACAAAATCCTACTTTTAACTAACTTTAAGTTGTAATAATGGCCCTAAAAGAGATAAGTCGCAAGTCATAGTGCTATAACTTCATGAAAAATCACACAAATTAATTGAGATTTTGCCCCAGGGTACTTTAGAATATCCAGATTACGGATATACCACTAACTCAAAATCATCCTATCTCAACTTAAACACTTTTTCTTTTTTGCCACAGATTTATAATTATATAAGAGAGTGTTGAAATTTCAATGGATATAGAAAAATTATGAATTTCGATACTCCTTATTTCAGACAGCTTTAAAGCAAGGACATTTTCTTAATGCTACGAGTATTGTTTCTTGTTCCTGTTACTTTAAAATCTCTAGCGCTATTAATTAAATACCATTAAAGGCCGTTTCACTATATAATACAAGTATTAATACTTTTGACGAAAATGCATCCCTAATCTAATTTCTGTTTCAAAAATTTCAAAAGACAATAACAAGTTGTATTTTCCACAAAAGTTATAATATTTGTATTATAATGTGAAACGGCCGTAAGTGCATACACAGAGAGAACAAATGCGTTCTAAAACTTTTAACGATTGGTATTAAAATTGAAAACGAATCGTGAACAGTACCTTTTTTTAATTTTGTCATCAAATTAAACTTATTGTGTTAACAAATTAATAACAAACCGTGCAAAAATACGAGAAGTTAATAAATAAGGAAGGAACTACCATAAGTTAATTAAATAAATAAATTAATAACGATATGTTATCAACTCAAGCGCTATAGGCAAATATAATGAGCCTGGTACGATATATAAAAACAGAACTAAAGGGTGATTTTTTAGCAAGTTTCTTTTTGGCAACACTGTGTTTGGCAACTCAGTTGTTTTCGTGTTACATTTTAAACATGTTCAGTTTGCTTTATAATTTAACCATTATTATATTTTATTGTCAAAATTCAAGCTCGATTAAGAAAGTGCATCCGTGCACTTCTTCTATTTTATGGCCAGTTTGAGCGACCTTCTGACGCGTCTTGTGCTCAAATTTCGCACCGAAATTGCATTATTTAACATTAAACCACCAACTCGCATACGTAGATTGCGGACAGAGTAAAATATCGCAGTTGTATCCACCAGTGTTGTTGATGACCGTGAATTATCGTTTCGGCGCCATTCGCAGCAATTGGGACTCTGTTACTTTTTTTTTTTTTGGCCCAAAATGGAAGAGCTAAACTTGGCTGACATGTGTTCCAGTAAGACGGTGCCATCATCACGCAAAACAATGGCCCAATTGAGAGGCGAGTTCGGAGAAAAGTTTATTTCACGTTTGGGGGCCAAACAATTGGCCGCCTAGATCGTGCGACTTAACGCCTTTATACTATTTTTTGTGGGGGGCTATGTTAAGGCCTATGTCAATAGGGACAATTCCGCAACTGGTTGACACACTGGAAGACAATATTGCAGAATTTATTCGAGAGATACCGGCGATATGATGGAGAAATTAATGCCAAAATTGAACCCAGCGTTTGAACCATTACAGACATATCCCCGTTCAAAATTTACATAAAATCATCTTTAAGCATTGAATTATATAGATCGCTCTAACGACTTAAATAAAGATTTCATACGTTTCTCTTAATTATATGTGTTTTTTTTTTTTTCTTAAATCAAGTCCGAAAATTCTTAAAAAAATAACGCTATACTTGTAGAAAAAAAGAACTACTGGCTAATAAATAAAAGTGAGTATCTTATCAAAATAAAAACGGTTGATAGCAAAATAAGACTGTCTTATCAAAACAAGAAAGATTGGTTTAAAAAAAAATTGATACCCACAGTTTTGATATCTAATGGTAAATATTTCGGTATTTGTTGGCAACTTTTTCCCTCTGTGTATATCTTTTTTTTTGTAAGGATTAACTCAAATGAATGATAAATATTTCCATTTCGTCTCCATATTGACCTTTTGACATGTTTGCTCTTTTTAGGGGTCCCGTACACCAAAGGTGAAAAGGAACTTAGTAACGCTTTAAATCGTAAACTTATCACTTGACAGAAGTCGCATTTAAAACAAGCTTAATGTAGATGGTTTAGGTTTAGCATAATTTACATAAGCGTAAATGGCTTGATTTAAAATTTAAGTGTATTAATTTCAATATAAACTAAATGAGAATTATTTTATACAATATCACGAATAATTAATGCAGAGCGTAGCTGTGAATAAAATTTGCTTAGAAGCCGAAAACATGTCTCAATAGACATTTTTATGCCCGCTATTTCCAGTCATAGATATCTATTAGTGTACATATGTATATATATCGTATAAGTTAAATTTCGTAAGGCAAACTCGTAGGTAAGAACCTTAGGTAAATTACCTGTTTATAGAAATAACGGGCATTAATCTGACATAATTTGTAATTTTTTATGAATCACTCATAAAATTGTTTGCTGGGTGGAGTAAATATTTAGGCTTTTAGTTCTATGGGTATATAACATTATTTGCTTGTCCATTAGCGATGATTCCTATATAATATGCGATAATATATTATTCTATAGCATACATAGGCTTCGATGCTTGAGCTAATACAAACAACACAATGAAATTCCATATGAAAATAACAATAAAGGACGGAAAATGAACATTAGCAAATCGTACTATTGTATTATTGCACAAGTTCTACATTTCTATTGCAATTGAAACGTGTTCAAATGTACATCCGCTCTAAAACAGCAGGTAAACTAATATTGTTCCACACACAAACACACACACGCACACAGCGACACACAGCGACACACACCCACAAACATAAACATTTTCGAAAATATTTGCCACAGAAATTCTCAAAATATATTTTCACATACTTGTCATTCCATTGCATTTATTGTATTTCTTGCTTATAGTTGTATGTGCGTGTGTATGTGTGTGTAAGTGCCACTGCAGTTGGTTTATGTTTTGAATGGAAATGTTTGTGTATGAAAATTTTAAATAAATACTTGTGTATTTGCTGGAATTTATATATATGATTAATATCAAGAATATTTGTGTGAATAATTCAGCTTTTGTTAATTTAGAACTGTCACTTTTGACTTTAATGTGGTAAATTTATGATTGTGCAACGTACCAGGCAAATCATAAATCAAGGCATTATCATCACACTTTCGTTAAGACAAAAGCATTTAAATTAGAACTTGGTAAGAGGATAAAGCTTAAGATTCATATTAAAAAAAGCTTAAAGTTAATATATCCCAGCAAAAAACTTTGCCTACTAGAATGCAAAAAAGTGTATGTACTCCTCAGTCGTAAGTACTTACAATTTGACTGAATAACCCATTATTTTTGTTTGAGAAGTTCAAAAAGTATGCGGTACCCTATACTTTTTGCCTGCAAACATACAAAAGTTAATAAAAGTACTCAAAATTTAATGGGTTATTTTTTGCGTACAAATATGCAAAATAATATAGATTAATTTTTGCTTAAACTTATTCAAAATTAATTTGCTATATTTTCTAATTTTTTATTTTAAATGAATAAAATTTTGTAACAAATTTCTCTAGATATACATATTTCCTTATTAACTGGAAAGTACTACAATAAGTACTTTCACGTAGTGATATAAATAAGTTCTTATTTTATTCATTACATGACAGTCATTATTATGCAAATAAAATAATTAGATAAATAAGTACCACTCGTTACTTTGTAAGCCATTCGAAAATTTTTTGCTGGGATATGTTGCTTTTGTTTTGCTAATTTAATGAAGAGTGTCATAATTGAAAAAATTCCATTCTAAAATATATAATGCAAACTAATTTGGCTCGTCGAAATTTGACAAAATGAAAATTGGAAAAATTAACTTTTTCTTAATTTAGCAATCTAAAAAAATGGACGATGTATAGCCCCTTATATATGTATGTATGTCGCTTTAATAAATGGACGATGTATAACGCGCATAATTTTTCCATATGCAAAATGGACGATGTATAGCCCATTTAATATTTTGATTTAAGCAATTGACGATGTATAGCGCGTTTAATGTTTCAATAATAAAAATGGACGATGTATAAGCACGTTTAATTATTTCATATGAAAAATGGATGACGTATAAGACGTTTAATTTTTCCATATGAAAAATGGACAATGTATAGCCCTTTTAATATTTTGATTTAAAAATTTTACGATGTATACACGTTTAACTATTTCATATGAAAAATGGATGACGTATAAGACGTTTAATTTTTCCATATGAAAAATGGACAATGTATAGCTCTTTTAACATTTCGATTTAAAAAATTTACGATGTATACACGTTTAATTTTTCAATATCAAAAATAGACGATGTACGAGTATAGCCATTTTAATATTTCGATTTCAAAAATGAACGATGTATAGCACGTTTAAGTGCTCCATATGAAAATTGGACGATGTATAGCCCTTTTAATATTTCAATTTTAATTTACGATGTATAGCACGTTTAATTTTTTCAATATCAAAAATGGACAATGTATAGCTCTCTTAATATTTCGATTTAAAAAAATGAATGATGTATACCATTTCATTTCATTGTTCCATATTAAAAATGGACGATGCATAGCACTTTTAATTTTTCCATATAAAAAACGGGCGACGTATATCCCTTTTAACATTTTGATTTAAAAAATGGACGATGTATAACACGTTTCATTTTTCAATATCAAAAATGGACGATGTATAGCCCTTTTAATATTTCGATTTAAAAACTGGACGATATATAGTGCGTTTAATTTTTTGATAAGAAAAATTTACGATGTATTCCACATAGGATTTTGGAATTCCCTTTTCATAAGGATCCAAAATATATATACTTTAATTTGAGCTCATGAATTTCTTTTTTACGGTTCACTAAGCTGTCCGTCTGTCTGTGTGCCCGTCACAGGTTCTTTTCTCAAGAGCACAAAATATGTAGAGCTTTGGCCACTATAACAGCAAATATATGTTACAAATTAAAGGGTGTTCTAAAGCGAGCAACGAAAAATCTTAAAATTTCGTAATTATATACGGACACTTGCAATTCACAAAGTTAGTGTATTTTGATACAGACTACAACAATTAACATTAAAATTAAAAAAAAAACAAAATTAAAAGGTATTCTATCAGTTAATGTAAATTTTACTATGTAATATGTAATATGTAACAACTTGCTGTATCTTGGAAACCGTAAGAGGAAAACTCTTTTCAAAAGCGCTTAAACTAAAAAATCCCAAATTTAAAAAATCGAAAACCAAAAAAATCGCCAAAACGAAAAAAAAACGCCAAACTAAAAAAAAATATTTTAAACTAAAATAAATCGCTCAAAATTAAAAAAATTGCCATAATGAAAAAAACGCCATAAAATTAAAAAAAAAATCATTAAAGCACAAAAAAAATCTAAAATTGGAAAAAGCGCCAAAAATAAGAAAAATCGCCAAAACTAGAAAAATCGCCAAAAATCGAAAAAAAGTTTATCTGGTACTTAATTTTTTTTTAAAATATCTACCAGGAGTCTGTAACTTTTTGCGAACCAAAAATTGTAATATTTATTGACATATTTATTCGCTTGCGGTAATGAAATTGTGATTCCGAAATTTCTTTTTTACGATAGTCTCCAGCCTTATCTTACTCACCATTTAATTCAATAATGAGCCTTATTACTAGCATCGTATTTCGACCACGAGTACGACGATTTCGTATTAGATTAAAGACCAAATTTTGCCATGTCCTTTAGTATAGTATAAAATCGTCGTAGTCGAAGTCGTAATACGACACTCGTACTAAGGCCCATTATGTGGTATCTCTGTACAGCGAATGTGAAAATAAGCGAAAAGCCCAAGAAATGATAAAAAAAAATTCAATGCATTTGAGCTTGTGACTTAATTTTTTGTTTTTTCTAACCGACAGGGAATAACGTTAATATATGTTACTGAATAGCAAAGTCGATAAATTTTTTTTTATATTTATTATAGCTTTACGATTATCGTAATTAAAGTTACTGAATCCAGCTACAGGTAAGATATTTGATTGTATAAGCTAAAGTTCGTATAGTATTATACAGAGCTGTTAAATTTCGATTACGATTAGTAATCAATTAGATTACATTTTAAAAAGAATCGTAATGATTATATCATTCCCTTTAAAAGAATTGCTGATAAATAATTGATTACGATTACTAATAATCGAAAAGTAATCTGAATTACTTAAAATTACTAAAAATAATCAAAAAGAATCAAAAGCAATAAAAAAATAATCGGATTACTTTTAAGGATTACTTTTGATTCTTTTTGATTATTTATTAAGGAGCAAAAGTAATTTTTGAAAGTAGTCGGATTACTTTTTGATTAGTTTTGATTCTTTTTGATTATTTTTAGTAATTTTAAGTAATTCAGATTACTTTTCCATTATTAGTGATCGTAATCACGATTACTAAGTACGAAACTGAATATAATCGTAATTTAATCATTACTTCACCTTTAAAGAAAAAGTAATCAAATTAGTAATCATTACGATTAGTAATCATTACTTAACAGCTATGGTATTATATATGTAGTCTACGTACGGAATCTTTCGTCTGCGAGTCACGATCGTCGCACTTTACTGAATTTATTTTGTTTCAAACGCCAGCGGCTTAATATGGTTTTACTACCATAAAAGTTTTTAGTTATGCTTATTATAGCGATATGATAATGGGAATAAAAGTAACTTAATTTAGGTACTGGTAAGCTTTCCAGAGGTATCAACCAAATAACTAAACAAACAGCAGCATTATTGACTCGATACAAAATGTATTTAATTACTTAAAAGATTTAATATTTAATGAAACATAACCTAAAGAATATATATAAAATGTCTAAGCAATTATCATAATTAATCGTCTGAACAAGCTGCTTTCAACAAATTTCATTAATTAATTTAACATTTGTGGCTTACAAACATGTGCACGAGTTGTAAATATGAAACAAATACAAATAAGTCATTCTTAATGCCGTGGTATCATAAATTTGAATTATGTCATAATTAATTAATTACTTTAACATATAAACTTATACTTTTGTTATTTCAATTTCTTTGTAATTGCATTAATGCAAAAGAACGTGCAAAGGAACTATAAGAAATCATATATATCGATGGCTTAATAAAAAAAAGGTGTAATAAATTTTTTTTCGGAATCACTTTCTGCTAGCCACCGTATAAATACATCCTCTCCTTAAAGAACCAAGTATGTTGCAGGGAAAATTTAAAGATTTATGTCTACCTAAATTTTTTTATGTAATACTCGTATCTTTAGCTTTTATCAGTGTTTAAAAAACTGGAATGCTTTTCATTTCATTTTATTTTGTGTCTGCTTTCGCTTTTGAAAAATACAACAGTTTCAGTCAAAGCAAAATCAGAAAATGTTTTATGACCAATTGCGCAATACTTTCAGCAGTCGACAATTTGAAAAGTTTGAATTTGATTTACTTTTGCTTTTGGTTAGTATCACAAGTAAAAGCAGAAGTAGTATATATGTAACGCGCAAAATAGAAAGGGACATAAGGGTAAGAACCGGTTTTGTTCAGGAGAGCCATTTTAAAGATTTAAATACGTGTATCTTGTGTGTACCATCACTGAGCGTGTTGGTATTGGTCTCATTTGAAAGCGACACATCTCATGACATCAGTAACGTGTTGGTAAACCTTGAAAACGCGCGTAAGTCGTCCCTAACTCTTGTTTTGTGTAGTTGGTTTTTACTGTTTTCTACCTAGCGCGCTGTTTCCATGAGTTTGATATAAATTTTGCTCGCGTTTTTTCGAATCCAGGTTTATTTTCTAAAATTGTTAATTGTGAATTATAATACATACTCAATTATAATTCTTTTAAATCGTGAATATCACTCTGTTAGTACGAAAATTTTTTCACATAACCTTAGAATCGTCGACTTCAATTTCATAAAACGCGCATATCTCTGGGAAGGGACACTTTTGGGACATGGGATCGGTCTCATTCGATGCTAAGATGCTGTCCACATCAAAAAAAAAAAGTGAAAATTGATTTTTTTTACCCTTAAGACCCTTTCTCTATGCGCTGTCACATATGCTTTTGGAAATCGCAAACAGTCACCGTCGAAGAAGCTAAAACTTTTACTTTTAGAAGTTTTAAGCAATCACAGTAAAGTGGTTTTTGTTTTTGCTTCTTGTCTGTGGTGCGAAAACAACAACAAAAACATGACAAACACCACAAAATAGTTGACTGAACCTGCTGAAAGCTTCCAAAAGCAAAAGCTTTTACTTCTTCGACTGTGACTGTTTGGTACTGCTTATGCTTTTACTAGCGAAACTAACCAAAAGCAACAGCAAATCAAATTCAAACTTTTTAAAAAACGTCGACTGCTGAAAGTACTGCGCAATTGTTCATGATTCGTTTTCTGCTTCTGCTTCTGCTTCGACTGCGACTGTTGATTATTTTCGCAAGCATAAGCAAAAGCATTGGTTCATTTTAAACAGTTGGAAAAAGCAAAAGCAGCGAAAAGTTAAAGTTTTACGACTTTTGCCACTTCGACTTAAGTTTTTTAAACACTGGTTTATATTATCTCTTCTACCTTCTATAAAATATCTATAAAATATCAAAACTTCGAGTTGCGTTTTTCTTATATTAAAGGCCGAGTCCCATAGAATCCCTTCAAACTTTTTTGACATTAAGGCAACGACGGGAAGGAAGTTGACACTATAAATTGTTCTTTTCAAAATTTTAGATATTGGTGGGGAAAAGGTGTGAAGAGGGCTAGATACCGCCCAGGTTAATCTGTTTTCTTCTGAATTAAATGTTTTATTTACTTTTTATAATAAAAAAAAAACAATTAAAATAATAATAATTATATTTATTGCTAATATATCAATCATGTATGATTGCTCAAGTGTGGAGGGTATATTAGACAATTATGATCAGTCAAACTTGCCTAATATTTATGCTATCATTGATTAGTAAAAAATAGTGGAGTGAGTAGTCGTTAAAGTGATGTGCTGCATCACACGTACACAAAAGTTTCCATCACATTTTTCATTTTGCCCATAATAAAGTGATAAAAACTTTGTTCTACGCAATGATGAGTATATCCCGCATGATTTCCGATCAAATGACCGGTCAGTTGCCTGACACTATTCTTGTAGGGTTGTTCTTCATTTTATTAATTAAAATGGAGTTTTTTATACATGTTACTTTTTTTGTTTGCTCACATATATACATACATATAGTTAGCTAAAATGCCAAAGGGCGTAACTAACAAATACATAATTTTACTGGAGAAGCAAGTGTAATAATTTGCCAAGGCATGTAGTTTAATGGCATTCATAATAGTCAATCAAAAAATCAATTTTGAATTTTTTGTTAGTTGCGCCTTTTTGCCTTTTAGCTGACGATATCATCATGTAACAAGTTTTGTTTGAAAATATTAAATATAATAGCAAGAACTTGAACTAAATTTAAAACCTGGGATCGAATCGTCACATCCGTGAACGTATAATTCGTCACGTAAAAACACCGTTTTCGGATTATGACATACGTGAACGTATCTACTGAAATCCCATTCAGCTTGATACGATCACGAATGTAACGATTTGAGCCCTGTATTTTAAACTTTCGTCTGATAAAATGTTGAAGGTTTTTAGTGCATTTTTTAAATGTAACTTTAGTAAAGGTTTTTTTTTTTTGCTTATTGTAAACATTTCTTTTGCCATTCGTTTTTATATCTTAATCATCTGGCACAAGAAAAGTTTTTAGTTTTTTTTTCCATTTCATTATTTCATTTTTAGCTTGTAAAATGTTTTTTTTTTTGTAGTTTAAGCGCGCAAAGACAAAATGTGTAACGTTAAAAAGTCACGTTTCAGCAAAAGTGAGTTTTATAAACGAAATCGTTTTTGTTTTGTTGCTAAAAATTGTTAAAAAACAAACTGGAAATAAGTTTATGATTTAACTTTTAATGCCATATAAAGGCGAATTTTTTGCCTTTATTGAAATATAGTCATAAGATATAGGGTTGCAGAAAATAAGCTCTTCAATTTTAAATTTTTAGATAAGATTTAGCATGATATAATGATTTTTTTTTATATGCGAGTATGTTTCATTTAAGGAGTGATATAAAGATACATATCATCAGTCCATTATTGGATTGACCCACCAACTATTTAAAAGAAAAATAACTTAGGTATGGGTTATATACATATATTTCCAATATCTCCTTTCTGAATCCAAAACATGTTTCGAGAAATTAATCATGGTTTCTCGGATATTTAGCACTCATTTCAACTATTTTAAGGTTTAATAAGTATTGATTTGCTGTACCAGCTACAGTTTGGTGTTTGTTCCAAAATAGTTATATAAAAATGTACAAAATAAGTTTAACTTCATTTCGTAATGTTATAAACACAATTGGGACGATCGGCGAAGTTTGCATAGTTCGGTGAACTTGCCTGTGATCCACTACAAATATTTTGAACACTTAAGGTATATATTGGATCTTTTCATTTCTTCCTTGTTTTTTGCTCAACTAAAAGTCTAAGAATGTCTCGTCCTTCGCCTGGGAATCGCCCATATGTGTGCGTGTAATTTCAAAAAATAATTTTTTAAACTTACAAATACCAAATACTCGTATGTAAATTAAATTTTAAAACGAAAATATTTCTTTTAACGTACAATTCGATTGAAAGTGTTTACAGCTGCCAAATAGCCACAGTAAGTTCAAATGTTCCGCCACCCCAGGCAAACCTGTGCATATGCCACCCCATAGTGCACAACAAATTTTGTTATTTCCTCAAAATATTTGCATACATTTTGCAAATATTTGCAAGTTTTCATGAATATTTAGTTTCCGTTTACGAGCTAAAAAAAGGTTTTTTAAGAATATTAGATTTTATTCTTGTTTGCTGCGTTGCATGTGGGAAAACAGTTTTTGCAAACAAATTTATTTTTCCGTTTGTGAATTCTGCAATAATCATTTGTAATGCATCAAAACAAACAAAAAATTTTTACATAATAAAAGGTTTTTCATTAAGCGCATCCTGCATTTTTAGTTTAAATAACATAAATTGCATGAGACAATGTATATGTATATATAATATGTATATAATCGTGCTAGTGTAGCACCAAAAATGTATAATTTTTTCATGACCTTGGCGCATAGATCAGGCCAAATTTACCCATGAAATGGGTTTTATTGAATTAGAGAACTACTGAAGTTTTTAGCTTATCTGCATAGATCTGCGCCTTAAGAAATCTTTAGTAGCAAAAAGCATACAGGGTCACAGGGTCACTTCATGTCAACTCCACTTCAAATAAACAGGACCTTAAATCATTCGCAAGAAATGTCTAATGTGGCATGAGCTTTGCTGCACATAGCGCCGCCCTGTTGAAACCACATGTTCTTGGTTTCAATATCATCAAATTCTGCCCAAAAGAAGTTAGTAATCATTGATCTATAGCGCTTGCCGTCGACGGTTATGACCTGGGCAATGATCTTTTCAGTCAAATATGGACTGTTGACTCATCCGGCCCAAAGTTTACGCCAAACAGTGAATTTTTCGGTGTTGCTTGGATCTCTTGTGAATAAGTATCGTCCCAAATTCGAAGATTGTAATTTTTGATGTATCCATACCTTCAGAAATGCGCCTCATCGCTGAAGATGATTCTTGATGAAAATGGGTGTCAGCTGCCAAATAATGCAGGTCCAGGTGAGCGAACACACTTCATTTTCTATGGTCTTTTACTTTCAGTTGCAAGTTCAGTTAATTTTGTACGAGTGCGGGAGTAAGTTACGCAGGGGCGTTACCTACGCCAGGTAGTTGTCTCCGAAAGGCAGAGCTTATGTAAGCGAAGTGAAATTTACTGTCCCCTGCACACTCTCACGGACAGCCGCTATATTTTCGGCACATCTTGCACTTCGTTAGTATACGGGTATTGATTGATTGTTGACTGAACAAGTGAACTTAAAATTTATACTTTACATTGCAAATTGTCCTCTCGGTAGGACAATTGTAGGCGAAGCACACGACATGTAGTCAGAACAGAGCAACTGTTGTGATAACACAATTTTATCATTTGCATGTATTGTGAAAATTTATCAAAACTTTCTATTGAAATATTGAAAGACATTTCATATATCGGCGGCTTAGAGTGCAAGCTCGCTTAATTCAATTTTTTTTAACATTTTAAGCCCGTTCGTTAAGAGAAAAAGACGCCGCATCGATTGGCTAAAATAATAAATTAAATTTGGAATTCTACATGTCGAAAAAAAACTTAGGGCTAATAAATCAGTTGAAGTTAATTTCTAACTAGTAAACCTATAAATCAATACAGTATTTAAACCATCTGTAAACGCATAAAATTGGGCGTTTAGACTACCAATACAGGCCATATGGTTTTTTTTACTTACAGACCATATGTTTTGCATTAAAGGAGCGCTCAACTTTTTTCCAAGCCCCTACTTTTTTTCAGATCTTTTTTGACTCCTTTTCTTACACTCTATTATTGTTTTATACTATTCTACTTCCCCCAAAACATAAATATAATTCCTTTCTCAGTAAAATTTGGCGAGCTTAAATTAAAAATTTTCAACTTTCAACCTGCTGCAAAACAGCTGTTTTTTGACATTTATTCTAGTGCTGCCACAATATTATTTTTTAAAGTACACATAAGGTATGGTTCACTGATTTACTCCTGTTGAGTTTAAACTACATATAAATTTGTGTTTAGTTTAACTAAACCAGCGTTTAAACTTTGACTGATTTATTAGCCCTTAATGTATTAGGATTATTTCTAAAGCGATGTATACAAAATGTTAACAGAATTTTGTTTGTTCTGCAAAATTTTATTGAAGTGAGTTAGCAGGTTTATACTTTAAGCCGACAATATACTGATATACTGGATCCTTTCTGTTTGAAGAGTATCTATCTCTTTATAGAAGACTGCCAATTATTTTCCAATAAGAAAATAGTACAAAACTTGAAACTATAATAATTCATAATCTTATGAACCGATCAATATCGAGCTATACATGTTGAAGAACTTTATCAAAAAAATAACAATTTCTAGCTTGATATATTGAGCTCAAAGTATTTGAGTTTTTAGTCGAAACCTGAACTTCTTCTTTTATTTGTCTCAAACTCTTTACCATGTTCCTTTGTTTCTTATGATTTCCTTTATCAAAAAAATATTATTACAGTTTTCACAACCATTTATATGAGCAGAGTATCTATACTTAGTTGAAGGACATTCAAAGTTTGTCATAGTCAAACGTTTTTTTTTTTTTAGATTTGTTGCAAAAACTGTCATATTCAAATATGGTTTTATTTCATTTTATGCACTTTATCCTTGCAAAGAAGTATAAACTGCTGCATTATTGTATACATTTTTTTCTAGTTCCCGGAAAATATTTAAAATATTTAGTAAATATTTATTTTTACTATAATAAAATTTTATTAAGAGAAATTTATATGCGAGTTTCCTTTCACTTAATTGTTTATAAAATTTTAGCAAAAAGTAGAAAAAAAGTATTTTCATATTTAAAACAGATCAGTGTAATAAAAATATAAAAACATATTAATCCAGTAAATTTATTAAAATATGATATATGTATATAACTCTGTAATAAATGGAGTTAAAAAAGTCAAGTCAAGAGTGCTGTTTTTGGATTGTAGATCCTGTTACGAATTAGTTTTACTCCATATGCGACTATTTAATTTATCAAAAATCCGGTTAAGTAAATAAAAAGAGCCTCATTGCTGAAGCTAATTTTGCGATAAAACATCGGGTCAGTGTTCTACTGCTCCAGAGTCCAAACCGCAAAAGAAATGTGCGTGCCAAATGGATCTTTAATGGGTGCTGTGATAAATTGCTTACGCAGTGGACACACAGAGTCCCAATTAAAAAAAAAGAGCGATGTCATCCATAAGTTGTGCGAATTGATGCCTGATTTTAAAAGTAAGTCTGGATAAATTTCTCGAATTATTTAAGCGTCAATCTATTCATGATAATTTACCAGAACATACTGATCATAAATGTTAAAAAGCGAACGCAGGAATTTAGTTCGTTTGACCGTTATCCTTGACCTAAGTTCTTTAGCTTGACCATATTTGTTCTAATTGAAATTTAGCTGGAATGCCGTAGTATTGGGAACATGAAAAAAATTTATTTTCTTATAAACTAACTCCACAAATATTTCTTAAAAGACAAACTAGAAGAAAAAGAAATTATCCCTATCCTTGTCATTAGTTTCCAGCATATATAAACTAACACCTTGAATGTGGTTAAAATTGAAATCTTTTTCTTTTTTAAATTATTGAGCAGTATTGTCAAAGTCAAGTCGAATATCTGTCTGTAAGAATTTTTACTAGATAAGAAAACAAGTGTATAAGGTTTTATTTAAGCAAGGCCAAAAATTCATGTAGACTCAAATTCGACTAAACAAACTCAATGCGCGTGATTATTTTATATAGAATATTTTTAAACTATTTCTTGCTGCTTGCGAACAAGTGTGATGAGTTATAGATAAATCTAATCATAGTTTATTATGCATAGAATTGTTCTTTTAATCTCCTTAAAGTATGAACACCAATAGCCCAAAAGTCAATTCATTATGGCCAACCAAACGCTTTAAATAAAATTTAGTTTTAACACCTCAAGTTATTATAAATGTAATGAAAACAAACAAAACAAAAAATACCACCACATTTTTTACACAGCTCAGCACTTAATCCTTTATTTAACATAGAATTCAAATATATTTGAAAAGGTTCATTGGAAAAGCAACCCAGCAAAACGTTTAAAACAAATGAATCGGATTTGGTGGAAGCTTTTCCGTACTGGTCTACCAACTTAATGGTTTAAACAAGGCCTGACATTAAAATATCTGATTGTTGAAATTTAATGCGAGTTTACATCTGGCACACATGTGCCCAAAAAAAGCATAACCACTAATTATTAATGAAAAACTGTTTGATTCAGACAGGTATTTATTAAGTTAAACAGTTTCATACATAACTAATAGACAATTTTGTAGAATATAACATGATTGGAAACTATTTAAATCAATAAGGACATGTTTGAATCAAACAGTTTTTCATTAATAATTAGTGTTTATGCTTTTTTTGGACACACAAGTGCCAGATGTAAGTTCGGGCTTAACTACTTTGTTTGTTTGGCAGCATATTCAACTAATCTATTAAATTCAAAAAGAAGAGAGGTGTCTTAGGACACCCCGTTATAGCTATGCTGCTTAGCTATGTAACACAAACATAATGTGTTAAATAACAATGATGATACCAAATTCGCCGCAAATATTTCAAAAAGTTTTCATTTATTTCCCGCTATTTTCTTTTCTAGCGGCATACGATTAAACTAATGTATTGCTAATGGCCGGCCGGCGGCAGGTAGGCGGCTTACATGCAATCGACTATGTTCTCTGCTTTGTGCTCATGTGCAAGGATAATACAACAACAAATTGAGTAATCCTTTTCATTGTTTGTTTTTGAAACAAAACAAAATCAAACAATTTTTTTCGTTTATTTTCGTACTCTGGTTTTAAGTACAAAGAAATCACAACAAAAATAAATTTATAACTGTAATAGTGTCGATTATTTTTGTTACAAAAATCACGTGCTAGCTCCTGTGTCGTGACATAAATAGCATAGTTATAAAAAAAGTTTTCTCATTAATCAACTTCTGCGTAATTTTATAAACAGTTTCAAGTCATGTGATTTGTAAGCGTGTATTTAAATTTGGCAATCAAAAAACTAAGTCACGATATAATGTGCCATAACCGCCAAAAAAGCTTAAGTGACATAGTTTTCGAACTTAATTTTTTGAGCCAAATCAACTATTTGCCAACGTAAATAATCGATTTTCGTCAAAACATAGAGGTCCAAAAATTTTGTCTGTTAAGCTTTTTTGGTGCTTATGGCTCGATATGGCAAGTACTCGTGCTTCAAATAGCAAAGTCTTATTTTTTTGCCGGGAATACCAATGAAATGAAAAACTATGGCAAGCCAGAAAGGATTCATTTATTTGCTACTTTTATTTGCATCCATAAAATTTTTCGTTTTAATAAAATGAAAATAAAAGAAGGTTCGTGCCATTTCTAAGAGATTCTTATTCTTTATTCACTTTAAAGTATTAAAAACCAAGAGGTTTTATTTAAAATACTCTGAGGTCTATAAAACTATAAAAACAGTTTTATTTGTCTCTTTTAACGAGCGTAAATAAAATAAATTTTTCTTTTCTTATTTTATGTTGTGGAATAGCTTAAAAGCAAAAATTGCTAAAGAATAAAGCGAATAGTGTTTTATATGATTTTTAAATCACTTAAACTTTTGTTTATTTCTTACGCTTACATTTTCAATTTTATTGTCTGTCATGTTAAAGATGAAAGTTGTTTGCTTGAATGGAAATATTGGGTTCTGGGGAAGCTTTCGCTATACAAATTAGCTACAAATACACAAAATCAAAAATAAGGTCGAGCAAAAGTACTAGAAGTTATAGGTCACATTATATTGTTTTGGAGTTAGAAGTCATTTCCTTAATAAATTGAAATTTAAAGGACTATAGTAAAAGTTCAAATAATAGACAGTTGAAAGTAACAAAAGTTTAACCAAAACTTTTTATTTATAATATCTTTATAAACTTTTCACAATAATATATCTGCGGCAATAAGGAAAAAGTTGATTAAGCCATTTTTTAATGTTTTGCAGAGGACAACTTTAAAACTTTCAAAAAGGTTTTTAGAAATTTATTTCTTTTAGATTTAAATTTGTAAATTTAAGAGTTAAATTTTATTTCCTTTAGCAAACCAATGTTTTATACACTATAAGTAGTAGATTAAATTTGCAATATACCAAAGTATAAGATACACCGGATTTGGAATGTGGAGGTCTACCCCTACTCTCTTGAAAACTCAGACTTAGGCGCAAGACAGAGGACGAAACAAATAGAAGGTGGGTCACTAGAAATGATTGCGTGATCACAAGGCAGTTATGGACTCATCTAAATAGAAAAGGTACGGATTACCTAATTTCGAATAATAGGAAACAAATCTCGATTCTAGTATCCGTGTTAACCGGACACTGTCTCATAGGTAGGCGTGCACAAAGGCTAAGGGTTGAACACAACGACTTTTGCCGTAGCTGCCAAGATATCGATGAAGAGGAAAGCATAGAACATTTTCTTTGTTACTGTCCTGGACTTCCAGGAACGAGAATGGCCACAATGGGCGCTCTTGAATTCAAGGAACTTTCTGACGTTGCTAGTGTTGAACTTCAACGTATCAGTAGCTTTATACTGAGCTCTGGATGGTTCGACGGTGGGAACTCCGTATAAGCAGAGTCTCCGTGGTATCGCAATGGACCAAAACGGTCTAGGTGAGTCCGGCTTTCTGACTGCCACCCCTACCTAACCTAATCTAACCTAAAGTATAAGATAAATTAAGCTATTATTCCACATGAGATATAAATAAGAGCAGCAGTTCATTGCTCTATAATTTCCTGAAAAATTTTACAAAATAATTGAAATTTTGTCCAGTAAATGTTTTAAATAAGAAGATTACAGGGGTATCACTAACTTGCGATCCGTTTATCTCTACCTAAACTATTTTTCCTTTTTACCCCAGATGTGTTTAAAGTTGGCAGGATACGGTATAAAAACATTTTATTATTAAATACAAAACACGGATTTTTTTATGAGAAATATTTATTTTAAAGACTTTATTATATATGTTGTGTTTCTCTGAAGCACTGTAACTTTTACTTTTATTTCAGAGTGTTTACTTTCATCAAATCAAGAACTTTACTAAATGCAAATGATTTAACAATTTACACTTATTGTTGTTTGCACAAAAATTCAATAAATCAAAAACTTTGCAGTTGTTTGTAATTTGTGAAAGCTGTTGTAAAAGTTTTGTGACTTTTGTGAATATGTATTAGTGTGTGAGGTATATGCCAACATGTATGTGTTAACATCCCTATGGGAAGTTTGGGGTTAAGTCACTTCTTTTGTGGTATATTTGGGTGATTTGTTGGATACATTTTTCAGCGGTGTCTTTACATATTAATATTTTCTTTTGATTAGCAGAAGGAAATACACACTCTAGGTGGCGGCAACTGAATGATAATTTGTCAGCGGCATAACCTTTTTTACCAAAAGAGATTTTATTTTTTTGAATAGTACCCCAACGTCACCAGTGTAGACTAGAGTCACTAAAAATACCCTAGTGACTATATGTTTCTAATTTTCAGTAGTATCAACACCAATAACTAGAAGACTTTTAATGACACGCGAGTTACATCCGGTTTACCCAACCTAGAAAGTAGAGAAACCTTAAAATTTTAAATTACATTTTTATTACCACATTTTGCCACAAAGAAAAGTAAGCATAAAATACTTACCTACGTTGCTCACCTTAAGTTAGATTTAAACTATTTTTAATTTTTATCTCAAGATTCCTTTAAATAAATAAACGTATATTAAAAATATTTTTTTTTATTTAATATAATTCGCGTAAGTTAAATATCTAGATCAATAATAATAATTCAGTAGTAGTGGTGGCAGAGTCAACAGTGAATCGGTATTGTTTTCCTATTGACACTTCCTACAGGGATGTAATATGCTTGCCTAAAAGTATGCCCCTATTTTTAATACTTGCAAAGTCTTTTGACATTTTACTGTAAATTAACAGCAGACATTAAAAATTTTGTGTAGAAGAGGGAATTTTGAAAAACAGTCAGTGTTGCCAAAATCCAAGTTCAATTTTACATAAAAAAAACTTCAAAATTATGTAAAATTTAAAAAAAAATAACCAGAATTAATTTTTTGCTTTTTATTTACACAATTATTTTAATACATTAATAGTAATATACAAATAAATAAATTGGTATGTATGTAGTTTTATAAAATAATTAGGTATATATTGTTACGTTTTTACCCTTTTAAAACGCTTTTTCTGTGGACTCAAAGATTTCCAAATGAACTAGAGATCCCACTGTAGTAATTAACGTTAATAATGACACTTTATTTACTAATACACTTATATATCTAATAAAATAAAGAGCTTAAATACACACACACAACTGGAATTACTTAAAAGATTCTAGACTTGTATCGAACTCATTCAAGAGTTCGGTTTTGGAACAAACAAATGATCAAACCCCTGTAATTTAAATTTGTTTGATCATAGGTTTGTTTCAAAAACGAGCTAATGATTGAGTTCGATACAAGTCCAAAGGCCTATCCCACGATGTCAACAATGTTCGACTTGTCGCACACTTACAGTTGAAACATCAACAAAATATTAAAATGTGTTTTTGTTGTTTGTTGACGTCTACTCCGCTGTTGTATATACACGCCTAACAACACCGGCTGCGCTGGTCTTGAATCAATATTACTTCTCTGCTGTTCTCTACACAAGACTCACACTGCCAACGCTCACTGTTTCTACAACAATAATGACTCACTGACTTTAATTTTACAGTCCTTTGCACGACATTCAACTGCTTTCAACTGAGATTTACTCTTTCTTCACAATAATGAATTGAACTCTTAAAAGGCAATTATTCACAATAAACAATTGATCTTTAGATTAACTTTATGATAGGATGAACTGCTAGCAGATGCGTCATATTTTTTACACATCACACAAGGCTTCCGGAATGTGACAGCAACGTCTAGACAATCTCAGCAGCATATCAAATGCTTGCTTTCGATCGCGTCATTAGTTAATGTTTTAACTATGTATACAATTTATAGTGAATGTTTACCTTCAGCCTTATTTATAAAACTTGATAAGGCTTTAAAAAGTGTTTTTAAAACAAATTTTCATAAAAAATTTTTCTTAAAAAGACTTTATAAAGCAGCTACGTCCAAGCCATATGCACAAAGTGCAAACTTTTACAAAAGACCTTTTGTGCTTTCCCACAGACGAGAGTACAACATCCACAACAACAATACAACAGACAGCAATGCTTGCTCTTATTTTGCAAATAAACAAGAACAAATTTAAAAGCTTTCCAAAGCTGTTTACCTCAAATGCCAAATATCAGTGTATGTGTGTTTGGACGTAGCTGTTATAAAGCCTTAATAAGTTTTATAAATAAGGCTGTTTATTTTTATTTTTTCTATGTGTGTGTGTGCTTGTATGTGTATCTTCTTAACAAGCACAAGCTATTTTATTTTTGTTGCTGCTACAGTTTTTATGTCTGCTTGTATACGCATACATGTGTGCATTTAGTTCTTTAGCTAAATAATTCTGGATAATTCTTTTTGTTTAACAAATGTTTTTTTTATAAACACATTTACGTTAGCTCTCTTCGGGCACATTTCCATAACAATTTACATATATAAATGAAACTAATTATAAAAAACTGTAGTTTTCGGTTCACAGAGAGAAGGAACAAAACTCTAATCAACACCTTTTATTGAAAAAAAGAAACCAAAAATCAATTAAAAATTTAATTGCTGCAACGAAATCTTAAAACTAATTTAATTTTTTAGTCAAACTTTTAACCAATTCAATATTCAGGCATCTTTCGAAAATCACATTTTTAATATCACAATCTATGACAGCTTGTTAGTCTGCTGGACAGCACATAAATAAATATGATTTGATGTTCCTTTTCAGGATACGAACGTCAGTCTAACGTGAAGATTTCAATTAGAAACCTAGCGACAAATTCAGTAAATTTTATTACAATAATCGTATCGCTTGACTTATTGACTTTGCTATTCAGTAACATATTTTAACTCTGCCAATTGATGTAAAAACAAGAAAAATTACAAGCTAAAGTTCATTAATTTTTTTATTATTATTTTGACATTTTGTATGTAGAGATACCAAGAAAGACACACCTGTACACTCGTTAAAAAAGGAATTATAGTATGACATTAATATTACTAAAAAAAATAAGCTAATAAATATGTTGATAAATATTACGATTTTCGGTCCGGAAAAAGGTTAATGAACCCAGGTACTGGTGTTCGACTATAAAATCATTTTGTAACAAACACTTAAATCACATTAACACTTTCGGATACATAAATTATAATAATAAGTTGACCAACATTAATGGAAAGGACACAATTAAGGTATTCGCTTGTTAAGCTGTAGTTTTCATATTACAAACCGTCTGCTATGTTCAGTCTAGACAATATGCATGGAAGTTACTTAGAAAGTTTAGTGCTCTTCATACTAATTTTTTAGATATATTAAATGCTAGTAATGAAAAAAAGATATAAAACTCTTTTAAACGAATTTAATTTTAAGTTTTGATCAACCACAAATTACTTTAAAAGGATGTTAAAATTTAAGATGACAGAGAGTTTGAATTTTATGGTTTTTTACAAGTATAAATATTTGGATTAGCCATTAAGAATAAGTAATGAAAAGTAAAGTACTTCAGAAAATATTTGAGCAGCCTAATCAAAGTCAAAGTTAAATCAAAGAGGCTGCTTGCGCTATTGTTTCATTAAATATTTGCCCTTAAAAGGGCTAAACAATTACTTGGCTGCTAATTAAACTGAAATTATCGCTGCTGAACTGTTTGCTAAGTAAAAGCTAAAGGAGGTCCACTTTGCAACAGCAGGGTAGCTGGCATAAGGAAGAAAGGTGTATTAACAAAACGAAATTGGGATTAAATTAAAGGCCAACGTGGGCATAAGTCCTGAAAAGCATTTTCGTTGTAAGTTCTTGCATTTAGAAAAAAAAAGTAACCAGCTATTTAGTGGCGTATACTAAAAGACGCTTTTGTAGCAGCTGAGTATTAATGAAAATGTAATTTTTTTCTTGTTTCACTGCTATTGTATTTACCCAGATTAACCGAAATTATTATGCAGAAGGTTACTGAAAGCATGTTTGTATTTAAAAGTATTTTTAAATGTGTCCTTAATAAAATAAAAATAAAAAACAAAAACAGTTTACTGTTTAATCACAATTTTGCAAAACTTTTTAATTCTTCTGCACACAATTGTTCATAATGGATTCATAAACTTTTTTAAGTTTATTGTTTATAAAGCTACAGTCGGAGGTGGGAGATGACTGCTTATAGCATGTGTTTTTAATTTTGTTATTTTATTATTATTTAGTCTTGGTAGGAGAAGTCATGGGTCAAGTAGCGTTTGAGTGTAATATATCAATATATGTATAAAAATATGTAAACAAATAAATTAATTAATTAAGTAATAATAAAACGTGTAGTATACTCATCATTATAAATATTTTGGGAAATACCGAACCTTTTTTGGCTTTTAAAACTTGATTATACCGGTGTTTGCCTGTACATATTTGTTTTTATTAAACCTTGGGAGCAATAAAAGATACCATTCGTTCCCCTTTGTTAAGATTAATTATCAACTGTTTAAATCATCAAAGTCTGTTTTATTATATCTTTCTCTCTATCTCTATCTGTTTCTCGTGATTGTGGTATGTGTTCTCTTAGCCACTGTTTTTATCGTCTTTGTCACAATATGTTTGTAAGAGTCACGTACGGGTTTATGACTTATAGCGTATGAGCAATGTATAAATTATATGGTACACGAATATTAAGTATACGCTCAAGTCTTTTTGTATGTAGTACATATCGCTCATTTACGACAACAACATCCTAACTGAAAAAAGCTAGTTTTGCACAAAACGAGTTTAAAGTTTTAAATTTACACACAACTTAATGGAAAAACTAAATTTTATTTTTCTCTCCTCTTTAGTATTTTTATGGAATTTTTACACAATATGAACAATGATATCGCTCATTTCCTCAAAAAACGTCATAACTCAAGAAATGGAATTTTTAAGTTAATGATGCCGAATTAAGCCTCATATCGTTATTCATGTTGTGTAAAACTATCATGAAAAATATATTTTTTACTCAACTTTTGAGAGAAAAGCTTTATTTTATTTTTCCTTTAAATTATGTGTAACTTGGAGACTTTAAATTCGTTTTCTGTAAACTAGTTTTTTTTAGTTATGACGTTCATCATAACTCAAATTATGATTAGTTATGATATTATTGACGTAAATGAGCGATGTATGTATGTATGCTATGTGATTTCCATCATAAAATTTCAAGTTTTTAAATACGTACATATGTATGTTAAAGGTTATGACAAAATATATTTATGCCCTAATGCCATAAATCAGTAAGAAGACTTAGGACGTTTTTCTTTGAAAATACTTTAAAATTTTTCTCTTTGAATTCTCTAATAGGGCATTTACACTTGCACAAAATCGAGCATATTTTGATTACAATCTTTATGAAAATCTATACCGTTTACACCAACTTTTTTTTCACATTTATCAAGATTTTTTTATCCAAGCCAACACCCATTAACTGAATAATTTCTAAGACTTTAAACAAACGACTGAAAAGTAGCCAATTCGCACACCTTTTTAAGCAGACCGTAGCTAATTCACTCATCTTTTTTATAAATATGTTGTAGAGGATAGTAAAAAATATTTAAAGCATTAGATTTTGATTAGATGTCTTGCAAATCTACTGACAAAATAGATTTGGTTTCGTATGGGAAATCTATTAAAAATCAGCAAGGTTTAGCTCGAAATTTCGTAAGTACTAGCTTTCGAGACAATGTAAATGCCCCATAAATTATTTTCTTCAAAAATAGTTGTTGTCTTTGATAACGAAAAATAAAAATATTATTTCCATGTTTTTAAAACATAAAAATTAAATTAAATTATTAAACAATAGTTTGAAAAATATATGAAAAAATATGTGTGGGATATAATGTTTAGAACAAAATCATCAAGCAAATACACGAACCTTCCCGCAGAGACAATAAATAATAATTGCTTTAGAGAATCACAAGTGCGGCTTTTTTTCGACCATAGACAAGACGATACGGTAGTCGAGACAAAGTTCAGTTTGGTGAAACAATCTTCCATATGATGACCGGGTCGTCTTTAAAGATGGCTGTTCTTATTTAAATCTTACGGACTTTTATCGTTACATCCAACGTATTAATTTTTAAGATTAATTTACGTTCGCCACTTCTCCATAGTTTGCATAACTTAACCTCTATAAATAATTTGAAATTTTCAAGCTTTTTTTAAACCCAGTCATGTTGAACGCTGTATAAAAATGATCACTCTTTGTCGCTGCTTCGTTTAAGACCATTGACCGTTTCTGTTACTTGTGAGAATTTCTCATATCGACAAATATTAAATAATTATATTGGTTGTTCTATTTTATGCAGGATTATTTATATAAAATCTTAATAGGGGATTCACATTCTCTCGAAAACTAATACTTATGTTTTCCCATACAAAACAAAATAAATTTTTTCAATAGATTTGTGGTAAATCGATTCAAAATCTAGTATTTTTATTTATTTCTTACTACCCTGTACAAGATATTTGTAAAAAAAGGTGATTGAATTAGCTACGGTCTGCTTAAAAAGGTGTATGGATTGGCTACACTGCAGTTGTTTGGTTGTAGTTTTCGAAAATTTTCCGTTAATGGGTTTTGTTTTGGATAAAATGTAAATGTTAAAAAAAAGTTGGTGTAAACGGTATAGATTTTCATAAAGATTTTAATTAAAATCTGCTAGATTTTGTGCAGGTGTAAAAGCCCTATAAATAAAATTAAAATAATAGCAACTCATAAATTTTTTTTCTTACTCACCCTGTGTTTTACAGGATGATAAAAAAAATTTCCGACTCAAAAAGTTCTAACATTTCTTACAGAAACGAGGCAAACGTGATGCTTATAATTCATTTACACTGTCTCGACTTCTAGTACTTTAGGGATTTCGAGCTGAATCAATCTGCTTTTTTCCAGATTCCCCATACAAAACGAAATCTAATTTTTCAGTGGATTTGTAGGAAATCTACTATAATTCTAATATTTTTATTTATTCTTTACTACCCTGTACAACAAAAGGTGAGTGAATTAGCTACAGTCTGCTTAAAAAAGTGTGTGAATTGGCTACATTTCAGTTGTTTTTGTTGTAGTTTTAGAAACAATTCAGTTAATGGATTTTGTTTTGGATAAAAAATCTTGACAAATTTAAAAAAAAAGTTGGTGTAAACGGTATAGATTTCCATGAAGATTTCAATCAAAATATGCTAGATTTTGTGTTGATGTAAATGCCTTGTTATAGCCTTTAGATCAGTTTTTTCTACCACTATGAGTAGGGGACTATAAGATTGTTGTCTTTGAAAGGCTCGTAGATGTTCTTAGTTCTATACAATGGTTGAAGGCAATAACTTGTCTACGGTATTTCATCAACTCCTGAGAGTTTTATGAATCTCTTGGTAGTAAAAAAGTAAAAACTTAGGTATTCTTTTTTTGAGTTGTATATGGCTTAACTTAACGAAACTTCTGCCAAGTGTTGGTAGATTTTTTCAGACGAAAATCTGTAGATTTTTTTTACCTCCTTCTTTACAGTTTGGCAATGGCTTTCCAATTGTCTCTAACTCAGCAATAGTAATATCAGTATTTTGCTATAGTTCTATTTCTTTTGTCCGCAGTATTTGACTCCATTTTTTACTTCGGCCTGCATTAGTGCTTTTTGTTTACTGCGACATATTTTCTTATTAATTATTTTTTTTTTTGCATAGTCGAATATGAAGCATTAAATTTTATGAATAGTCCTAATAAATAGTTTTGTTCAAAAGAAATTACTATAATTGAAAATAAGCTTATGTGAAGCTTATATGATTGCTGGAGAGAACTTAATTATCGAATAATCGGATAAAACTTAAAACTTAGCATTTATTCGATTATTCGAGTACAATTTTCTTTTCTTTTTTTAAGTCCAATAAGCGAACAAAACCAAAAACTTTTCCTTTAAGTACTCATGAAGAAAATTACTTTAGCTTGATAAGATTTATCAAACAAGAAACCCATATTCAAACATAAACCAAAGAAACAAAAAACCACTAATTTATTAAAAACATTCAAACATACTCGCATATGCCACAGATACTATCATTTGCTTAATAACAATACCACTTACCATGATGCTTTTGAAAACAATGCATTTTGATCCTGTTTGTGGTTTTTTATCCTCAAGATTAATTTAATAATGAAAGCATACAACTTTTTCTTCAGTAACCTCTCGCACATCACACATTAAGTTTTTTGTTTTTTGCCACACTTAGTGATTAACGTCATTCTTTTTATTTATTTTTCGCTTTCTTGTTCAACCATTTAGCAAAATTAAAATCAATTTTCAACAAAATTATCTTTTACAAAAAAAAAACAATGTGTTATTTTTTTGTTATAATTCGTTTTTTATTTGGAAAATATTTTCGCTTTTTCTTAACCGCGTATTTTATTGAGGTTTCGATGTATATGTATGTATGTATTTATATTTATATTTATTTTTTTTTTTTTTTTTTTTTGTAATTTTACACTTTGTATCTTGTCTGTATGAGCTTTAATAAATTACATTTTATTGTATTTTTCTTTGGCATTTATTTCTGTTTCTATTTTTTCATACACACATTTGTTTCCTGTTTTTGTGGTTGGAATGTGTGGTTTTAAGAAGCGAGCGCCAAAAAAAATGTTAAAAAGTGGTGGTGGTGCATGAAAAAAGGAAATAGAAAAAAAATATACATGAAAAAATGTAACACAAACGCATACATATCGAGCCATAACCGCCAAAAAAGCTTAAGCGTCAAATTTTTTTAAACTTCGTTTTTTGACCAAAATTAATTACGAACGTAATTAATCGATTTTCGTAAAAAATTTAAGCTCAAAAAATATGGCGCTTAAGCTTTTTTGGCGATTATGGCACGATTTATAAGTACATATTATTTTTTTGCAAAATGAGCTTAATACTCCAACTTACTGACAAAAACAATTGGAAGGGGAGGAATTTGTTAAATAAATGACACTGAATACAGCAAAGTTTTTGTATATCTTGTAATTTATATGTGATATGTAATATTTGATACACTCAAAATATTTTATAAGTAAAATAAACGAAAAATGTGGTTCATTTTACGAAAATATTCGTTGTTTTTACGGTACGAAATGCTTCGTAAATAGTGGAAATATTATTTGTTTATTTTACGAAATACTTTTTGTCTGCAAATTACAAAATTTAGTATATTTACAAATTTATTTATTAAATTTACGAAACACAATGTTTATATTACAAAATAAATTCGTGAATAATAAAGTTTGTGTTATGTACGAAATTTTGTGTAAAATTAAAATCTTTAGCATATAAAAAAAATTTGCGAAAAAAGTAGATTTTACATTTGAAAAATAGTTTTGTTGAATGATCTATAATTCTTGGAATTGAAGGTTGGAATAATTATGAAAAGAAAAATATAATTTGAGGGGAATTGTTACAGCCTGTGTATTCCTCATATATCACATACACATACATATGTATATACATACATACATACATATTTTGCACTGAAACTCATGACTCAAACTGGAACACAACTGGGACGTACAACGAATTTTTTGTTGCGAACTTTCGTCATGGAAAATAAAACACCTTTGTTCATATGAAAATAAAACACCACCGTGGAACGAAATCCGTCGTGCAAGACGAAATCTGCACAAACAATAACCAATTATCAATTATAAGATCTGTTATTTATTCTTCGTTGGCGTGCCGTGGACGAGATTTAGCGTTCTTCCCAGTTGTGTTCCTATCATAAGCCGAAAACAAATTTTTTATTACAATAATTTTTTATTTTAATTAAAGTTTGTTGAATATTTTTTTATAGAATATATACAATGGCAACAAAATATTAAAAATAATACAAAACAGTTTTTATTTTTATATTTCAAATTTTTTTTCGTAAAATTCCCGAAACTTGTGTAAATTTAAGAATAGTTTTGTACTGTAAAGAAAATGATAACAAAACAAAATTTGTTTGTTCTACGAAATTTCAAATTTTATAAAAATGTTTTCATTTATACTAAATTCAATTAAATAAACGAAAAACATGGTACTATATACAAAAATAATTGTACGAAATAATTTTTCGTAAAATTTTTAAATTCGTAAAATTACAAAATCCGTTTTCCTGCACAAGCCACAAATATTTTCGTAAAATGTAAAAAATTTTCGTTTATTGCACAAAAATTAAATTACGAAATAATATTTCGTATATTTAAGCATGGAATATTTTGAGTGTATGTAATATACAAATGAAATTTGAACATTTGGAAACTCAAATACATGTCCCTATAAGCTAAGAGCAGCATCAATGATTATGTTTACTTATATACTTATTGCCTTCAAACAGTTTCTTCAAATCAATAAAGTTTGTCGAAATGATGTAAAAAAAGAACTAAGCAGCCTTTTCGTTTTTTTTTTTTTTTTTTTGAAAAATAGACCCAAGTTATTGTTCTCAATTGTTTTTATAAAACATACATTCCCAATACGCAAAACTATTCATTGGCGAAAATCTACAAGTTCTGTTTTTGAATTCATTGCAAAACATATTATGAAGTACATATTATCATTATCAGTAGGTTGCTATTACAAAAATTGTATGTATATCATATGTTTGTTTTGGGGAAAAAAAAACAATGTCATTAATTTCTTCCTCATATTTTTGGGCATTTTTAATAATTAAAAATTTTGTAGTAAACAATGATTTAATTCTTTTGCATATACATATATGTATGTATATCAATGCATGTATTTATTGTTTTACGGGTCTGCATACAATAGCATGAGTCTTTCATACATGCGACACTTTGTTGTGTGCCGCTGGCCGCCGTATTGCTATTTAGAAATTCCAGTGCAATTGTTGTTGTGTGTGGCGTACTTCAATTTTATGGAAAAACTAGCTGACCCCGGTCCGCGTTGCTGTACTACACAGAAACGCTCATCATGCTCCATAGAGCATGTATATAAAGTTTGGTCGAAATCGGTGCAGTAGTTCTTGAGTTACGGTGCAAAAACACAAAAAAAAACTAAATATTGGGCCATCTGTCGGACGAACTTCAAACTACACAGAAACACTTCTCACACCCTATAGAGCATGTATATGAAGTTTGGTCAAAATCGGTTCAGTACTTCTTGAGTTACGGTGCAAAAACACAAAAAAACTAAAAACTGCGCCATCTGTCGGACGAATCACTATTTCTGAAAGGGGCGTAGCATTTACCGGGGTAGAATATATATAAAAACACGCGCCGGTCTTTTACAAATATTTTTTGGGGTGGAAGGCGAAAATCTGTTGGGGCATTGAAGAGTTCACCCCTAACAAATAAACGTGTTTTTGATTTTTATATATATTAAGATAATTTATTACTTAACATGCCTATTCACAGAAAAAGGCTTAAGTCAGTCATGACTTTTGTTATGACTGAGTTCTATATTAAGTCTTGTGACTCGGTCTTAATTTTGTAGTCATAAAAAACAAAATTTTATAATTAACATTCTATGTTAAATGAAAATTATGACAGTTGAATATTGAATAAAAATAAATAAAATAAAAAAGTTAATAGAGAAAATCTAAAAAGGGTAAAATCTGAGAGTGTAGGGGCCCGTTTCTCAAAACTACAAATTACAAATCTACAAATAAAATACACACCAAACAACAACAAAATTTTTAAAAGTGTTATTGTTTTGTATGTATTTTACTTGTAGATTTGTAATTTGTAGTTTTGAGAAACGGGCCCTAGTAGGTAGTGAAACTGAAGGCATCAAATAGCTATCCCTATGTATCCATTAGCCAACGACTTTGACATGTCATGAACATGACGCCTGCAGAGCAACTGTGAAAAATTCATCAACTTCTTTGTTGTGGTGAATGTGTGCGATGTCCATGTTCAGGCATATCAAAGTATTTTACGGTAGTGCAATAGAGATGGAATATTTACTAATTTTGTTCTGTCTCTTTTCTTGCTATTGCAAATGGTTGCGGGTGGCGAATCTCATGGCGAACATTTTTGCTCAGACATATGTTCGACCATCCATGTCACGGCATGGACGAAACATGGACATAAGCGGTCTCCATTAGTCATTTGCGATGCCCGACATGATGCCCATACCAAGTTAATGGCTAGTGGATACCGCTAGTATTTGAAATGGGTTTTTGATCTAACTAACTTATAATGGCATTTGCATTCTTTGTTCATCAAAGGGTCTTATTAAAATGTAAATTTTTTGTCTGCAGATTGCTTTTGGCAGTCTAACTATAAAACTAAATGTGGACTCTGCTGCTTTATGTTCCTTTTTTTTCTTTTAATAACTTGATTTCGGTGCTCACACATACTACATCTTTTCCTTTTACCATTTCCAAATTAGTTTCTATGATTGTGTACATTCCTAGTCTTTATTTTAAAAATGTATGTTGATAGAATTTTGTTTTGAGAATCGGAAATTTTAGTCTTTAGTCACAATGTTAATAATCAAACAGAATAAGTCCGCAACTTCAGGAAAAATCGTTATCAAATTAACAAAGCCCATAATAAAATCTACGGCAGTAACTTCAAATTCTCTCTAATATTTGTTTTATTTTCTTTTGTGTTTATTTTTCTTTGTAGTTTTGTTCACAAAATGTATGAAATTTATTGAAAGTATGGTAACATGTTTGAGAGAATATTTATTTATATGTGAGAGCATAAGAAAAAAGAACGCTCTCAAAATAAAATAGATTCTATCTCTCGACTGTGTTGTAGGTCTGCTTTTTGTGTCAATTTGTATGGAAAATGTGTTTATGCCGCAATTCTGTTTGATCATTTAAAGTTATGACTGTTTTTCAGTCACAATACTTTCTGTGAATAGGCATGTAAATATACCAAATGTCATTTTATTTTCCCATGAAAACTGTAAATGAAAATCTTATATATAAATACGGCACACATTTTTTTGTCGTACACTTTTAAGTACCTTATCGTCCACCAATATTGGTGATATATATACGGTTCGAAAGGTATTTTTGTGTTGATATGCACAATATAAATGTTTTTTTTTTTCAAATTTCTTGCCCCAAAAGTACTAAAAAGCGATTTAAATTTGCTTGAAAAAATACGACTTTTTTCTTTGTTTTTTTTTTTTGTACACATGAGTTTATAATAAATAAAGACATACTAGGTGTCAAGTGGTCTAAATTATTTTTAAAAACACTCCAATATATATATAAAATAGAGATAAGATATTGAGTGTATTTTAGTAGATCACTCACTAATACAACCTAGATTCTTCACATAATTAGTTATAAGACGAAATTATTTGTACTTAAAATCAATCAACAGACTGCTTTTGAAAGATCTCCTTGATGCGCTAAATAATTTCTAAGTGTTGTTGATTATTACACCCTTAGGCCAGTGGCGTTAATTAGCGCCGGCACACTCGGGTAGGCAGGCAACTTTTTTTCATTAACTTTTAATTGAATCTTTATCTGGCCTTGCAACCTTTTCCTCAACTATAAAGAACCTGTTTACAATTTACTCCCAAACTTATATAAATTTGTGAAAACGTACTTGACATCAGGCAAAAATCTAGCTCAACTTCCCATACAAATTTTTTATCTGGAAGCATAAAACGAATTTAACAATTTGCTAAAAAGTTTTCCTAACCGGCAGCACTAACAAAAACTGGCCTGAAAAATAAAACAAAATTACCCTTTAGAACAAAATTCTCACACAATTTAAAATACTTTCAAATTTTATTATTTCAATTACTAAACACAGAAAAAAAAGGAAAAGCTGTCAACCTTAATAATCTTGCTGAACCATCTTTTGAGTTTTGTAACCAAATATTAACTTTTTCATATTTTAAAAGCCATAAGCAATTTTATTTTGGGTAATCTGCCCCATGTGCGATTATCAAACAATTAATTTTTTAACACAAACAATTAGTTAATTAAAAAAGTCAATAAAATTTATTTAAAGGTAGAAAATGTCCGGAAGCAGAGTTTGTAAATTGTTTATCGAATTGGCAATAATTAAGATTAGTGCAACAATTAAAAGGGAATAACTACATTTGAAATGATAACATGAAAAAATAAATAAATAAATACATAATTTCTTTTCGTAAAAATAATTTTGCAAGTAATAAAAAAAGAGTTGGATAAACATAAAATCAATATACAGACATATAAACATTAAATTGATATTTTAAGCAATCAATCAGGAAAACAATTAACTAATGAATCCATAAACCAATTAATTAATTAATTTATCAACTAATCAATCAATAAATCTATTTGATCAAACAAGCAATCAATAAATAATTAAATTTGTAAAACAATCTTTAAATCTGTACGTCAATTAATCAATTTGTAGATAATTTAAGCAATAATTCAATAAAAATATAAAGTAATCAATAAATAAAAAAATTAATCAAACAATCAATTACTTAATCATTCAATCCATAAATCAAAATAACAATCAATCAAATTGTCAATCAGTAGATCAATCAATCAGTTAATCCAATAAATTGTCTAATCAAACAATAAATTAATCAAAATAGTTGACAATTATTCAACCAAACAAACCAGGAACCAGTTAACTAAACAAACATTACTTCAATCAATAAATAAGTCAATCACAAAAATTGATGTCACATTTAATCAATCAGTGTATCAACTATTAAATAATTCAATGAAAAAAAGTAAATCAATCAATCAAGATATCAATCACTAGATCAATCAATAAGTTAATCCAGCAATATACCAATCAATTGTCTAATCTAATAGCCAACCAATCAATATATCAGTCAAACAATCAATAAACTAATTAATAAACCAATCTATAAATTAATTCATCAATAAATCAATCTCATTATTAGTGTATTATGAATTCAGCCAACCAACCCAAGAATCAAACTATAAACGCATTATTCAATAAATTATTAAACCAGTTGATCAATCAATTATTAAATTAAAAGTAAACCAATTAATCAAACAATTAATGAATCAATCAGTAAATTATTTAATCGATCAATTTTCCAAAAAATTAATAAACTAATCGATCGATAGATCAAAAAATCAATTAGTCAATCACTCAATAAATTATTAATTAAAAAAGCAAGAACTCAATACATTAATAAATCAATAAATCAATACATAAAATAGATAAAAAAAATCAATTATTTAATTAACAAATCAATAAATAAATTAATAGTGAAAAAATAAATAAAATAAATAAAATAAATATTAAATAAATCAATAAAACAAAATATTAATAAATCAATCAAACAATTAATCAATATTAAGCCTGTCAGTTGACTACATTTATATGAACTTGCTCACTAAGTTGTGAATAAAATTAAGAGTTGTGCATTAGTTTTAATAAAATATGACTCCTTTTCCTGGGAACATATAAAACTATTCGCTTAATTAATTAAAAGAAAAACAATGAGATTTTATTAAATACAAACCCCCCATATTCATTAAATTTAAAATGAATTTAAAATGTATTTGATTTAAAATTTTTCATACAAAGTTGTCCTAAAATGGATTTCAAATTCATTTTATTTTTTTATGAATATGGGGAAAAATATTTTTAAAAGTACCATCATAGAAGTAGAAGCCATCATGGAAGATATTTACATAAATCATAAAATCTGGACCGCGCATTGTCTTATCTTTTCACCTCTAACCAAGTATTTGATTACAATACGAGTATTTCTCTAAGATTCATAATTTTTTCCTTTATTTCCTTCCACCCCTGCTAATGATAGAAAGTATATTTTATATTTCCTTGTTTCAAAAGCCAAAGATTTCTGAATATTTGTATATTTATAGTGCTTACGTTCACCAAATAATTTTGTAACTTGTGAGCGACAACTAGATTATTTTGTAGGCATTACTTTTTGATATTTAAGTAAATGTACTTAAGAGCTTTATGTCTGCCATTTAAAATTATCTTCCTCTCGTGTTCTTTTTTTCATTATGAAATCAACAAGGGCCATGTCTTTGCATTAAATTATTTAGGCCTTAATTCTTGCTGAAGTTCTTTAAGACACAAGTAATTGAGTTTTCAAAAATTTCCCACTCCTTACGACGTTTTAGTGGAATTCGAAGATGAAATAGAATATAAAAATTAAATGAAAGTAAAGAAAATTTTACTCCAAGGGTGAGAATAAATAAGTTTATGAAATAGGAAATTTCTAACACGACGTTTCAAATATTTTATCTCTTTAAGAAATCTGTTTATTGAATTTACTTATAGAATAAGGTTAGTGAAAATTAAATACAAATTAGTGGAATTAATGGAATATTTCTAAGACCTTTAAATTAAATTTTGTTCTTTTGACATTTTGCTTTCATACAAAATTAATTCTAAGAATCAAACTTCATGGAAAATTAAACTTATTGTTATCTCACTTAGAAAGTTGTTTTTATATTGTGAAAATAAAATTCTGTAAATCTTTTTTGTGGTTAGATAGACGATTAAATGCTTTAAAGTATTTTCCCACAAAATATACGAACGATTAACTTCAAATTCCCTTTTTGTCATTTCAATTGCAAATAGAAGGTGTCAGTGTTAAATATTTTAAATGCAAAAGATTTAATTAAATGTTTCGAAGAAAACAGATTTGACTTTATACACATAAAACACATTAAAAAAAATTTTTTCTACAATTATGTGTTCTTAAATACATTTGTATACAGTGGCGGGAGAAACTTTATGAACAACATACTTTTATAAATTTGCACATTTCTTCACATTATAGATATTGCATAATTTCGGGAGCTATGAATATTACAAATACATATCGCTCATTTAATTTTTGAGTTAATCATGCAGAATTAATCCTCATATTGCTCTTCATATTTCATAAAAATATCTTGAGAGAAAAATTACATTTTATTTTTCCAAACTAGTTTTTTGAAGTTATGACGTTTTTTGAGTAAATGAGCGATATGTAAAAATCAAACATATGTCTTAGGTATATTAGAGGAGCTGACGAACAAAACGAGCCTATTCTCGTTAACTATTTTTTACAGTCCAGGCAAATAACTGAACTACCTCGATAGAGACTATCATGGAAATTGCATTTTCCATTATTTGTTTAAGGTACGATCGAACAGGTTTTGAATGAAAATATTTCGTCTCCCCTAGATGTGTACTTGGAGAGCTTAAAATAAAATGTAAAAAATTGCATTTAATGAGGACATGTCTAGTTCGCCAGCTCCTCATTTATATGGGTACGTATGTTTATGGAGCGTATGGATTTTGTGCATTCAGTGATAACCAAAAGTTGTACTGATGTACAATTAAACAAATTTTTTTAAGCTTTAGGTCTTATGGCCTGTTTCACAATAACGAAATTAAAGTTTCGACTGAAAATTGATATTGAAAACAACAATAAAATATGAAAATTTGTTTTTGTTTGCAATATAAATTTTCAGTCGAAAGTTTCGTTTCGTTATTTTGAAACAGGCCATTATAATATATTTTTGATTTTTTTCTATTTCGATATTTCGTTAACCTTCAGCTAACTCCTTTAGAAAATTTCTTATTTTTTGTTATTTAATTTTTTCCTATTTTTTATTACAATTGAGCATGATATTTGAATTAACAAGTTTTTATCTACAAATCTCCCACTATCATTCATACACTTTTAACATTGTATTAATAAAAATAATATTACGAGTAGCTTACAAAACGCTTAACAAAGGAATTTTTAACACGGCAGTACGAATTCTTTGTATGACAAATTTTTGTTTTAACAAACTCGTTTTTTTAAACGAGCTTTTGATTTTAAATTTAATTATTTTCTTTAATCGGTTTTGCCATAAAGCAAATTATTTCAATAAAGAAAATATGTGTTTTTCAATCTATTAAAATTTTACGAATTTTGGTTTTCAGTTTTACAAATTCTTTGCTAAGTTCTATTTTAGTAAAAATATCATTTGGATTTTTTTTTATAATTTAGTAATTAAATACAAATAAAACAAAATAAAAAAAATAAAACAAATAAATATTAAAGAAAAATATTAATATTAAAATTAAATTCAAAACACTGCATATAAGGCATATGTATGCATATTTCCTAAACTTTCTGACCCACACTGTATTAAATAATAACAACAAATTACTACATACGAATAGCAACAATAAAAACAAGCCATATAAACAAAATTGCGCTTAAGTATGTATGAGTGTGTAAGAACAAGAGTGAGGCGTAATTTTCTCACTTGCACAATTGTTTTGTTGGTGGTGTGTTTGTATGTACGTGTGTATTATGTGTATGTACGTGTGTGCATATAATAATATCAGTGTTGTAGGGGAGTTTGAGGGTTAACTAGATTTTTATGATGAGATATTCTTGGAGAACACACACATTCATAAACTAATACAAGTAATAAATTTTTTTTTTATATTATTTTACCGTTAACAGTAATCTGATGTTGTTGTTGCTTAGACAATAATAATGTTGGTGAATATGTTTATTTTTTTATTTCTTTTATTTAAATATTATATATATTTTTATTGATTATTAACTTATTTTTATTTGTTTATTTTTTATTAAAAATTCATTATTTATTTTATTTAAATTTTTTTATATGTGAATTTTTTTTTTCTTATATTTTTTTATTTAAACTTTTTCTTTTGCAAACATTAAACTTTTTTTAGAGAAGTTCCGTTTTTGTTAGTATTTTTTTACTAAACGCTTTGAGAGTTACTCGTTAACTGTATTCAATGTTTAGATTCTGCAAAGGAATTTCTTCATTCATTCATTGTTTTCCTGGCAAATGAAAGCTTTCATCAACGGCGAATTCGCAGTTTTTAGCTTTTGCCTTATTAAAGCGAAAAACGAGAAGCTTTAATATTCCCCGCCTGCTTGTTAAAGAAAACCTCATTTTGTTGTTTTAAATCAGTGTTTTTTCTTTCCCTTTCAACATTAAATTGTTGTTATTTTTTGGTTAAAAGAAAATTCGCTTCAAAATTCCTTCTTGAAAAAAATGAATGAAAAACTGTGCTGCAGACAAACTAAATACAAGACTAAAATACAAGGTAAAATTTACGCAAAGTTTTAAGTGTTTGTGTTAGATATGTTTTTTATTATTATTTTTTTAGCCTTACACTTATTGGTGAATATTTGCTAAAAATCAGCTGATTATCGTTATATTTTAAAGCCTTTTGATTTATTATGCTGGTTTGTTAATATGCTTGTTATTTGATATCATCAAATATGAGAACATTAACATGAGACCCTTTTAAAACAATCCCTCAAAATTAGGAAAACTACATTCCTGCCTGCTGGAAAAGAAAAACACTAAATAAATAACTTAACTAGGGAAATTGTTTGAATGACGGATTTTTGGGCTCATCATGAACTTGATAGATACCATATGTCACTGTAATATTAAAGTAAACATTTGTTTTAATATTATATTATGGTGGGCTATATATTTCAAATTATGTGTTTTTTACAAATGATTGTTAATCATTACATTTTTTATGAATTAAATTAAATAAATGGGCAGTACATAAATTGATAAAATATATAAACTGAGTCTTATGGACGTTGTGTAAAAAATAATAATTTCTATACCAAGTGTGCTTTCGTCAAAATTTTTATGGAAATTCCGTTTTAACATAAACTTCAAGCCCATAGTAGTTAGTTATTCTATTACATGGCTTGTTTTCCACAGCTACTGTGTAACTCTACTTTAAATTCTCCAAATTAATAAGTATCGTTGCAACAATGCTTTTGACTCACAAGTAAGCTTTAAATTCACAATATTTATTCATATGGACACCATTCTGACAACTGTTGCTTGTTTTGTATTTATTTTTATTTGTTATTTTATCACAAACACACTGATACCTGAACAGCGGTGACAAATTGTTTTCTCTATGAAATTCAACAAATAATTTTACATACATATTAACAATGAATAATTAATGGTGTGAGCGCCATCAGGGCTCTTTATTCAGCAAAATTAGCAACTATAAAACAAAAATATATAAATTATGCATTAGATATCAAATCAAGAAAATTGTAATGAAAAAAAAAACTACAAAACAATAAGATTTAAAAGTTTCCAACAACTTTTTAAATATTGTTTAACAAAACATTTCCCAAAAGGTTTTTCTTTTGAAACCCACACATTTAGATAGGGTTCAAATATAATAACTACAGATTTTGATCAACTTTTAGTGTTAATACTAATTATCGCCAAGTTTAATTCGCAAGAAACAGCTAAATGAAGGAACGCCCAAAATTGTTGGGTGACTAAAAAATACCCAAAAAACAGTGCCCGATTGCCAAAAAAAAAAAGTGAAGAATAAGCCAAAAGTGAATAATCACCCGAAGTTTTTGGGAGTTTGTTCATTACGTAAAATCATCCGAGTTCGGAATGAATAATCGTCTAAATTTTGTTTTAGGGCTTTCAACATTTTGCGCAAATTTGTCAATTAGTCATTATGAACAAATACGTGTACCCAACTATCTAATAATGTCGACTTGCCCAAAGTCGATGAACAATTACAATTTTTTTTATAACAACCCAGCAAAAAATTACACATTACAATCAGAACTACTTGCCATTTAATGACTTACTTCTCTGATTACCAAATTTCATTACTCGCTTACAAATCACATTACCTAAAATTTAAAAAAACTATGTATAAGTTGCTAAATGAGGAGAATAATTTTTTTTAGATAAAATAGATTACGTGAACAAGTTGCCAAATAAAAAATGTAAGTACTTCTCAAGAATCGATTATTTTAGTCTCACGCCTTGTTAAAATCCTTAAGTTGGTAATTCAGTAAGGAACAGCTTCCACCAAAAATGCTTAATTCCAAATCCGATTACCCTTTTTTAAATTTTTTGCTGGGAATTTTTGTGCCATTCTACATTTTCGGTTTTCAGGCCATTTGCACTTTGGCAATAGTTCGTACATTCATGTGTTTCTTGTCTGAAAATAACCATTCGCGCAAATATTTTCAGTATATTTTATGTTTGCTTCTCAAAAATCCTTGATTGGGTAAAATGTAGTAGACCGATTTCATAATTTTTATCTCCTTCTCGAAATTCTCATATCATTGGGGAGGACCAAAATAGTAAAAAAAAAATACATTTTTAAAAGAAGTACTTTTCCAAAAAGTACCCTTTTCAAAAAATACTTTTTTAAAAAACTACCTTTTTCGAAAAGTACTTTTTCCAAAAGTATTGTTTTAAAAAGAACTTTTTCCAAAAAGTATATACTTTTTTCATAAAGTATATTTTTAAAAAAGTACTTTTTCAAAAAGTATTTTTTCAGAAACTGCCTTTTTAAAAAAGAATATTTTTAAAAAGTACTTTTTCTAAAAAGAACTTTTTCAAAGTGCATTTTTTTTAAAGTACCTTTTGCCACTTTGTACCACTTTTCAAAGAAACTACTTTTTTCAATTATGTACGTACATTTTCAAAAAAGTATCTCATATGAAAATTACTTTTTTTTTTTTTTTGTTTTAAAGTACTTTTCTTAAAAAAGGACTTTTTACAAAAAGTACCTTTTCCCTAAAGCACTTTTTTTAAATAAAAAGCTTTTCTTAAAAGTAATTTTTTTGAAGGAGTACTTTTTACATAAAAAATCCCATTCTCAAAAAACAACTCTTCTTAAAAAAGTGGCTTTCCCAAAAGTTTGTATGTCCCAAAAATGCATTTTCAAAAATTTTATTTTAAAAAAATATTTTCAAAATTTACATGTTCAAAAAGTACCATTTTCCAAAAGCAACCTTTCGAAAAAAAGTTATATTTATAAAAAGATTCTTAATAAAATAAGAATTTTTTTTAAGTAAATACTTTTTTCGAAAAGTACCTTTTTCGATAAGTATTTCAAAGGTACCAAATTAATATTCAAAAATACACTATATCAGTTAATAATATTTAACTCAGATTTCCCGAATTTTGAATTTTTTAGCACCATTTCCCGTAGGGGCAACTTTTGGTACCTTTTTTCAGGCCCTTCGAAAAAATATTCATTTAATTATTTCAGTTTCTGTTTGGCGCTAGCAAGTCAAAGTGAATTATTTTTACATGTATGTACGTATGTACATATGTATCTTATAAGCAAAAAAAAAAAGTATCGAAAACGGGTAACATTTTACACCTTGTAAGTGAGAATTTTTAAAAAGAGCCAAAACATATTGGAGATTCTTTTCAGAAGAAAAGATTGCACCTAAAGTCTTTCTAATATATTCAATACTTTAGAAGATGTAAAAAGTTACCAAATTTCAGATTTTACCCCCCCCCCCCTCTCCACTCACCGCTTATAACCCCTAAATAAATGCACACGTATCGAAAAATTATTTAGCACGTGTCGGCTCATTTTTCAGCAGCATTCGTATTTATATATATATATTGGTTCCTTTGGCTCCTTATAAGGAGCATAGGGCCTCACTATGGTATTCGTATGCTTTTAGAATTTATATATCTATTGTAGATTACAAGATATAAAGATATCGATTTTAGTTTTTTTTTGCCCCTTTTTAACCCCTTCACATTCGAATTTCCAAAAATCCCTTTTTAGTGGATCTAAACATCTCTAGCTATAGTAGTTTGGGCTGGGCGATGATGAATCAATCAGCCAGTCAGTAACTGAATAACGTTACTGCTTTATAACTATATATCGCCGGTTTAGAGTGTAAAACCTCTTTAAAAAAAAAAAACAGTAGAGACAAAACACTGTAAATATTTTCTTAAAAAACTTGCTCTATACATGAACCATATTCATAAAAAATTTAAAATGAATTTTTGAATGAAAAACAAGTTGAGCAATCGTTCTCATTGTTTTTGTTTTGTTTTTCTCTCACTCACTTCAAAAAACGCAACAAAATAAAATCAAACAATTTATTTCATTTATTTTCGTACAAAGAAATGAAGACAAAAATAATTTAATTTAATTTATAACTGTAATAGTGTCGATTATTTTTGTTACGAAAATCACGTCCTAGCTCCTGTGTTGTGACATAAATAGCATAGCTATAAAAACAATACTAGACAAATGGCCGTTATAGCAGCAGTATCATATTATTTTCATTATTAAATTTATCATAAAAAATTTTCCTAAAATGGATTTCAAATTCAAAATTTAATTTTTTTATGAATATGGGGATAAGTTTTTTCGACAAGTAGAGTTTCTAATTAAAATAAGTATTTTATCCAGTCGATGTGCCTGGCGTCTCTTTCTCTATCGATCGGCATTAAAATGACAAATGTTATTAAAAGTGGACTTAGCAGCTTTACACCCTAGGTAGATGATATGGATTGTAGCACTGCGACACCCGATGGATATTTTGCGCCATAGATCTGTAAATTAAGTCTAACTCGTTATAAAAGTCAGCCCAGAGAGCAGTGAAGCCGGGCTAATATATTCTGAACACAGAAACTAAGAATGAAAAACACTCCTTCTACTGCGACATAAGACGATACACTATTACGAGTACATTGTTGTATTGTAAACTACAAATGTATTGAATTTTTTGCTTTGTGGTTTTCATAACACGCACAGTAACACATTTTGCGAGAAGTTGGTAAAAATTCTTCAACTTTTGGCATAACTAGAATATTTCAATGTAGGAAGAACGTTTTCATAGCTGTAAGCTTTTTTTTTTTAAATAATAACAGCTTTTTCGCAAATCTTTGATAACTTTTTTTCATTTCATAACATGAAGTTTATATTTCTTTCAATGCATTGCAAATTTTATTTGCTTATTTTTAATATAAGTTCAATAATTTATGTTAAATCACATATTTTGCCAATTTTCTTATAATATATTTTTCTAATGTCAAATTTTTTTTTCTTTGCAAACCTTTTTACAATAGTATCGATAGGTATAAAAGTTAATTCCATGTAAAATAATTGCGCGTTTCTTTACTTTAGATACTTTAAGGGATAATTTACGCAAATTCAAAACCACTTTGATTTAAGTAATTTTACAAGTACTCGTACACGTGCTGCTTTTAGTATTTACATAAATAGGTAGACTCGCCAACCTGGCAGCCGCCATACCACGAAAAGTCTGTTTTTCTTTATTTTCCTCAATATCAGCACAATGATACAAATATTTGTACAGCTATTGCGGAGTAGAGTTTAGCAAGTTTAAGGACATTTCTATTCAAATAATTTATTCTCAGCCTGAAAGTAAGAAAAGAGTATGAACATAATACCCAAGATACATTGATACCCAGTTTTACAATATTAAAGAATAAAGTTTAAATTTAAAGGCCTGAAATTCCTAATGTACAGCATCTTTCAACAAAAGGTTTTATTCTGATAAAAAAAAGTATTCCCAAGGGAAATCGTTATATATTTATGTAAATATAAAAATAAAATATAAATATAAAAAAATAAGAGAGGTGTCTTAGGATACCCGGTTATAGCTATGCTGCTTAGCTATAAAAAAATGCAATAAAATTAAGTCGTAAGCGACAAAAATAAAATTTTCAGGAGGAGTTTTTTTTTAAATATTTAAATATGTTTTTGTACGTAATTTGTCACTTACGATAAAATTTTAGAGCCCGTTACTTAAAAGTTATCAACAATTTTGACATTTTGATAATTCTAAACTATGGGTAAGTCCATAAAACTGAAATTTCAATAAAAGAGCATATTTTCGATAACATATCGCTTACGATAAAATCAGAACAAGATGTCACGTTCGCCGCAAATATTTCAAAACGTTTCCACTTATTTCCCATTATTTTATTTCCTAGCGCTTTAATTAATGTATTGTTTCGGGCCGGCGGTGGCTGTTAGCCGGCTTTCAGCCGATCGGCTATGTTCTCTAGCTTGTACTCATAAGCAAACACAATACAAAAACAAGTTGAGCAATCGTTCTCATTGTTTTTGTCAATTTCAATTTTTTTTTTTACAAAGAAATCAAGACAAAAATAATTTAACTTAATTTATAACTGTAATAGTGTCGATTATTTTTGTTGCGAAAATCTTAGCTCCTGTGTTGTGACATAAATAGCATAGCTATAACAACAATATTAGACAAATGGGCGTTATAGCAGCAGTATCATATTATTTTCATGAAAGTTTTAATCACCAATTCTCAAACTTGAAGCTGTATGTTCTCGACAATTTCTTCAATTTACTCTTTGAGGTCTGCAATTGGTTGTTAGCCATTGGCATAGACCTTATCTTTCACATAATTTCAAGGAAAAGAGTCCAAATATCTTAAATCACAAGATCACTGTGGCTAGTTGTAATCGCTTCTTGGAGAAATCACACTGTCAGAAAACTTTTTACGCAAAAGAGCGAAGCACTGCTTTGTTAAAAATAATCAAGGTCGAATTCCATATCTTCCAATTTAAGCTATACAAAATCATAGTCATCGTTCAATAGCGCATTCCGTTAACCGTAACAAATGCTCCAGTCTCAATGAACCCCGCCAGGTCAAAACATACGACATACATCACCCCTTGAGAATAGAGAGGCTTTTCTGCAAAAATTCTTTGGTTTTCCGAGCCCTAAATGGGACCATTCCTCTTATTAACTTTGCAAACGAGGTAAAAATGGGTCTCGTCAGACAAGATGAACTACTGGATAAGTTTAATACATTTGAAGGGCCCATTATGAAAGGACATGATATTATTAACGGTTTTCTGACGGCGTGAGTTCTTGTGTTAACGGATTTTAAACGCCTGATGTAAAATACGACGAAATGTTGTTTGCGGAAAGCTCAATTCCAAGAACCGAAAAAAAATTAACAAGCTGGGTGACTTCATTAACTTTATTCGAAAGATAAGCTTCTAGCATTATAATTTAAATATGTCTTCTGGCATATGACCGCCATGGCTGGCTCGGACGTAGTCTAAAGTGAAGATCTAATTTTCGATGACTTTTCCAACATTTAAGGCCCTACATTAGCAATAACGCGGCAAATGTTGTCCTGCAAATGATCAATCGTTTCGCAATTACCGGCGTAGTCGCTTAGATTTCACATATCCTCACAGAAAAAAGTCTAGCGGCGTTAAATTACACGATCTTGGTAGCTAATTCTCACGGGTATGAAAAGTGAAACAATGCGGTTACCAAACTTTGCCTTCAATAAATCAGTTGTGGCATGAGGTGTGTGTGACATGTTGCGCCATCTTGTTGAAAGCACAGCTCCTGCAAATCATAAATAGTTGTTCAATTGATGAATGAAGAAGTCAGTAGACGGATTCTATAACAGCAATCATTTCTTCTGTACGCACTGTACGACGCACAGTGTCGTGAGTTCATATAACGAGCGGCCAAAAATAGATGGGGTTATCGTAAAGAAATGAAATTTGGAACACACGCTTTAATTGGTAAAATATAATCACACATAAAATTTGGCCATTTAATTTTCAAGGATTCGTGTCCTTCCCATATATCCTGAAATAAAAAATTACCATAACATAGAGAAAAATAATTGTAACTCAATGAAATTGTGTATAGACACTAATTTTAACATATTTAATGCTTCGTAAAAATTTCAGTCAATTCAGAGAAAGGACACGCATACCTCAAAAGTGTCCTTTTTAAAAAATGTGAAACAAAAAAATTTTCTTCACTTATAGTGAGTTAAATGTTTAACTAGACGCAATGTAGACAATAGACACCTACAATTTGGCGATTTAAATTTAAAGGACTAATGTCCTTCCCAAATGTCCTGGAAGTAAATAATATACTCAACTTGAAAAATATTGTAAAAATAAATTGTAAGGGGGGAAAAGGTGGACAAGAATAAAAAAAATTTGTATCTAGTTACTTGTAGAAATAATTTAAAAGTATGAAAAATATATTTTTATATATTTTTTTTCTATAGACCACTTTTTTCATCCACAGATGTTTTTCTTTCCATTTACATTATAAGCAACGGCACATAGCATATGAGTTACAAAATATAGAAAAAATATATTGAATACTGGCTTAAAAATAAACATTTTTTAAAAAATTCCTTTCTATTTTACTTAATTAGAATATTGCACATGCAACAAAGTAATTTGTTCGCTTTAATTTAAAACTCATTTTTTTAATTTTAGGCTACCTTCGCAACAGTGTGCGACGTCTCTGTATATGCATATTATCATTTAGAGGAAAAGTGATGTGAAAACGTTCCATAGTTAATCGAATTAACTGCTCTGATGGATAATTATGATGACCGTATTTCGAACAAAACCATGATTTTCAAAATAAATTTTCACAATTTGGAAGCGTTGTTCATCCGTCAGTCTATTCATGTTGAAATGCCTAACCAAACTAAATAATCACTTGACAGCTGAAAAAATGTCATACATACATATATAAATAAAAACATTTTTCATTATTTAACCATGAAAACACTAAGCTGGCAACGTTTTCCGCTAAACAAAAGTTTTATGAGGAAAACGTTAAACAGTGGTTTTTGGTTAAGCTACTAGAATACTGTTGCCCTGAAAGCTTATTATAATAAAAGCTTTTATTAGTGTAGAATAATTACCAGCAGATTTCAAACAAAATAAACTTTAACTATAAAAAGCTTTTCTATATACATGTATCCAAATAAGTTTAGGTTAAATAAGTTAAAGCTTTAAGCTATAAGCTTTTGAAAACATAATAGTCTAGTTCACATTCGTTCCACTAACTGTTTATTTATGAAATTCGTATATTTTATTGTCATATTACTGCTGCACAATTTTAATGGTTTCGAAGTGGATTTAAAATACTGAATATGAAAAGGAACCCTATTAAATTTCTTTACGATGTCCGTCCGTCCGACTGTCTGTCTGTCTGTCTGTCTGTCACAGGCTGTTCTCTCGACAACCGTAAAAGCTGAGGATCTGAAAATTTTAGAGAATACATATATAAAACTTTGGCCGCTACAATAGCAAATATATGCTAGTTAAAGATTAAAGGGTGTTCTAAAGCGAGCAACAAACAAATTATGAAATCCTGATGCTACACCCAGGGAAAAAACAGCTCAAAATCTATAAAAACCATATTGAATTAATAAAAAAAACATTAACGAAAGTCAAGTCCTGTTGAAATTTCTTATTTCAATATCGAAAAATATTAATTTATAGTATTAATTTATTAATTTTATTTATTTTTAAGTATCTCATCATACATTTTCTATTTTATTGAAAATCATTGAATTAATGTCACGCGTTCGTATTTTTAAGTTGCAGATTTTACCTGAGTGTATAAACAGTCAATTATACATATTTATAAAACTAAAAAATCGCCCAAACTAACAAACAACCAGCCGTACAAAACGACAAAAACCGAAAAAACGCCAAAACCCAAAAAAAGTCACCAAAACGAAAAAAACCTCAAAACTAAAAAACTCTAAAAAAACCGAAAAAAATTCCATAAAAGTAAAAAGTCGCCAAAACTAAAAACCAAGCGAACACAACGACAAACACCGAAAAATCGCCGAAACCGAAAAAAATCGCTAAAACGAAAAAAACGCCAAAACTAAAAAAATTCCAATAAACCGAAAAATGTTCCATAAAACTATAAAATCGCCAAAACTAAAAACTTACTTTTTGATTACTTTTGATTCTTTTTGATTATTTTTAGTAATTTTAAGTAATTCAGATTACTTTTCCATTATTAGTAATCGTAATCACGATTACTAAGTACGAAACTGAATATAATCGTAATTTAATCATTACTTCACCTTTCAAAAAAAAGTAATCAAATTAGTAATCATTACGATTTGTAATCATTACTCAATAGCTATGCAGGAAAGATATTCGACTACATAAGCTAAAGTTCTTTTTTTTAGATTCGTTACCTGGGTACCCTAATTTGTAGGATAGATGTGCCTCATTTCAAAATGCCTGGCATTTTTAGAACTACGCCGACTTTAAATTTACAATTGACGACTCTTGGTGCTCTTTTGAAAAGTACAAATTTGCATATTGGATAGTTTGACATGGTGGTGACGATATGTAGTGTCCGTATGGAACCCTTCCGTGTGTGTGAATCCAGGGCGCACTTTTTCTGAATTTATTTATTTATATATACGAGCACATATCTCTTGGTATTTGTATGTTTGTATATGAGTGTTAATGTATCCTTATTAATACTTGTCAATATAAGAATAATGTCAAAAATTTTTAATTTAAATATGTCTTACAAGTTTATTTTTAATTAAAATTATAACAGGTCTTCCAATAAGAGGTTTCATTTTGAGATGTAAATAAATTTGAAGACATAAAGAATATATGTGACCTGATACACGAAAATGGACCTCTGCGCCGAAAATTTTTTTTTACTTTTTGAGTGATTCTTATAGTTTTTAAACGCGTTTTTCTCAATAACTTCTTTTCGGCGCAGAGGTCCCTTTTCGTGCAGCACGTCACATATATAATTTTTAAATCTAATGTGGAGTTCTATTCTATTTAAATTTTTAATATAATTTCCTGCTGAAGAAGGCGTCTGCTTATGCATAATCTTACGTGATCGAAGCGTTCTTTCCTTGCAAAATCTTCAAGATTCCAAGCTTCTTTCGTTAGTTTATTGGAATATTTAAATTTTAACTTGAATTATTACAGCTATTTTTAAGGAATAAAATGTCTAAATGGAAACTTAGTAAGCCTTTAAGGTCAAGGAATGGAAAACATCAAAATTGGATGGTATATCGCTCTCGCTCAGAACACACACAAAAGTGGAGGCCCAATATAGAAGATAGAATTATATGCATGTAAAAAGATGCTGGGCAGGACATGGGGTCTTTCGCCAAATCTTACCTATTGGACCTACATAGCGTTAGCTAGACCAATTCTACTCTATGGAAGACTTGTATGGTGGAGGGCGACTGAGATAAATGCATACCTGAAAGTTAGAAGATATCCAAAGACTAGCAGAGCTCTGCATCACTGGAGCATTAAAAAGCACACCTTCAGCAGCCTTGGACCTTAAACCAATAAAACTAACTGCAAAGAACGCTGCATGCAGATCCGTTATCCGACTCAGGAGAACAGGACAGATGTCTTACAGATCATTTGGCCACAGTAAATTGCTGGAAGACATGGAGTGTAGCTCGGACTACATCATTCCAGTAATGAACTTTTTCGCCAAATCACAGATCACTATAAGGGAAGCAGGCTATCTTGAACCATAGTGGTTCTGGTTTCAACTTTTTCATTGATGGATGGAGGGGTGGGAGCTATCCGGAGCTCGGTATATAGGAATTTTCTAAACTTTCTGATCTATGCAGCCAAAATGACAGCAGAGTTAGCTATCACCCTTTTAAACATGAATGCACATGCAAATATTTGTATAGACAGTCAAGCAGATATTAAAGCGATTTCAGCTCACTGCAACTATTCCTCGGTTGTGGTCATGTGTAGGAAGGACCTAAATATGTTATATGCTGGTAAAAAAGTACTTATATTCTGGGTCCGGGGACACATGGGAATTTAGGGAAATGAAATAGCCGATACACTGGCCAAAAGGGGAATTCTATTACCGGCTGAGGAAACGGTATATGTCGGAAAACTAATGCAACACCTTAAAGAGACCATAGACTCTAAGATGAGGGAAGAAACGTAGAAAGAAATATTGGCGTGCGACGAAAACTTGCAAAACTTCTAAAATCATGTGGATCTGCTATATAATCCCAAATCGACTAAATTCCTTTTATCATTAAATAGAAACAACTGCAAACTTCTAGTGGGGGTATTAACTGGGCACTGCTGGACGCCTTCGTATGCTGTTAAAATAGGACGAATACTTGATGGTACCTAAAGGAAATGTAAGGAACGCAGAGTAATTGAAACAATGGAACATCTGCTGTGTCACTGTCCAGCACTAAGCCTTACTACATATACCTGTCTTGGTGCCCACACTTTTCGTAGTCTTGAACTTGTATCGAGAGTGGAACTGTTTTGGTTGCTAAAGTTTGTTTAATCTGTGTGGGAGTCATTCGATACAGGCAATACGAACCTAACCTAACCTAACCTAAACCTTTAAATACATTAAGAATATACAGATATTTTAAAGATTTTATTTGCTTAGCACATTTGTTTCTATTATTTGTCTAGTTTATTTATTTGCAGATTTTCATTTTTAATTTTTCTCTTTAATCCGTCACTCTATAGAAAACATAATGCTATTAAGAGCCATTAACTCATTTAAAAAGGAATGTCCATTAATCAAATACTTCAACTAGAATACTTTCACACGTTTGTAGGTGGCTGCTCTTTGCATGTGATAATTAATGTTGTAAACTGTAGTAAATGTCAGCTGACAAAATACTCGTATGTGTCCACCACGAGGACATATCGCTCATTTACTTCAATAGTGGCATAACTCAAAAAATGGGGTTTTTGAGTTAATAATGCAGAAAGATTCGGCATTTCGTATTTTGTCTTGTGTAAAAATTTCATACAAATAGCTTGTACCATCACCTCATGAGAGAAGATTTTTTTTTCATATCTCCATTGAGTTGTATGCAAACTGAAAACTTAAAACGCGTTTTCTGCTAAACTAGTTTTTTCGAGTTGTGCCGCTATTGAAGCAAATGAGCGATATTTAGTTTCATAATTTATAACCTCTACTCTACAGACATTGTTTCAGCCCACTACACTCACTCAAATATTTGTAGTCCGTGTGTATGCGTGTGTGTAACCATCATGTTGTCATTATTACTGCATACTTGTGGGCGTGTGAATATTTTTATTAAACATAAGCAAATATAAAAATAAAATTATTTAAAGTAAAAATGTACTAAAACAAAATTTATAATTTTTTCAACACATATTTTTATTTTACTTTAAACAAAAAGCTAGAAAAATGTAATTTTATAACATCAAATAAATAAATATTTTTTTTACACGGAGGTTAAAATTCGCATTTAGAGGGTGTGATTTTATGTTTTTAAAACCAGTGGGCAAGATAAAAAAATTAAAATAAAAATGTTTGTATTTTTTATATAAAACAATCAATTGCTTTAAACCATAAATATAATTTTTTTTTTATAATTTGTTAGCTAATTTTTTCTCAAATATTAGTTGCTCTTATTTAATATACCAAAACTAAATTTAGTTTTCACTATAAAGCTTTAGCTGTTTGCATGAAAAACCAATTATATGGGCAAGCAACTAATAAAATTATCACAATATAATTTTCCTACTTATGTGAAATCATATTTCACTAAGTACTAAGATTTTCGTATGAAGCAACATGTTCAAGGCAACCAATAATTTGCATATTTAATTAAATCTAACCAGTAGCAGCACAAGCATTGTTAATCACAATTGAAGCTATTACAATGTGTTCTGTCTTAAATAAGCCTTTTAGCATAGAAACATATAATATTCTTAAGCAATAAGTAGAAGTAAAGCTATATGTTCGTTGAAAATATAATTAAAGATTACAATCTTGTATAGAGATAAGGAAGCAGTCCAAACCAACAAGCAACTAATATTATTCAAATACAATTTTTTTTTATTGTAATTATATAAATAAGAAAAAAGTTAAATTATTTTTATAATAACAATTTTTTAACACTTACTTATTGCTTATTCGCAACAGAGATGCGCTGGTGAGTTTGTGAGCTTTTTGCTCGCAATGCAGCATACTTACTTCAAAGCCTTAGAATACGTTTGATGTTGCAAGCCATCACCCATTTTGGACAACTCTCGTACCATTTAATCGATTTAAATCTAATAATCGGCGCAGTTTCTCAAGTTCAACAAGTAAATGAATCTTCAAAATCTATTTGACTCGAACTTTTGGAGTTATTTATAAAAAGCGTTTTTTTTCAAAATTTTTCTTCAAAGTTATCTCATGAACAAATCAAGCAATTTTATTCAAATTACAGTAGTAAATATTGTTGGGTTTTGAGATTAAAAGCTGAATAAATTTTCGATCGGTATCATTGTTAAAAAAAAAAATTTTTTAATTTATTTTCAAATATTCTAAAATCAACCAAATTTTTAAAATACCGCGAATTTAGTTGCGATCGATTAAGCCATCCCATGAAAGTTTCACATATACGGTCCCTTACACACACACACACATACCCAACGGAAAAAATAAAGAGCAAGGATGCCTTCCAGAAGGCCTACGTACTCTTTCTTTTGAATGTGCAAGGCCTGCTCCTTCTATTCCATAACCAGATCTTTTTTACACACGTTGTCATTGAGGTGTACGAGTAGGCCTTCCGCTCTCACTTCTTTTACCAGAGATGCTGTAAGGCCTACAAATTAATGGATTTTACTTTTGCTCTTTGCTAAAAAAAAACAAAACAAAACAAAAACTTTTACTGCTTCTCTTTTCCCTTATCATAGTGAGTGAGTGAGAGTAAATTTTTCAAAGCGACTTTTTTGAGTTTACCTTATGTGAATATATTGGAGTATCAACTTAAAAAAAAATATTGCCTTAGTATATCAACTTCTGTATTTTAGTTTAAAAAACAAAATTTATATTAGATATGATTTCTAAAATTCAACTTTAATTAAGCACAATAAAAAATACTTAGTTATTTCTAAGGCTTTCTTAGTTCTTTCCTATCGCATTTGAAAATAAAAATATTTCCTAAAATTAAATGTTTGCAAATGCCAAAACTTTGTTTATTTAACAAATAAAAATATGTAAATGTCATTTGAAATAATGAAGAGAAATCAACATGACACAAGTTATTGACAGTTTACAAGGCAAACAAAAAGATTTCAAATTTATTTTACATTTTAAAGTAATTTTTCTAAGCTAATACCAGATAAATAAATTAACATTAGCCTAATTCACAATCTCGTGCAAATGGTCTTGCATCGTAGCATGTGCAAAATGGTATAGTATATTTATACTCACCACTAAGAGTTGTTAAGTGGTGAGTATCAATATACTATACCATTTTGCACATGCTACGATGCAAGACCATTTGCACAAGATTGTGAATTGAGCTATTGAGTAAGAAAAAAATTATTAAGAAGTAATGAATTTATCATTTCAATTTGAATAAACATTAAAATGGATAAATGTGCTACTGATGATAATCAGCAAATTCAAAAATAACAAATTTCACAATAAAATAAAATTATTTTCGGAAAAAACAATTGAAGAAAAAATAATTTCTGATAGGTTTCTTAAAGTTCAAAAATGATATAAGAAAACAAAAGCAATGAGCATTTAGGCCTTGTAATGTTTTGTAATATTTTCGTATACAAAAATGCGAAAGAGCGCGAGAGAGACCGAGGGACCGGCATAGAGAAGGCAATGCCACAATCTCAGCTATACCATGCCTCGTTTCTGTTAGTTGTGAAACCAAAAACTAAATAAAAATATTATATGACATTAGTTTTCCTATTTTACATAAGGTTTTGCATATAAAAACTTGAATAAATTTATAATATATTTCAACAAAAAGAGTCTTTATTTTTACACATGCTTTCTAGCACAAGCTGATAACAATTCTTTATCATCTTTTCTTTTTTTCGCTCCAAAATCTGACACTAAAAAGCTTTCTATTTTTTCGCCGTATTTAATTTCCAATAGTTTTCCTTCACCACTTCTTTAGAGTGATGCCTCTGTTTTTGCACAATTCACTTCCCGTCAAACCTCGATCCACCAAAAACTTTCTTCGCCATCTTTATGATTTGATTAGACTAAGGTTCGTATCGCTTTGTAAGCCAAATTACATGTGGTAATTATTAATGAACAAATAACACCAAAATTAACTATAAATATTCTGACAAACACGTAGTAGAACAGAACAACTAGCTGTTGCTACTACACCTTCATCATCAGCGTTCTTTTGTATTTGGTCCAATGTGTGTGGTGTCAGTTGATGTAAATTTCTGCTTTATATACTCAGTAATCATTGCAAATGGAATATGTGAATTGTTTTGATTCATCGTATTACAATATACTGAAAGCTTTTTTGTAATGAAAGCTCAATTTTACTATCTCTAACTTTACAACAGTCTTGCCATTGTCGTTTGCTCTTTACTAATTATGCACATGTTAGTTAATTTTCTTATTTTTGCTATACGAGTACTTAAGACAAACTTTTTTGGTTTGTTACTATTAAGTATATTTTTATTTAATTATTTCGACAAACCCAGAGCTATTCGCCATTTTTTTCTCTAACAAAATTTCTTTTCCGACAATATCTTGTTTACGAGAATTTGTGTGGATTTTTCCTCTATATATAGTCATTCCTTCCCACATCTTACAGCTCTACACTTTCGCACAGCTGATGTGGAAATGTTTCCACTTCGATAACTGCCTCACCGACGAACACTGTCTTACCCCCTCATTGTGCACACTAAAGTGCTGCACAAGACCATTTATAAGAACTTGCAAGACATGAGAGACCTTTCAAATACTTTACTACAGCGAAATATTCTAAAACAAACACTTAACAACACTCTTGGCAAGACATTTGTTTCAGTTGTTTGCCTTGCCAACAGTGTTTATCGTTTGTTTTAGAATATTTCGCTGTAGTAAAGTATTTGAAAGGTCTCTCATGTCTTGAAAGTTCTTATAAATGGTATTTTGCAGGACATTAGTGCACATACAATATCCTTAGAAGTTTACACATTTTTTTATGTAACAGAGTCAGAGATTTTGCTTTCAAGCACCTTATTTTCAAAATTCAATAATAATACTTGAAACTCTTTTTTTCTTTCCCTTTTTTTCACAGCAAAAAATTTATTTATATTTTCTTTGAAGTTGCTTACTAAGCATATGAAATGGCTCAATAAAAAATAAATTTAGCCAATAACTTTTATTGACTACAAAACATAAAATAAACCAACTGAACTCGCAGCTTATGTAGCTATAAAAAAAATATCTGCTTCTATGTAAAATTACTTGCAATAAAAATACTTCTTTTTGCACTCCCCAATAATATACGCCAGAAGTTTTAGCAAAATATAAAATAAGAAATACTCCTGCACATGTAAGCACTTCAGGTTTTATTTGTATCTTAAAGTTACAAAGTATTTTTAAGCAACAAATCAAATAAACGTTGCTTTTTTTCAAATATTATATTATTAAAATAAGATTTTCTATGTGGAAGAATATAGTTTTCATTCTTACAAGTAGAAGTAGTATCTGCAATACTTGCCTTAATAATTTTAAGGCATTTTTTCCTAGATTAATATTCCTTTTTTTTATAAAAAATACTCAATAAAATTATTATATTTGATTATAAAATATTGAGTTATATTTTGTGCTTGATGTGCTTTATTACTAAATTATTATTATTTTTCACATGTTTTAAAAATATTTTGATTGAATGAATTCTTTTTTTTTTTATTTATATAAGAAATAGCGAAGAATATTTTTTGAAATTTAGTTTTAAATGCATAAGGAGTTTTCGTTTGTTTTTTGTATTAAACTATTGGGGGATCTAAACCAGAGCTGTTAAGTTTCGATTACGATTAGTAATCAATTACATTTTAAATATAATTGTAATGATTATATAATTGCCTTCAAAAGAATTGCTAATAAATAATTGATAACGATTACTAATAATCGAAAAGTAATCTGGATTGCTTAAAATTACTAAAAATAATCAAAAAGAATCAAAAGTAATCAAAAAGTAATCCGACTACTTTTAGAGATTACTTTTGAGTCTTAATAAATAATCAAAAGTAATCCTTAGAAGTAATCGGATTATTTTTTTATTACTTTTGATTCTTTTTGATTATTTTTAGTAATTTTAAGTAATCCAGATTACTTTTCGATTATTAGTAATCGTAATCAATTAGTAATCGTGCGAAACTGAATATAATCGTAATTTAATCATTACTTCACCTTTAAAAAAAAAAGTAATGATCAGTAATCATTACGATTACTAATAATTACTTAACAGCTATGATTTAAACGAGAGTTTTCAGTGTCATTATGTCATAATATTTTAAATTATTTTAATATAATTATTTTTTCTTTTTCATTTTTAACCTCCGACCAAAAAACGGGGTGTTATAAGTTTGTAGTGTGTATCTGTATATATGTGTATCGGTGTATCTGTGTATCTGTATGTCTGTGTGTCTGTACGAGTCCACGTACAGACTAAACGGCTGGAACGATTTTTATTTAATTTTTTCTGTTTGAAAGGTGACTTGATTGAGAAGGTTCTTAGATATGTTTTAAAAAATATGAACTAGTGCCCAGCTGAGTGCGCGTGCCCCAGATGCTGAGTGGTAGCGATGCTAGCTTTTCAGTCCAGAGGAAGTGGACTGAAAGCTAAGCTGATCGCTTCGAGGGTTGTTTTGTGTGTTAAAAATAAAAGAATTGGTTAAATTGGCCCCTAAGGATTTCGTATTTTTCATGCTAATTTTCTGCGTTCCGATGATATTAGGCAGGCTTCTTCAATATCTGTGCTGACTTTGATAAGGAAAGTCATACAGAGATTGATTTATTTGATTTAATTTACAGGTCTATGGCACAAAAAGATCCATCATATGTCGCAGTGCCGCTCTTTGCACCACAATCATACCCCTTTTCTAATCTTATCGTCAAGCAACGTTCCAGTTACTTTACACATTTTATGCTCCCTAGCGCTATAAGTTTGCTATTATTATATTTCTTTGGGCAGAATTCAGTGACTTGGTCACCACTAATAAGCGGTTACCACACAGATCACGCCAGATTGGACATTTTGCATGAGCAGTTTATGAACGTGGGAGTCGGTCTACTGTGTAATTCGAAATGAAAGAAAGCACTTTCGAAATTGCTTCCTAATAACATGTAAACTCGAAAGCCTTTTCTTTTGTTTCGAATTACAGAGTAAAACCCCAGGTCATCTTAATTGCTGGTAATGTGAACTAGATATTTATGCTATACTGTGTATAAAATAGTATTAAAAAGTTTTTGAAATGAATAAAAAAAAATTATAATTAGGAATTGCTAAATTTTTATTTTAATTTAAAGAAACTTATTGAGTGATTGCATATTAGGGTTAAGTCTTTTTCCCGGAAACATTTCACAATTTAAGCGTAAAAAAACTGGAACGAGTTTTTAGGAAAAATAAATTATTTATGCTTTCTGTAAATAGTTTCAAGAAAAAATTAATAAGGCAAATATGTTTATATGAATAAAAAAAATGTATTGCTTGAGGAATTGCAATTGCTTTTTTGCCAATAATGTTTACTTTGAAAAATAGAAAACATGAACAAAAAATTGCATTCAGCAGCAGCTGCACTGACTGAATCATTTCACTTCTCGTTTATTTTCCCTTTCCCTTTAAAAAAAACTACACTGCAATGATGATACTAGGAAAAGCAATTTCAAAAAAAAAAAGAAGTTAATATCCTTTCCCAGAATTCATGGCGTAATAAAGTTAAAAAATATGGGAATTCTTTCGTTACATTTTATACTCATTTCACATGCTATAGCAACATCATCATAAAGCGTAAAGAAAAAAAAAATTAAATAATTTTTAAATGCAGCTGGCACGAACATTAACTGAAATAAAATATTTCATCTGAGCAGAGAAAAAGATAAGTTCTATTTTTATAACTATGAAACTATTTTAGACTATTATAAATATTTGTAATTTAAGTCTTAAAGAAATAAAAGAAAAATTTAGGAAAAATAAACAAAACTAATTTGTTTGTTTAATGGCATATCGTGACCTTAATAGAGAAAGGCCGTCGTAACTCACTATTTTTCTTGAAATCGACTTTTTTTGTATGTTTCGATAGTAGAACATATAATGTAACGAAAAAGGCAAAAATATCGAAAAAAAATAATGAGTTAAGTCCTTTCTTCATTAAGGCAGCAATGTGTATAATGGAGTGAAATTCTTCCATTTCAAGTAAATTTGCTTAAATTTTATTTCTCTTTGCGATTAAAACACAAACTAACTCTTAAATTTCTATTGTATAGTTGAAATTCATTTAAAACCTTATTGAAATGTATCTATACAATTTTGGCCTTAAAAATTAAGCTTAAGCTTACATTTTGTTGACAAGCAAATTTTAAATATAATGCCTCAATGACAATTAATAAATAAAGCAATAATTTGCTTTAATTGTTTGCTTTTTAAATTCTTTCCATTTTCCATTTTCAAGTTAACATTTCGTTACACCAGCAGCTGATGTCCTTAAAGCATAATGAAGACTGAAACAATGAATAATAAGTTCATTTAATTTAAATATTTATATAACGATTAATATTGATGATGTGTTGCAGTAAGTGATATACATATATAAATTTTCACAAGTATGTGAAATAAAAGTTTATTACTGAGGCTTCTTTCTATAGATATAAAAAAAATGTATATAAATGGAAAATATTAATATATAAAAAATATCATATTAAAGTAAAATGTTATTAGGCGATTATTTATATAAATTATTAAAATTTTAATGGAGTAAAATTTTTTTATAGGCGCATATTTTTATATTTTATTATAATTTTAATATCATTCATAAAAAAAAACTTTTTTTAAACCTATGTAAATAGTACATTTCTATTGCCATAACAATTATCATTTACAAAAACATTTTGAAGCAATTTTTTTTTAAATATAATGTAATAGCATTTCTCTTTATATCATAATATTTTCCCATTAATGTAAGTTTAATGTTATAGAAAGTAACGAATTTAAATTTTAAAAAGAAAATATTTTATGAAGTATTTTCCAATAGAACGCAGCCAGTATGTAAAGCGTTTTCATAGGCAACACACTATGCATCACATCAAACGATTAAAAAAACTTGTCTGTATCGGCGTTTTGAATGTTTACGAGGGTGGTGCTCAAATTAGCCTAACAAAGCAAACACTACAAAATTTATAAAAAAAAACTTCTTTAATTCTCAACACAATCTCCTTTTAGCTTGATACACTTCTAAGGCGATATTTAATAGCTTCGATACCATGTTTATAGTGAGAGCTGCTTAGCTCCTTAAAAGAGCCTTCAAGCGCCGACCTCAACTCTTTATTGTTGCTAAATATTTTAACACCCAGCTAAGTGTGGTCAATTCAAGCTCTGTTCCATTAAGTTTTGCCATTAAAATACTGGTTATACAAACTGAAGCATTAGTTTCACAGAAGAATATTTTTTTTACCAAATACATCCTTTTTCCCCCGCCATTTCTTCACTTAAACGTTGTTATTAGTTAGCACAATACGAGTACTGAACGTTGATCGTTTTATGAAAATAATCAATAAAAATCATACTACAAATATAATAAAAAAATAAACTTCATGACACCACCTGCAGATATAATTTTATTCGTCTTCTTTGGACCCTATCCCCCCATTTCAGTCTACTGCCTTGACTGTTTCCTTAGCTCAGCTGTGAATAATAAGATACATGTCTCACCCACAGTTACAAGTCGACTCGAAAGCTCGGTTTCAATGCAGAGCAACATCGCCAAGCACTCCATTGAAATATATTTACACCGATAGTTTGTTCCTATTGTAAGCTTTGAAAGGTGTCGTATACTTAAGTAGTCACTGTATTGTCTACAAGAAATATGATGGTATTCAACCCGAGTTCAATCCCCGCCCACACTAATGCTCTATTTCAGTAAGAAGACTTAGGACGTTTTAGTTTGAAAATATTTTTGAGTGCTTGCTTCTGAATTCTCTAAAATATTTTTCTGTTTTTAAAACACAAAAATGAAATTACAGTATTATACAATAGTTTGAAAAATATGTTTGCAACAAAATCATAAAGCATATAAACGAATTATAACTGCGACTATTTTTCATCCATAGATAAGACGATACAATTGTCAAACAGAATAAGGACATTAGTCATATCCTTATCATAAAGTTTTCTGACATGCATTCCTGCATCTAAATAATTAAATTATTACAATAATAATTAAATAAGTTTCATGAATCAACAACAAGATTTTAAAATTTGTTTTTGTATTTCTATTTAGTATGTATGTAAGTGTGAGGCAATTCGAACGTTGTCGTATTTTTAAGTCCATCTTAGTGGGGCATCTTACAGAAGCAACTCAATACAAGAAAAGTTCTCCAATGATTCTTGCTGTGTAATTTTTTTTAACAGTGATAGAGTAGAGAGTGTATGGAAGAAGTCTTATAAGTCAAATTTGATATCATAAAATTTCTTAAAAACATAATTTCTGGCAAAAGTTCAATATTGTGTTAAATAAAAACTACTGTGTAATTAACAAAAAATTTCATTCTTTTATCTAATTTTTCGACCTTTTTTTATATATATTTAATTAAACTATTTTTAGGGTTCCGTACACCAAAGGTGAAAAAGGAACCCTATTGTTTTCGCTACGCTGTCCGTCTGTCCGTCTGTCCGTCTGGCCGTCTGTCCGTCTGTCCGTCTGTCCGTCTGTCCGTCTGTCCGTCACAGGGTATTTTCTCGAGAACCGTAAGAGCTACGGACCTGAAATTTGGACAGAGTGTGTAGACCCTTGGCCGCTACAACAACAAATACATGAGAGTTGGAAATTAAAAGGTGTGCCAAAACGAGCAACGAAAAATTTTAAAATCCCATGTAATATACATACAATTGTATGTATGTATGTATATTACATGGGACCCTTGGCCGCTACAACAACAAATACATGAGAGTTGGAAATTAAAGGGTGTGCCAAAACGAGCAACGAAAAATTTTAAAATCCCATGTAATATACATACAATTGTATGTATGTATGTATATTACATGGGACCCTTGGCCGCTACAACAACAAATACATGAGAGTTGGAAATTAAAGGGTGTGCCAAAACGAGCAACGAAAAATGTTAAAATCCCATGTAATATACATACAATTGTATGTATATGCACTTGAAATTTGTAAAGTTAGTGTATTTTTATACAGACTACAACAATTAACACTAAAATTTAAAAAATTTTAATTAGAGGGTTAATGTAATTTTGACTATGTAATTTTGATAACTTGCTGTATCTTGGAAACATTAAGAGCAAACTTCTTGAAATTTTCAAAACCGGTAAAACAAAAAAATCTCAAAATTATAAAATCGCCAAACCGAAAAAAAATCGCCAAAATCAAAAAAAAAATCGCCAAAACGAAAAAAAGCACCAAATTAAAAAAAATTTCTAAATCGAAAATAAATCGCGGAAAACCGGAAAAATCGCCAAAATAAAAAAATCGCCAAAATGAAAAAAATCGCCAAAATGAAAAAATCGGCAAAATGAAAAAAATCGCCAAAATGAAAAAAATTGCCAAAATGAAAAAAAAATCGCCAAAATGAAAAAAATCGCCAAAATGAAAAAAATCGCCAAAATTTAAAAAATCGCCAAAACGAGAAAAAAGCGAAAAATAGTAAAAAAAAATTATTTCAGCTGAAAAAACGTAAAAAAAACACTGTATTAAAAAAATGCTCAAAGCCCAACGTACGGAACCCTTCGTGCGCGAGTCAAAGTCGCACTTTACTGAATTTTTTTGAACTTTAGGTCTATTTGTATTATGTTTTATTAGTTCAATATTTCGTTAACCTTCGGTTAACAAACACAAATAGACCTATAGTTTAATTAAATATACAAAAAATGTAATCAAAATTTTGTTTATTATAGCATATAACATTAGTTGCTCTTAAAAAAAATTAATTATCCTATCTTATCTTCTGTTATAAAAAAAGAAATTTAATAAAAAAAAAATATGAATTACCAATATAAAACTGAATCGCTTTTAAAATCGATCGTTTTCATTACAACTTCAAAATGATGATTTTTAAATGTTTGATTAGTATTCAATCGATTTAAAGCATATTTTTTAAGCGAATTTCAAACAACTGACGTTTGAAAAGCACACTCAAAGAACTATGAGAAGATTTTTTTTAAAATTCCATTACCGCCATTACCGCCAAAAAAAAGCTCAATCGACATATATTTTTAACTTTATTTTTTGACGAAAATCTGCCACCTATGATAGTAAATAATCGATTTTCTTTAAAAAAAAATTAAGCACGAAAACTATGTCGCTTCAGCTTTTTGGGCGGTTATGGAACGAATTGTTGAAAAATGTATTAAGATAAAATTTTAATTTTTTATAGAAGTTTTCAAATCAAATTTGTGTCTAAAAATCATTTTCCTTTACATGCCTGATTATTTTTCGATTTTTTTTTGTTTGTGAAATATTAAAAACTGTTTTGTCCCACGAATGTACAATATTTCAATGAAATGTTTACGTATGATTGATATTAATTTAGAGATATCGATATATCAATCATACGCTTAAATTTTTATATCTAACGCTTCATTTACACATGCAGGTAACTTGTTACAATAAAAACACTTGCAACTTGCTTGATTGTTTACACAGTCAAGTGCAAGTATATTTTAAAAATGTCGTTGAAGGAAAATAGTTTAAAGAAAATTGTTCCGTATTTTGTTCCTATTTTTTGTGTGTTTGTATGAGTTTTTAATGTCTGGGTTGCCAAATTTTTAGCATAGGAACATTGCAGGGAAGCAAATTAAGTGAACAACTTTTTAACACAATAATTAACAGATGTATACTGCAAATAAATAATAAATCATATTTGATTAAATGATTTAACTTCTTATATTATTTTTTCTATATATAAGTTGAAATAATAATATTTTAATAATTATTCCATATAAACTATCCATTAAAATTAAAATTAAGTCCCTAAAGGGTAACACCGTTTTTACTTTTGACAATTCTCCTACATGCAAGTGAAAATATTACTTGTAATGAAAATCTCTTGCCAGTGAGCCTACAGCGTGTAGCATTATGATTGTATTAGTAAAAATATGTCGATGTATTGAGTTACTTGCACTTGTACTTGCATGTGTAAACGGTAAGTAAAATGTGTACATATACATATGTGACAGCGCATAGAGAAAGAACCTAAGGGTAAAAGAAATCAATTTTCACTTTCACTCAAAACATCTGAGCATCGAATGAGACCGATATGCGATATGCGCGTTTTATGAAATTGAAGTCGACGATTCTAAGGTTACGTGAACAGATTTTCGTACTAACAGAGTGATATTTACGATTTAAAAGAATTATAAATGAGTATTTATTATAATTCACAATTAATAATTTCAGAAAATAAACCTGGATTCGAAAAAACGCGAGCAAAATTGATATCAAACTCATGGAAACAGCGCGCTAGGTAGAAAACAGTAAAACCCAACTACACAAAACAAGAGGTAGGGACGACCTACGCGCGTTTTCAAGGTTGACCAACACGTTTCTGACGTCATGAGATGTGTCGCTTTCAAATGACGCCAATACCAACACGCTCAGTGATTGTACACCAAAGATACACGCATTTCAATCTTTAAAATGGCTCTCCTGAACAAAACCGGTTTTTACCCTTAGGTCCCTTTCTATTTTGCGCGTCACATATGTATATTGAAATTGTGGTAACTGACTATACATGAGTAAAGGGGCATATGTACTACAACAGCATGCATGCGTTATCATGTGTTTGTGCCAGCGGTTTGGTGGTGTATGGGTATTTTGTGTGATTGTACCTTTTGCTGTAGCGATGTCAAATACAGTTTGATATTTTGCTGAGGGTACCAGCTTGCTGCTCTTGTGTATGGTGAAATAAGCTCAGTTGAGTAAAGTTGTCCAGGAGTAAATAAGCATTTAGAAACCAAAATTTGTTATTGAGCTTTCTGTTTTTCACACTCATAAATTTTTTTATCTAATATTAATTAAAAATTTGTGCACATATTTTCCATTTGACTTTTACGAAAATGTTATCTATGTGTAGTTTCCACAATGCAAGCAAGCGACTTGTCTAGAAAATTTTTACAGGAATCACTCAAAAATTTTAGTGCATTTCATATATTTTTTCCAGACAAGTCGCTTGTTTGTATTGTGGAAACTACACATTAATTTTCAATGTTAAAATTCTAACTAACAATATTTTTCTTTAATTTAAGTTACTAATAACTAAATAAAAAAGAAAATGTGAATGACTTTTTCTATAATTCGATTAACGTGACTTTCACACGAACGTACATCGATTTCGGTACAAAGGAAAGATGTTTCCTGGTCTCGGTAATTTTTCTATCAAATAATCAACACCAAATTCAGTATAAACAAATAATTTTTGCTTTATTTTCCATAATTTAACTGTCAAGCAAATCACAAAAAATTTTCGTATTGAGTCATAACAATAACAAAGTAAAGGTTATAGGAAGAAAACTTAGTTCTAAAAACCAACGGAAAATGCGAAATAAAATAAAAATATGTATTAATTTGTATATGGTTTTCTGATTGAATGCTAAAATCAGTTAAAAATACAATTGCTTACCCCTTTAAATTTAAAATTAATGTGAAAAGAAATTTTATTTAAAATTTTTCATAGAAATTTTTTTTAAAGGATTTTATTTTTTTTTTCTATACTATAATAATTTTGTGGGTATTTATTTTTGGTAATACCTAAAAAGCTCTTTTTATGTCAAAACGAGAGCTTTAGAATCAAAATCAAATTTTAAACGTTATTGCTTATAAATGAAAGATAAAAACGAAAGGGCTTATGTTTTCTAAAAACTGGCTGTAAAAACTGTTTTGTCACACGAAATCATGTTTGTGAAATGTTGACGTATGATTAATATTAATTTAAAGATATTGAAATATCACTTATACGCTTTAATTTTAATATCTAAAAACTGTTGCCGTTATTGAAAATATGGCAACTCAGTACGTATGAGTTATTTGGAAGCACAAGCAATCAAAGAAAATAATTATGTGTATAAAAATCATAGCATACTTTATGGGATCCATATTGATTTGTTTAAAGGTTGTTAATGTAAAAAATTTGAACGTTTGTTATATCGGATTTTCGTTAAAGCAAGATTCATTATACCGAGATTTGCCTGTATATTATATTATTTTATATTACAATATTATTTGTATTTTTTTTATTGGGGTTTTGTAAGCTTTTCCGCATTGTCAGTGAATTATACTGATGTTTTGCTTAGCAGCCACGAAATGCATCTTACCCTCATACCTAAATAAGAGCGGCAAGCGTTGCGTTAGCAGCAGGGTACGTATTTTCAGTACATTTAAATGTGAAAATATTACTTGATTGTACTGAAAATACGTACCCTGCTGCTAACACGATGCTTGCCGCTCTTATTTAGGAATGAGGGTTAACCGACAAGACATAAATTTTTAAATTATTATTTATTCATTTATTTAGATTTTTATTTATTTATTTAGTTATAAATTTGCCTATATAATTTATTAATTTATTTTAATTTATTAATTTATTTATTATTTCAATTATTTATTTAATTTTTTTAATTATTAATTTTTTTATTTTGATGATTTATTAATATATTGATTCATATATTTATTTATATATCTATTTATCTGCATATTTATAAATTATTATTTATTTACTTATTTATTTATACATTTATTTATAAATTTTCATATTTATTTTTGAATTTAAAAAGCAAAATCATTTTGTGCACAGACTGAAGCAGTAATAATTTTGCACAAATCATGCATATTTAATTTAATTCATTCTAAGATATCTCTATTTCCTTTAAGAATTTTAAAGTAAATGAATTTTAAATAATTTTATTTAAGTCCTTAAAGCAAAATAAAAATGCACTTACTTTAACAAGACCTTGAATTATTTAATCTTGAGATTTTTTTAGCATTAAAGTGAAAGAAAAATAATAAATTAAAGCTTATACAAAATATTTATATGAAATTCAAGGTCTTCAAGATATGCTCAGATTAGTACATAAAATAACTGCGGATATTGGTGACACGTGTAAGTATTTATGCTAATACATGTATTGTGTGGTATTCTTTATGCAGTAACTTATGGCGATAAATTTGTCAGAAGAGACTATGTGTATAATAAACACATGATTACGCTTGACAATCTATGTTTGCATTTGAATAAACATCAAAACATTAAATGAACCTGACATCAGCATTATAAAGTATACACACAAGTAGCTTAGACTCAGTCAATGTCTCAAGTGTTTGTATGCCTTTGAACTTCTACTTCCTGTAAGGATAGTCTTTGAAAGAAAGATAGGAATTTGAAAGAAGTTATTCTTTAATTAGGGCTGTCTCAAAATAAAACTATAAGGCTGTGGTAAAGGAAAGATTTATAAAAGGGAAAGTAAATACTTGGCATTATAGAAGCATAAAAAGCTTTTAGTGGCACTAACTTGGCCTCCCTCGACATAGCCAACTTGAATATGAAACTGAATTTTTTTGTGTTATTTTAAACTGTAAAGGATATGATTTCAAGTACATCATGAGATATAAGGAGCCGGCAAACAAAGCTAGACATGTCCTCATGTAAATGACTTTTTTTTAATTATTTTCAAAATATTTTCATTCAAAACCAGTTTGATCATACCTTAAAAAAATAACGAAAACGGAATTTTTCTTGCTAGTCTCTATCTAGGTTGTGCAGTAATTTGCCTGTCCTGTAAAAGCAGTAAACGGAACTAGTCCGGTTTTGTTCGTCAAAAAAGAGTCAATTTTCGTCAAAAACCGAACTCGAAAAAAAAGTGTCGCTTATGCTATTTTAGCGATTATGGCTCGATATCACAGATAGCAGATATGACCTGCTATCAGTTATTTTACCATTAAAGTAGTTTGCATATTATCTTCCTTTGAAAAGATTTGGGCGTTAGTGAATTATTTAGGACCTAAGTTAAAGAAAGTTAATGTAAATTTTTAATAAGTCGGGAATTTTAACTTTATAACCAAGTAGTGGCCTTTCAATGCCTTTTAAAGGCCAGCTCGATTTTTCTTTAGAATATATCTTGATATTTCAAACAGACTTTCATATGAAAATATTTTATTTAAAAAAAAAACATTTAACTGCTTGACATCCTGTCTGTGTATTCAGATTGAGAAGTCTTTTATATTGTAATTTCATTATTCTCATGATACGAGTGTTAAGTAATCAATTTGTATTTTCTTGCTCCCAACAAATAAAGAAATGTCGTAAAAGCTTAAATTAAGATATTTTAAATATTATTTTGCCTTGTTACAATCAAAAAGAAAATTTCAATGTGAATTGATGGGATTAGACTTACGGTGTAAATGCGAATATAAAATTAGGAAACACATAATATTATAACACAAAGTTAAATATTCATATACTTAAAACTGGAAACCTACATATGTATATCGTATCTAACATATGTATACGGTTGTCGAATAAGTGATGTCTGTTTGTTCGACTTTTTGTCTATCTGTACGTCAATATGATTTTCCGAAGCATCCAGAAAAGCAGAGGGTGTCGTTCGCTGAAGTAACTAGCACGGTGACTACAAAATCGGAGGTCCTGAGTTTGAGCCCGGTATCCGCCAGTCATTAAAAATAACAACACCACGCATTTTTCTTATGTGCATTAGTGTCCTTTGTATCAGTTGTTGTGGGAAAAGTTCTAGTGATGCAGGCATAAGGCACTGATCACTAAAAACTATACCGACATCATCAGATACTAATCCTAATGTTACCAGTGTATCTAACATATGTAAGATTTTTTTTGGCAAAAATCAATAATTAGACACTTTTCCTGCTCAAAAAAAAAAAGACTCGATAAGCACTCGCGCTTGCTTTTTTTTAAATAATTTATTGGCAATACAATAAATAACAGTTGAAAATGAGTTAAAACTGATCTGCACAGCGGGCAATAAATGACTCTTTAAGAGCAGTTGCACATTTCCACCGACAAAAGTTTCTTTTATAATCAGAAAAAACGCATTTCTATTAATTTCAGAAATAATGGAATACAGTGGTTTAAAAAAAAATAAAAGCATTGTTCAATAAGAAAGTTTTAGTTTTTAGAAAAAGATATTAAATTTTACTCAGTTTTTTTATGTATAGTTGCCGCAGTATTAATATGCCATCCCATAAAGAATATTGCCCTAATTCTGTTCGACGAATGTATCGTCTTGTCTACGGACGAAAAAAAGCAGCAGTGGTGATTCTTTAAAACAATTATTATTTATTGTCTATGCTAGAAGGTTCGTGTGTTTGCTTTATGATTTTGTTCTAAACATTATATCCAACACACATTTTTTTATATATATTTCAAACTATTGTATAATAATTTAATTGAATTTTTATGTTTTAAAAACATGGCAATAATATTTTTATTTTTCATTATCAAAGACAACAACCATTTTTGAAGAAAATAATTTAGAGACTTCAAAGACAAGAACTCAGAAGCATTTTCAAACAAAAACGTCCTAAATCATCTTACTGATTCAGGGCATATGTATTCGGGATCCTTATACGGTTGTCGAATAAGTGATGTCTGTTTGTTCGACTTTTGGTCTATCTGTACGTCAATATGATTTTCCGAAGCATCCAGAAAAGCAGAGGGTGTCGTTCGCTGAAGTAACTAGCACGTTGATTACAAAACCGAAGGTCCTGAGTTTGAGCCCGGTATCCGCCAGTCATTAAAAATAACAACACCACGCATTTTTCTTATGTGCATTAGTGTCCTTTGTATCAGTTGTTGTGGGAAAAGTTCTAGTGATGCAGGCATAAGGCACTGATCACTAAAAACTATACCGACATCATCAGATACTAATCCTAATGTTACCAGTGTTTAAAAAACTGAAATGATTTCCATTTCATTTCATTTTGCTTCTGCTTTTGCTTTCGAAAAATACAACAGTTTCAGTGAAAGCAAAATCACAAAATGATTTATGACCAATTGCGCAGTACTTTCAGCAGTTGACAATTTGAAAAGTTATAATTTGATTTGCTTTTGGTTAGTATCGCAAGTAAAAGCAGAGTCGCAAACAGTCACAGTCGAAAAAGCAAAAACTTTTACTTTTCGTAGTTTTACGCAATCGCAGCAAAGTGGTTTTTGTTTTTCGCTTCTTGTCTGATGTGCAAAAACAACAACAAACACATAACAAACACCACAAAATAGTTGACTGAACCTGCTGAAAGTTTCTAAAAGCAAGAGCTTTTTCTTTTTCGACTGTGACTGTTTCGTTCGTACTTACAAGAGCACACAGACTGCTTATACTTTTACTAGGGAAACTAACCAAAAGCAACAGCAAATCAAATTCAAACTTATGAAATCGTCGACTGTTGAATGTGCTGCGCAATTGTTCATAATTCGTTTTCTGCTTCTGCTTCGACTGCGACTGTTGATTAATTTCACATGCACAAGCAAAAGCATTGATTCATTGTAAAAAGTTGGAAAAAGTCAAAGCAGTGAAAAGTAAAAATTTTACGACTTTTGCTACTTTTACTTAAGTTTTTTAAACACTGAATGTAACATCAGAGCGTCCTCCTTCGTTGTGTAGCAGAATCATCGGCGAAGCTTAATGAAAAATGTATTTATTTATTTATTTAACATACTATACAAAGTAAATTTACATTATATGGTCTTGCACAAATATGGGCGGAGTAACTAAGACCATATGCCCAAAAGAAAAATTTAATACGCCTTATTTGACACCAGAAGGCGCTGCATTACTGCATTATCAAAAAAAAAAAAGAGCGTGCAAAAAATCAGAGTTGTAAAAGAATGAAGCTTTCCTCTATCTCTTTCTTCACTACCTGTCTCTAACTATCTTCTATTCAAATAACAGTTAGCACAAAGGGATCATTGCATTGGACCCAAGTGAGCTGGACTCTAAATTTCACCCTTCCTTACCAAGCTTGCCTGCTAACCTAACCTAACCTATCCAGAAAAGCAAGGGTCTTCAATGCAGACTGTTAAATCTAAATGAATAATCATGTTGAACTAAAGTTATTTCAAGTTAAAGCAATTTAAGTTTAGTACTGAAATAATAATGTGGCATAAAAGTAATTTCAAACTGAAATTATTGATCTTTTAACTAACGTGATGTGTGTTGGCACAGGCAACAGAAAAATTTAGGTTGCACTTGGATCCCCCAGTCGAAATTTGACCTTGAACTTATCACGTGATAGTCAACACCCTTACCACAGCACGGCAGCCATAACAACCTTAAATATTATTTAGATACGAGTAGCCACTAAAGGGCTATTCACATCTAACTAAAGGGCTATTATCTAAATTTTTATACCACACCCCCCACCCCTTCCCGGTAAAGCTTTTTAAAAAATTTTCAATTTCCATTATCTGTAATCTTTAACCTCTCCCCCACCCCCTTGAAGCATTCCCTTATATGTAAAAAGCCCCTAAATAAATATTGTCATGAATTAAATTTCAATTAAACATGACTTATGATGATGATTTAACATAAAATTTATTTGAAATTAAAGTTAGAATCATGTTGTTTTAACAGTGAAAAATATAATTTTTGGTTTGAAATTAATACAAGCAAAGGTAATATTCACCCTTATCGCGAATAAAAGTACACGTGCAGTGTGCTCTCTTTCCCTAAAATTGTGATCGCCAATGTTTGCGTTTTTCTTTCAAGGGGTAATGACATATGGAAGTGAAAATGCTTAGCACTGGCCGATTTGGGTAGCATTAAAACTTAGTTTTTTTTACAATATCCTTATATCTTTATCCTCCTTGTAAAATAGTTATAATAGGTTTGATGTTTTTGTTATTTACATATATAATCTCAAACTATTTGTAGCAATTTAACACTATCAGTCTATTTGTCTGTAGCCAAAATGTTGTTACACCTCATAAAGTATTTGACAAAAAAAAAAAAATTTATAAATAACATATTTCTGAGAAGCATCAATATATATTAATAGAAGTATAAATACCATACCCCAGTACTAAGTTAGGCAAATAATGTTCAGTTGTGTATCTTTCCTTACCACTCAAACTGAAGTATATTCAAACAAGAAGACCACAAAACAATCGATATTAGTATGCTTATTAAGGTGTAATGATGTTATTGCTTTTTTAAGTGGATTGATTGTTTGTTGATATATTCGACGTGAAGTCACAAGGACTTCACGTCACGTGCTAACAAAAGTTTAACAACGTCATTAGACGATTGAGTGAGTTTTTTTCAGTTTACTTTTCTCTCCAAAAACTAAATATAAATATATTGCTTTATGCCATTTAAATATTGAATTGCTATAACAGGGAAGTGTAGCAGGCATTTTGAGGTAATATTACGAGTTCTTAACTTTATGCAAAGTTAAGCCTAAAATGGAGAACTTTTACGAGAACAATTTTTGCAAGAGGTATTTAAAGGATGCCAGGACCAAATGTTATGTTTTTATAACGCTAATGTTTTAGGATAATTCAGAGGGGAGTAATGAATAAAATTGCTTCTATGCAACGTAAGAAATAAAAAAAAATTAACATAATAATATGGAATTTATTGCAAAATTAACAATTTTGCATGTAACAAAACCCAAATATATTTAGTTGACATGAATTAATGGCCTAATTTTGTAAAACTAAAACGTTAAGCATTGATAAATTTTGTTTTTTTTTTTTTGTAATTTTTTTCCATATAAAATTTTTTATAGCTTAACGCTTTCGTTTTACAAAGTTTGGCCCTAAGTCTAAGGTATTATTATTTAGACTTGTTGTTGTTGTAGTTTAAGCTTATGTTCATCTCATGTTCATGAGATGATTAGAGATGACTTTTACAGACATCAGCACCTTATAATGCTAATTTATGTATATACCCACACATAAAGCAACAAGAATCCTCATATACATATAATAACATATAAATTAAAAATATTGCCAGCCTTTACCACATTGATCCTGACACCGAAAAGTGAATTAAATAACTATGTATTCATAATGTTAGTTAAAAAAATTTCTATTTTAAAACATCTGCCAGCAACCAAACTTATTACACACCAGCATTTGTGCCTAATACGTAACATATCACAAAGCTTCGCAGGACTAATGATTGCCAGTGTTTATGATTATATTAGATTTTTATATAAAAGTTGGGTAAAGGCCTTTCTAATATATATAAAAGTTTTTTTACAAACCAAAAAAAATTTAAATTTTCCAACCCTGGAACTATGTTTTTTTTTCAATTTTCTGATTTTTAATACTTATGTCTTTCTTACTTTAATATAGAAAATATTTTATTTAATTAACAAAGAAAACAAATTAAGTTTTATTCAGTTGCTTTTATGTACCAAAAAAAAAGTTTAAGTTTTCCAGCTCTGGACCTGTGCTTTGTATTTTTCTAATTTTGTATATCGAACTTTTCTTTCTAAAACATAAATTATTTTTAATTTCTAATGAACAAGAAAAAAGTTAAATTAACCTGGTTACGTTTATATAGCAAAAAATTTAAATTTACCATCCCTGGAATTAACCTTTTAGGTTTCTTCTGATTTCTTTAATAAAATATTTCTCTATAGATAAAAAAATATATTTAATATATAGAGAAAAATAAAAAAAATTGTTTTAATAGGTTACTGTTATATACCAAAAAATAAATAGATTTTCCAACCCTGGAATCAGCTTTTTGATTTAGATTTTTAATACTAATTTAATACTAACTGAAATATAAAATAGGTTTGAATTACAAAAAATTAAATTACTTTTACATGTCAAAAAAAAAGTTTTAACTTCCCAGCTCTGAATTCGCATTTTCGATTTTGCTTAATTTCGATGACAATATCTTTCGAGCCATATTTCACCAGTTTTCTAGCTTTTCTTGTAGCTACGGAAAACCGATTTCACCTACAGACGGACGTAGGCTGGAAGGACAGACGGATGGACGGACGGACATCGCTAATTCGTCCAGAATAGTATATAACTTTATTTGTCGCATATTAATATTGTAGAAACTACACACGTACTGCCAAACCTATATTTACCCTTTACCATTTTTGGCGAAGGGCATAAAAAGAGGATTATAATTCAAATTTCTTATGTTAATTAAAAAAAATTTAACTGTCACTTAAGCTATTCTATAAATATGTATCAGTGATCGTTAATGCATTGTTTTTACGCTATTCATACTGACTCATGAAATTTTAAATATAAGTGAGTAGATATCATTTAAACTATTTAAGCTATTTTATAAATATGTATCAGTGATCGGCAATGAATTGTTTTTTCGCTATACATACTGACTCATGAAATTTTAAATATAAGTGAGTAGACATCATTTAAACTCAATTAATCTGATTTACGCATACTAACGATGGCATTGATTTATAGGTTTGAAATAAATATGAATGCGACGTCGACATCATAGTCATTTCCACACTCACACTCATAAATCATGTCAGTTTCATTTCTAATTTCAGAAAAATACTTATACTACTCACATTGATTCAGCTCACTCAACTTCTGCATGTATGCTTATTTAAAAGTTTAGTCATTAAACAGTTTGCAAGTAGTATACAATAGTAGTAAATAGCGTTGTTTTTCAATTCATGAAAAAAAGAGCAACAGAGAAACACATAATCTCATAATGAGAACTTTATTGTTCGTATGCGAAGTTTGCATTATGAATCATACTTAGTTTGCATCGTCCATAGGCATTGAGTTAAGCAGAGTCCAAATCAACAACGCCATAAATGTTGCTAAGTATGAGTTCGATGCGCACTTGAAACTTTCAAGTAAATATGATTCATAGACCACATTGCAATAAGTATGAGTGCAAATAAGTACAAGAAATTCTAAGCCATGATTCAACTCTACTCACTTTTACAATACTCATTGCTGTTCTCTAATATGTATGTCACTTATGAAATAACGTGCACTTTCGAGTGAATATGATTCATAGACAACATTGCAATAAGTATGAGTGCGAATAAGTACAAGAAATTCTAAGTCATGATTCAACTCTACTCACTTTTTCGCTACTCATTGCTGTTCTCTAATATGTATGTCACTTATGAAATAACGTGTACTTTTAATTTCCCATTTTTCCAGAAAATCTCGAAAATTTCCCGGGAATATTAAACAGACCTTTCCCGAGAATTCCCCGTTATCATATAAATAGTTTCCAAAAAAAGTCTGCCTTCATTAATTTAATTTAATTTGCATTAAAGCAAAAAAAAATTTAATTATTGTAAAGTCCTTCTTATTTCGCTTTAGAAAAACTCCTCAAATATTTTCCCTTTAATTTCAATATATAAAGGTATTTTCTCTTTCGAAAAGCTTTTTACCAAACAAACAACATTTAAATTACTTACATAAAGCACTTAAAATACTTCTAAACATGAATAAAATTACAGAAATCATCATTACCTTCAGCCCATATGCACAGGTGGTATTTTGATAAGTGTTGAAAGTTATTGCAGAGTTAAGAGGCAGGCATATGCTTGATTAAACATTTTGTGCGTAAAAACTTTTTCTGGTTTTTCAGTTTTCCTACATTTGCTTTATAACAAATACCCTTCCTGCAGCGCAAGTGGCAGTGGTACAAAGACATCAAGTTTGTCATGCTGTCGAGCAACGTTTAGGGTACAAAATAGTCCCTCACATTTTTATTTTAAAGTTAATTAAAGCAGGTAAGAGCAAACCAGGCAGGTGAAAAAGTTAAGCAACTGAATAAAAACAATAAAGAACGCATGTTGTTGGAGTGCATGTATTTTTTTTTTGTCTTTCCTTTTAATTAGATTAGTTTGCATTTAATAATTTTCCACAGTATAACTTTGCTAAGGAACATTCACATTTGTTTTTTCTGTTAAAAAGAAAATGTTTTTAACAAGTTTTAAGGCAATTTCATTTAGTAATGTAGTGAAGTAATTTTTAGATATTAATACTTACTTCCTTACGGACGGTTGGCTTGAGTAGAAAATTTATTTTCTAGTGATTTTCATACAAATTTCCCAGACGAAACGCTTTGACTGACTTGTGGAAACAGGGTATTAAAAAAACGTGTTGGTGTTGTTTCTTCCTTTAAAAGAGTATTTAGGATTTATTTTATTTTCCTTAACATAATACGAGGGCGGAATAACAAGTGCGTGACTTTTTGAATGAAACACAGTTTTTTTGCTAAACAAAAATTTATTTTTCAACCGAATCTTCTTTTAATTCAATAGACTTAGTCCAACGTTTCTCCAGTAAATAGAATTTTTCGAGGTCCTTAAAATAGGCAATAATTTCATCGTTGAAGCTAAATCTCTTTTCACCGAGCCATTTCTTTAGGTTTGGAAATAGAAAGTAGTCACTAGCGGCTAAGCCCGGAGATTATAGGTGACAATTCGTGCATTATCTTGATGAAAAATAACTTTTTTCTTGGCCATATGGAGTCCTTTTCTTTTTAATCGGTCTAATAAGTTGGCATAATATTCAGGTTTTTGCTAATAATTTTGTTGTTTCTTAAACTTTTCATTAAACTTTCTGGGAGCTTGTTTAGCTTTTTTAGTGCTCCATTTCATTGAGATTTATATATTTTATAATCATTTACCCTTTTTGTTACAAAACATAAAAGACTTCAAATTGAAAAGATTGAAAACAAAAAATGTTTTCTTTATCCAATTTAACTTTGAATAGACATAAAAATATAAAATTTAAATAAAATGTCAACACAAATGGCCTCAAAAGTGTCCTCAACCCCCACTTCTGCTTTCTTAAACATAATTTTAATACAATTGATTGATTGACTGACTGATTGTATTTTTATATTTTGTGGCTTTAATAGATTTTATCGAGAAAAAAAAATACTATATTCTATTGTTAGGCAGGGCCATTAAAAAGGTTATAACCTTTGTTTTAGCCCTTTTTAAATTAAATTAAATGAAAAATAAATGGCAATAAAGCAAAGTGATTCTTTGTTTGGTGTTGTTAGCTAAAAATAACAATTTAGCTATTTGGCAATCGTAATGTTTGACAGGAAAAGAAAATCAGTAAAAATAATTTAAGTGGAAAAATCCTTTATTTCTAGAAATAGACGCTCAAAGCTCAAAGCTCCAGTGATATTATAAAGACAAGTCAAACGGATGCCGCATTTCACACAGCACACTGGGATTAAGATGAAAACAAAATTATCATATCGCACTTGTTCCTCTAAAGAGGGTCAGTACAACATTTTTAAATTTTCGCCTTTTGCAAGAAACCGATATCTCATATCTATCCCCTGCATAATTAATTTTTTCTACTTCTTCGCCGAAAAAGAAACCCACTCTAAAGATCATCTCCCCTACTTTTTGGCAAAAAAAAAAACAGTTTTTTGTCTCTATTCAGAACTTAAATACTTTGAGTTGACGCTCTTTAGAAGAACAAGAGTGATATACACAAAGCTAATGGAAGCGATTTTGCTCATTCTAAACAAAGAAAAATTTCCTAATAAAATCTACGAAAACCAGGTTAATTTAACATGTTTCCCTAATTTTTATGCTTCACACGTATTTCATGTTAATTCAGTATGATTTTCATCTGCAGAGAAAATGTTTCCTCTTAAAATAACTTTAGTTCATGTTGATTTAACATTCCAGTACTTTTAAGTTAAAATGAAAAATCATATTGAATCAAAGTTATTTCAAGTTAAAACAACGTGAGTTTGATACTGAATTAACACGAAGAACTATAGTGAATCCAAATTATTTCACGTTAACACATCATGAATTTAATTTAAATCAAGACGTTTTATTTTAACAATTACTCTGTGTGACAAAAAAATACCTGGGATGATAGAGCCCTGCATAAGGCAATTTAAAAGAACTTTTAACGACATCAGGGATTGATCAAATGCTTTACTGTAGCGAAGTCTTCAGAAACAAACACTGAGCAACACTGTTTGAAACACATTTGTTTCAGTTATTGTGGGTATAGAAGTAAAGAAGCAAATACTTCGTGACGAAAGAATCTGTGATGTTTGCTTTTTCCTACGCATGGTTGCGTATAAAAACGGCATGCATGTACATTAGAGCGTCGCACGAGCTACACCTAGAGCATGCCCGTGCGTTTTAAGTTTTGTTTAAATGCATATAGGCAAAAGAGAAAATTACTGAGAGTAGAGTACTCATCAACATTGCTGGAGTATTCAGAGCAGTGCTCTAATGTTCATACACATAAGTTGTGTGTGTATGCTCTTTTATTTTAGTACACTTCCACGAACCACTTATACAAGTCACAAACCTTTTAGCAAAAACACAAACCATATTTAAGATTCCCAAAAACTAAGCTAAAATCCCCAAAATGCCAGGAGTTCCCCGGAAAACTACGGCAGCACTGAAAATCTAAAAAATCCGCAGTGGCATCGCCATCATGTTATGGAGTTGTTATCGGTATTTGTAACCAGGTGAAGACACTACTTCTTGTTGTGGTATTTGGAGTGTTTGTTACGAACAAGAAGTGTACGCGACATCACTTGTAAACACTCATATAAACGAACATTACTGCATACATGGTTTTTCGCAACATTTACTGTTGGTTTAGTATAATACATACCATAGCAATACACTTAAAAAGCAAAACGTATTTACATTTCAAGAATGTTTAAGCAGGGCTCTAATGTGTTACTATTTTGCTGTTATATATTGTCGAGTATAACAACAATCTGGAGCGCAAATCACGGCATTCGATATGACTCGTAATTTAAAAATATTTCCATATAAACTCTATGGAAATATTTTTAAATTACGACTCCTATCGAGTGCCGTGATTTGCCCCCTGTTTTTGAAATTTTTCAAACAACCCCAAAATCTTGATTTACGGGTAAACCCCGGATTTTTGTAACCGTATGCACTTTTTAACATCTAACTAAGTTAAATATCAACCGATTTTGAACTTATAAACAGATTTAGAAAGAATAAACTTAGACCTTTCGAACAATATATATTTCATTTCAGTTAATTTCAAACATATGTGGATATTTTTTTGTCTATTAAATTTATTTCACGATTTTTTTTTTTTGGAAATTTTTCTACTTTTAATTCGCAGTATTTTTTTTACAGGAATCATATTATTTATGAAATTTTTTATAATTATTTATAAAACTCAATTGCTTACAAGTAAAACGCAGGTTTGTGTTAAAAAAAAATCCCTTTGAAAGTGACTAGATTTATTATATATTTTAAGAGAAGACCTTTTGTTAAAAATAAACTAACTGCATAATGTGTTTCGTGTTCTATTTATGCATTTGCAAGGTATTTAAGCTTTTAGGATGATGAAAGTACAATTTGACAAACATAGATCAACAAATGGTATAAACTTGGTACAACAGTGGTCGCCAAAAACACACACACATACACAATCTTAACAGAAACCTTAATAGAAATAAATTAAAAATAGAAAATGGAAATTGAAAAATTAAGAGATGAGCTTTTATTACAAAAAAGTTTTCAGCAAATTGTTATACAATGAATCAAAACAATTCACATATTCCATTTGCAATAAAAGCTGGGTATTTGGTGCACTGACTGTGGACCTGATGATGAAGGTGTAGTGGCCTTCGAAAACAACTAGTTGTTCCGTTCTACTGCGTGTTTTTTTTCAGAATATTTACAACTAACTTTGGTGTTATTTGTTCATTAATAATTATCACATGTAATTTAATACTACCTAATCAAATCATAAATATAGAAAAAATTTTTTTGCTAAAAATACTTTAAAAGTCGAATACCTTAAAAAAAAATTTATGTTATCCAGAAGTTTAAAAACATGTTTTAGGCAAAGCCAGCCAGAATTCATCAACAGAACTAAAAATTGTGTTTTATTTTAATTTTGTAACTGTGCGCAAGTAACATATAATTTTTTCTCATCAAAATACTTTAAAATTTTTATTTTTATTCTAATAAAAAAAATTTATATTTATTATTCATATATTAAGTACAAATAAACTCTATTTGAATATATTTTTACATCTATATATTTCCAAAAAAAAATATATTAAATGTTATGAAGAAATAAAATATGCGGGCTTTAAAAAAACTTTTAACAACATAAGCAAATTAAATAAATTGAGCATAAAAAAACCGTAAAGGACGCCTTTTAAATAAAAAGTATCATATTATTTCCCAAAAAAGAAAAAAAATAAAATAAAAAAAAAGAAACATAACAAAAGAGAAAAATTAGTTGACAAAATCAATATATCCCCGATGTATTTGAGCAAACGATGAGGGGGTCTCAGTTCTTCTGCTTTAAGGACATTTTAGTTTTTATTTAAACATCTTTTTTTGTGACAATATTTGTAGTTTTTAATGAAACTTGATTAGTATGAATTATTTTTTTTTTTTAATTTTCCTTGACTAAGATGTTTTAAAAGAAAATTTGCTAAACACTTATTCCTTTAATAGGAAACTGGTTTTATTATTGCTGTCGTGGAAGCTATTGAAATTTGTTTTTGCCTGTAGTACTATGGCCAGGAAAATACGTCTATGATTGCTGAAATTATAATTATATATAATGTTCTCTGCAGTAATGAACGATTTTTTAAACGATCACACAGAAAGATTTCACATTAAAATCTTCAAAAGTATTGCATGTTAATTCAACATGATCTACACTGACCATCAAAGAAAATATTTCCTTCTAAAAAAACTTTCAACATTCCCGTACTGTTAAATCAAAATGAAGCATCATGTTGGATAAAAGTTATAACAAGTTGGAAAAAAGTAAATTCGATATTGGAATAACATGAAGAACCATGTTGAATCAAAGTTATTTCAAGTTGAAACAACATGAATTTAACTCAATATAGGCAATGTTTTTATACATTATTTATCTTACGTGATAATGCTTTTTGGCACAAACAAGCATCAACAAAATGTATGTACAGTTTTTCATACGAGGGCGGATCAATAAGTCTGTGACTTTTTGAATGAAAGAGAGTTTTTTTTTGCAAAATAAAAATTAATTTTTCAACTTAATCTCCTTTAAACTCAGTACATTTAGTACATTTCATATAACTACGAGGGAAGTTTTTAAAGTCACAGACTTATTGATCCGACCTCGTATAAATAAATCCTTTATAAAACAAATGAATAAGGCAGTAAATGTTTGTGAAACAAATTAATTTCATATATTTTTTATAAGTCCTTTTGTTTTAGATATTAACTAGACCAATTTCTTTTTCATTTCTTTCTTTTCTAATAGCGAGTGTATCCAAGAAATCAAAACAAAGAGCATCAAATCAAATCATTATTATTACATAAAGAAGAAAAAAAGTACTAAATTAAAAACGTAAATCTCATTTTAGAAATAAAGATTTTTTTAAACACACGTGTAAGCATAAATGCGTTTTATTTTTTCACAATTTATCTCAAAAGAAAGCAAAAGAAAGTAGTAATTGATTAAAAGCTTTGAAAAAAAAAATCTAATTCCAGACTTTAATTTTTAAGTAAATACACGTGTGAAGGCTAAGTCACCTAGAGACAGGATGTTACATCAAGGAACTGTGTTTTACAATGTTTTTATTTATGCTTCAATAGGATGTTTAGTCACTAATGCGGTGATTTCTTTTTTAAATATACCTAAGATACAAATTAATATTTTTTTATTTAAAAGAGAATTGCAATTGCTTACAAGTGCTTAGGCAAATTCTGGGACCTGTGGGAAGTAACGAAAAAAAAATTTCAGATAAATTTACTACTACACATATTTGCTCTCACTTTACTAATTAATAGTTTATAAATACATTAGCCATGACACAGATACATATGCATGTGTTTAAGTATTTTTGGTTACTTGTATATGCTTAAAAAATTTTACTAAATATGTCAGAGGACACCAAAGCCCAATCAATACTGAATGCAAACAACAAGAACTAGCCAAACTCAAGTTTGCCCATTTTTATTCTTACAAAATCCCTTGAGGGAAAATTAAAAAATGAAAAGGAGTAAATTCCCACAAGGGAATTTGTGGAATAAAAATGTCTTTATAATTTCTAAAAACTCCCTTAAAACACCCTACACTTCACATATAAGGAACACATGATTTGTTATATCACTATGCTGCACGAGCAGGCAAAAGGGGGTAAAATGTAAACCTCACTCTTCTAAAATAAAATTCCAATGTGATCGATTAGTTTAACTCCTCTATAAGAATTCATTGTCAGAACCCGCTCACTTTTCTTCGAAATTCCTTTTTCACATCGTAATTAGTGTTTCAATGATATTTTTCGGTTTGATGACAAACAAACGTACAAAATCTAATAGATCTTTTCCGTCACAAATTACTTCATATTTTTTTCCCACACTGTATAGTTTTTACTTACATAATACAACAACTACGCTCATGTACTCTACATAGTTGACATCGTAATAACAGAAATAAAATAACAACAACCATTAGCATGCTTTTGCAAGCATATGCATGCTATTTAAAAGAAATAAAGTACAACTGTAGTGTACCTCACTTACTGTAATACACTGTATCATAATATAATTGCATTGCAACACAGTTTAATGTATTAATTAACAAAACGCTTACTTTATTAAATTTAAATGACACACTTTTGTTTTCATTACAAAATTATTCTTTTATAGATGGTCAACAAAAGTAAAGACATAAAGAAACATAAAAATAATAAAATGTAAAATAGTACATAAGTAGAGTTAAACATTCAATAAATCAGACTTTAATTTGTGAACATAAACTGGCAACAACTTGCCTTGTTTCAATTAAATTCTCAAAATCTTTTGGCACTTCTTTTGAGCGCCTACTGATAAGCTGGTCTCCCTGACAGCTGTATAAACAAAACAAGGGACTACAGGGCCACACTTACACTGACACCACTACATGCTATGACTACATCCTTTATTGTTACCTTTACATGGCATAGGGCCATACTTACACACATCCTACCTGCAATCATTACACAACAACCACATGCCAACTTTTACACATTTCAAATTAAAACGAACAAACCATACAAATATGAAAACAATTCTCAACAAGTTAGAATCATAATTACAATAGGGTGTTAAGTTTAAGTCACAAGCAATGAGGACGAGCTGGGCAAGTTCTACCGCATTAATCTGAAGCTTTCTGATAAATTGTAGTTAGTGTTCGAGATCTATCGTATTCATCTTGAATTTATTTTAGTTTATTTTCATTTCAAGATCTACAAAATTCATCTTGAAATTTATTTTATTTTTATATTCAAGATCCCCTGAATTTATTTTGAATTTCTTTTGCCGTTTTATTTTTTTAAGATCTAGCGAATTTTATCTTAAAAAATCAGTTCAAGATCTACCGCATTCATCATGAACTTTTTTTTTAGTCAAGATCTGCCGAATTAGTCTTGAACTACTTTTGTTTAACACGAGCGCTACCGAGTTCCTCTCACCCGCATTCCTGAAACCGGCCTCAGAGTCCACCGAATATAACTGTAACGTGTTTATTACGAGAGCTCTACCGAGGTACTCCTCTCCCGTATTTTTTTTTTTTTTAATGAAGAGAAGTAACACTCAGACAATTAATGCCTACTGCTATTACTAGGTGTTACCTTCTTTAGGAAAGGGATAGTGAGAGAGAAGACAGGTGGTGAAGGGAGAGATCGAGGAAAGCTTCATTCTTTTACAACTCTGCTTTTTGCACGTTTGTAATAATGCAGTGTTGCAGCTCCTCTCTGAAGTTAAATGAGGCGTATTAATTTTTTGAAGCTGTGTTTTGTAGCCATTTTATTGATTATCTTACTTCGCCGATGATTCTGCTACACAACGAAGGAGGGCGCTCTGATGTTACATTAAGATTAGTATCTACTGAAGTACGTATAGTTCAGTGACCAGTGACTATGCCTTCATCACTTGAACTTTCCTACAACAACTGATACAAAGGGACACTAATGCACATCAGAAAAATGCATGGTGTTGTTATTTAATGACAGTTGGATACAGGGATTGAACCCAGGACCTTCGGTTTTGTAGTCAACGTGCTAACTACTAAACGGCCTCAAGGCCCACCAAATACTCCGGTAATATTTATAGCTGTCACCGCCTGTAATTCACTGACAATACACCGTGTAGTTTTAAGATATCCCAGGTAGTATAACTTTCGTTAAATAAAGAACAACTTTGTATATTTTCTTAATACCTAAGAAAGTGAGTCTTTTCATTTCAATGTAAGTGGACCTTTGAGATCGAACCTGGTCAGACTGAGTCAACAACCCAGCTGGAAAAGTAAGCCACGTTACAAATCTTTATGAAAATCTATACCGTTTACACCAATTTTTATTTTTTCTAATTTATTCAAAACAAAAACCATTAACTGAACATTTTCCAACACTACAACCAAACAACTGCACTGTAGCCAATTCACGCACCTTTTTTAAGTACACAGCAGTGATCGGCAATGAATCCTTTTTTCACTATCCATACTGACTCATAAAATTTTAAATATAAGTGAGTAGACACCATTTAAACTGAACTACTCTGATTTACGCATACTCACGATGACATTGATTTACAAGTGTAGGTTGAAATGCGACGTCAACATCATAGTTATACCACACTCACACTCATAAATCACCGCAGTTTGATTTCTAATTTCAGGAAAATAGAAAATACTCACATTGATTCAGCACACTCTACTCATGCATGTATGTTTATTTAAAAGTTTAGTCATTAAACAGTTTGCAAGTCCTGTCAAAAAAAAAGCAATAGAGAAACACATAATCTCATAATGAAAACTTTTATGTTCGTATGCGATGTTCGCATTGTGAATCATATTTATTTTGCATCGTCCATAGGCAATGAGTCAAGGAGAGTCGAAATCAACAATGTCATAAATATTGCTAAGTATGAGTTAGATGCGCACTTCAAACTTTCGAGCGAATTTGATTCATAGACAACATTGCAATAAGTCATGATGCAACTCTACTCACTTTTTTACTATTCATTGCTGTTCTCTGATACACAGGCTGACTTTTTGTATCACTAAGCGCTAATAAATTAGTCAATGATTAAATATATTTTATTTTTAAATGAGACTTAAATAGCCCAACATTGTGCAGTTAAGTGTTATTTAAGTTTTACAAACATACGAGTGCAATATGTTTTGTGCGTGTGTGTGTGTTTTTTTAAGGCATGTGCATTAGAAAGATTTTCGTTTAATTTTCACAAATACACAACAAATGTAACACATATTTTCATATCATAAAATATATAAATTGGAAAATGCATCCTGATACTCTTTTTGTATCATAAAATATGTTTTTTGCTATTTCACTTTTCTGCAACTTTCTCATTTATACTGTATTTCAGATTATCGTGAGCACCTGCCATTACGGCCTTATCTCACGTTACACACTTTTAGAATGAACCTAGTGCCCATTCCTCAAGGCACGTAGATTGCAATCTTTGAATATAGTTATCCCTGTAATACGTTCAAGTACCTTGCTTAGGTACTTTGAGCTATCTAAGCTGTTCGCCGTAATGACTTTGTCAAAACAGTACTATCTGTTGTATGGCAACAGCACCTAGAATAGTGTCTGGCTGAGCGCGTCACGCGAATCACTAGCATTGATTTAACACTGGGAAGCCAAGACTATTCTCCCAGCGTTTTTGGTAGCAACCACAATCACCACGTTTATTCTCCTGGTTCTCACGCCACCGGTGTTGTGTATACACGCTCAGCGAGGTCCCCAAGAGTATTCCTCAACCATTGCCGGCACAGCTCAACCACTCATCAGAGATGGACGCATGCCTGTGTAGCTAAAAATCCAGTGCCTACTCCACACACATCAAAATCATCCTTTTAACACCGTGGGGTAGGACGATCTCAACGTTTTACCAAAGGATCCTGACGACTGCTACATACACCCACAGACTGCTACATGCACCCGTGGAACCAGCAGTAACATCTGGTCAGACCTCGAAGTTCCACCACAAGGGCTTCACCTCTATCGTCTTTTGAACTCATCGGCAGTTCCAGGTGACGCTGCACCTAGTTGACATAAACAGACCTGTTTTTCTTTTATAAATATATGCACATCTTTTGCTCATTTGCCAGAGATCGGGTAGTAACACATAAGTTCTATGGGAAATGTACCAAAGGTACGTCAACGGAAAAAGCCACATCACCCCAGCTGGGGCCCCGGGATTACCACACCCGTAGTCAAAAATAGACTCCCCAGGGGGGATTTATATTAAACAGCTGTTCTTTGGAAAGCTTTCCATAATATTTGGAAATCTTGTAGTGCTACCATACTTTCAATGAATTTGCTAATAACTTTAATTAGCCACTGAAAAAATTAAAGTATATTTAAATACATTTTAAGTTTTTATGAAAACTAACTTAAACTAAATTTATATAGTCACTGATTTATTTATTGGTCATAACTTCTACTAGACTTTAAGTAGATAAAATCCAGTGAAAAGTTAGATTTTGTTTTGTATGGCAAATCTGCTCAAATGTAAACGCACTATCACACTTTTTTTGATAAAGTTCAATAATAAAATTTTCATATCCTAAATGCTGGCACTTGTGTTTGCTTGCTGGATGCATTTGGGCACTTATACTACTGGAAACTCGATTAATCATTTCATAAAAATGAAAACAACAAAAATGATGTATAGAAATGTACATGTATGTGTTCCTGTTGTAACAACTTATGCCGATGTCTATCATGAACTCAACAAAAGCATCTGTTACATTTCCATTCATACGCTAATGTGTTTCGACAATTTTGCCAAAATATATGTTTGAATGAAAGTGTATGCAAAATATTGCAAAGTATCCTTTTGGCTGGAAACTTAAAATAAAAACATGACTGAAAGCTGTTGCGCTGTGGTCGAAAATGAATTAACCTCGTGTTTTCACAAGTCAGGCAAGCGACTCGTCAAGAAATTTTGCATAGAAATCAAAGCGTGTCTACAATCCAGACGATCGACTTAAGTATAAAATTCATATGAAAAACACTCAATTTTTTAAGTGATTGTCATACAAATTTTGTAGACAAGGTGTCTGCTTGACTTGTGGAAACAGGATGAAAGTCGACCGTTTGGACTGTGGAGACTGAGAGTAAACTTTTAATAGTTTGTGTGTTTATACCCTTCACCAAAAATGGGAAAGGATATATATTGGTTTGTCATTCCGTCTGTAACAATACAATAATAAGCGATCCAAAAAGTATATATGTTCTGGATCCTTATGCATAGGGAATATGAATAAGCGATGTCCGTCCATCTGTCCATCTGTCCATCTGTCCATCTGTCTCTCCGTCTATCTGTACGTGAAATTGGTTTTCCGAAGCTTCCAGAAAAGCTAAAGACTTCGTCTTAAACTGGTGTGTCAGAAATGGCCCGAAATAGATTGCTATTGAAAATCAGCAAAATCGAGCTGACGGCTTCAGAGCTGGAAAACTTAAACTTTATTTTGCCATATAAAAGTAACTTGCTAAAACTAATTTTTGTTTTATTTTTGTTAAATAAACTTATTTTATATTTCAGTACGAATAAAATTGGTATTAAAAATAAAAAAAAAAGTTAAAAAAACAAAAAGACGTTCCCAGGTTTGGAAAACTTTAAATTTTTTTGCTATATAAAAGTAACCTACTAAAACTAATTTTTCCTTTTTCTCTTTAACTTAAACATATCTTACATTCTTAAAAAAAAGAGATTGGTGTAAGAAATCAGAAAATTCTAAAATTATGATGCCAGGGTTGGGAAACTTACATTTCTTGGTGTTATATAAAAGTAACCAGGTCTAATTAGTTTGTTTCTTTTTCTTTATAAATGAAATATATTTTATGCTTTTTTTTTGGTGTAGAAAATTAGAAAAATGAAAATTACAGCTCCAGAGCTGGAAACTTTGAACTTTTTTTTGATATTAAAGTAACTAAATTAAACTAATATTTTCTTATTTCCTTTTCAGAAAAATCTAAAAGGATGATTCCAGGGTTGGAAAATTTTATTTTTATGTATAAAAAAGTAAGTAGGTCAAATTTATTTTTTAATATATATATATAGACTTTGTTTTAGAAACAAGTAGTTTTACAGAGAAAAAACTGCCTCATAGAATTAAAAAGATTTTCTCTATGAAACGTTTTTAGGCAGAAAGAAGCAAAGATGTTTTCATAGAGATTCCTTATTGTTTTTATGTGGTAAATCTTATTAATTTTATCAAGAAGAAAACCACATAAAATCAAGAAGAAATCTTATTATTCACAACTTTTTGGCACCAAAAAAACAATCCATATATAAAAACTTTTTGATTCTATTAGGTTTTCTTATAAATTGTAAACTCTAGGGATTTCTTATAAATTTTATTAGGTTGCCTTATTGATTTTTTTAAAAATGTTTTCTTCTTGATTTTATTAGGGTGCCTTATTGATTTTTTTAAAAAGGTTTTCTTCTTGATTTTAGTAGCTTCCTATATGATTATGTGTAAAGCATCTTATTGATTTCTTTATTAAGGAAATCTTCTTGATTTTATTAGGTTTCTAGTTATTTCATATCAATAAATAGACACAGAGTTAATTTGTTTCATGATCTTTTTCATTTTTGCATAAGCATGTTTGTACAATTATTTCAATGGTTGTTCAGGCTGGTTGTCAATACTTGGTGAGTTAGTTAAGAATATAACATAATGTGTATGTTTGTATGTATAAATAAATAACATCTACAATATACTACATACATACGAGGGCAGTTCGGAAACTTCTTAGCCTATCAATGAAAGAGAATAGTTAGTTTTTCAAAAATATTTTTATTTTTCAATATAATCTCCTGAAACTTCAATACACTTAGTCCAATGCTTTTATAGCAATTCTATCCCTTGATTAAAATAATTTTCCTCAAGGTCTTCAAAATAGTGGTTTACAACTGTAATTGCATCTTCATTTGAGGTAAAACGTTTGTTAGCAAGGAATTTTTTTAGATTTGGGAACAAGTAAAAGTCACTGGGAGGCAAATCAGGAGAAAAAGGTGGGTGGTCAAGCAACTCGTACTTTAATTCGTTGATTTTAGCCATTGTTAAAACACTCTTGTGCGCTGGTGTGTTGTAAGCCAGGACGTTTTTCTCGAATTTGTACATTTAATTGATCCAAAAGGTTGCAATAGTACTCTGAATTTATTGTTTTACCCTTTTGCAGATAGTCAATCAATAAAATACCTTTGAAGTCCCAAAAAACCGTTGCCATAACCTTACCAGCCGATTGAATTGTTTTTGCCTTCTTTGGGGCACTTCCTCCAGCTTCAGTACATTGTTTGGATTGTTCTTTTTTCTCTGGAATATAGTGGTGGATCCATGTCTCATCAACAGTTATGAAACGACGCTTAAAATCCATTTTATTTCGCTTAAAACGATCCAAACAAGCTTGAGAAATGTTCATTCTTATGCGTTTTTGGTCGACTGTTAACAAATGCGGCACCCATCCTGCAGAAAGCTTTTTCATCTGTAGTTCTTCATGCAAAATTAAATGGACTTGATCATTTGAGATGCCCATGATATTAGCTATTTCACGCACTTTTATTCCTCGATCATTTAATACCATATCATGCACTTTGGCTACAATTTCTGTTGTTGTTGCTGTTTTTGGACGTCCACTACGTGGTTCATCTTCAATGCTTGTACGACCACGTTTAAATTCAGCAACCCAATTTTTTACTGTTGCATATGAAGGAGCACTTTCACCTAACACATTCACCATATCATTATGAATTTCTTGTCCCGATAAAACTTTTTTATGTAAATATTTAATTACACCACGCATTTCTAATTTTTCCATTGTTAAAAAATCGCGGATGCGTCTTTTGTGAACACCCGTTTCTATATGAAGGTGTTGCCAGATCGAAACAAAATTTAACATGTGTTCATAGCACAGATGGAAGTTTCCAAAACACTTAACTTTTTTCTGTTTATACCGCGTTTTTTGTGCTAGGCTAAGAAGTTTCCGAACCGCCCTCGTATGTATATGGTATAGAATTTAAATGAAAATACATAAGTACAGAGAATAAAGACGCAATTTTTTTTTATTGAAAAAATCAATAAGATAACCTCATAAAAACTACAAGATTTCTTCTTGATTTTTTCAAAAAGGGTTTCCCTATGAAATTAATAAGATTTCCTTATTGACAAAAAACCATACAGATTTCTTATTAATTCTGTTCTATTTTATGAGGTATTCAGTAGGCACTGTTTTCTCTGTATCGACATAAAAATTAGTAAAATAAAAGACCAGACCTGGAAAACTTAAACTTTTTCTGGCATATAAAACTAATTATTTCGTTGGTAGTTATACATATATATATTCTATATTTTATAAAGAAAGAAATAAGTATTAAAAAAACAGAAAAATCGAAATTATGGTTCCAGGGTTGGAAATTTAAAAAAAAATTAAGTAAAAAATAACCAAAAATAACTACTTTTCGGTTAAACATATTTCATGTAATGATTTTTGAGTAATGATTTTTTTATATATGTTAAATTTTTAATTGATATCTAATTAAAGTATAAACGAAGGTTTGTGCCAGGTTGCTTATTGTGCTCTCAGCACAGTTATGTTTCAAACCGATGGTCTCTCCTTGACAGCTTCTTCAGTAAATTAGTAACTGTTTTTTACAAATATATTACAATTTATTGTTGAGGGATTGCAGTTTTTCTCTTTTTGCTTAAGACTTCATTCCTTCAAAATTGTGTTACTCTACTATTATTCTATTATTAGTGTTACTATTATTCTACTGCTACTATGCCTTGATTCCCTCAAAACTTCATTCCCTTAAAAGTCTATTGTAAGCGAAGAAAACTTTAGTTTTTTTAGCTTTTTTAAAATAAACTTTTCATTCATATCTATTCAAACAGCAAAATTTAATAAGAGAACTTACTTCATTCACTTCCTTCCTTCCAGCAAATAATCTTGCTTACCAATTTTTTTTTTTTTTTTTTAATTTACAAATAAAATTTTTTTATTCATTTGAAATTATTGCGTACTGGACCCCTGGAATACAGTGCAAAAGTTAAAAGGAAAGTAAAGTTTTTTTTTTTTTAATACAACAATAAAAATACACTCATAATGGAAAATGCGACATGTGTTTAACAAAAGCCATAAAAATTTTCTAAAGCCGTTTTCATGACAAGACAAATACAAATGTATAGCACATTAAGAAATTATTATTATAAAAAAAAAAACAAGAGGCTTTATTGCTTTACGAATGAAGAAGCTTTCAACATACAAACATTATAAAGTAAACATCAAACATGAAGAAATTTAATTAGATAATCTGCTCAAAGAAATTTAGACTTATGAATTCATTCATTCATTTATGTTAACAACCTTACTTACTCTTAGATATATAAGCTTGTAGGTGTTGAAGCCTGTTTAGTGAAACTGGAGCCAATAAACTGTTTTTATTTTGCACAAGCTTTGTTTAGTTTTTATATATAAAATTTAAATTTTTTATATAAAATTTTCCTAAGATTGCGTGTAATTTAAAGCAAATGGCAAGGCTTATATAGGTTTTTTTTTTCTCTGTGTTAAAGCAGACCTTAGAAATATGCATAGAACGGCCATACAATTTTAAGGATAAAAAAGCGCATTAACAACAAAAAAATACATTAAAAATTGCAGAAGATTTATGGAATAAAAATTTATCAAACCATATTATTTTATCTCATTTTGGGTCATTAAGTTTTTGATATGATGTCTGCAGGATGGCATCATTATCAGTGATACAGATTTCCAACTCCTAAGTTCTGGTCACGATTCATGAATAATCACGCATAGTCGTGAGCGTGGTAAATAATCTTAGTACGTGATAAGGATAAATGCATAAAAATAATAAAAAATTATTAAAATTTTAAATAAAAATTTGTTTTTTTCTAATCACAAAATATGCTATGGAAGGTAAGCATGTCCTTAAAGCGTTTAAAATTAACTCCATGAGAGCATCTTATATAATTAGAAGCATTTTTACAAATAACCGTAAACTTTCGCTTTATTTCACTCACAATTGCAATTCAATCATAACTTTTTAAAAACAAGGATATACTAGAGTTTGACATGTCCTTGCTATGATTGCAGTTATATTTTTTAGCGAGACCGGGTTATTAACATTAAATTAATTTTTTTAATACACTCAAGCCATAAATGTAGCCTTTATTTAAATTTTTACCTTAGGGATATATGTGAGGCCAGTAAAAACAAAATGTTTGCCTTCTGATCACAATTCCCCTAGAAATTCAACTTATAAAATTAAGGATACATGGGAGAATTTGCATTTATTGCAACTAAATTGCCTAAAAAAACTTGAGTGCAAAATTTTTAAAATCTTTCAACAAAATTACAGCATAAATTAAATTTTTTTAAATTAAGGATATATGGGGAAACAGACATATCCTGACAATGTTTGTTATAAAAATGTTTTTACAAGAGCTTACTAGTTGAATTTTCGTCGTAGTAATAGCTTTTCATTGCATTCTAATCATAATTGCAAGCGAAATGCAAATTTTAAAATAAAGGATATATGGGAACAAAGTAAATCCTTAATCTACTGAATATGAAACTTTCTCATAAGTTTAACGCCACGATTTTCGAAATAGTCTTAAAGTTTGGCTTTACGGCGATCATAATTTCTGCTTAAAATCATATTGTTTTTAAATTAAGGCTAGAAGGGAAACAGACATATCCTTGCACATCCTTGCTTGTTATAAACAGTTTTTCATTACATTCCAATTATAATTTCGAGCGAAAAGCAAATTTTAGAAAAAATGATATATGGAAGCAAGGAGAATTCTTGAACTGATTGTTATGAAATTTATATTAGAACTAAATCTAATTTTTAAAATTAAGGATATACACATGTACATATATGTATATATGTATGTATATATTTATATTCATTAAAATTTCGTTGTAGAAACAGGTTTTCATTGCATTCTTATCATAATTTCGAGCGAAATGCAAATTTAAAAAAAGGATATATGGGAGCAAGGTAAATCCTTGCCATACCGAATGTGAAATTTTCTAAAGAGTTTTAGGGCATGATATTCGAAGTTCTTTGGAGCTTTGGCTGCATATCGATCGTAATTTCAGCTTGAAAGCTATTTTTTCTTGATTAAGGGAACGATAACAACAAAACCTATCAGAGAGTTTAAAAATATAATTTTTGGAAATACATAGTTACAAGTTTTTGCTGCATTCTGATCATAACTAGCAGCAGAAATTGAATTTTTAAGATTAAAAATATATGGGAGGTCCTTGCAGTGATTGCGTTAAAATTCTTAAAACAATTTATGCCTAAAATTTATGAAATATTAGTAATATGGTAATTGAGTGACGTTGGGATTTGATTTTACAACTACTTATGAGAGGTTTAAGACTTTCATAATAACATTTAATAGAAAACTTAAGTGCATCATAATTTCTAGCTTTCTCATGTGGCTTTATTAGCAAAATCACACTTGCAACTCAAAATTGAGTATTTGGGACATATGGCAGATAGACATGTCCTTGCACTGGTTTTAACGTAAATTGCTTTAAAGAGCTTAGTAGTTTTTTTTTTAATAATACGTCGTATAACTGGGGATAAAATTAGATTTTTAAAATAAATGATATTCAAGAGAAGGACTTATCCTGACACGGATTATAATAATATTTGTTAAAGAGCTTAAGCTTGTAACTTGAGAAGCTTGAATTTAATTTTTTAATGTTAAGAATTTAAGGAATATTAAAGTATTTTTTCATCGATCGTTCTTAAATTGGTTAGAAAGATTAAGAAATAGTTTCTTCTATTTGCTCCTTACTTTTTAAACATAATTGCACTCGAAACCCAATCCTTGGCATTAAAGACATACGGAAGATTGGCATGTCCTTGCACAAATTTTAGTTTAAATATCTCGCTTGAGCCCTCTTAGTACCTTAATTTCTAGAATAAGTCGTAGCATTTTGATCACAATTGAGCCCAAAATTTGACTTTTCAAATAAAGGATATGCAAGGGATGAACATATCATTGCACCAAAAATAAAAAAAAATTGATTGGACAGCTTAAACGTGTGATTTCACAAGTTGTTAAGCACAATCGCAGAAAGTATTATATATTTTAATATTAAGGATAAAAGGAAGATTGACGTGTTTCTACACCAGTCATTCGAAAATTAGCTAGAAAGCTTAAAACATATTTCCTTCCTTTCCTACTGGCTTTCTAAGCATATTTGCACTTAAAACCCAATTTTTTTTAGATTAAGGACATACGAAAGATATGCATATCCTTGTGCCAGTTTTAAAGCGAATTTCTTTAAAAAGCTCAGTATATTACTTTTTTGCATTACCCACAGCATTCTGATTATAAATTAAAAAATTTGGCTTTTCAAATAAAGGATGTTCGAGGGATGGACATATCCTGGCACCAATTAAAATAAAAATTTTTGGAGAGCTTAAGCATGTAATTTCAGAAGTTTTTACACAACATTTCAGATTAAATTAATTTTTTTTTTATTTAGGACGTATGAAAGATAGGAATGTCCTTGCTCAGGTTTAAGGTAACTTTCTTTAGAGAACACAGTAGTTTACTTTTACAAATAGCTCGTAGTAATCAGAATCACAATTTGGGGCTAAAATTTGACTTTTCAAATAAAGGATATTCTAGAGATGTAGATATCCTTGCACCGATTGTAATAAAATTTGTTGTACAGCTTAAGAATGTAATTTTAGAGGTTGTTAGACACAATTGCAGATTGTATTACATATTTTTTTATATTAAGGATATCAGGTAGTTTGGCCTCTCCTTGTCGCATTTTTTCGTATTTAATGAAGTAATTCTAAAAATAATTTATAAATTTTTGCCATATTAAGGTACCGTTAAACGTTTAATTTGTTCAGTATCCGGGTCTTGGGCGAATTGTCCTTAAATTTAATTTTTTTTTTATTTTATTTAATTAAATTTATTTTGCGGTATGTAAAGTTTTTGAAAAATTTATAACTTTTCTAATTTTTAGGCTGGTTATATGAATACAAAATAGCACCGAAGCAGATAGGTCGTTTTATTATGAATTTGCCTAAGAGTAAAATTTCAAAAGATTAAAGGCCTTATGCATAAACAATATTTTTGATTCATAAAAACTTTATCAAATAGATTTCCATAAAATTTTTTAGGTAAAATATTATGACGATAATGCGCCATAAAGTATTCAAAACTATTAAGGCAGCAAAAACAATAGCAACATGAATATGTCCAACTCATTTTAAAGCGACATTTTCATTATTTTCCATTTTTTTCTGCAACAGCTGACATCCACCCACTTGGTAAGGAATATCCTTTTTTAATAACTTGTGCACAAACAAGAAATTATCAACAAAGATACCTAGACATTTTCCCTTGCTTATACTTTGTACTGGGTCAACATTTTAAGTTTAACTCAACTTTAAAGAAAGTAATGTTTTGAGATGTTTTTTTTTTGTCGATCTAATTTTACTGTTGTTTTATTTTTAAAGGGAAAAGTTTCTTCACTGCTTTCATGTTAAAATATTTCCATTTTGTGTTGCTTGCTTGTCGTTTCGCCTTCTGTTGACATCATCGCCTTTTTTTTTTTTGTACAATTTTGTTTTCTATTCTTGTTTTCTTCTTTTCTTTTAATGCCAGTTTAACATTAAATGGCGCTTAATTTGTGAAGGAAAAAGAGCACAAAACATTTAGTACTTTATTATTAAGAGTTTGTCAAACATAACGAGATTAAATTCGCGTAAAATCTTAGGTATTTTTAATGAAAGGAGTTTTGATATTGTTTGCAATTTTAAGTCGTAACTCTCAGCATTTTCTACAATGTTTAACGCTTAGAAATATTTTAACTAAAAATCAGTTAATCGATAAATTAAAGAATGTGACATAAAGAAGAAAACTTTACCATTTTTTTGTCTATAAAAGCTTTCTATTTAAATTTCTAATTTTGCTTGATTTAAACAAACTATTACACGAATAAGTTCACTTTCTATTAAATATTGCCTAAACGAAAGTATTTATCGATTTAAAATGAATTCCAAGCCAATAAATTTTTAATTGATTCATTGAGCTACGCAGACATACATAAATTAACAAGTGTAATTCCATTTAACTTGGCTTGTGGAACAGGAAACGCGAAAGCAGCGGCATTGGAAGGCATTACTTAAACAATAACATACTTGATATTCATTTTAATTTTAAACAAAACTATTTATCTACATAGTATTTATATTACAAAGTTTTTTTATGTCGAGCAAAATGAAACTCATAAATAAATAAACATAAAAAATTTTAATAAAAATTCCACACAAGACTAAAAATTTAATTTAATAATATTGAAATAAATCTTTTGATTTGGTAATTTATGGACCAAATACTCGTATGTAAATAAAGCTTTTTTATTAATTGAAAATAATTGCAATTGTTGCCACAATTCTTTAAGGCAGCTACGTCCAATTCATATGCACAATGTGCAATTTTTTATAAAGAGCTTTTGTGCTTTCACATCAACGAGAGTACAACATCCGCAACAAGAACACAGCAGACACCAATGCTTGCTCTTACTTTGCAAAGAAACAAGAACAAATTTAAGAGCTTTCAAAGTTGTTTACCTGAAATGCAAATATCAGTGTATGTGTGTTTGGACGCAGCTGCTTAAAGGTATAGAATGTCGAATTAAGTTTTTAATTTAGTCCTGTGAAAGCAACATACACTAATCGACTAACTTCAGTGCGCTTTTTAAGAGCGTATAATTTACAAAAAGGTACGTTTTTGAAAAGCTACTTTGAGCAGAATACATATTGCAGCAAAATTATTTTAACAAAAAGTACTTTTTACAGAGCAAACATTTTACATAATAAAGGTAATACAAAAGGTACTTTTTGCAAAAGAAAAAATTTCGTACAAAAGTTACTTTATAAAAAGACACTTATTCGAAAATTATGTTTGCAACTGTAATTTTATTTTTACAAAAAGTACTTTTTATAGACCGAATGTTTCACATAAATTACTTATTACAAAAAAATTTTTTCTCAAAATACATATATTTTTTTCAAAAGGTACTTTTTACAAAAAAAAAATTACAAAATGTACTTTATAAAAAAGACAATTTTTAAAGCAACATTTTTCAAAATGTATTTCGTCAACGGAAATTTTATTTTTACAAAAAAGTACTTTCTACTGAGCGAATGCCTTACATAAAGTACTTGCTGCAAAAAGTACTTTTTACAAAAAAACATAAAGTACTTATTACAAAAGAATATTTTTCGCAAAATACATCTATTATTTTCAAAAGGTACTTTTTACAAAAAAAAATTACAAAAGGTACTTTATAATTTTATTTTTATAAAAAGTACTTTTTATAAAGTGAACATTTTACATAAAGTAATTATTACCAAGGAATATTTCTCGCAAAATACATACATATATTATTTTTGAAAGGTACTTTTTACAAAAAAAAATTTACAAAAGTTACTTTATAAGAAATTCAACTTTTTTAAAAGCAATATTTTTCAAATTGTTCTTCGTCAACGGCAATTCCATTTTTACAAAAAGTACTTTTTATATAGCGAACGTTTTACACAAAGTACTTGCTACAAAAAGTACTTTTTACAAAAAAAAAAACAATTTGCAAAAGGTACTCTATTAAAGACACTTTTTTTGAAAGCACCATTTTTGAAAGTGTGTTTTATCAACAATTTTATCAAAAATTACTTTCTCAGAATGCAGTTTTAATTTTATAAAAATTTTACTTTTTTACAAAAATTTTTCACAACAAATATTTAATAAAAATAAAACTGTTTTACATAAAGTACTTATTATAAAAGGTTTTTTTTATAAAATACATATGTATATTTTTTAAAAAGGTACTTTTTACAAAAAAAAACTTTCTACTAAAGGTACTTTATTAAAAATACACTTTTTAAAAGCAATATTTTTCGAAATGTATTTTGTCAATGATAGTTTTATTTTTACAAAAAGTACTTTTCACAGAGTACTTTTCAAAAAATATATATATTATATATCAGAAAAACACACTTTTTCAAAAGCAAAATTTTTCAAAATGTACTTTTTCAACGATAATTTTATCAAGAGGTATTTTTTTAAATGCACTTTCTGAGAAGGTAATTTTTATTTAAAAAAATTGTACTTTTTACAAGACTTATTTTATAAAAATAATACTGTTTACCTAATTTAATTTTTACAAAAGCTATATTTTACAAAAAGTACTTTTTACGTAGTGAACATTTTCCAAAAGTTGAATGTGCTTTTACAAAAAGTACCTGTTGCAAGAGGTATCTTTTTACAAAAAGTATCGAAATTTTATTTTTTTTTAAGATAATTTTTACAAAAGATCCTTTTTAAAAAATATACTTTATAGAAATTCAACTTTTAACAAAAGGTACTTATTTGCAAAAGGTACTATTTTACAAAAGGAACTTTTTACATAAGCGACATATGTATTACAAAACACACTTTCCACAAAATGAACTTTTTGCAAAAACTACTTTATAAAAAGGCTATTTTATAAAATGTACTTAATAAAAATGGTACGTTTTAAAAAAGTTGTTTTTTTTTGTGAAACAGGAACTTTTTTGAATGGCTACTTACTTCTTCAGAGATATTTGTTTCAAAAAATTTATTTTTCTAAAATCACTTTTGGTAGAAAATATTTTATACAAAATATACTTTTTCTTCTCTTCTTTAGAAAATCACATTAATTAATAAAAATATTTCATTCGGTAAGAATTGAAATTACTGAACTTAAGCCTGATTAAGAAATTATTTATGATTAAAATTACACTATTTAAAAAAATATTTTGTTCGAGAGGTACTTTTTTAAAAACAATTTTTTTACAACGCATTTTTTTCAAAAGAAGCTTTTTGCAAAAGGTACTTTTTAAATAAGTACTTTTTTGAAGGTACATTTTTCACCGTACTTTCTTAACGGTACTCTTTACACGGTAGTTTTTTAAAAAGATTTTTTTTAAATTACTTATTACAAAAACTACTTTTGTTAAATTTTACTCTTACAGAAGGTACTTTTTTCAAAAGGTACTTTTTACAAAAAAGTACTTTTTTTAAAAAGGTACTTTTTACAAAAAAGTACTTTTTTCCAAAAGTTAATTTTTGCAATAACTACTTTTTCACTAATTATCTTTTTTAAAAAGTGTTTCTTCAAATGCTACTTTTTCAAAAAGTACTTTTTACAAAAATTGCTTTTTACAAATGCAATTGTATTTAATATTATTGTATTGCATTATAAAATTCACTATGGCTGTAATTGTACTTTTCCCACAAGCAAATTAATTGACAATGAAATAATAATTATTTTTGTTTTCCTACACAAGGAATTTATAAATTCCACGAAAATGTCCTTTCAACCAAAAGTTTACTTTATTACCTTTTAGCAGTATTTTTTTCCGGTCTGCCTGCTATAGCTTTTTATTGTTTGAAAGATAAAGAAAAATTCATTTATCAATATTTTGACACATAAGGCATTCAAAATAATTTATGAAGATAAAGAAGGCTTGAAATAAACAAAGAAATAAATTTTAATTTTTGCTCGATATGTAAATTTTGATCTGAAGTTAAATTTTTCCTTTTAGCATGAAAGAATAAGACATAAAAAGTTGTATAGAATTCTTAGTTTGAACTTAAAGGTTGATAAAAAAAATATTTAAATATTATTAGTGGCTAATAAACAACTTAAGTGTAAATATAAAAAAATATACCTCGATTTCAAGGATTAAAGAAAAATAAGATAACGATAAGGAATGATGCATTCATAATTTTTCTATTAATACAAATTTCTGGAATTATTTATTATATTTATAGTTAACTTTTAAGCCCACGCAATCACCAAATGCTTTTTGGGCAATCAGAAATGTTAATTTATTCTTTAAAATATATTTCTTGTTTATTTTTCAAAATAATTTTTCCATTGTCGTAGAAAATAAATCACTCTTGCATAAATTGTCCCACACAAGCAATTTGCTTACTCAAATCACATTTTCTGCCTTTGAATTTGGTTAACAAAACTTTCCAATTAAATTCTTTCGAACTCATTGTATAGAAAACAAAGCAAATATATTTTATCAGCTGCTTTAAAAAGAATTTAATTGATTTCATTCAGTTGGCAGTTACTTCTTAGTTGGTGAAATGAACTTTAACAAGAACATTTTTAAGTTGTGTATGTGTACAAGCTTTAACTTAAATACACATTTTGTATCAACAAAGTTTGGCTTTTTTTTCTTGGGTATAAAGTATTTTATGTCCCAACAAAGTATCCAAGGAATCAACAAAACAAAACAAAATATTTTCGCAAGTGTGCACATTAGGGTGGCTCTAAAAATTTAAATCTACTCTAAGCTCCAGGGCATTTGCTATATTTTCTTTCACTTCTCTTAACAGTACTTAGGCCATTAAATTACAATATCCTTAAAAGTAGTTCAAGGCAAGGATATTTTTTTATTATATTTTTGTTGAACTTTTGGAGCTATGCTCTTTATGGCGCGCTAGAGGATTTTTTTTATAGCTATGCTCTCTGTGGCGCGTTACAGGAGTTAGGATGTGATTTTGGTAACAAAAATAATCGACACTATTGCAGTGTCACTCACTTCAAGGAACGAAACATTTGTTTCGTTTATTTTTGTACTCTGCTTTTAAGTACAAATAAATTAAAACAAAACTAAATTTATAACTGTAATAGTATCGACTATTTTTGTTACGAAAATCACGTCCTAGCTTCTGTAAGGCGCAACAAATAGCATAGCTATAAAAAATCCAAAAAAAAACCTGGAAGTTTTTAATGATAAATTTATTACAGGATAATTATCTTCTGACTAACCATGAAAAAAAATAAACTCTCGGTCCTGGACTGAAGCTAAAATAAAAGGCGTTTTTCAACTAAAATTATAACACAAGCAGTTCTTGAAAGCTTAAAGCCGTTGACAGCTTTAAAGGATTAAGCTAATTTGTGCTATAATAGAAACTAAATTTAACTGTTTCTAAGCTTGTTGTGCTTTGTTGTGCTTAATTTTAAATAACTCTGTAAATAATCTATTTCAGGAATTTGTGATAAAAAAATGCCTGTTTTGAGCACTGTCTTCCAATACCAATATTGGAATAAAAAATTTGAATAAAAAAGTCTGTGCTTTTTAATTAAAAACTAGTTTTAAAACACAAAATTGTAAAAATGATTGAATATAAAACTAACAATTTTGGGGTTTAAAATAAATTTTTCAAGTAAAAAAAGCACAGACTGTTTTGTTCATACTACCCATTATCTTCAAACTTTGACAAAATACTTCCAAAAAAAAAAATTATAAATAAAGCTTTGGGAACGCGCTGATATATAAAAAAGTATTAACATTTTTTTGCGGTATAATGTGGGCCACCCTAATACACATTTATATTTTCCAATATATATACACACGTTCATGTATATATGAGCAAGAAAGAGACATGTCACACGTGCACGTACGTCAGTTATTAAATTGAAAAGGCCCTTAAGCTTCAGACGCCAGGCCTCAAGCTTCCGAAGATCCAGTTTTATGTCATCTTTTATGAAGTTTTTATTTTACTTGCATTCCATTGAAATCAAGCAAATGTTATGAAACATTTTTACATCTTTTAATAAGTAAAGTAAGTCTGCAATAAATCATTAATAACTCTAGGAGTTCTGAGAGGTTAGCTGTGTAATGAGTTCTGCTTATTCAACTCATTACTTGGGTATCAAGTATCAAGATTACTTTTTGAGAGATTTTGAAGTGAAATATGCAACTGAAAATATAAAAAAATAAGTAAAAGATTTTTGATAAAAAAAAACAATACCAAACATTTTCCGTTATATATTATTCATTCTACATTTTACTCACGAATTCACTGACTTACAGCTCTGGCTGTGTAGCAGAATCCTTTTGTGTAGCAGAATCGTCGGCGAAGTAAATAACAAATAAAATGGCTACTAAACACAGCTCCAAAAAATTTAATAAACACTGCATTACTAAAAAAAAAAACGTGCATAAAGCAGGGTTGTAAGAGAATGAAGTTTTCCTTCACCACCTGTTCTCTCTATCACTATGCCTAAAGAAGGTTTACTTAGCAATAGTAGTAGGCATTCATTGCCTGAGTGTTACTTCTCTTTACAACAAAAAAATAATAATTAATGCCATTTTCTACGTTTTGAGCTTACGATTCAAATCAGATGGAATCGATTTTCAGCACATAACTTGATGTGTTAGTCAAAATAAAAAAAATTCATTACAACGATTTGTCCCAGAGCTTTAAGGACACGCCTTGAAAAGAAAATATTCCTCCCAGAAGTCATTATAAAAAATACTTGCTATAGTGTAATGAGTATTAATTTTGACTTTCTGTATTGGTACCTGTTAAATAAGGGCCTCTACAAAGGCTCTTGCTGATGGATGATCTCAAAACAAGTGTCTTTGTGTATCTTTTATTTATTTTTCTTTTGGTAAATTTGCAAACAAATGTTTCACATAAAAAGGATAATTTAAATTTTCCAAATAAAACAATGTTAGCATTTTTTAAACGATATGTATATATTTATATTATCTTGCTGTCGTAAAACAAATATGTGTGTTGTATAAACAAATTTTTATTTATGATTTTTGTTTGGTGTTAATGATATTTAATATTTCCGTTTTTCTGGAACGAATGTCTTTAGTACGAGTATAATTCATACTATTGATTAATAGATTTAAAAGGAAATACAGGTACACAGGAAAAAGTAATGTGAAAATTTTGTTATATCAATTAAAAAATTAATTAAATTTTATTCTATAAATAATTTGATAATAGCAATTACATGTTTCTAATCGAATTAATTTAAACAATTAAAAATTAAATTAAACTTATTAAACTCTTAATTGAAGATATTAATTGATAAAAAAAAATTTTTTCAGTGTATTTTGAATTTTCTGAAACATTTGTGTGAAATAATTCAAATTAGCTTTGGCTAACTTTGCACGTAGATTTATCTAAGGAGATATTGAGGTATCCCCTATATTGTTTCTCCCACAAATTCTTGTCTTTACTGTGATCATACCCTGTATTTTTATACAATTCCTTCTTTCGCTTCGTTCATGGAAGAAACAATTTTATCTGGTATTTACACATTTAATTGGAAAATAAAATACAAAAAAACACTGTCCAACATACAATAAAATAAGAAGTTTCTGCCAACTGAAACTCATTTAATCGCCCATTTAAAGTTATGTAGTAAGAAAATTTTAGAAAATTGAGTAACTCTTAGGGTTTTGGTATCTTAAGAACATTACAAGCAACAATTTATTGGTTAACATTAACCCATTAACTCTTCTGAAAATGGGTATTTTGAAGTTTAAAAAAAAAAAAAATCTCCTTTAAAACAAGGATGTACTTATAATTAGTTGAAATATTCTGCGAAGCTATTTGCAATAAAATTCTACTATAGGTCTCAACCTTAATACCAGAAATGTTAATTATTGAGTTCTGGCTGAACTTCTCATTTGTTTAACTGAAAGTCTAACATAATATCTCTAAGAAATTTTTGGGTAAAGGTTCCCCGATAATCTTTATTAGTAACAGTAAAATATTTTATTGAATAAGTAAAATAAAAACTTGCAATTATTAGTGCGTTAACAAATATTAAACTTAAAATTTAATCAACTCAATTAAATTTTTATTTAAGTTGTTAACAATTAAAATTTCAATTAAACGTTTAATTGATTCAATTAAATTTTTCATACGCTGATTTACATCAGTTGCTTTGTGAATATTGTTAACGTTGCAGAAGTGCACGAAAAAATATATACATATGTATATACGAACTCAATATACTAATGGTGATTGCTGTGTTTGTTTGTACGTCTCATTTCAAGCGACAAGCATACTACACTCACACATATGCATGGATTGACAGTTTTGTTTGATCTTCTCTACGATACTTTCATAAAAAATCTTCAATCAAACATTTCATTGCGACATCGTTCAACAGGCACTGACATATTTAATGAAAACGGATACAAAAGTCATATTAAATTTTACTTCATAGTATATCATTCCATTTAAAATATAATTCACTTAAAAGAGCAAATCTTTAGACCACAACTGCTTCTGCATGTGTTACATTTTTCCCTTTCCTTACGTATATACATACATATTCTACATACATATTATACATATACATACATATTAGATTAAGAAAAACGTACTTAAAACAAAATATATATAATGAAATAAAAATCATGAAGATTAAACAATCTAGTTGTTATTAAAATCACTCCAACAACAACAGCAAATCTACTGCCATAAATATACCCTGTCGGAGAATGTGTGATTGACTACAAAAATAATTAACTTATAGTTTGCTTTTCTTAGACTGACTAAAAGCTAGCTGCAAAGTCATCCAGAACAAAACCAAAACTAATTCTTTAGTTGAATACGTAATAAAGTCCTGCACAAGACTGTTTATAAGATATTTCAAGACATGCGACATTTTTTAAACGCTTAACTACAGCGAAATATTCTAAAACAAACGCTAAAAAACACTGTTGGCAAGACAAATAACTCAAAAAAAAATATTGCCAACAGTGTTGTTTAGCGTTTATTTTAGAATATTTCGCTGTAGTAGAGCGTTTAAAAAATGTCGCATGTCTTGAAAGGTCTTATAAATGGTCTAGTGCAGGTCAATAGTACGTAATCGAATTTGATGAGAGCCAATAAATTTATTCTCAGCTACTTTAAAACTCATTTCAGTTTTATATTAACATTTTGCTGTTGTTATTTTAGATGGCAGCTTAGCCGAATGGTAGCGCGTTGTGTACACAACGTGTGATGTTACATGTACGAACCCCAGAAATTTTTTTTTAATTTACTGACTACCAAGTGATTTAAAAAAGTCAACTTTAAGTTAGCTGAAAGTAGTGCAGAGTAAGACATTTGACTACCGCCTAGGACATCGCAATGTTACATTGCAAAGTAATCCAAGTGTAAGTCAGTACTAGTTGCGAAATAGTTAGCTTAAAGTTAGTTTAAAGTTAGCCCAATTTCCGACAGGGTAAATATAAACGCTAACACACACACACACAAGTTAACAGGATTAGTTATAGAGATGGTATTACGTTGGTGGCAAATTGAGCCCAACTATTCATATTTCCCTTGTGAAATAATAAAATCTAAAAATATGTATTACATTTGTGAGAAAAAAATATATTCAAATTGTCTATTAGAATAAAAAATGGAACTGGTAATAGAGTTCAAAGGAAAAAAAATTAGTAAAAAAATTAATCTTAAAAGCTTAAAAGATTTGTTTGGCCAAATTTCGCAAATATTATGTGGGAGTAAGTTTTTATGAATATATAAAAAGCATTTTCAGGGTATTTACAAGTTGATGGGAAATTTATGGAAAATTGTATGTCATTTTTTTTTCTTCTTCTTCAATATACGGCTTATACGAGTACATACGTACGTACGTACATATACGACAAAGTCATAAAGCACAAGCATCTACATGGCAATATATTAAAATGCTTTAAATAACTCCACAGAAAACAAACTGAGGAAGTTCCAAAAAAAAAATCTTTGTAAACATTATAGAAATACAAATTTAGTGGCCTTCGAAAACAGCTAGTTGTTCCGTTCAACAGTCAGAATATTTACAACTAACTTTGATGTTATTTGTTCACATTCATTTGGCTTACAAAGCGCTACGAACATTTGAACAGTCAAATCATAAATATAGAAACAAATGAAGTTCGAACAATAATAATTAAAAATTAAATATTTAAAAAATTTATTATTCGACATATTGTCAGAAGTTTATTTAAATTTGAAATTTATTTGCTGGTGGTTCAGCGTTGTCTATATGCATTTCATTGTTGCTGCAACAAATCATCAGTAGATTTCAACCACACACATTTTGAATAGTCACAAACCTCTTATCTTATACACAGACTTTCAAAAACTATTTGAGAATTCACAAACAATAATATTTTTGAAAATCACAAAAGAAAACTAAGCGTAGTAGGCTTAGAAACTTTTACAAAACTCAGCAAATAATTTATAAAGTTAATTGTAAATATTCGGACAAACAATAGCAGAACGGAACAACTAGCTGTTTTTTTGACAGTCACTATACCTCCATCATCAGTGTTCTTTTGTGTTTGCACCACTGTGTAAGGAGTCAGTTGAATACCATTTCTGCTTTATATACTCAGCCAGGAGTCATCGTATTACAATTGGCTGAAAGCTTTTTTTGGAATGAAAGCTCAATTTTACCATCTCTAAATTTACAACAATCTTGCCATTGTCGCTTGTTTTTTTTTTTACTAATTATTCACATGTTAGTTAATTTGCTTATTTTTTGTTCTACTTAAGACAAACTTTTTTCGTGTGTTACTATTAAGTATGTTTATTTTTTTTAGCCCATGGCTAGTAAATTTAGTTAATTTTAATTATTATTGTTCTATATTTATAAGTTAATCAGCTTAAAGTTCGTATAGCTCTGTAAAACAAATTACATGTCATAATTTTTGAGCAAAAAATAACACCAGAGTTAAGTGTAAAATATTCTGACAAACACTACGAGAACGGAACAACAATTTTTTTTTTTTTTTTTTTTTTGAAGTTCGCTGCAGCTTCATCATCAACGTTCTTTTGTGTTTGCTCCACTGTGTAAGGAGTCAGTTAATGCAGATTTTTTGATTTCAGTGCAAATGGAATATGAGAATTGTTTTAATTCATCATATTACAATTGGCTAAAAAGCTCAATTTTACCATCGCTAAATTTACAACAGTCTTGCCATTGTCTGTTTATTCTCTGGGTTTTTTTTTTTTTTGCTACTGTCAGGCTTGGTGATTGTTTTCGAATGCAAAAAAAAATCGCTTTATTTTTTTAACTCTAAATGATCAAAGAGAATGTGACCGTAACTTCAGGAAAAATCGCTGTCACATTAGAAAAGCCCATAATAATATCTACGACAGTAACTTTAAATACGAGGGCGGTTCGGAAACTTCTTAGCCTAGCACAAAAAGCACGATATAAACAGAAAAAATTTAAGTGTTTTGGAAACTTCCATCTCTGCTATGAATACATGTAAAATTTTGTTTCGATCTGGCAACTCCTTCATATAGAAACAGGTGTTCACAAAAGACGCATCCGCGATTTTTTAACAATGGAAAAATTAGAAATGCGTGGTGTCATTAAATATTTACATAAAAAAGGTTTATCGGGACAAGAAATTCATAATGATATGGTGAATGTGTTAGGTGAAAGTGCTCCTTCATATGCAACAGTAAAAAATTGGGTTGCTGAATTTAAACGTGGTCGTACAAGCATTGAAGATGAACCACGTAGTGGACGTCCAACAACAACAGCAACAACAACAGAAATTGTAGCCAAAGTGCATGATATGGTATTAAATGATCCGAGGAATAAAAGTGCGTGAAATAGCTAATATCATGGGCATCTCAAATGATCGAGTCCATTTAATTTTGCATGAAGAACTACAGATGAAAAAGCTTTCTGCAAGATGGGTGCCGCATTTGTTAACAGTCGACCAAAAACGCAAGCTTGTTTGGATCGTTTTAAGCGAAATAAAATGGATTTTAAGCGTCGTTTCATAACTGTTGATGAGACATGGATCCACCACTATACTCCAGAGACAAAAGAACAATCGAAACAATGGACTGAAGCTGGAGGAAGTGCCCCAAAGAAGGCAAAAACAATTCAATCGGCTGGTAAGGTTATGGCAACGGTTTTTTGGGACTTTAAAGGTATTTTATTGATTGACTATCTGCAAAAGGGTAAAACAATAAATTCAGAGTACTATTGCAACCTTTTGGATCAATTAAATGTACAAATTCGAGAAAAACGTCCTGGCTTACAACACAAAAAAATAATTTTTCATCAAGCCAACGCACCAGTGCACAAGAGTGTTTTAACAATGGCTAAAATCAACGAATTAAAGTACGAGTTGCTTGACCACCCACCTTATTCTCCTGATTTGGCTCCCAGTGACTTTTACCTGTTCCCAAATCTAAAAAAATTCCTTGCTGGCAAGCGTTTTACCTCAAATGAAGATGCAATTACAGTTGTAAACCACTATTTTGAAGACCTTGAGGAAAACTATTTTAATCAAAAGATAGAATTGCTAGAAAAGCGTTGGACTAAGTGTATTGAAGTTTCAGGAGATTATATTGAAACATAAAAATATTTTTGAAAAACTAACTATTGTCTTTCATTGATAGGCTAAGAAGTTTCCGAACCGCCCTCGTACTCTCTAATTTTTGTTTAATTTTCTTTTGTGCTTATTTTTCTTTGTAATTTTGTAATAAGATCTACGGCAGTAACTTCAAATGCTCTCTAATTTTTGTTTCATTTTCTTTTGTGCTTATTTTTCTTTGCAGTTTTTAATACAAAATGTATGAAATTTATTGAAAGTATGGTAGCATTGTTGAGAGAATATTTATTTAAGTGTGCATAAGCATAAGAAAAAACTTTCTCAAAATAAAAAAGATTCTCTCTTTCTCTCGACTACTTTCTGAGGCTGCTATTTTGTGTCAATTTATATGGAAATGTGTTTATGCCGCAATTGTGTTTGAGCTTTAAGTAGTTTTTTTTTCTAGTATTTTAATTTAAATTAATTCAAAAGTAATTGCAGTCACGGTTATTTAATCACAGTGCCATCTCCCAGCAAATGATATAAAAGCTCAAGAGAGCAAAAAACAAATTGCAGACAGAAACAAATTAACATGGAAAAGACATTAAAAACGAAGAACTACAACTGAAGCCGCCAACTCCCACAAAGACTCAAGAAAAACTGAGCAAAAGTAAAAGTAAATTAAATAGAAATATGATAAAGAAATATAAAAATAAATACAATTACAATTTAAAAACAAATGGACAGCAACAACAACAACAACAACAAAATTAAATAATTTAAATGCTGAGGATGGCTGAATGTTCGTTTGACACTTAAACTTATAAAAAAAAAGAAATGTGGTGGGGGGGGAGTTTTTTCTAAAATATAATTAAAATACTGGCTATTGATTTCAATGTTATGCTTCAGATAATTGAAATTAAAAAAAAAATAAACTTATTCAACGAGCCGTAAATTGTAGTTAAAATTAGTTTTAAAAGCTGTAAGAATTTCAATTAATTAAATAAAGTCTATTAAATGTAACGCACCATATAATACTTAAGCAACGATAAATTGTTACACACTATTTTCATTAGAGTGGGGAGAAAATGTTCTATTCTGGGGGGGGGTGGGGTGGGTTGAGGAATGCTTTTGAATTTGTTTGTTTTTAATACTTGTATTACAATTCGAAAACATTTGCTTACGTTGCGAGTTACAGAGTAGACTCCCTGTGGTTCTTAAATAAAATTATTTATCAGAAATAATTTCTTAATCAGGCTTAAGTTCAGTAATCTCAATTCTTACCGAATGAAAAAGCCATAAAGCCACTACAATATTACTTACATGTATGTACCGATGGTGCATCGAATAAGTAAAAAAAAATCAATGTGATGATCGCAAAAGATAAGTAAGAATAGTTAAACATACTTAGGTAGAGTGATATAACTTCGTGCTAACCTAAATAGAAAATGGAAAAACAGAAAATGAATAGTGATACTTACAAATGTATTTACCAAAGGTAAATCAATAATTGTATACACAACCAATTCTCATATTCCATTTCATAGAAAATTTAAGTTAAATAGCTGATGTTAATAATAATCTCTACCCCAGTAGATAGACATGGGTGCTGATTAAGTGCGTGGCTGCACAGAAAAATATCGGTATTTCCCCCAGCTAATAAAGTCTAGTTTAATTTTTCTTCTCTTCTTTAGAAACTCACATTAATTAATAAAAATATTTCATTCGGTAAGAATTGAAATTACTGAACTTAAGCCTGATTAAGAAATTATTTCTGATTAAAATTCACTACAGTTCAATTAAATCTAAAAAATGTCTCACTAAAATTATTTATGCTAAAAATATATACGGCCAATATGTGTTTATATCTTTTTTCTTTAAAGAAAGTTTTGAAGTGTATAACATGCTACTAAATAATTTAAGTAGAAAACTAAAATTTTTAAGATTTCTTAGCAAAAAGTTCTCTTAGTAAATCATAAAATTTTTATTAAAATTTAAAGAAAAATTGTTAACTTATTCCGGAGATTTAATGAGTTTACAATCTTGACGATTAATTAATCACTATAGAATTTTTAGAGCTACTTAAACTCTTAATAAAAATGTCAAAAGTTTTTCCTCATAAAATCTTACACGCGCCCCATAAATTCAAACAGTTTAATTTATCATGCTTATCTTATAAATAAAAGTCATCAATTTTTCTAAATATACAAAATTAGATCAACATAAATAATTGATAACGATATTAAGAACAACTGACAAACTGAATTTAAAATATTTTTATTTATATGTACATTTGCTTCACTTCTTCTATATGTAAATTTTGCTATTTAAATAATTTTGAAACTCAAACCCTTGTATTTATACCAAAGTCGTTAATTACTTTTGTTTGAAACTTGTAAAAAGTTGCAAAACATTTATAATCAATTGTCTTGATTAATTATATAATTTTAGTTTTAATTAATTTTTGCGCTTTTCTCAAGATTCATTAATTCTCAATATATACGGGAACATTTGCCCAATTCACAACCTATTGTAAGAATCGTAGTTCGTACATGAGTTGTTGGCAATTTCAATAAAAACATTGTTTATAAACAAATGTTTACATAGAAATTACCAACAACATTTTTACGAACTACAACTCCTACAATAGGTTGTGAATTGGGCAACTGTTTTTTTTGTTCAAAATGTCAATAAAATGTTGTTAAAATTAAATTGAAGACATCTGCTTTAGCATTTAATTCGTGTATTAAACTTGAAGCTCATGCTTTGTATTGTCAGTATTTTTATTTTCCCTCCCATTGCGTATTGATAGTCGCAACAATACTCTCCACCTTTTAAATGTCACGTTGTTTTGTATTTGTTTTGTATGTTTTGTATGTTTTATTGTTGTATTTTGCTTTTGTCAACGTTTTGATATCATTACCGAATTGTATAATAAAAATGCTTACCTGTATGATTTAGTTTTGTGTTTTGTTTTATTTTTTTTTCAATAGTCTTTACACCAGAGAGCACAGTCTTAGATGGATGATTATTATGTATTGATATGAATTTTATAGCCAACACCATTTCCTGCAAGCAAAGAAAAAATTTTCGTTTTTAGTTAGTTTAAATTATTATTGTTCGAACTTCATTTTATTCTATATTTATGATTTGATTAGGCTAAAGGCAAATAACACCAAGATTAATTGTAAATATTTTGAAAAACACTAGTAGTAATTTGGCTTGCCATTGGCGTATATATAAATGTTGATTTTCATGAATAATTTAAAAATATATAATCACATGCAATTTTTAATAATTAGAAGGGGAAGCAACAGCAATACTTGGGCGGAGGGGGCAATGCACCCCCAGAATGGCCTTTCTACGCCTATGTGGCTTACAGAGCGATAAGAACTTAAGCCAAGTCAAATCATATACATATATAGAAACAAATGAAGTTCGAACAATTAATTTGCAATAAAGTTACGTATATAAGGCAGACATCTACATCAACTGACACCACACACAGTGGACCAAAACACAGAAGAACGCTGATGAGGAAGGTTTAGTGGCCTTCGAAAACGGCTGGCTGTTCCGTTCAACTATGTGTTGTTGTCAGAATATTTACAACTAACTTTGATGTTATTTGTTCATTAATAATTATCACATGTAATTTGGCTTAAAAAGCGTTACGAACTTTAGCCTATTCAATTCATAAGAATATAGAAATTAATTATTTTATTAACTTAAAATTAATAGCCATGGCCTTGTGACAAAAAAGTTAAATAAAAATATACTTAATAGTAATAAATAATAACCAAAATTAAAAATTTTAAAAACCCCCGATAATTCTAGAGAAGATGTTATATCTCCTGAACGGCTGGAACGATTTTCTTCAATCATAGCTAAGAACCATCTCGACCAAGTCACCTATCAAACAGAAAAAACTACATCAAAATCGGTGCAGCCGTTTGGGCTGTACGTGGACACGGACAGACACACAGATACACAGACACACACTACAAACTTATAACACCCCTTTTTTTGGTCGGGGGTTAAAAAAAGTTTGTCTTAAGTAAAAAAAAAAAATAAGCAAATTAACTAACATGTGCATAATTAGTAAAGAACAAGCGAAAATGGCAAGACTGTTGTAAAAATTTAGAAATGGTAAAATTGAGCTTTCGTTACAAAAAAGAAAATTGTTATGCGATGAATCAAAACAACATATTCATTCCATTTGCAATAAAAACTGAGTTTATATAGGTAAATCAAAAATCTTCATCAACTGACTCCTTAAACAGTGGACCAAACACAAAGAACGTTGATGATGAAGGTGCAGCGACCTTCGAAAACAGCTAGTTGTTCCGTTCTGCTAGTATTTGTCAGAATATTTACAATTAACTTTTTTATAAAAATAGTCTTATATATTTTTGTTGGGAATTGATGTACATACTCTGTAATGTGTAAATGCGACTTTGGCTCGCATATGAAGACTTCCGTGGTGACACTGCATATGTAATACAATAAGAACTTTTTTTTTTATTACCTGTTGTAGAAAATTTTAAAATTTGTTTCGTCATTTTTATTAGCGCCTTTTTCGTTTTGATGATTTTTTCGATTTTAGAGTTTTTTTTTTGTTATTTTGACCTTGTTTTTCTTTTCCCGATTTTCTTCGGATTTTGTGGATTTTCTTCCGCTGTTTAATGGTTTTAACGATTTTTTTAGCTTTTGCGATTTTTTTAGTTTTGAGCATTTTTTTCGTTTTGGCGATTTTTTCGGTTTTTGGCAATATTTTTTTGGTTTTTTTTGGCAATTTTTTTTTTTGTTTTTTGGCATTTTTTTTTTGGATTTTTGACTTTTTTCCATTTTGGTGATTTTTTTTTTGCATTTTAGCAATTTATTTTATTTTTGGCGATGTTCTTCATATAAGCGCTTTTTTTAGTTTTGGCGATTTTTCGTCTCGGCATTTTTTTTAATAATGGGATTTTTTTACTTTAGAGTTTTTGAAAATTTCAAGAGTCTGCCTCTTACGGTTTCCAAGATGCAGCAAGTTGTGAAAATAACATTAACTGATAGAATACCCTTTAGTTGTCTGCATAAAAATACACTAACTTTGAAAATTTTAAGTGTCTATATAAAATTTGTCTGTATGTTACATTATTTTATTTATTTATTTATTGTAACATACTATACAAAGTAAATTTGCATAGTATGGTGTTGCACGAATATGGGCGGAGTAACTAGACCATATGCCCAAGATGTTATTAACAGTATTTTCAAAAAAGTTCCGTGACTGACTGTACGACCTATGCCTTCACATAGGAAGTAGCAACGTGGTTGTTAAAGAAATTCCACAAAAAACCGCAAGATTATACGGTTATCCGTGGCAGATCAGTCAACCAGTGCGAGCGAGACGAAAAACTCTCGAAGGCCTAACAACAGTCAAAAGCCTGACCGCACTTAAAAAATAATTACGATGACGCGAAATGATGTTCTTCGACCCAGAGCTGCTTAACGACTGTGTATGTTACATTAGGATTTCAACATTTTTCGTAGCTCGCTTTAGAATACCCTATAATTTTTAACTATCGAATGCTTGTTGTAGCGGCCAAAGCTTTACATATTTTGTAACTCTTACGGTTCCCGAGAAAACAGCCTGACGGACAGACATCGCAGCGAAAAGAACAGCGACTCATATTGACAGGCGGACAGATGGGGTTCTTTTTAACCATTGGTGTAGAAAATCCTAAAAAATCGTAAGTTCTATTAATAACCTTATGTCCAATAAAATCCTTTTTCCAGAATTATTATTTTTAGATTTAAGAGATTGTCATACTACAGACTAATTTTAGTTAAATTTTGTAAAATGCATTTCACTGTTGGTAATGCAGATCATAAAATTTCTTGGAAGCTAGTTCTTCTAAGACTAAAGAATGTTAAACTTAATTGTAACTATTCAGAAAACAGCAATTAAATAAAAAATACTTCGGTTTTATAAGAGGTTAAAGCTTTTATAAAACCAAAATATTTTTATGAATTAGACCCTAAGTCATAATATTTTTATAGCACTTTTTCCCAAAATTACTGCTCAGTAATATATTATTTTTTCTTAAAAAGACATTAAGCAGAACTGAACATTAGTTTAGGGAAAAAGTATTGAAACATAACTGATGAAGAAACACTCCTACTAAATTAAATTAAATTAAAAATATTTAAAAAAAAAATTAAATTTAATTTATCAAATATAGAAAATTCTTTATCACAAAAAAATTTTAAACTTTTGTATAGTATATACACATTTCCTATTCAAATATCAAAATAATTTCCTTCTGTGTGCATAAAATAAGTATAAAATCAATGAAAGAGTTGCTTAAAAAACATTCGAACTAAAATTTGGAACAAGTGTTGCTTTCGATTCGCTCAGAAGAATATAGCAATTTCTTAAGACAACGTATTTTCGTTCACTAATACTCGTATTTCAAAATATCCACTATGCCATAAAAAACTATTTACTTGCTATTTTAAGTAAAATAAAGAAAACTTTTTATTCCCATTAAACCGTTTTTCTACGATTAGTTTGTCAAGTATGCTGGGCTTTCATTCATAATTATCCAAACCATAACAACTCGCTTAGTGCAACTTTTTCATGGTTTATGTACATATGTGCCATTTTACAGAATAAATACATACTTTTATTGCCAGACTTAGCGAGTTATTTTTGTCCAATCTATTTGACGACTATGAAAGCAAAGTAAACATACTTGTATTTTTTTTTCGCGCTCCCACGTGCTTTAATACAACCAAAATATATAAGACAACACGTGCTGTTCCAAGAAAAATTTACTTTAATACACTTATTTCTCTGTTTATGCTGCTTTACAATAACAAAAATAAATAAAAAATAAACAAAACAGCAATACTATGCTTGAAAACCAGTTTTTCCCATGTATTTTGTTGTTGGCATCCAAAAGGCAAAAAAAATCCCAAAACAAATAAACTCTTACATTTCCCCTGTATTTTGAGAGCAACGAAACACTTAAACAAACTGTTATTTAACATTTTGTGAGAGTCTGCAAGTTTTTGTTGTCTTGCTTGAAAATGTTGTAACATTAATTTTCCCAGTAATGTTTTTTTTTTCGTAACAGCATATGTACTCGTATTTACGTGTGTGTGTGTGTGTGCGTGTGCGTGTGTGTTAACTTGTTCACTTCTTTATAAGTATTTTTTTCATCTTGTCGTCTAAACAGATTCTGCACCTGTTTACAGCCTCACACAGCATTTAACAAACTGTCTGGCCTGGTTTGGAAAATTCGCAAATTCAGTTTGCCAAGATGTGTCGACGCGTTGTGAACACTTTGAAATGTGAAACGGTGAAATTTCCAAATACATTGGCGCCAGAAATTTAAAAATGAGAAAGTGAAAATTATAATAGATAAACCTAAAAGTGCATATGGATAGCATTCAATTGTGGAAGAAAAGTGAAAGTGGGAATTTTGTGTACAAAGAAAGTATTTAAGAAATCAATAAATCAAAAATATTAAAAAAAAAAAAACTTTAAATGCAAATTTTATGAATGAAATTTAAATAAATCAAAATTTTAAGAAAATAGATTTAAAGAAATCCAGTGGAAGAAAACCATACGGTCTTATTTCAAAAATAATTAAACAAATTGTGCAAAATTTAAATATTTAACAATTTCAAAGGAATAAAATTTAACAGTGAAAGCAAAATTAATAGCAATTAAAAAATAAATATTAAAATTTATTTGCAAAAATATTTTCTGCATGTTTGTCAGAAGAAACTAAGGTAAGTTATATTTTAGTTTAATTTCTTATTAAAGTTAAAACATACACAGCCAAAAGATACGCTGACTCTTTTAAAAGTGTAGAACTATTAGGATATTAGGTTATACTTTTTTTTTCATTTTAGTATTTTATTATTTTGTTCTTTTATTTTATTTCATTTTACTCCTTTATATCTTATTTTATTTTAATTTATTCAGGTTTATTTTATTTTATTTTATTTTATTTTATTTTATTTTATTTTACTTTATTTTACTTTATATTAATTTATTTTATTTAATATTTTCATTTTTTATTATTTTGTTTTATTTTATTTTATTTCATTTCATTTTATTTGATTTTATTTTATTTTATTTTATTTTATTTTATTTTATTTTATTTTATTTTATTTTACGTTATACTAATTTATTTTACTGCACTTTTTTATTTTTTATTATTTTATTTTTAATTTATTTTATTTTATTTTATTTTATTTGATTTTATTTTATTTTGTTTTATTTTATTTTACTTTATTTTATTTTATTTTATTTTATTTTATTTTATTTTATTTTATTTTATTTTGTTTTATTTTTTTTTTGTTTTACGTTATACTTATTTATTTTATTTCACTTTTTTATTTTTTATTATTTTATTTTATTTTATCTTATTTTAATTTATTTTATTTTATTTTATTTTATTTTACGTTATATTTATTTATTTTATTTCACTTTTTTATTTTTTATTATTTTATTTTATTTTATCTTATTTTAATTTATTTTATTTCATTTCATTTCATTTCATTTCATTTTATTTTATTTTATTTTATTTTATTTTATTTCATTTTATTTTATTTTATTTTATTTTATTTTATTTTATTTTATTTTATTTTATTTTATTTTATTTTATTTTATTTAATTTAATTAATTTAATTTAATTTAATTTAATTTAATTTAATTTAATTTATTTTATTTAAATTTATTTTATTTTATTTTATTTTATTTTATTTTATTTTATTTTAGTTTATTTTATTTTATTTTCTTTTATTATATTTTATTTTATTTTATTTTACTTTATTTTACTTTATTTTAAATTATATTATTTTATTATTTGTTGTTATTTATTAATATTTATTTTAAAGTTAAATACAATGGAGCATATTCATAGTCAAAATAAAGCATATTTAAGAATTTAAAACCAGTATTAGCATACAAAATACTGGCCTTGAAAAACTCTTAAAGTATACTTTACTTTGACTATGAATATGCACCAATGACAATATAAGAGGGATAGAAGCACTAGTAGCTAGGGCTAATTTATTTCCTTTTATTTAATTTTTTTTAATTTACTTTTTGTATTTATATTTTTTTATTTATTTATTTTTTTATTTATTTATTTATTTTTTTTATTTTTTTTTTTCTTATTTTGTTATTTATAATGATCGCATGTCATCGTGTGGTTTGAATACATAAATTCAAATTTTTTTAAATTTTTGTTTCAAATACAAAGTTAAGAAATTTTAATATTAAAGAAATATGTGATCTATATATTTAAATTTAATTGAACTAAAATGAATTCTAAGGGCCAATTTCACCAACTCTATTTAAATATGAATTGCATATTTAAATATCGATTTTCATTAATTTTTGTATGGCAAAACTACTTTTAAATATGAATTGATATTTAAATAAGTTGGTGAAATAACTAGGCTCTAAGTTGAATTGTTATAATTTAAGTTTAACATAATAATCCAAAATTATTATTTTACTTATTCACTAAAATATTTTTTATTAAATATACATTGAATTATTTATTATTGAAGGATTTAGCGTTATCCTTTGCGAATTTCACTATTGCTACTGCACATCATCAGGGAACCTTTAATGAATTTTAATAAGGAATAATTTTGCTTAAATTTAGTGTTTTCAATTCTTATAGAATTAAATATTTTTATTATTTACTAAAGAAGTTAGGAAATATTAAACTAGACTTTAGCTAGCGAAACAGCGACATTTTTCTGTACCACCACACACTTCATCAGCACCCATTACCATAAACTGGAGCACAGAATAAAAAACTATATAATTGCAAAAATCAAACCAAAATTTAATAAATCAAAAGAACAAGAGATTTTAAAAAATAAAGAAACTTTAAATAAAAAGAAAAACATTCTCGGAAATAAGCACATAAAAAGAAATCTTATTTTTTTACTGCTCTTCAAGAAACAATTACAATTTAAAAACATTGAAAAAAATTTAATTAAAAAAAATAAGTAAAATGAAATGAAATGACTTGACGTGTACAAGTTGTATATATTGCGAAAGAAATAAACGCATGGAAATGAGAAAAAATAATATTTTCTTTGCTGACACAACAACAGCAAAATGTGTCACTATCTGATTTTCTTTTAGAATAAAAAAAATTATAGTTTATGTTTAATATGTTCATATGTCAATGAGTTTTTATTGTAAGCAAATGATTTTCTCTTGCAAAGCAACAAAGATTAGCAATATTCAATTAGAAGCAATTAAATTCAAAAATTAAAAAATTGATTTTAATTTATATTTTTATATTGGCGGGCACTTGCGGTGCGCTTTATTATATTCCACAATAAATAACAAATTTTAATTTATTTTCTCACGTTACTCAAACCGAGGATGAGTGGTAAAAGTTAATGCTGCAGAAGCAGAAGAATTTATAACGCACAGTGGTGTAAGATAAGAAAAAAGATTTAATAAGCATGAAGCTTTTTAAGCTATTGAATGGTTTTAGCTGAAATTTTAAGTAGTAATAGAGTAGGGATCAGGTTTTGAGTACCATATCATGTAAATACTATAGCAAACTAAAGCCAGAAGCGGAACTACAGGGAGTGAAAGTTAGCCACTTTAAGTTGATATTTCCAAAATGTGTATTTTGTACCTCAAATGTTTTTGTTAATATAGCACATATTGATTCATATTACATATATCTGAAAATGGAAGCCAAAATGGCTAGCTGCACCAAATTATCCAACTGATTTGAAACACATAGCAAAATCCATTTAAAATAACAAAAATTAAAAATTTTAAAAACCCCCGATATATCCCGAAAAGATGTGATATCTTCTAAACGGCTGGACCGATTTTCTTTAAACATAATTAAGAACCTTCTCGATCAAGTCACTTTTCAAACAAAAAAAACTAAATCAAAATCGGTCCAGCCGTTTGGGCTGTACGAGGACACAGACAGACACACAGATACACAGACACACACTAAAAATATTAAAATAAATACAAATATACAACAATGTTTTAGTGATGTACTACATACAATCAAAACGAATCGAAAAAAGCTGGATATTCAAATACTCATTTTATTCGAATAAAGTAAATTCTGATAATTTTTCTTTGTTCATCATATTTTTTTTATGTTTATCTGTTTTCCCACCATATCAGAAGCTTATATTCTTTTTTAAATTAGGTTGCTTTACTTCAATATAATAAAAAGTTATTTAATACAATAAAACACTATTTGAATACTCGTATGAAATTGTATTCGATGTTGTACATCATAAGCTGTGAAGTGGTTGTTGATCACGGTGGTGTTATCAGTATTTATTATTAAATCACAAAATAATTAAAGTTGTCGTTTGCATATAATTTCTTAACACAGTAATGTTAGCATTCCTTATCAGATATCTCAACGCAACGGGTTGCATCTAGTAAGGATCACCGTATCATAATACTTAGTTACGGTTCTACAAAGGTTGACACCGATGAGTGTAGTGGTCCTTTCAAAAAGGAATCATCCAGATTCTACTTGAATGCCTGCGTGCGGTACACAGAGAAAACAGTGCCTACTGAATACCTCATAAAATAGAACAAAATTAATAAGAAATCTATGGTTTTTTTCAATAAGGAAATCTTATTAATTTCATAGAGAAAACCTTTTCAAAAAAATCAGGAAGAAATCTTGTAGTTTTTATGAGGTTATCTTATTGATTTTTTCAATAAAAAATAAAAAAATTGCGTCTTTATTCTCTTTACTTATGTATTTTCATTTAAATTCTATACCATATACATATGTATGTATGTATGTATGTAGTATATTGTAGATGTTATTTACCCTGCAGGAGAATAGGTGTCAATTGTCTAAAAGCTACTAGTATAATTACTAGAACAGCAAGAACTATGTAGTGCGAAAAGGGTTAAAGTTGTTGTATAAAATTACTAGTTCTGATGTGTAATAGTATATGAAGTAGTTCCAAGGCACCACATTGCAAAATAAATTTTGACTGTCTAACAGAGCACTTGCACTGTACGAAAATTGGTATTATACAATTATTAAAGTTTTAGGTTCACCTATAAATAATTATAATCAAATAATTACAATTAACCTTTTGTATTTTTGAATTTTGATAAATAATTGCGAATTTTAACTAAAAGTTGTCACTGGGTAACAAAGGAATAAAACCACCAATTTTATAGAATTTTTCTTAGCAAAAGAACTGGTACTAAACTAGTCCTAAACTATTACCAATGGCACTAGTAATTTTCTAAACACACTCAATGCTAATTTGAGCATTAACATGTTATAGGAAAGTTTACAGTTGGGAACTAGTGGTGGTGGCTTCTGTACTAGTAAAATACCAGTTGGACACTAGTTCATACATACATACATACACATTATGTTATATTCTTAACTAACTTACTCACCAAGTATTGAAGAAGCAGACTTCTACCTGGATAGACAAGCACTCTAACCAATATGCTAACAAGCAGCCTGAACAACCACTGAAATTATTGTGCAAACATTCTTATACAAAAATTAAAAAGATCATGAAAAAAATGTCTCTAAGTCTATTTATTGATATGAAATAACAAGAAAGCTAATAAAATCAAGAAGATTTCCTTATTAAAAAAATCAATAAGATAATTTACACATAATCATATAGGAACCGACTAAAATCAAGAAGAAAATCTTATTGAAAAAATCCGTAAGGCAAGAAGAAACCCTTTTTAAAAAAATCAAGAAGGTAACCTAATAAAATCAATAAGAAATCCCTATAGTTTACAATTTATTCGAAAACCTAATAGAATCAAGAAGTTTTTCTCTATGGATTGTTTTTTGGTGCCAAAAATAACGGAAAATGAGTAAAAAAAGTTCTGAATAAAAAGATTTCTTCTTGATTTTATGTGGTTTTCTTCTTGATAAAATTAATAAGATTTACCACATAAAAACAATAAGGAATCTCTATGAAAAAATCTTCGCTTCTTTCTGCTTAAGCTAAGGGGTAAGGTTAGAAACGGTTCATAGAGAAAATCATCTTGATTCTATGAGGCAGTTTTTTCACTGTGTAGGCAGCTACGTAAACCAACCAACCAACCAACCATTGTTAGCCTTAAATTTAAAGCTAAAGTTAAATATTTTTTACCTACAGCCGTAATTTTTTTTGGTTTTGAATATAAATAATAGAACGCAAGGAGATAAATAAAAAAATTTACGTGCAAGTAATCAATCGAACGTATCCTGCGAACGTTTAATTTGTGATGTTTTGTTTGTTGTCATTCGTTATATTCAGTATAAAATTAGTATAGCATTCGCTATATAAGGTTGTTAATGTAAAAAAAATTTAACGTTCGTTATATCGGACTTTCGTTAAGGTGAGATTCGTTATAACGAGATTTGCCTGTACAGTGAAAAATAGCGCACGAAGTCCTGGAAAAAATCTCAAAATAATAATAAAAATGCCTGCAATAACTCTGGCAAAATGTTCGTCTCTTATAATTTGAGTCGTTAAGTCTTGGGAAAACAACACATCTTATTTTTGTATACAACGTAATATGAACATGTTAAATAAGCCGTAGATTATTATTGTATCAGAAACAACTAGCAGCAGCTGCAACGACATTATCATCATCATCATCACCATCACCATCAGCAGCATCATCAAGGGAAACAGCAGCAGCAGCAGCTGTATCATCTTCATCGTGTGATTTCAATGTTGAGCGGAATGAAATTTAATAGCGACTAAAAAGTATTCACAATAATGTTTTTCACTAGTAAAATGAATTTTTCCACGAATGGTTGAATATATAAATTTTTTTTTAATAAAGTTTTTATTTTAATGCTGTCATAGATAAAAATTATAAAAAAAAATTAGGTAAAAACCATGGTTTCTGCCGCAAGCAGGTTAAACTACAGCGAGATTACAAAATGGAATTAAATTAAGTACAGTGGAGCTGAGTAGTATAATAAAAATTCTTTCATAAAAAAAAACTAATAAAATAGTTTCTTTTCTTAGCAGAGTAAGAGGAGAGTTAGTTGTAAGTAAAATAGAAAACTAGTAAGAGAACATAATGTGTTTTGACGATGGGTAGGGTAGAGTCAGGAATTTTTCTTGCAAAGTCCAGAATTTGCAAAAGAATAGTAGCGGAGGACTATAAACTTTTTTAAGCTCGGAAATTTTATTGCTTTGTAGCAAAGTAAGAAACTAATTAGAGTAAAGTTTGTGTGTGTGAACACCAACGAAATTTAAAAAAAAAATGGTTCTAAGAAAAATTCTGTCTTAAAATCTACTCTAAATCATATTATTATATTCGCTTAGTTATACATAAAAACAAATTTGTATTTCTTTACAGTAAATCTATTAACCTCCTGTTTTCACAAGACAGCCAGTCAGTCGACTCGTCTTAAAAATTGTTATGCAAAATTTTTTTTACTCAACTCGTTCGTTTAGGTTGTTTATATTTCTTCTGTTGTTAAAGTTGCTACAAAAAAAAAAAAAGTTCTAAGCATTTTAATTTACAAATCATTTCTTCCCATAATATATATTTCGCTGCTGGAAAATTAATTGCTTCTTTTTACTCCTGGGCATCAAATAATTTCATTCTAATTAAATCGTTAAAAGCTGCATAACAAGATTAGAGCTGTAAAGCTTTCGCTAGTACACACTTATTCACAGCTTTTGTAGTAATTTTTTTAAGTATTTTCTAATGAAAATGTAGAAAAAAATCTAAGTGAGAAACCACACTCTAATGCTATTTTTTTATTACCACTTTTCTCGCCTGAAGTGTTTAAGAAGATTAATTTGCACATTAAAATTAAATGAAATTGTGATTTAAGGAAAAGTAAAAACTATTTGAGTTTAAGTTTCACATTTAACATAAAAAACACTAATTAAAAAATTAATAGTTTTTTTCCAAAAATAACTATTTTAGCGATATTTTTTCTGTTAAATTTCTTTTAAATCAATTTTCAAACAGTGAACTGGCCAGCGTTTGAAGGTGTTAAAATCTTTCTATTTCATTAGCTTTCACTAGCCTCTGACAGCGTAAAGTTTTAGAGCCGATAGCAAAACGAAAGCTCAAAACAGAAAATTAAACGACGGCTATCGAGTGTGCTGTTAAAAAAAAGCGTATTAAAAAAATTAAATTAACTTTTAACTGTCGCAAATTATGAGCCAGCAAATTTTCTTCTATTAAGCCTTAACTAACAAAAAATTATGTATTCCATACACACATATATATAAAAGTATTAAACAAAAACTGATGTGATCTCCACGAACAATAGAAATACTAAAACGTAGTATTACATCATTAAACACTTTACTTTTATAAATTTTTTCTGATATTAAATATAAACACAACTGTATTTTTCTAATAGATATATTGTTGATTGTTTCCTTATACATATATTAATTATTATTTGTAATTTGAAGACATTTGTAATGTTTGTTTGATCAATATTAACTAGTTTAAAATATTGCTGATATGTATTATAAGAATATCTAGTATTTGTTAAAGTTGTTTTTTAAATGAAAGTTTTTTTTTCTACGAGTATTAACAGTCATCTGCTTTCCTTTCGCATTTTGTGTGGCGTATACGTAATATTAAATAAATATTTACCATGTGACGTATACGCAACCTGTACTGCAGTTAAATAAACGAGACAGCGAGAGAGAGAGTGTTCTGCAACAATGCACCAGTGTTGCCAGCTATTTTCTTGAACTTATCCCCAAAAAACCCCAAATTGAGTTTTTTTGATTCAAATTTTTTCTTTTGTGAAAAAAGTAAAAATATTTTAATTTTATTTGAAAAATAATGACAAAAATAACATATCTATCAACTCAATAAAATTGATTTATATCTATAGCTATATTTACATTTATGTTAATTTAATTTGTACTTATGAAACTTATAAAGGAAAAATTACACATAGTTTCGTATATACAAGTATAAAAAAATGTTTAACCAAAATCTACCATTTCAAATTCATCAGCCTTAGAAACTTTGTTGTACATAGCACTTGAATTAAAAAGCTTTAGCATTTTACAACAACAACTTGAATTATTTTTAGAGTGTATGTTTATTCTAAGAAGTGTTTCCAACAAGTCGTCTTGCATTTTGTTGCGTATTTTTGTTTTGGTAGTGTCCATTATATTGGTTAATCTGCCTTGATACTTCTTCTTTATTAGATACCATTCACTATGAATAGTAACACACATTTTTACACTTGCCAGACGCATATTTCTTAGTTCAAAATTTATTCTTGTTACCATCAGTTATAAAAAAAATCCCCAACAAATTCCCTCAAATTTGGTTATCCTTCCCCAACAAATCCCCGATCCCCAATAGGAAATTTGCATCCCCAAAAGCGAAAAAAAATCCCCAATTTGGGGACAAATCCCCCAAACTGGTAACACTGCAATGCACTCATCTGTTTTGCTATGTTTAGACGACACCTGTTTCGTGCTCTATTCATGCTTCACACCCCAATCATGACCGAATCAACTTGCTTCGCCATACAAAATTATGAGAGCGAATCAAGTAGATTCAATACGAATCTACTTGCGAAGCACGTAAAATTGCTATCTTCTCTAACTTTTATCGCAGTAATCGCCACTTTATCTGAACTAGCTGTCAAAACAAAATAAGTATATGTGTATGTGTGTGTTTGTAAACAAATGAAAACAAGCCAAAAAAACATAGATGTGAGTTTAATATAAATAAATTTAATTAAGTTATGAATAATATAAAAAGGGAAAATAAGAAGAAAATATAGAGATGCCTTCAAAAACAAGATTTTGCTTGAATCGAATTTATGTAAGTATGTATGCATGTATACACGTGCGTATGATACGTATGAATGTGTGAATATACATAAAAAAAATGCCACGCGAACAGTGATGCCAACTTTTTCAGAGCAAAAATCACTGTGTGTTCATAAAAAAGCACTAAATGCAATATACATATTTTTTATTTATATTTTTATATTTATCTATTTATTTTCAATACAGAGAAAGCCCACATGGCTAATTATATATGTATTGAATGAGTAGAAATTAAAAATTTAAGTTAACTACAATTTAAAATTTACTACATTTCATAGGTTTTTGTAATAATTTCAATTATATCGAGCCATATTTCGATTTTGCGTATAAGTAGAACATGAGTAGGAAAATAATTGAAGTTCATTTCGCAAGACACTGCAATTATGGTGTATTAAAAAAACAATTAGATTTTAGGTGTTTCATCTGAATTAATTTTTATATGAACATAGTTCAGTACGTTACATTCTGTAGCTCGTTTCTGTATTTCTCGCGTCGTAAAATTTCCCGCATGAAACAAGGGAATCGTGGAAACAGTGTAAATTGAAACACATAATGGCTTTTCTCACATAAGTGTTTCTGTATCGTTACTTTGCGAGAACTATCTGTCATTTAAACAAATTTCCAGCAATTATTGGAACGATGTGAGAAAAAGTGTTTCTGTAACAATATTTTGTGAATAGTTTCTCGCAATTCTCGGATTTTAAATTGTACAAAAACATGTGAATTTTTGAATTTGTGTGTGAAAATATGAAAAATAAACTAGTTGAAAAGATATGCAACGAATTGTGTATATGAATGATTATATTTATTTAGAATTCTTTTTTGGAATTTTCTATAATAGAGACAGTTGCTAGAAAAAACTTATTTCAAGCATTTTACATTCACTTTATATTCATGTTCATTATTCAATTTTATTTTTCTTGAAAATTATTATTTTTGTGTTATTGAAATAAAATTTTGTGACTTTTGTTTTCATTTGACACTCGATTACTGGAAATATTCCAGTAAAAACAGATTCAGTGTTGTCTGTTTTCACATTCAAATACAGAAACACTTTTTTTCACAAATCGAGAAACGATGGAATTTTGTGTTTCACACTTCATGTGAGAAATTTTACGATGCGAGAATTACAGAAACGAGTTACTGAACAACATAAGCCTTTTCCTTTTAGACCGTATTTTATATGAATGAAACAATTTGATTTATAAAATCATTATTGTATTTTTAACTTACTTTTAAAAAAGTTATAAGTGCTAAAAGTTATTTCTATTTCAACATTTGAACATGGTAATGTTAATAGTCTTAGAGAAAATATTGGCAGTATTAGAAATGGATTATGATTATTTGAATTTCTATAATTATAAACTTCAATCCAAAATTAATCAGTTCTGAGAAAATTTGTCCATTTATGTATCCTTAAATGTCTGCTACTTCGTTCTATTTCTTCAATTTCGCCATCCCAGCAAAAATTACCGCTTCCCAGAAGAATTTTTGTAAGCCAGCTAGAAGCAATGCATTCAGTTTCCAAAAAGCCATTCATGTTTTGCTTTACTAATTCATTTTACAGAAGTAGTAATGTGTAGTTTTTATGTATTCAGATGCAAAAGTTACTGGTTTACATTTTTTTTACTTTTGTCCACTTTGTTAGAGAGCCTTACGTTAGTACTTTTCAGAAGCATTTTTGAAAGCTTTCGTTATCAAGAAAGCAATACATTGCTTCCCTCAGCGGTTAGTAATTAGATTATTGTTGTAATTAAGTTATTTTATAACTGTAATTTCTAGAAATATATTCTTTTTTCTCACTATGAAAGATAACGTTTTTCTTCCTTCGTATTTCACCCAGCTGAATTAACATTCTGCAAAGGAAACTTTGCATGTCTAAAAGGGGTGAAAGCAGATAGTTTTTGAAAAGTGAAAATTTCTTATTTGGTGTTTCTTATAAACCACCACACTTTCACAAATTAATATTTAGTAGATATGTAAAACGCACTAAAATCAAAGGTGAAAAGCACCAATTTAGTGCCTTTTTTTAAGCAACAATTTGAAAAATTCCGCACTATTATAAATTGAAAAACTCTAAATCTAGTACAAAAAGCACTAAATTGGCACGCTGCACACGAAGCACGAATGCATAGTCTAAACAGCATGATTCATAAACATGATTCAGAGAGCGAAGCAAGTGATTCAACTCGTCGTCTAAACATAGCATTTGGGTGAGTGCAGCAGTGTTGCCAAACTTGCCATATTTATTTATGGCATATTTCCCACCTGCAAAAGAAAACGTTCGACTTAAAATTTATATTGAAAACAACAACACTTTCTTCGTAGATTAAGGCTAGAAAGTAGCTCTGCTACTGAGTTCTGCATGAACTTATTTAAGAACTGGTTCTAAATTCAAGATAAGAAATTGGCAACTTTCAAATTTGTTAACATCGTCTAGCAAAATCTACACGAAATTCTGAGAAAATTCTCCGAAGAAACCAGGTGTCTAAAATCAATCCCTATACCCCGCGCCTCACGACATGAAAATGTATATCCTCTTCTTTCGAAAAACAATTTTTTTAATTAAAATTTTTTCAAATAGAGAAATGTATGTTCTGAAATAAATGCTACTAAATTACTTTTCCTCCCACATACGTACTCCCTGATTTTAATTTTTTCGCGAGCTACCTTAGATTTATCCATAATATTTGGTACCCCATTTTCATCATTAAGGTAATCGAAGAGCAATTAAATTTTATTCGATACACGATTAATTTTTTTGTTCAACATTTATTCACTGTTATTTGAACTAAGGCTAGTGCCCAGCCTTATTAGTTTCTAAGGAATAATCGAATAAAATTTAAAATTAATTCGAATAATTAGTCGAATAATTAATTGATTAAAAAGGTTTTGTGATTTTTTTCTTCGTCCTCTCAATCATATGCATAAAAATTATATTTTATTCGATTAATCGGTTAAAATGTTTTTGTGATTTTTTTTCTTTTAAATAATATGGAAAGTCTTTAAAACTTAAGTTTTATTCGATTAATAGATTTTATTCCTTCATATTTGAACTAAGGCTAGTGCACACCTTTCATTTGTTTTTCTAAGGAATACTCGAATTAAAATTAAAATTTATTCGATTAATCGAATAAAATAAAAATTTATTCAATTAATCGATTAAAATGTTTTTGTAATTTTTATTTTCTTTTAAATAATGTGCATAAAACTTATATTTTATTTGATTTTATTCACATTTGAACTAAGGCTAGTGCCCAGCTTTCATTTGTTTTTCTAAGGAATAATCGACTAAAACTAGAATTGTATTAGGTTAATCGATTAAAACGTTTTGGTTATTTTTTTCTTCGAAATAATATCCACAAAACTTATATTTTATTCGATTAATCGATTAAAATGTTTTTGTAATTTTTTTTTTCTTTTAAATAATATCCAAGCTATGGAGTCTTTAAAAATTAAATTCTATTCGATTAATTGATTAAAATTTTTGGATTGCGAAAATTTGCAAATTTTGCATACAAAATTCTTGAAAAATTTTCCAACTAAAGTAAGCCCGTTATTTGAATGATCGAATAAATTGTATATTTTTGTAAGTGTATTCTTTTTGATTCGAATAACAGAACAAAAAAAATGTAATCAAATAAAAAAAATTTTTAAACTATTTTCAAACTTAAAGGACTTTGCTGCCTTATCATTCGAATGTTCGAATAAAAAGACAATTAATTAATTTTGTTTTTCTTTGCATTCAAAACAAACTGTTTTGAATTATTTTCAAACTTTAACTGAATTGTAATTTTTTCCGATTAAAAAAATATTTGTTAAACTATTTTCAAACTTAAACTGATTTTGCTGCCTTGTGATTCAAATATTCGATTAAAACTTGAAACATATAAAAGTATTCGACTAAATAAATTTTGTTCGAACAATTTGGAAGTTAAGTTTGTGGCAATAAGGAAAACAAACGACAATGGCAAGGCTGTTGTAAATTTAGAGATTGATGAAAATGAAGCTTTCATTACAAAAAAAGCTTTCAGTAAATTGTAATACGATGAATCAAAACAATTCACATATCCCGTTTGCACTGAAGTTCGAACAAATAATAATTAAAACTAACTTAAATTTACGCTTAATGCTAGGAACACAACTGGGACGAACGACGAATTTTTCGGTGCGAACTTTCGTCATAAAAAATAAAACACATTTGTGCATATGCATAATGAACACAACACCGCCGTACAACGAAATTCGTCGCGCGTGACGAATTCTGAAATAGACGAACGAAGGACGAAAAACAATTTTCTCTCTCTCTCTCTCTCTCTCTCTCTCTCTCTCTCTCTGTCTGTCTGTCTGTCTGTCTCTGTCGTTGTACACACAACCAGTGATGCCAATTTAGCGCCTTTCGCGCTAGTTTCAGCGCGTTTTAACTATGCCAAACGCGCTTTTTTTCGTCTTAGCGCGTTTAATAAAAAAAGCGCTAAATTAGCGCGTTTTGATTAAAGTTAAATATATCATTTCAGTTCAATATCGTTTTACTTTTTTGTATAAATTTAACATTTGTCTAATATCCAAAATTTAACTTTTTGTTTAAATTCGTTAATGATTCAGATGTTGCAAATAAAATTCCCTTTTCTGTGGTTAGAATTAAAAACGCATTTTAATATTGTAAATGGCAAATATTTTAAAATTTCACAGTTAAAAATATGTACTCGTACTCGTGACCCAAAAAATTTATATAACTTATTAAGCATCTATTCTTATTGTGCTTCAAAAAGCATTTGAATAGCAACACTATTCGACAATTGATATAAGTTGTTAGAAAGTTTGACAAATAAAATTAAAATAAAAACTAAGGATTTCGATAATTTGGAAGCCGATTCTGATTCTGTATTAAATGATTTTAATTACTTAGGATATAATTTCTAATTAGCAATATTGCAGAATCTGAAAAGGTTACTAAAAAATTAATTGTATTTACTAATACATACATCAACTTTTATTAAAATTGAATTCAGCGCATATGAAAATAGCGCGTTTTGACTATAAATTGTTGATAATGCTGTAACTTAGCGCGTTCTAGCGCGTTTTGAGAAGGGGTAAAGCGCGTTTGGGTTATAAATAGTTGGCATCGCTGCACACAACAACCAGCTTTATCAAATATAAGAGAGGAATTCGCTGAGTAAATTCGTCGTTGTTGTGCTTCACACGACGAATTTATGCAACGAACTCTTATCGACAAATTCGTCAACGTTGACGAAATTCGTTGTTCGCCCCAGTTGTGCTCTTAGCATAAGTCATTGTCAATAAAAGAATGATTAAATTTTATTCGATACAAGATTAATTTGTTTTTCAACTTTTATTCACTCAAACTTGGACCAAGGATAGTGTCAAGGCTTCTCGCGTTTTTCGCAGGAATAATCGAATAAAACTTAAATTTTATTCGAATTAAACTTAAATTTAATCGACTAAAAAAAAAATTTTTTTTTCCTAAATAATCCTAAATAATATGAAAGTATATGTATATAAAACTTAAATTTTATTCGAATAATCGATTATAATTTTTTATATTATTTATTTTTTGTTTCTTCTAAATAACACGAGCAACTCAGTTATTGAAAGTCGTATAAAAATTTTTTCTTCAGTAGTAAGGAATTTCAAGCTTGAATATTTGTAAAAAAATCGAAATTGAATCGAATAAATATTTTCCAGCTTAAGTTGACCTGTGAATTGTATAGTCGAATAAATTGTAAATTTTTTTAACTATTTTCAAACTTAAAATAGAAGAAATATTCTCTTTTTGATTGGAGTGATAGAATAAAACGTAACTAAGATTTTGCCCCGAGGTACTTTTGAATAGGAAGATTACATGGGTGCCATTAACTCAAAATTAGCTCAACTCTACTTAAGCACTTTTTCCCTTTGCCGCAAAAGTAAATGCTCCCATTACAGTTGATGTTCAGTAAAATTCAATAAATTATTGCCACATTCATTATATAAAATTAAATTTGTGTGCCTTTTTAATAAAATAAAGAAGCTGAAAGGGAGCAATTTCAGCCTTTTTATTTTTATAAGCTAAGCATTGTAGCTTTAATTGGCTTTTGTGAATGGAACTAGATTACAAGTTTTCCCTTATATAAATGTTTTAAAAAGCATATGTACTTGTTGAAAAAAAAATTATATTATAATTTATTATTCAAGTCTTAACTCATTACATTTTATTTCGTAACAGCCATTATGCCAGCATAAATTGCTATCCATTGCTAAAAATAGACTCATCTAAAATGTAACTAATTGGCCTTTGACTTCTTGTGGGCAAAAATAATATAATATTTTCATTTCGTATATTTTTATAATTTTATTCTTGCTCAGTTGAACATATTTAAAAGACAAAAGCAAACGCATTAGTGCGTTATAAGCAAATATCATTTTTTAGCGGAAAACATTTTATTTTATTTTGTATTCAAAAAAAGAAGAAAACAAGATTGTTCTTAATTGCGTGAAATTTATGACAAAATACTGACAACGTTGAGTGACCAAATAGTTTTTATATGTTAAAATAGCACACAAAGAATGTAAATTAATGGAAAAAAATTACATGGTTCTTTTCTACAAAAAAAAAATGCTAAGAATTACAATTTATTTTTATATATATGTGCACAACTCACAAGCTTTGTTGTATAGCTCAAAGTTGTATATCTAATAGGCCATTTACAGCTGCACAAACTTTAGCAGATTTTAATTAAAACCTTTATAAAAAATTTTACCGTTTACACCAACTTGTTTTGACATTGAGCAAGATATTTTTATGCAAAACAACAACCATCAACTGAATTGTTTCCAAAGCTACAACCAAATCACTGCAATGTAGCCAATCCACACATCTTTTTAAGCAAACCCTAGCTAATTCACTCACCTTCAATAAACAATGTTGTAGAACTTGGCTAATTCACTCATCTTTTATATAAATATGTTGTACAGGAGAGTGAAAACAAAATTAAAATATTAGATTTTGGATAGATTTCCGACAAATCTACTGACAAATTAGATTTCGTTTTGTATGGGAAATATTATCAAAATCAGCAAGACTTATTGTGCATTTTCACTGTCACGAAATATAATACTTTCGAGATTTCGAGCTAAATCTAGCTGCTTTTTTCCAGATTTTCCATACAAAATGAAATCTAATAAAAATGTTTTTATTTATTCTGAACTACCCTGTACAACAAAAGGTGAGTGAATTAGCTAAAGTCTGCTTAAAAAAGTGTATGAATTGGCTACATTGCAGTTATTTGGTTGTAGTTTTGGATACAATTTAGTTGATGGGTTTTGTTTTGGCTAAAAAATTTTGATAAATGGCAAAAAAAAATTGGTGTAAACGGTATAGATTTTCATAAAGATTTTTATCAAAATATGCTAGATTTTGTGCTGATGTAAATGCCCTATTAGCTCGATATGTCGAGGCAATGTACATGCTATAGAGCAAAAACAAATTATTTATAATTTATTTTTATTTTATTTTGAGATCTTTTTTTGGAAATTTTCTTTTCAAATACAACTTTAAGCGATACAATACGGCTTGCGAAAATATTACTCCTTGTTTTTTAAATAAACAAACAAAAAACGCATTTCTAATACAATATGCTGCACAGCCAAAACAAACCACAATCAAACTTTTAAAGCAAAATATGTCTAAACAAATTTAGACAAGTGTCGAAAACAGAAGATGTGCGAAATTCTAAAAATATGCAAAAATTAAAAATAAAACAAAATAGAAATATACATTTTAATGCTTGATTTTAAAAATGAGTTGATGGGCAAACAAATTCATCAAAATGCATGCCACCGCCAAGAATAAAAAAAAATAATCATTTATTCTAAGATTTAAAGTTAAAACAAAAAACTTAACAAACATAAATACATTATCAAAAGATTTAGTAAATTAACAATGGCACATCATAAATAATGTTTTTTTTGCGTCGTCCATCCATCATTATTACGCCAGCTCTAGACAAAATGGGCCACAGAAAAAAAAATTAAAGAAAACCAAATAATTGTGCATTTTACTCAAAAGCATTTTTAATTTCACATTAATGTGGTTGTTATAAGAAAATTTTTGCAAAGAATGAAATTGATTTGAAATTTTTTGTTGCAAATTATCCACAAGACACATTTGGATATTAAAATTTTAAATTATACCATCAAAAATTAAGTGCGGTTAAATTTTTTATGAGAAATTATTAAAAAAAAAATTTGTTTTGTTTAAATCAGACACAGGGGCTTTGCTCTTTATAATTGTTCTAAATTTTAAAATTTCAATTAACAGACAATGCAACTAATAACTAGAATAACTAGGCAAAGAAAATTATTAAATTATTATCAATCTATGATTAGTTCTCATCAAATTTAGTTTCATAGTTTCAAATGACTCATATCCAAAATAAGGCGCTGTAGCACAAAAAAAAATATATGTAACAATTCATACATTCATTTATTTCAATTGCAAAAAAGGACATTAATTTTATTTGATTTAAAAGGCAGCATAAAAATAAATATTTCATATAAATAATAAAACGCTTCCCTACTAAACATATCGATGGCTCAGAGTGAAAACCTGCTTAATCCAGTTTTTATAAAAATTAATGCCGTTGAAAGAGTAAGAGAGGCTGCATCGACTAGCTAAGATATTTACATATTTTAACATAAAACTCTAAATATCGAAATAAATTCAGTAAAGTGCGACTTTGACTCGCGCACGAAAGATTCCGTACGGACACTAGATACGATATGTTATACTATACAAACTTTAGCCTATATACAATTGAACCTCGATTATTCGGGCCTCTATCAACCGTCTACATATGTATATTATCCGGCATGCTGTCATTTTGTTTCTTGATCTCCATTAACCATGCTTTTACCTCTATTATCCGTGATTCCGTTTTTTTATAATTCTGTTAACCGTGCCACACATCCATTATCCATGCAAAAAAATTTTATTTAATATTTTAATACAAACTAAAATTTTATGTTTTATTTACAATAATATATACAGTTTGTGCTTTTATATAAGCTTTATTAACCGTGTTTTTGGATTATCCGTGCTAGGTCCCGTCCCATGCGATCCGGATAATCGAGGTTCAACTGTAATATATAGTTTTAGCATTTTTTTTAGTTTTTGGGATTTTTCGGTTTTGAGCGTTTTTTAGTATGGGCGATTTTTTTTAATTTTGTGTGCTTTTTCTCGTTTTGGCGACTTTTTTTTGGTTATTGGCGTTTTTTTTAATTTTGCGATTTTTTTCATTTGGACGATTTTTTTTTTAATTTTGGCAATTTTTTTTATTTTGGGGAGTTTTTCGGTATTTGGCGATTTATTTTAGTTTTCGATTTTTTTAATTTGACGCTTTTTTTCGTTTTGGCGATTTTTTCTGTTTTTTGGCGAATTTTTTTTGTTTTGCAATTTAATAATTTTCGGATTTTTTAGTTTTAGCAAATTTAGAAATTTTCAACAGTTTGCTTCTTACGGTTTCCAAGATACAGCAGGTTGTCAAAATTACATTAACTGATAGAACACCCTTTATTTTTAATTTAAGTGTTAATTGTTGTTGTCGAATAAAAATACAATAACTTTGCAAATTTCAAGTGTTTAACATTTTTCTTTGTTCGTATTGGAACACCCTTTAATTTTTAACTCTCATGTATTTGTTGTTGTAGCGGCCAAAGTTCTACATACTCTGTCCAAATGTCAGGTCCGTAGCACTTAATGCTGTAAAGGACAGCCAGACAAAGAGATAGACAGACGGACAGACGGACAGACGGACAAACGGACAGACGGACAGACGGACAGACGGACAGACGGACAGACGGACAGACGGACAGGCGAACAGACGGACAGACGGTCAGACACACAAAGTAGCGAAAACAATAGGATTCCTTTTCACCTTTGGTGTACGGAACCCTAACAAATATGTTAGTATAATTTCTTAATAAATTTTTTTTTTGTCTCCTGTAAAATTTGTTTAAAACTAGTTGGCAGGTTTACACTCTAAGAGGACATTATAATAAATAATAAACATGGAGTCCTTGAGTTTATTTTGTATAAAAGTCACTGACTACTTGTTAACGATACAAAAAAAAATATGAAGGCATGCCAGTTATGAAAAAAGAATTGCCCTAAACTACGGAAATAATAACAAGCAATAAAATTTATTTCCTGTCAATGTTTTGCATCATTTTTTTTTTAACCCTAAAAGATCACTACAAAAAACTGACAAAACTTTAAGTAGGAATTTTTAACTCTCTTTTTCCCCTCCTTGGTAAAAAGCCTAAAAGTTGAAAAAAAAAATAAGAAATTATAAAGATATTTTTTTCTGGCATCTCTGTAACGCTTTATTTGTTTGTGTAGTTCTCTATTTCACGCAGTGTTGCCAGAAATATAGTATTTAAAGAGTAGTCCACAAAATATTACAATACGATTACAAGCACATATAAATAATGCTGCAGTTATTTTATTTAACAACATTTTTAACTAAAAAAGCCAAACTAGGGTTAAACAAAAAGGATATACTCCCCTACAATTGTAGTTGTTACCAGCTTCGGGCACACACTCACACTCACGCAACAAACATAAAACTCATAAACATTATTTTTTTATATTATTACAGAAAATATAGCGAAAATAAAATTGAATAAAATGAAATAAATGGCACAGAAAAAATTGTGTGTAAAACAAGTTGTACAAATCAAATCATATATTGGTATTAATAATAATATTTAGATAAAATAAATAAATACGAAGGATATTATAAAAAGTGACTGTTGGAGAACAACTTGCCCTAGGGAAACAAGCGTGTTAAGGACACGTAATATATGAAGTCATTCAAATTGAATAGTTTAGTTTTAATTTATTTGAAGCAAAAGGTAACTAAGGCAAGTAAATATTAGCCATAGGATGTTAAGTTTACAAGGTTTCAGCAAATTTCAGAGTGATAATTGTCAATAATACAAGTGGGAAGATTATTACTTAAGAGAAAATTTTATTGATTCCTCTTACAGCGAACTAAATCGTACAGAGCAATTAAGTTAAAAATGAATACAAGAGAAATTTGCAGAATATGGTAAATTTTTCAAATTGGCGTATTTTAATAACAACTCTATATATGTACCGTGCATATACTGTCAGAACGAGAACTGTAGCACTTTCTCTCTCTCTACGTCTATGTCAATCTCTATAAGTGTATCTATATCTATATGTATATCTCGATCTCAATCTCAATTTCTACCTCTATCTCTATTTTTATCGCTATCTCCATCTCTAACTCTATTTCTGTCTTTATCTCTACCTCTATATCTATCTCTATATCTATCTCTAAGTCTAGCTGTAACTCTAACTCTATATCTATCGCTATCTCTATCTATATATCTATCCCTATATCTACATATATATCTCTATGGCTGTGTCTATCTCTTTCTCTATCTCTTTTTTTATCTCTGTCACTCTCTCTCTCTATATATCTATCTCTATCTCTATCACTAACTCTATCTATATCTCTATCTCTTACTCGAGTTCTATCTCTGTCTCTATCTCTACGTCCATCTCTATCTATATACCTATCTCTATACCTATCTCTACCACTATCTCCATCTCTAAGTCCATTTCTATATCTATATCTATCTCTACCTCTATCTCTATATCTCTCTCTACTTATATCTCTATATCTATCTCTACCTCTATCTCTATCTCTATCTCAATGTCTACCTCTATCTCTATCTCTATTTCTATCTCTATCTCTATATCCATATTTATCTCTGTCATGTCTCTATCTCTATCTCTATCTCTATATTTCTCTCCATCTCTATATCTATCTCTATCTCTAAGTCCATCTATATCTCTATATCTATATCTATCTCTATTTCTGTCTCTAACTCTACCTATATATCCAGCTCTCTCTCTATCTCTATATCTATCTGTACCTCTATATCTACCTCTATATCTATATCTATCTTAATCTCTATCTCTAATTCTTTCTCTATCTATATCTCTAACTCTATCTCTGACTCGACCTCTATATCTTTATCTGTCTCTGTCTCGATCTCTATCTATATATCTAACTCTTTCCCTATCAGTAACTCCATCTTTATCTCTATATCTATCTCTATTTCTGTCTCTAACTCTATCTCCAGATCTATCTTCAGCTCTTTATCTATCTCTATATATGTATCTATATCTATCTATATCTCTATCCATATCTTTATCTCTGTCTCTATCTCTATATCTATATCTATTTCTATATCTATTTCTATTTCTATTTCTATCTCTATCTCTATCTCTATCTCTATCTCTATCTCTATCTCTATCTCTATCTTTATTTCCATCTCCATCTCCATCTCTATCTCTATCTCTATCTCATTCTATATTTCCTTCTCTATCTCTAACTCTATATCTATCAATATCTCTACAGTGGAATCTCTCTTGAGCGGACACCGAAGGGACCATTGAAATGTGTCCGTACAAGGGGACTGTCCGCTCAAGAGAAAACTAAACATTTAAATAGAGCGCTGCCGGGAGCTGTCAAAAGTGTCCATCTAAAGGGGGTGTCTGCCTATAGGAAGTGTCCGTTAAGGGAGATTCCACTGTATATCTAGCTCTATATCTCTTATCCATCTGCGAATTAGTTATTGGAGTAGCTATGTATCGGCTTTTATACCTCTATTCATGTTTTACAAAGATGAATCATACAAAATTTATTTGGTAATGGTTAAGCACGTCAGCAAGTAGACGAAACGTTCAGCATCTAGATACTCGTAGCTAAATCATCAACAAGTAAATTTTTTTTTAAATTCGTATTCATTTTGACAGAAATATATTTATAGAAGTTAACTTTCACATTTTCATTAGAACAATAAGTTACAAAAAAAAAACAACGAAATATATAAACAAAACTAGATAATAAAAATATTGCGTTTAATATCCATAAATGAATAAATAATATTACCAAACTATTTTTACTAACTCATGAAAATTGTGTTCATTTCATTTTATTATTTTTATTATCTAGTTTATAATACTACATACTTTTATTGCTATTTTCTTTCTTTTTTTCCAGTGTAAAAACTTCTTTTATGTTTTTTATGTTAATACCAATATGGAATAACTTTAATTTTACTGAACGAAATTTTCATCATAAGCATAAAGCAAAGAAACGCATTAATAAAAAAGTTTATTAATATATATTTATATAAACTTGTTAGAATTCTTATGAGCGTATAACTTTGATTGCATTAATTTAAATTTTAGGCAATAAAAGCTAAAAAAGCAAATTATAGTGAAAATTGAAGCCAGTGTTGAAGATTTTAAGGAATTCCAAAAAAAAAAATGCTCTTGCAAACTGTATTATGTTTGTGTATAATCATTATGTTAATGTTGATGAATAAATTTCAGAAAAAAAATTTGATGCTATGCGTGAACTTGCCACATGTTTTTCACTTTCGGAGAAAACGGAAAGAACACTTGCGGCAACATTTTTAAACATCGATCAGCTACAATGCAGCCGTCGTCTTCAAAAAAGTATATCTCTCCCTATATATCTCTCTCTATTTTTAACCCCCGACCAAAAGAAGGGGTGTTATAAGTTTGTAGTATGTGTCTGTGTATCTGTGTATCTGTGTATCTGTGTGTGTGTCCGTGTCCACGTATAGCCCAAACGGCTGGACCGGTTTTGATTTAGTTTTCTCTGTTGGAAAGGTGATTTGATCGAGATGGTCCTTAACCATGTTTGAAGAAAATCGGTCCAGCCGCTTAGAAGATGTCACATCTTTTCTAGATAATTCGGGGGTTTTTAAAATTTTTAATTTTTGTTATTCTTAAAGAATTTATGGATTAGAGCAGTGATGCCCACACAAATACATTTCTAAAACTAAAATATTCCGAAATTAAAAAAGCTCTTAAATTAAAAAAAAATCACAAAAAGTATAAAGGGCGCCAAAAAACTAAAAAAAATCTAAAAAACTCGTCAAAAAGAAAAATAAGCCGAAAAAATCGCAAAAAATTAAAAAAATCCCAAAACGAAACAAAACCGTAAAAATTCAAAAAAAAAAAACGCCAAACCTAAAAAAATTGCCAAAAACAAAAAAAAATCGTCAAAACGAAAAATAAGCCAAAAAAAATCGCAAAAAAATAATAAATTGCAAAAACGAAACAGAAGCGTCAAAACACAAAAAAAAAACGCTAAACCTAAAAAAAATCGCCAAAAACCGAAAAAATCGTCGAAAGAAAACAAAGCTCTAAAATTAAAAAGACGCCAAGAGATACAACATTTTTTAAAAATGTCTACTTGAGGTAAGATATTCGATTACACATTAATTTGGGACTCACTTCCGGGAATTGCTGGTGAAAGTGGCTCCAAAAATATGAACTTTTGCATCATTCGTTTTTTCAGGTTGGCTGCATTAATAATTTAATAACCATACGAATTTTTTTGCTAAAGTTCGGCGAAGATGTTCATTGATAGGTGAAAAATCTCATGTTGTTGTTTTAGTTTTTAATCTAAAATTTGTTTGCTCTGGTTGCCCTAAATGCCCGTTTTAAGCTAAACGGTCCATTGGTTGCAGAGTTATGGGGCTTTTTCTGTAATATAGTACTTAAAAAAAAATACGGCAACACTGCTAAATTATATGAACAGCGTTGCCGTATTGCTGGGATTTTTCTCATAGTTCTGCTGGGAGACATGCTGTCCGTGATAACGGCATAATAAATAAAAAAAATTTCGTACACTGCAAACATAGAAAATGGGATTAAGATGGCGAAAAATAAAAATGTTGCCCAAAAGATAAGATGGCTTGTAAACATATCAAGGTAAAAACTTTTCTATAAAGCATTAAAATATGCCCTAAAAACATGAAATATGCTCTAAAAATTAAAAAAAAAACGTGCTAAAAATATGCACGTAGAACTGTAATATGCAAAAACATGCTTTCAAGGGTAAAATATGCAAAAATATGCATAAATATGCAAAAATATGCATAAATATGCAAAAATATGCACTAACAAAAATGATGCCAAAATTCATAAAAAGTTCTGAAACGGATAAATATTTTATGTTCGCATTAATACGTCGCACAGGAAATAACATGCTGATTATTTAATTTAATAAATTTTATTTTGGTGGCGAGTTTCATCGTTAATCTTTGTATAATATAAATTAAAAAACATAAACCTTGAAACATTTTCTTACCAATTTTTCATTTATTAGAAGTGCCACATTTGTTTCATAATAGCGATTATATTTCAGCAAAAAACCAATCACAATCAGCATTAAAAAAAGTACACTAAACCATAAAATGTCCTTTTAAGCCAAAAAAAAAAATAATAAAAAAAATTTATTTCTGTGGTTACTTTAAAATCACAACACATTTAAGGTCTGTTAATCTTTTTGCCTTAACTTTGAATAATTTAAAAAAAAATACTTATTTTTCCCCTACTCACGTACTCGTACTCGTACATGTGTAGACTCTAAAGCTGAAAAAAAATGTATTTTCACCAAATATAAATAAAAAATAAGTGCTGCAGTGCAGCATAATGTTAAAAACAATTGCAATACATATTTCCCTCATATTTTGCAAATAATGAAACAAATCATTTTGTTTTTTGTTTCTTTCTTAAGGCCCTAAAATTGGAGTGTTAATGGCATCCTTAAAAAAAGGAATGTAAGTTCAACGAAAAAGGGAAAAAATTTTTTGTTGAATTTTTAGTAGAAAAAATTTTAACAATTCTTATACAAACATATGGAGCCATAAGCGCCAAAAAAAAGCTTAAGTGGCATATTTTTTTAACTTAATTTTTGGATGAAAATCAAGTATTTTTTATCAAAGATTGATCGTAAGTAAATAAGCAATTTTCGTTTAAAAAAATATTAAGCTCGCAAATTATGGCGCTTAAGCTGTTTTGCCAGTTAAGGCTATATCGTGCAAAAAATAAAAAAAATTAAAATTAAAAATACGCATATGTGACAGCGCATAGAGAAAGCGACCTAAGGGTAAAAAAATCAATTTTCACTTTTTTTTTTTGATGTGGACAACATCTGGGCATCGAATGAGACCGTTCCCATGCCCCAAAAGTTTTCCCTCCCAGAGATATGCGCGTTTTATGAAATTGAAGTCGACGATTCTAAGGTTATGTGAAAAAATTTTCGTACTAACAGAGTGATATTCACGATTTAAAAGAATTATAAATGAGTATTTATTATAATTCACAATTAATAATTTCAGAAAATAAACCTGGATTCGAAAAAACGCGAGCAAAATTGATATCAAACTCATGGTAACAGCGCGCTAGGTAGAAAACAGTAAAAACCAACTACACAAAACAAGAGTTAGGGACGACCTACGCGCGTTTTCAAGGTTGACCAACACGTTCCTGACATCATGAGACAAATACCAACACGCTCAGTGATGGTACACCAAAGATACACGTATTTAAATCTTTAAAATGGCTCTCCTGAACAAAACCGGTTTTTACCCTTAGGTCCCTTTCTATTTTGCGCGTCACATATAGTGAAATCAAGTGCTTGTTAAAAGAAAAACTGTAATGTAAAATGAAAAATTCAGACCAGATAAAAGCTTTAATTATGTTCTTGATGGCAAGCGCTTTTTACTTGGAGTGGTTGTCATTTCCGGCATCATAAGTTGCAGTAAAAGAGCAATAACAATTTCAATTCAAAAATCCTGAATTTTAACAGAATTTTAGCCAAGGCATATTCATATAAGGTAGACTCGTATCGCCTCAATTCGCTTTGAAAAAAAAAATTACCGAAAAATGTATAATGACATCTGATGGATATTCAAATTACAAGCGGCGAAAACAGTCAGCTGGGCTGTTGAAGGCATCTGGGGTCTAATCGTCGCTTTCGGTAACGAGCTGATTCGTTCACCTTTTTCACTTTGAGATTATGGCATACGCTATCGAACAATGTAATAATATGTTACGATATCGAATGCCGTAATTTAAAAATGAAAAAACGTCATCGAATTAACTCGTTATCGAAAGGGGCGATTAGACTTTGATTTTAGCGAATTTAAATTAAAAGATTTTTTTAATTTGGAACTTTTTTTCAAAAGACTTCTGCATATTTTTGCTATCATGGTGTTTGGGAAACTTCTTTTTTTTTTTTTTTTTTTTGTTTAAATTTAGTGATGTACTTTTCTTCCGACTGGGTTTGACCTGATATGAGGGAAAACTCTTCCGAACTGAAGCAAAACCTTGTCGCAAGTTTTCTGGTTCAAAATGTTGATGACAAAAATATTTTTTTTGGTTCAAAGCGCACATTTCTAATGTCTTTCTTTTTTTACTGCCACACTATCCTTGCAATTGTGTTCGTTTTTTTTTTTCTCTTTATTGTACGAGTCATACATTTATTGCAATATTATATATTCCGCTGCAAATATGAATGCAACAGCAAAACAATGAAAGCATTTAAATCTTTTCCTACTTATGCATTGTTAAATACAAATAAATTTTTCTAAAACAAAACAAAAAATATACATATATGTTTATATTCGCTGTTGTAACAACGCACTATGGGAAATGTTTGCCTTTTTTCGTGGTGAAAAATATAAAAATTAGAAAATATTGAAAATTCGTAATTATTTTTCCGAAAAGAGTTTGTTTGTCAAAAGAAAATAGTTTTTTGAGGTATAACAGAAATTTGGTCGATTAAATCGAAATTATTAAAAAGTGACCTCCATGTTTTATTAGTTTTTTTTTTCTTTGCACTTCCAAAAAAAAATTATAATGGAAGATGAAAGCCATAACAACATCGCAGTTCTCTAGGACAATCAATTAGCTATCTTCCGAATTTTAAATATTTCACTTTTCTCTAGAGCTATTTTTCTAGGCAACTACAATGATATATTAACTGCACGGGGAATATCTTGAAAATCGATTTTTTTTTAATTCAGTTTAAAAGAAAAGTTTTTTTAAACCACTTAAAAATGTCTACGAAAAGCAGTGATAAAATATCGTCACGCGTGAGTATGCGTGAGTGTAATAAGAAAAGTATTTTTTTTTTGCTTTAATATAAAAACAATAACAAAGTAAACAGCACTTTCTAAAATTTTCCCACAATTTCAATTTATCGTCACTTTACCAGCACTGGATAATAGAAAACTTAAGAAAAAACTAATTTTTCCAGGCAAATATTAATTTGACAATCCTGTTTAAAAAAAAATTATTTAATACAAAGTTAAATTAAAAGAAATTAAAAAAATTGTCACGCGTGAGAAGGCGTAAGCGTAAGTGATAAAAAAAATTTTTTTCATGATATTAAGAGATAAACAATTTTAACGACGTTAAAAGGGACGCTCCCAAAGTAGGATCATATACTTTATGGCTGTAATTATTTCCTTAAAAATGGGTAAAACTTCCCATAGTGCATTCCTTGAAATATTTACTGTTAGAAACATATTTTTGCTTGTTGCTGATACTCGTCTGCTGAAATTATTCGTTTTCATTGCATTTATTTCTACATTTTCTTATAAATTTATGAAAGATATTACTGGTAGTTATGCTGTCGAAAGTAAAAAATATATATTTAAAAGTAAAATAATCAATATATGAAAAATAACTAAACACTTATATACACATTGAACGAATTATTTATGTTGAATTTAAAAAAAACACTACAAGCTTTGTATAAAAACTCATACCTCAAGCCACTCATGTTCGGTTTCTAAACATTTTCAGATTTGTGAAATTGGGACACACTGTGAAGGTCGAAATTTATGAGCAACGAACTCATAAATAATGTTTTATAATATAGTTAAAAATAAATAACAGTTTGACAATTTAGGGCTGGCAAAGAGGGAAGGTACTTTATACAAGAGATAAATTCTGTTATAGATACTTTTTTACAAAAGTTATTTTCTACAAAAGCTACTTTTGCAAGCAGGTACTTTTTGTGAAAAGTGCTTTTTACAAAAAACACTTTTTGCAAGAGGTACTTTCTACAAAAGGTACTTTTTACAAAAGGTACTTTTTACAAAAGGTACTTTAAAAAAAATACTTTTTACATTGGTACTTTTTGCAAGAGCTTTTTTTTATATGCTATTTTTACAAAAGGTACTTTTAACACAAAAGTACTTTAACGAAAAATACTTTTCACATTATACTTGTTACTTTTTGCAAGAGCTATTTTTTTAAAAGGTACGTTTTACAAAATGGCACTTATCACAAAGGCACATTTTACAAAAGTGACTTTTTAGATAAGGTACCTTTTACAAAAGTTACTTTTTACAAAAAATACATTTTACATTAGTACTTTTTACACTAAGTACATTTTGCAAGAGCTATTTTTTCAAAAGGTACTTTTTACCAAAGTTAGTTTTTACGAAAGGTACTTTTTACAAACGGTAGTTTTTACGAAAAGTACTTTTTACAATAGATATTTTTACAAAAAATTCTTTCTAAAAAATTTAGTTTTTACAAAAAGTAGTTTATACAACGGGTACTTTTTATAAAAGGTACATTTCACACAGGGTACTATTTCCAAAAATAACTTTTTACAAAGGTCCTTTCAATAAAACCAACTTTTTACAAAAGTTACTTTTTACAAAAGCTATTTATTTTAAAAGGTAATTTTTACAAATGGTACTTTTTACAAAAGGTACTTTTTACGAAAGGTAATCTTTAAAAATAGTACTTTTTACACAAAGTAAAAGAGATACTCTTTACAAGAGAAACTTCATACAAACGGTTCTTCTTACAAAAAGTACCTTTATTTCAAAAAGCTCTTTTTCGCAAAACGTACTTTTTATAAAAAAAATTTTTTAACTGTAGTTTTTAAACATAATAAGCAATTTTTCAAGAGATAATATTTACAAAAAGTACTTTTTACAAAGGTGCTTTATTTTTGTTTAAAACTACTACTTTTTAAATAAAGTACTATATAAATTTTTTCAAAAGGTACTGTTTTTCAAAAGATACTTTTGTTAAAAGGTACTTTGTGTAAAAGGTACCTTTTTTAAAAGGTCCTTTTTTAAATAGTATTTTTTTAAAGGTACTTTTTTTTAAGCTGCTTTTTTTATAATAATTTTTTAAAAGGTACTTTTTTTTAAATGTACTGTATTTAAAAGCTACTTTATTAAAATGTACTTTTTTTAAAAGGTACTATTTTTAAAAGGCACTTTTTGTAAAAGGTACAATTTTTAAATGGTGCTTTTTTGAAAAGGTACTTTTTTGAAAAGTTACTTTAGTCAAAAATTACTTTGTTTTAAAGGAATTTTTTTAAGGTACTTTTTTTAAAGGTAAGTTATTTATAGGATGCTTTTTTTAAATTACTTTTTTTTAACAGGTACTTTCTTTAAAAGATACTTTTATAAATAGTACTTTTTTTAAAAGGTACTTTTTTAAAAGATACTTTTTAAAAGGTACTTTTTACTTTTTAATAAGTTTAATTATGAATATTTTTAAAAAGGGCACTTTTTTGCTAAAGATTTTTTTTGAACAGAAAACTTTTTTATAAAACATAAAGTATATTTAAAATAAAATAACTTTTAAAAAAATTACTTTTTAAATAAAGCACTTTTTAAAAAAGCTACTTTCTCAAACGGTACTTTTCACAAAAGGTACTTTTTTAAAGGTACTTTTTTCAACAGGTAGTTTTTAAAAAAAAAAGGTACTTTCTTAAAAGGTACTTTTCACAAAAGGTACTTTTTTTAGAAGCTACTTTTTTAGAAGCTACTTTTTTTAAAAGGTACTTTTTTTAAAGGTACTCTTTTTAAAAGATGATTTTCTGAAAAGTTACGTTTTTTAAAAGGTACTTTCTTTAAAAGATACTTTTTTAAATAGTACTTTTTTTTTAAAAGGTTTTTTTTGTTCAAATGTACTTTTTTTAAAAGGTACTTTTTATGAAAAAGTATTTTTTATTAAAAGATACTTTCTGTGAAAAGTACTTTTTATGAAAATGTACTTTTTATGAATAGGTACTTTTTTTAAACGGTACTCTTTTTAAAAGATACTTTTTTTAAAAGGTGCTTTATTTAAAAGATCCCTTTTTCAAAAAGTAATTTTTAAAAAAAGTACTTTTTACAAGTGACACTTTTTATAAAAGATATTTTTTACAAGTAACAACTTTGCCAAAAGGTACTTTTCACAAATAGTTCTAATAACTTACAAAAAGTACTTTTTACAACTTTTTTAGTTTTTCTTAAAAGTGTTATGAAACCTTAATAACAGAAAATACGAGTAAGTTATTAATTGAATTTCTATAGCCTTTTTTAGAAATATCACCATAATTATTAAGATTTTTCATTCCATAAGATTAATTGAAAAAAATATTGAACTCGATCGAGGATGATTAAAAATATATAATTTGTTTTTTTTATTAACAGCTGGCTGTCATGTTTTATATAGCGTTAATATTTTTATTGTTTTAACTTTCACTTTGAACGATAGATAATATCTAACTAATTGATAGGTTGAATTTTTTATTAACTCATAAACTGATTACTTGATGATTTGTGATTTATTAGTGATTTATCTTTTATAATTCGACAACTTATTTCAATAAAACCTACACGTGTTGAGAAGAAACGTGTACAAAATACTGATTTTGCAAATATAAGCTAAATAATTCAATCAATTGATTCTCAATAAGAACAATACTAATAATAACTTCATTGAAGTTCTCTTAAAAATAAATGAATTTAAAACTGCAAATAAATTGTGCAGATTTTAACAATGTTACACGTTTCAAAGGCAAATTTGCCAACAGCAATTCCATTTAAGAAAAATAAAATTCGCCCACTTATTATTTGTTACTTTTTTTTAGAATTCAAACGAAAAATCAATTTCTTCTCAGTCATATACTGCGTAAAATTATTTATTTCTTCTTTTCTTTTTTTTTTTTTGATTATTTCTTTTGTTGTACTTTTTGCACAATTTTAAAAGCACTTGACTTGAATGCTGATACAATATCGAGCACTTTCTCACGTACACAAGGAGTGGAGGATTGTGGCAACAGCAATAACTTTATCTGTTTACAGGCAAAAATAAAAACTCGCACACAAAACCAAATAACACGCGTTGAATTCATTAAAGACTTCAATCACTCCACTTCTCAAATAAGAATATCAAATAGCAATAAAATAAAATATATAAATGAATATGCCAAATCTTGAAATGTACATTTATTTTGTACAAAAGCAAATATTATAACAATTTCTGCTGTGGGATTGGTGTTCCTTAAATAATTTTGATACAATCCTGATACATAAATTTTTTTTTATTGACTTTGTATTTCGAAATCATTTTTAAATGACAATGTATGTACATATGTGACAGCGCATAGAGAAAGGGACCTAAGGGTAAAATAAATCAATTTTCACTTTTTTTTTTTTTTTTGATGTGGACAACATCTGAGCATCGAATGAGACCGATCCCAAAAGTGTTCCCTCCCAGAGATATGCGCGTTTTATGAAATTGAAGTCGACGAATCTAAGGTTATGTGAAAAAATTTTCGTACTAACAGAGTGATATTCACGATTTAAAAGAATTATAGATGAGCATTTATTATAATTCACAATTAATAATTTCAGAAAATAAACCTGGATTCGAAAAAACGCGAGCAAAATTGATATCAAACTCATGGAAACAGGGCGCTAGGTAGAAAACAGTAAAAACCAACTACACAAAACAAGAGGTAGGGACGACCTACGCGCATTTTCAAGGTTGACCAACACGTTCCTGACATCATGAGATGTGTCGCTTTCAAATGAGACCAATACCAACACGCTCAGTGATGGTACACCAAAGATACACGTATTTAAATCTTTAAAATGGCTCTCCTGAAGAAAGCCGGTTTTTACCCTTAGGTCCCTTTCTATTTTGCGCGTCACATAAAGGGTGTTTTTTATTGAGGTATAGAACTTTAAGTTGGCATCACTTTTTTAACTGGCGGCCATTTTGTCAGCTGTCAAGTGATTAATATTTAGTTTGGTTTGCCATTTCATCATGAACAGGTTGACAAAAGAACAACGCTTGCAAATCGTGCAAATTTATTTCGAAAATAATGGTTCAGTTCGCGAAGTTTACCGCAAGCTCCGTCCATTTTATGGTCGACATAATCGTCCATCAGAGCAAATAACTCGGTTAACCATGGATCGTTTTCGCACTACGTTTACTCTATGCGATAATACGCATCCGCAGAGACGTCGAACAGTGCGCACCGAAGAAACAATTGCCGCTGTAGAGCAAAGTGTTGAAGAGGACCCGAATGAATCGATTCGCCACCGTGCACAGCAATTGGAGCTTTGTCCATCAACTTTATGGAAGATTTTGAAGATTTTGAATGTGGATGAGTTGTGGTTCCAACAAGACGGCGCTACATGCCACACAGCGCACGTCACAATCGATTTATTGAAGGAAACATTCGATGAGCGCATAATTTCGCGGAATGGACCTGTCAATTGGCCACCAAGATCGTGTGATTTGACACCATTGGATTATTTTCTTTGGGGATATGTGAAGTCGCTCGTCTACGCCAACAAACCAGAAACGTTAGGGGACTTGGAAGCCAACATTCGTGGCGTTATTGCCAACATACGGCCCCATATGCTCGAAAAAGTGGTTGAAAATTGGACCTGTAGAATTGGCTTTATTCGAGCCAGCCGCGGCGGCCACATGCCCGAAATCATATTTAAACATTAATGGCATAAAATTATCCTTCCAATAAAGCCAAATTGATGGACATTAAAACGATTTTCTTGTGTTTTATTTCAATTCGAAGTTCTATACCTCTAAAAAAACACCCTTTATAACGAAATCCTAAAATTGACCACAAAATACTCTTTGATTTGTGACAACATTGCACTCTGGTCTTAAATCCATTTTTTTTTCGTTTTTGTCAGATAAGTAAAAATATTTTCTTAATGGCAACACTGCCAGCAATGAAGATTTATAAAAAGAAAAATAATATATGGCAGCACTTTCACTGAACTAACCTCTTAAAGTTTGAGGTTTTCGTTTGTATTTATAACAAGGGGTTATACATTTTTAGGATTCCGTACGCCAAAGGTGAAAAGAAAAATATTGTTTTCGCTACGATGTCCGTTTGTCTGCCAAAACTAAAAAAGACAAAAAATAGTCAAAAACTGAAAAAATCGCCGAAAAGAAAAACGCTTAAATGAAAAATTACAGTTATAATCGCTAAAATGCGAAAAAAAACAAAACTAAAAAGGTCGACAAAAAAATTGTCAACCCCCTAAAAATCGCCAAATTAAAAAAGAAAACCCAAAAACTAAAATGTAATCCAAAAAAAAAAACAAAAACAAATCACAAAAAAAAACGAAAAAACGCTTAAATGAAAAATTACAACAAAAAATAAAATAAATCGCTAAAATGTACAAAATAAAATACCTAAGGTCGACAAAAATATTGCCAAAAACCGAAAAAATCGCCAAACCGAAAAAAAGCGCCAGAACTAAAAAAACGCTTAAATGGAAAGATATAACCAAAAATAAAATAAATCGTTAAAATGCAAGAAAAAATTGCAAAAGTAAAAAGGTCAACATAAAAATTGCTAAAACCCGAAAATGTTGGTAAAAAAAACGCTAAAACTAAAATATGTATTCTAAAAAAACAAAAACAAATCGCTAAAAAAATCGCCAAAACTAAAAAAACGCCAAACTAAAAATATGTTTTAGTAAAAAAAAAACAAAACCAAAATTGTCAAAAATAAAATCGCCAAACCAAAAAAAATCGCCGAGACTAAAAAAATAAGCGTCAATACAAAAAATCTAAATCAATACTTAAAATCCAAATCAATACTAAAAAATCGCTAAAAACCAAAAAAATCGCCAAAAAGAAACAAGCACCATAACTAAAACTTAAACGTTGTAACTAAAAAGATCGCCAAAAAAGAAAAAAAATCGCCAAAACGAAATAACACCAAACTAAAAAAACGCTAAAACTAAAAATTTGTTTTGGTAAAAAACAAAACAAAAATCGTCAAAACCCAAAAAAAAAAATTGCGCAAGTAAAAGATGGCGCCAAATTTTTTGATTAAAATGCTTCAACATTGGGAATTGCTGGTATTTGTTACTATATTTTTTGACGTTAGCATTTTTTTACTGCCTTTTTAATTCCTTTTTAGGGTTCCGTACACCAAAGGCAACCCTATTGTGTTCGCTACGTTGTCCGTCTGTCCGTCACAGGCTATTTTCTCCAGAACCGTAAGAGCTGCATACCTGAAATTTTGACAGAGTGTGAAGGCCGCTACAACAACAAATACATGAAAGTTAAAAATTAAAGGGTGTTCCAAAACGAGCAACGAAAAATGTTAAAATCCCATGTAATATATATACAATTGTATGTATATACACTTGAATTTTGTTAGGGTATTTTTATACAGACTACAACAATTAACACTAAAATTTAAAAATATTTACATTAAAGGGTGTTCCATCAGTTACTGAAATTTTGGCTATGTAATTTTGACAACTTGCTGTATCATGGAGACCGTAAGAGCGAAACTCTTGACATTTTCAAAAAACGGTAAAACAAAAAAATACCAAAATTATAAAATCGCCAAACCGAAAAAATCGCCAAAAAAAATTGCCAAAACGAAAAAAAGCCATATCTATTAAAAAAAAATTTCTAAAACGAAAATAAATCGCGAAAAACCAGAAAAATCACCAACATTAAACGAAATCGCCAAAATGAAAAAATTCGCCAAAATGAAAAATAAATCGCCAAAATGAAAAAAATCGCCAAAATGAAAAAAACGTCAAAAACTGGACAAAATCGCCAAAACGAGAAAAAAACGAAAAAAAAATAAAAACATTTCAGCTGAAAAAACATCAAAAACGCAAAAAACAAAGCTTTATTAAATTATAAAAGTCGCCAAAAATAAATAAAAACGCCAAAACGAAAAAAAAAAATTCTAAAACGAAAATAAATCGCGAAAGACCGAAAAAATTGCCAAAATTAAAAAAATCGCCAAAATTAAAAGAAAATGGCCAAAACTAAAAGAAATCGCCAAAATCAAAAAAAAAATCGCCAAAATGAAAAAAACGCTAAAAACTGGAAAAAATCGCCAAAACGAGAAAAAAGCAAAGAAAAAAACATTTCAGCGAAAAAACGTCAAAAAGTCAAAAAAACGCTATATTAAAAAATGCTCAAAGCCCAACGTATGGAACCCTTCGTGCGCGAGTCAAAGTCGCACTTTACTGAATTTATTTTTAATAAGCGTTAGACGCTGAAGAAAATTAACAAACTGTTTCAAATATTTCTGTCTGCTTGCCTGTTCTATTTTTTTTTTGGCTTGTCTACCTTTTTAGTTTAAGTGGAATTTCGCTTTAAAAATAATCATTTTCATAATTGCCAAACAGCTTTATGAAATGAGCTTAACAACATTCAGTTACTTTTTGGAGCGTAAAATTTTTAATTAGACATATTTATATAAGCAAAAATAACAGAAACGCACTTGGAAAGTAAGCAAGAAAAACAAAAAGAATCATTTCATTTAAGAAAAATAAATTTTTTTATATTTAACTTACAATTGAAAAAGTTTTCAAACAACTTGTTAAACAAAAATTCACTTTAAAGCAGCTTTAAAGTATTTGCAAATTTTTAATTTATTTATATTATACAAGGAATAAAAAACAGGATGCAGACTTAACAAGTAACTTGCAGACGACAGTGTTCAGCGTTAGATGACCACTTTAAATTTTTTTCTTTGGTGAATAATTTTACATAAAATTAAATGTTTTTTGCCTGGTTATTGTCTCTTTTAAATATTATAATAATTTATTCGATCGTTTTTATTTACCACTATTATATAGACATTTTATTAAGGCTTTAGGTATTTTATAAAATAAAATTGTAAACTATTTATAAAAGAGCTAAAGCTTTAATACAATTTTTATATAATTTTGTCTTTCATTTAAGGACTTTGGCCGCCTTCACTGCAACTATTGAAGGACTTTGTTACAATATAATTTTTAATGGCACTTAAAGCTTTTAAACAATATTTATAAAAAATGAATAGAGAAGGTATTAAGCATGCTTTTTATTCTAATTAATTTTTAAATTATTAGTATTATTATTATTAGTAAATTTTAGGGAGAAAGAGGCAGTAATTTTAAAACTTCTCATTGAACTTATTTTCTACAACATTTAACAATAAATTCAGTAAAGAGTCACTTTGACTCGAGCACGAAGGGTTCCGTACGTTGAGCTTTGAGCATTTTTTTTAAATATGTATAGCGTTTTTTTACGTTTTCGACGTTTTTCAGCTGAAAAATTTTGTTTGTTTTTTTTCTCGTTTTGGCGATTTTTTTAATTTTGGCGATTTTTTTTTCATTTTGGCGATTTATTTTTCATTTTGGCAATTTTTTTTTCATTTTGGCAATTTTTTTTCATTTTGGCGATTTTTCCGGTTTTTCGCGATTTATTTTCGTTTTAGAAATTTTTTTAATTTGGTGCTTTTTTCGATTTGGCGATTTTCTTTTTGTTTTTGGCGATTTTTTTCGGTTTGACGATTTTATAATCTTGGGATTTTTTTGTTTTACCGTTTTTTAAAATTTCAAGAGTTTTACTCTTACGGTTTCCAAGATACAGCAAGTTGTCGAAATTGCATAGTCAAAATTGCATTAACTGATGGTACACCCTTTAATTAAATTTTTTTTTAATTTTAGTGTTAATTGTTATAGTCTGTATTTGTTGTTGTAGCATAATAAGGCGTTTTTTGCAATTTTTACGTTTTTTTCAGCAGCAATGATTTTTTTTGTTTTCTTCTATTTTTTCTCGTTTTGGCGATTTTTTTCATTTTCGTGATTTTTTCCATTTTGGCGATTTTTTTTTCATTTTGACAATTTTTTTAATTATTGCGAACTGGAAAGTTTAAACTTTTTTGTTAAATTTTTTAATCATTGTGTTAAGTGCCCAGGAGACGATCAAATAAAATCAAAATCAAAATTGTGTAAATTTTTTGGATTAAATAATGCTAAAAGTAATGCCAAATAAATAATTGAAAAATATTTAAAAAAAAATGCTAAATAAATAAATGAAAAATTTGCTACTACATTAAAATTAAAAATGCTGAATTTAGCTGCAAAAAACGCTAGAATAGCTACACTATAACTTACACTCTTTTACTACTTCTCTAAATGTTACTTTAAAAAGTTATTTAAAATTAAAAATTGTTCGTAGGAACAATTCCTTTGGGAGGAGATTTGACAATGATTGCTTTACAAAGATGAAATCCTATGTGCTTCTATGTTTGTGTAAGAGTTTTACATAATAATACCATTAAATATACCAAACAACTTTAAGCCGCATAATCTTAAAAGCAAAAAAAAAAAAAACAAAAAAAACCTCATGCAACCAAGACCACACAAAAAAAAATTCATCACTTAATGAATCATTGCCAAAAGTTTTAACGCGTCAAAAGGAGATTATCAAATTAAATGGCGTTAAAATGTTTGCTAAAAGATAAGCAGCCATTAAATGTTTAACTTATTTTTTATTACGAAAACGAGATATGACATTTAACACACACACGCACCTATACACGTACTCACATTCACACACGCACACATTTAGCAATTGTTCCTCAACTTCAGCTTTATTAACCGAATAAATAATTAAATTTATTATATAATTACTACATTTAGCAATGCAGGTCAAGTTCATTACTAAATAAATGATTTTGTTGCGCACAGTGGGTCCGGTCGTTTCTAAGAATATAAAAAATAATAAAATTGTGCTTCACAAAGGCTTGCTTGCTTTACACAACAAATTTCTCTGGAAATTTGTCTCATTAAGCTTCCATAAACTAAAAAAAAAGTCAGTATGGAATGATGGCAAAAAAATTAACTAAAACAATTTTGACTCGCTTTTCAATAAAAATTTTGACTTAGATTAGATTAAGTTGGAAAAGAGTAGCAGTTAAAATTTCTTAGTTCGATTTCGGGATTAAAAAAAATTTTCAACATCTACGCCGTCAATAGAGTACTAAAACTTTTGTGGCTGGTCTACTCGCACCCATTTTTTTGGCATAAGGGTGTAAATAATTATTCAACATTCAAAGAGACCGTAAAATTCGTAAAAACTTTAAGATTTGAACAAATAAGTACACTAAAGTGAGACTTTAACTCTAACATGAAGGGTTCCGTATGTACACTAAATATCTAATAGTACATGTCGTCACCTTAAATGCAAACGGACGTAAGTACACAAAAATTCTAAGTCGATTTTTCGATTAATTATGGTTTATTTTATAAAACTACATGTTCACGCAAATATTTAGACCTCTGCGATCAAAAATGACGACTTTATTAAAGAAATTCAAATGGACGCTAAAAGGGTATAAATTGTTAAAAAAAAAAAAAAACATGTAAGTATCCATACTACAAGTAAATTTCGAAGACAATTTCCAAGAATATTTTATTATTAGTGATTTTGTAACGTTTTTTGTTTCTCCTGTAAAAAATATTAAAGTGCAGTTACGTCCTTTTGCATTTAAGGTGACGAAATACTAACTTAAGCCAAAATGCTTTTTAGCGATTTTTTTGAGTTTTGATGTATTTTTTTTATTTTGGCGAATTTTTTCGGTTATTTCGGTTTTTTTTTAATTTTGGGCGATATATTTGATTTTTGGTGCTTTTTTCGGTTGTTTTGTTAACTTAAGCGATTTTTTTTTTAATTTTTTGACGATTTCTTTTTTGGCGTTTATTTTTTTTTTTTTTTTTTTGGTTTTTGGTGATTCTTTTCAGTGTTTGCCGATTTTTTTAGTATTGACTTTTGACGATTTTTCCGGTTTTGGCAATTTTTTTACTTTTTAACAATGTATATTTTTAATTTTAGCGATTTTTTATTTTTGCGATTTTTTTTTTCGTTTTGGAGTTTTTTTTGTGTTTTGACGATACAAGCTACAGCGATTAATTTTTAGTTAGTTATTTGAAGCATTTGTTTCTTTTTCCGATTTTTTGGATTTTTGAGATTTTTTTAAATTTTTGGCAATTTTTTCGGTGTTTGGCGATTTTTTTTTTCTTCAATACATATTTTTAGTTTTTGCGATTTTTTACTCTTGGCGCTTTTATTGTTCTGCCGACTTTATTGGGTTATGAAGGTTTTTTTTTCACTTGTGCGGCTTTTTTCTAGTTTTTGGCGCTTTTTTCGTTTTTTGCGATTTATTTTAGATTTTTGCTTTTTTTTTGTTGGTTTTTAGATCTGGCGATATTTTTCGTTTTCAGACGATATTTTTAGTTACAACGATTAAATTTTAACTTTTTTTAAGTTTTTTGGCGATTTTGGTTGTATTGATGCTTTTTTAATTTTGGCAATTCTCTCAGTTTTTAGCAACTACTTTTGTTTTTTTTTTCAAAACATATTTTTAGTTTAAGGGATTTTGTTAGAGTTTGTCGTTCTTTTTAGCTTTGGCGATTTTTTTTTAATTTTTTGACGATATTAGTACAGCAATAAATTTTTAGTTAGTTAGTTTAGGCACTTCTTGTTTCTTTTTTTAGGATTTTTTCGGTTTGAAGCGTTTTTTTTTTTGTTTGTGTTTATACAATACATATTATTAGTTTTAGCGTTTTTTTTTTTAGTTTGGCAATGTTTTAAATTTTTTGCGTTATTTTGGGGATTTTTCTACTTTTGGTTATATTTTTGCATCTTAGCGATTTATTTTATTTTTGGTAATATTTTTTAGTTTAAGCTTTTTTGTATCCGACATTGTTTAATTTTTGATTTTTTTTAGTTTTAGAGCTGTTTATTGTAGATTTTGTCGATTTTCTTCGGATTGGAGATTTTCTTCGCTGTTTTTTTTAGTTTTAGCGATTTTTTTTTTACTTTCGTTTGGCGCTTTCTTTCGCTTCCGCGATTTTTTTCGGTTCTTGGCAATTTTTTTTTTAATTTTTTTTGTCGACTTTTGTACTTTTGCCGACATTTTTGCATTTAAGTGATTTATTTTAATTTTGGTGTTATTTTTCATTTAAGCGCTTTTTTCATTTTGACGATTTTTCGTTTCGGCATTTTTTTTTAATTTTGGAATTTCCAGTTTTAGCATTTTTGAAAATTTCAAATGTTTGCCTCTCACGGTTTGCTAAGATACAGCCAGCAAGTTGTCAAAATTACATTAACTGATAGCATACCCTTTAAATTTTATTTTTTTTAATGTCAATGTTAATGGTTGTAGTCTTTATAAAAAATACACTAAATTGGAACATTTTAAGTGTCTGTATATTGCATAAGGATTTCAAGATTTTTCGTTGCGCGCTTTAGAACACTCTTTAATTTTATACTATCATATACATATGTGTTGTAGCGGCTAAAGTTTTACATATTCTGTGAAAATTTCACGTCCGTAGCTTTTACGGTGCTCAAGAAAACAGCCTGTGATAGATAGACAGATGGTCGTACAGACAGACAGACGGACGCACATACAGACGGACGGACATCGTAGCGAAAACAATAGAGTTCCTTTTACACCTTTGGTGTACGAAAACCTAAAAATTGCCATGATGAATGTTAATTTTTTTTAATTATTTTTTCGCTGCTTTTTCGTTTAAAAAAACATATTTACTTCTATTACTATTACAATTTGTCCCATTGTGCAGCACCAATACAGCAGGTAAATTTCAACAAAGCAACTACTGTGTATATTATTTCTGCAACCAATAATCAATGATCATCAATTTATTTTTTAATGTTGTTTTTTTGTTGTTGTTGTTGTTGTTGCTGTCAATTCAAATAAAATTATAAAATTGCATTTTTGCAGCATTTCATGTTAACTGACTGCAGGCCCGCGCCTGTGTGATTAGTTCAAAAAAAATAAATAAATAAATACATAAACGTATTCATTAATTGCAGCTACGTTGCTAATTTAGACAATTTAGTTGCAACCTGCCAACGAAAAACTAAATTTTTATGCTGATTAGCTGTAATTAGAGTTGAATGAAAAGGATATAAAAATATTCATTTGACAATTGTATAACCTCAAACAATAATGTTGAGGAATAATTTGGTTTTAAAATGGATAAAAAAAATTTTTGGCAATTTCTGTAATTTCACACACAAAATTTAAATTTATTATTTAATTTATTTTCATTTCATTTTAAAACAACTATAATATACATATGTTTTATGCTAGGAACACAACTGGGACGAACGACGAATTTTTCGGTGCGAACTTTCGTCATAAAAAATAAAACACATGTGTGCATATGAAAATGAACACAACACCGCCGTACAACGAAATTCGTCGTGCGTGACGAATTCTGAGATAGGTTTATTTCTAATTTGTACGCCGACGAACGACGAAAAAACAATTTTCTCTCTCTCACTCTCTGTCTTTGTACACAAAACAGTCAACTTTATCGAATATAAGAGAGGAATTCGCTGCGTAAATTCGTCGTGTGAAGCACAACAACGACGAATTTACGCAGCGAACTCATATCGACGAATTCGTCGACATGGACGAAATTCGTCGTTCGTCCCAATTGTGTTCCTAGCATTACATGTAAACTATTATTTAACAATTTATTTATTTTGTTTTTGAATCATTTAATTTATTTGTAAAATAAATATCAACAAAATAGAAACAAAAAATTATCAGTAACCAATTCTTCAGCACTAAAATTAAATTTAAATACATATAAATGTATATGGATGGTCACAAGTAGAAAGGCCCTAACTCGTATTTCTACGAAATTGAGTTGTTCAGTGATGCCAATACAATTCACACAAATACACCTCGTCACTAACATTTATTGCAATAGTGTAAAAAATAACACTTTTACAAGCAGTATTTATTTTAGTTAGAGCCTTTCCACTTGTAACCAACGATATGTATGTTTCTATTAAGAAAAAAAAGGGAAAATTATATTTAAGAAAAAAATAAAAATAAAAAGCAACCATGCATATCAAATATATATTTACAAAAGATTTAAAGATATTTCAAACAAATAAAAATATAAATAAGAAAATAATTTAAAATGCATAATAAATTTAAACAAATCCAAATAAATACTTGACCTCATCTGAATGTTGAATGTTTATTTTTGTTTAGCAGTGTAGTTGTATTTTAATAACTACAACAACAACAAAAAACAAGTGATTTAGAAATAACCATTAGCAGGCAGAAATGTGGGGTGCATAATATGGAAATATTATGGAATTAAAGAAAAATTTTTAAGGTAATGGTAACAATTTGCGATGAGTAAAATAATGAAAATTTAATTAAGATGTACACCATGTACATGAATTCCTGCATTCAAAAATTTTTATTTTATATTTTTGTAACTCAGAAATCAAACTTGTTCCATTTTTAGAATCTTTTCAGGTTTTTTTTACGTATAAAATTTTTTAGTTTATTTGGTTATATTTCTTCGATCTTTTTTAATATGTTGTTATATTTATTAAGCTTTAGATCTTATTTTTTATAAAAAGAAATTAACAAATTTTATTTATTCCAATATTTCGTTGCCACAATGGGTAACTTCTTCAGGGAAAATATTTTTTTAGTTTATTTTTTTTAATTCGTTATTCTTTTTTTTTTTAAGATATATTCAGTTTTGTACATCGATTAATTTTTAGTTTTGTTTAGCTTGTTTCTTTTTGGCGATTTTTTATTTGTTTTTGGCGATATTTTTAGTATTGACCTTTAATTACTGTTGCGATTTTTTCGGTGTTTGGTGTATTTTTTTGTTTTAAGATTAAATATTTTTAGTTTTAGCGATTTTTTTAATGTTGGCGCTTTTTTTTGTTTGGCCGATTTTTTTTCGAATTTGGCGATATTATTTACAGCGATTAATTTTAAGTTAGTTATTTTAGGCACTTCTTTCTTTTTACTATTTTTATTAGTTTTTGGTGTTTCTTTTCAGTTCTTGGCGATTTTGTTAATATTGACGCTTTTTGAGTTTTGGCGATTTTCCCAGTTTTTGGATTTATTTGTTTGGGTTTTTTACAATATGTACATATTTTTAGTTTTAGCGATTTTTTTCAGTTTTTTAAATAAAGTATTTTTAGTTTTTACAATTTTTTTTATGTTAGCGCTTTTTTTCGTTTTGGCGATTTTTTCGGTTTTTGGCGCTTTTTTTTGTATTGACGTTCAATTACTTTTGGCGATTTTTTTCGGTTTTTGGCGCTTTTTTTTTGGTATTGACGCTCAATTACTTTTGGCGATTTTTTTCGGTTTTTGGCGTTTTTTTTCTTTTTTTTATAAAATATTTTTAGTATTAGCGATTTTTTTAATCTTGGTGCTTTTTTTCGAATTTTGACGATATTATATACTGCTATTAATTTTTAATTAGTTATTTTAGGCACTTCTTTCTTTTTACGATTTTTTTAGTTTTTAGTGATTCTTTTCAGTTTTTGGCGATTTTTTTTTAATATTCGCGCTTTTTTAGTTTTGGCGATTTTCGCAGTTTTCGGCGATTTGTTTGGTTGTTTTACAATACATATTTTTAGTTTTAGCGATTTTTTTAATGTTGGCGCTGTTTTTAGTTTTTGGCGATTCTTTTTAGTTTTTGGCGATTTTTTTAATATTGACATTTAATTAGGCGATTTTTTTTTTTTTGCTTTTAGGCGTGTTTTTGTTTTTTTAGAAAAAATATTTTTAGTTTTAGCAATTTTTTTAGTGATGGCGCTTTTTTTTTGCTTTGGCGATTTTTTGCGTTTTTTTTGCGATATTAGTTATAGCGATTAATTTTTAGTTAGTTGGCTAAGACGTTTTTTAAGATTTTTTTTCGGTTTTTGGCGATTTTTTATATATACATATATATTTTAAATTTTAGCGATTTTTTTAATGATGGAACTATTTTTCGTTTTGGCGATTCTTTTTACATTTTGGCGATTTTTTTCGTATTGGCTCTTAATTAGTTTTGGCGATATTTTTCGGTTTTTGGCGAGTTTTTTTTTTTGTTTTTTTTAGATAAAACATTTTTAGTTTTAGCAAATTTTTAGTGTTGGCGCTTTTTTCTTTTTGGCGATTTTTTTCTTTTTTGACGATATTAGCTACAACGATTAATTTTAAGTTAGTTGGCTAAAACGTTTTTTAAGATTTTTTCGGTTTTTGGCGAGTTTTTTATATATATGTATATATTTTAAATTTTAGCGATTTTTTTTAATATTGGCACTTTTTTTGTTTTAGCGATTCTTTACTGACGTTTAATTACTTAAGGCAATTTTTTTCGCTTTTAGGCGTGTTTTTGTTTTTGTTTTTTTTTAGAAAAAATATCTTTAGTTTTAGCGATTTTTTAGTGATGGCGCTTTATTCCGTTTTAGCGATTTTTTAGTGTTGGCGTTTTTTTTTCGTTTTGGCAATATTTGTATTTTTTGACGATATTAGGTACAGCAATTACTTTTTAGTTAGTTGGCTAAGACACGTTTTTTAAGATTTTTTCGGTTTTTGGCGATTTTATATATTTATATATTTATTTATTTTCAATTTTAGCGATTTTTTTAATGTTGGCACTTTTTTCGTTTTGGTAATTATTTTCAGTTTTTTTAGCGATTTTTTAGTATTGACGCTAAAATACTTTTGGCGTTTTTTGTTTGCTTTTGGTGTGTTTTTTTAACAAAATATTTTTAGTTTTAGCGATTTTTTTAAAGTTGGCGTTTTTTGACGATATTAGTTACAGCGACTAATTTTTAGTTAGTTAGTTGAGACGTTTTTTAAGATTTTTTCGGTTTTGGACGTTTTCTTTTTTTTTTTTTTTTTTTTTTTATATACATATATATTTATATATTTTCAGTTTAATCGATTTTTTAAAGTTGGCACTTTCTTCGTTTTGGCGATTCTTTTCAGTTCTTGATGCTTAATTACTTTTGGCAATTTTTTTTTATTTTTGGCGTGTTTTTTTTTAACAAAATGTTTTTAGCTTAACGATTTTTTAGTGTTGGCAATTTTACCGCTTTGACGATTTTTTTTAAGTTGACGTTTTTTTAGTTTTGGCGATTTTTTCCTTTTTTAACGATATTAGTTACAGCGATTAATATTTAGATAGTTAGTAAAGACGTTTGGTTTTTACGATTTTTTCGTGTTTTGGCGATTTTTTGTTTGTTTTGTTTTATTCAATACATAGTTTTAGTTTTATCGTTTGTTTTTAGTTTGGCAATACTTTACGATTTTTTGCAATTTTTTTTTAGTTTTTTGCGATGTTTTTACTTTTGGTGAATTTTTTGCATTTAAGTGATTTACTTTATTTCGTTTAAACGCTTGTTTCATTTAAACGGGGTTTCGTGGCGACATTTTTTTAGATTTTTTGAGATATGTTAGTTTTAGCGTTTTTTTTTTTTTTTGTTTGGCGGTTTTCTTCGAATTTTGGCGATTCTCTTCGCTATTTTTTGATTTTGGCTATTTTTCAGCTTTGGCCCTTTATTCGTTTTGCTGCTATTTTCATTTGGCGATATTTTTCGGTTTTTTGGCGATTTTTTTTTTTATTTTTTGACGTTTTTTTACTTTTTGTGAAATTTTTGCATTTCAGCGATTTATTTTATTATTTAAGCTTAACACTTATTATTTTATTATTTTTTTTTATTTTTTTTATTATTTTTTTTTTATTTTATTATTTTTTTTTATTATTTTTTTTTATTATTTTTTTTTAATTTTTTTTGCTGATATCTATCTTTATTTCTTCTTAAACGAAAATAACTTTTATCCGCTAATCGAAGTAATCGAATAAAACCTAAAATTTATTCGTTAAATCGAAAATCACTTAAATCGCTTAAATCGCTTATTTATTGTAAAATTTAAACATGCTCACGCATGATCATAAATAAACATTTAAATATTCTCAAGCGAGTTGTAATTTTTAGCTGATACGAGTAATTAACATACTTGATGGGTCCCATAAATAATAACTGATTGACTATTTGCATAATTATTAAAAAAAAACAACAACAACTATTAATATGTGTTATTTATTCAATAATTAATTAAACTTAAATAGCAATTATCGACCTTCATGTAAACAAAAGTGTCAAATAGTATTAATTTGATTTGAAATTATTTTTTTTCCACAATTATACAAAATAATGAACCACAAGCAAACAAATTATAATTTAAAAAAATTAACAAATTTGCATATACATACGTGTGTATATAAATAAGTTTTATAACAGCTCAATAATATTTAGAGACAAGCTGATGTGATGATTTTTTCGTAGTTTAGGCACATTAGTTTAAATAAACTTGAAATGTAGAAAAATCAATATACTTCGGAAGTTATGCATCCACTTATTGATCTGAGCACATGATTTATTCATAATCCAACACTTTTATGACAGTAACACTACTACAACAACAAACTACGAATTTTGCCTAACTAACACGACGAATTCTATAGAATTTTTTTTTGGTAAACGAGATATTTGCATTTTTCGATACATTCTTTTATTGGAATTATTAAAAAAAACTCCTTTAAAAAAATATGTAATGAGTTAGGGCCTTTCTATATTAAGGTAACACATTTTATGTTCATTAAAAAAGTTGGGGTTTAAGCCTTTTAATGTTCACTTAAACATTTAACAAAGCTTTCATTATATTCTACAATACAATTCACACACAAGAATATATCGTTTGTTAATCTAAACAATTTGAGTTGTCAAGTTAACAGTTGATTTGAGTTATTGTTAACATATTCAATTAACCAAATTTTACCAATTTAAATTGTTAAATTTTTTTACTTCGGTTTTTTTTTAAAATATCTGATTGTGGAACTGTAACAATAATTTTTTGCAAATATTTTTTGTCGTTAACTCAAATTCACTATTTAATTGATTAATTTAACAGATAAACACAGTTAGGAAAACTTAAGGCCCGATTTAATAAAAAAATTTGCATGTAACCATTTTTAGTTGTTAAATTTACTGTAAGCAAAAGCTGGTTTTGCTTTTTACCTAAATAAACTATTTTTCTGGCTAATCTAACCAACTTTAGTTGTTAGCTTACTGCCAATGTAAGTTCCTGCTACAATTAACTTTGTTAATTCAAAAAACTACCATTTATAACATTTAATATTTGCTAATAACAAAGTCAAATGCCAATTTTACTTACTAATTTCTCTGTTAACAAAATTCTAAAATTTTATATTTAATTGCAAAATTATGTTATGAAATCCAAACTTTTCATAAAAAGCATATTCAAAGTTAAATTGTATTTAACTTTAGCTCACAACTGCTTATTGTTTCTCATAATATAAAAATTAAAAATACTATTTCCTTCAAAAAAAAAAGGACTAGAAAATACAATAAAGTTATCTCATTTTATTTTACCAACTCCTTACTCGCCAATTTAACTTGCCAGTTGTGGTCGGCAAAAGTTAGAACTAAATATAAATATATTAAAAAAGAATATAAAATTTAAAAGACAAATTCGCTTTGACATTAAAAAAAATATTATCACACAATATTTAAGTGATCGAAAGAAAACTTTAAGTTAATAAAAAATAAATTAAGTTAAAAAAGGACAAAAGTTTCACTGTTTTTATTAACATTTTTAAAAAGCAGCAACCTTGAAAATAAATTGAACTCGTATGTTGAAGCAGAAACGCACTTACCGGGACTGAGAAAAACAAAACAACTGATAACAAACTGTCAGAGGATAAATTTATAAAACTGTATTTTTTAAATTATATTCAAGGTTAGATGAAATTTTATTACTAAAATTAGATAAACTTAAAACTTTATGCCAAAGACAATAAATTTGAACATCATTCGTATTATTGAAGGTAACATTTTAACTTTGTTTATGAAAAAAAAACTTTCACAATACGTGAAACAATTCTCGTATTCTATTCCATTTAAAAATGTTGGTATAACATCAAAATGTCTTAGGACACCCGGTTATAGCTATGCTGCTTAGCTATATAAAACAATTTGTACGTGTGAAATAACAATGCAATAAAATTGTATTATAATATGATGTCCAATTCTTTGCAAATATTTCAAAACATTTCAATTTATTTCCCATTATTTTATTTTCTAGCGGCGTCAGATTAAATGAATGTATTGTTTGTGGCCGGTGGCGGCTGTTAGCCGGCTTACAGCCGATCGGCTATATTCTCTGGTTTGTGTTCACGTGCAAAAACAAAATAGAAACAAACTGAACAATTGTTTTTGTTTTGTTTTTGTTTCACTCACTTCAAAGAACTAAATAAAACAAAATCAAACAATATGTTTCGTTTATTTTTGAACTCTGCTTTTAAGTACAAAGAAATCAAAACAAAAATAAATTTTTAACTGTAATAGTGTCGATTATTTTTGTTACGAAAATCATGTCCTAACTCATGTATCGCGCAATAAATAGCATAGCTATAATAAATAAATTTTCAGACTTTTAATGAGTTTCCGATTTTTTATTTTGTGCTTTTCAAATGGAGTTTCTTTGATACTTTAAAAATTTTTCTAGCTGTATTTCGTTGCTGCTTAAGCAATTCATCAATAGACTTCAAAGCAACAAAATTGAAAAAGGTAACACAAAATTTTTTTTTAATAATTTTCACATAAATGAATCTTAAAATAATGCTGTAGGTATAATAATTATTGATTATTAAAAACATGAAAGAAAAGAAACTATAATTTTCTAAAAATATAATTATATACTACAACTATTCCCATCCCTGCTAAAAATTTGCCCATGCAATTACATTTCTCTTTCATCGCTACAATAAAACAAAATCTAAGTTTTTAATAAGTGCAAAAGCTGAGTTGATGGTGCACTTAAAATAAAGTATCCTCAATGATGTATTTATCATCTTGTTAAAAGACTCATTCAGAAATTTTGCCAAAATTAATGAGAAAATCAAAAGCTTTTAAGTTTCCAATGAAATATTTGACAAAGATAATGACAACTGCAAATGAGATATAAGTAAAATAATTAAAAGTTGTCCAGAGGAATTTGCATTCTAAAGAATGATACGTTATGATATTTTTCTTCAATAGATATTTTTCATTTCAGATAAGTCTCTTAATAGATTTTAAGTGAAAGGTGGACAATTTTTTTTTTAACAGAACACAAGAGTTTAAATCTTTTCAATTTAACATGCAAAGTAAACTTCCTGGAAAAAAATTAGAGCTTTGAAATTGAAATTAATGAGAATAAACACTAAACTCTGCAACAAGAGTCCTTAAAATATCAGTGGTTTTCATTAAGAACAACGTATGTTACATATTTCTCATTTCGACTTTATGATATTAAATTGTTACAGCCTTGTTTATAAAACTTATTAAGGCTTTATATAGGGTTTTTAAAACAAATTTTCATACAAATATTTTTTTAAAAAGTCTTTATAAAGCCTTCATCATTTTTAGGGTTTCGTACACCAAAGGTGAAAAGAAACCCTATTGTTTTCGCTACACTGTCCGTCTGTCCGTCTGGCCGTCTGTCCGTCACAGAGTATTTTCTCGAGAACCGTAAGAGCTACGGACCTGAAATTTGGACACAGTGTGTAGACCCTTGGCCGCTACAACAACAAATACATGAGAGTTGGAAATTAAACGGTGTGCCAAAACGAGCAACGAAATGTTAAAATCCCATGTAATATACATACAATTGTATGTATATACACTTGAAATTTGTAAAGTTAGTGTATTTTTATACAGACTACAACAATTAATACTAAAATTTAAAAAATTTTAATTAAAAGGTGTACCATCAGTTAATGTAATTTCGACTATGTAATTTTGATAACTTGCTGTATCTTGGAAACCGTAAGAGCAAAACTCTTGAAATTTTCAAAAACGGTAAAACAAAAAAATCTCAAAATTATAAAATCGCCAAGCCGAAAAAAAATCGCCAAAATCAAAAAAAAATCGCCAAAATGAAAAAATCACCAAAATGAAAAAAAAATCGCCAAAATGAAAAAAATCGCCAAAATGAAAAAAAATCGTCAAAATGAAAAAAATTCCCAAAATTAAAAAAAAAATCGCCAAAAATTAAAAAAATCGCCAAAACGAGAAAAAAACGAAAAATAATCAAAAAAAAATTATTTCAGCTGAAAAAAACGTAAAAAAACACTGTATTAAAAAAAATGCTCCAGGCCCAACGTACGGAACCCTTCGTGCGCGAGTAAAAGTCGCACTTTACTGAATTTATTATAAATAAGGCTGTTATATTTTAAAGGTTTCTTCGAAAGTTCTAAGAAATTTTTAAAAAAGGTGGTCCCATGTACATCATATTTGTCTAAAACAACAACACAACTTCTTTCTACCTTTTTTAAAACAAGCTTGAAAAATAAATTTTTTAACTTTTTAAATTTTTTCTAGCTCTACTGAAGAAATTTCATTTTTGGACATATGCTGTTATTAGTGAAAACCACAGATATATTTCATATAAATATATTTATGTATATTTCATATAAAAATCATTGAACTAAAATTTATATCACATAATAGACATGTGCAAAATATCTTCGCATAATCTTCGAAAATAACAATTTTGTCATATTCGAAAATTCGAACATAGTTCCTAAAATATTCAAAAGTCAATGAAATAAAAATCTTAAAATTCATGACGTATGAAAAACTAGAACATTCAAATTTGTTTTTTCACAAAATGTTGCCGAATACTTTTGATAATATAATAATTATGATGGCGACAGATTCAAGATCATGTCATATAAAAAGTATATGGCGAAATTTTTTTTAAGCAAAACTAACTTAAAAAATTTCTTTTAGCTCAAAAATTTTAGATTATATTATTATTGCTGAAATTTCGAACTTTATTTCGAATTTTGAAATTAAGCTCATATTTAAAAAAAAACTACTTTATGTAATACATAATAATAGTAAATAATAAAACATAAAAATTACATAAAAAAGCTATAAAAATAATGATGTTCGCAAATTCGAACTTACTTTTGATATTTCGTAAGTTTTTTAAATTTCTATGTTTTCAAGGAAGCTTATTTAATTCTAAAAAATTCAAGTTCGAATATTCAAACATTATTAAAAAATTTAAAAAAAAAATTAACTAGATATTCTTAAAATTATGTAATTTAATCAGTTTTAATATTCATATTTATATGTTAAAGAACTCTCTTTATTTTTAGGAACAAATTCTTTCAAATTTAAAGAACTGGCAAACTTATAGATATAAATCTATATTTTAATTCATAAACACGAATTTTTTTATATTTCTTGTACTAAAATCTAAATATAACAAATTCTGAAGCATGTTCGAAAATTCGAACTTAATTTCGAATTTCAAAAATTGCGTTAAAATTTTACTCGAACAATTTTCTTCAAAATAGCAGAGAAACTACTGTATTTTTAAGTTCGAAAGTTCGAAATTGAATTCGAAATATCATAAAACTAGGGTTAAAATTTCAAACTTTATTACGAATTTCGAAACTAAGCTCAAATTTTTTCAACAAATTCTTATTTTACATAAAACATAGTAATAATATATAATAAAACATAACAATTATATAATAAAAAAAATACTATAAAAATAATGATGTTCGAAAATTCGAGCTTGATTTTGAAATTCGGCAAACTATAGATTTGAAAAAATTTGGTAAGTTTCATAAATTTTTCAAATAATAAAGAATCTTATTTAAACAAATTAAAGTTCGAATATTCAAACTTACACCCGTATTCTAAAATCTGTGACAAAATAAAAATTATAGCAAATGACAATTTTTACATTGCCTAATATATAAAAATTGTTATTTGTTATAATTTTGTCATTTGTCACAAAGTTCAAAATAAGGAGGTTAGTTAAAAATTGCAAAAAAAAAGTGCACTGGATATTCTTAAAACTATTTAACTTGATCAGCTTTTATATTCATATTGATATTTTAAAGAATTCTCTATATTTTTAGGAATAAATTCTTTCGAATTTAAAGAACTGCATCCTCATAAGTGTGGGTCGGAAAATGTACCTATGGACATATGTAAATCTATTTTTAGATTCATAAAAATGAGTTTTTTAAGATGAGCTTTACAAATGTCAAATTTTGAAGCATGTTCGAAAATTCGAACTTAATTTCGAATTTCGAAAAATTAGCCAAAATTTTATTTAAACAATTTTCTTCCAACTAAAACAAAAATAACTGTATTTCTTCGGTTCGAAAGTTCGAAATTGATTTCAAAATATTATAAAAAGTAAATTTCATACCGAAATTATGATGAATTTTGGTTAAAATCATTGCAGTTATAATGTTTTGAACGCTAGTTAAATTTTTAATTTAAATTTAAATATTCTAATTTATTTTATTTATTTTCCCGCAAAAGTAGAAGCATTTTAAATTCATAAAAATTTCTGTATAAGCAAAAATTAAGCACTTTAACTATTTTTTTGACAATTTTCTTATTAAGGCATTTGAATTAAATGCCAATCGATGATATAAAGTTAAAGTTTTGACTATAAATTATTTAAAAGCACTTCAACGTCAAGGTTTTTTCTAAGTTTCAATTTCTCTTTTTCCAACATCTTAAACTGCTGCTCAACTTTGGCGGATTTCATCATAAAATTATAAAAAGAAATATGTATATATAAATATTCGCTTGAGTGAATAGATTTCTTATCGAGTTATTTGCTTCTTTTTTTTGTAAATGATTCATGCTTCCTGCAATTTTTTAGAAGTTATTTTTAATTAAGTGCATATCGTTTCATAAAATGTAAATGGACCTAACCCCATTTACGAAGAAAAAATTTTCAGGAGTGATAAGAAACTTAAGAAAAAGCTAATTATTTATTCAGTGTAGCTTCATTAATTTAAAATTCATTCATTAATTTTAAATAAATCATAATTATAATGCTAATGAATTAAATATAAATTAATGATAGTAATCAAAAGAAATTGTTTTTAAAACCACAATAGCTTTAATTTTATAAAGTTTTTTACAGCTCCTAAAAAAATGTAAATGATGTTAGTCCGTTTTGCATTTCATATGACGATAAGCAAGTCTTATTAAAGCTCTCTATTTCTTTCTCTCCAACAGCTTTAAATATCTAATTGAAAACAGTCAAAATAAACGACGCCATAATTCTCATTTCTTCCTGCATTCTGTCAATCATTTTTTGTTTATTGAATAATTCCGTTGAAGATTGTGTCGCAGTCAAATCATTCATGTGCAGTATAATTTGTGGTTTTGTCATTGCTTTTCATAATTATTGCAGGCCCTATTAAGTTACATTTCATTCAATTTCAATCGATTGTAAAACGGCAGCACATAATTTGCTATGAAAAATTTAGTATTTTATATGAAAAGCATTTTCTAGGGCGTGTTAAGGAAAACAGACTGTTGTATATGAGTTTAAAATTTAAATTACACAAGCCAACACAAAAAAGCATACATATAATAATCAGTAAAATAGTGTTTCTTGAAAAAACATTGTAATTGATTATTGAGGGATTAGCCAGTTCCGTTTATTTCACTAACGCTAAAGAAGATCATGAGGGAATTTTTACACAAAAATTTCTCAGAACAACTAGACATATTATGTTAAATTTTTATTTAAACAAATGAGAAGTTCATTCATTCATATCATAGTTGAAACCAGAACTAAATAACCAACATGTTTTTTTATTATAGCTATGCTATTTACTGCGCGATACAGAAGTTAGGACGTGATTTTCGTAACAAAAATAATCGACACTATTACAGTTATAAATTTATTTTTGTTTTGATTTCTTTGTACTTAAAAGTATAGTACGAAAATAAACTAAACAAATTGCTTGATTTTGTTTTGCCTTGCTCTTTCAAGTGAGTGAAACAAAAGCAAAACAAAAACAATAAAAATGATTGCTCAATTTGTTTTTGTATTGTTTTTGCACATGAGCATAAGCCAGAGAACACAGCCGATCAGCTGTTAGCCGCCTAACAGCCGCCACCGGCCACAAACATTGCATTGATTTAATCGTACGCCGCTAGAAAAGAAAATAATGTGAAATAAATGGAAACATTTTGAAATATTTAAAACATTAAGTTTGTTTATATAGCTAAAGGCCGTTTCACACTATAATACAAGTATTAATACTTTTGTGGAAAATGCAACTCTGACATGTTGAGTTGTTATTGTCTTTTGAAATTTTTGAAACAGAAAATAGATTAGGGATGCATTTTCGTCAAAAGTATTAATACTTGTATTATAGTGTGAAACGGCCTTAAGCACCATAGATATAACGGGGTGTCCTAAGACTCTCTTCTTCTTTTTTTCTTACTTTACCATTACCATATTCCCAGACTTTCTATTATCTGGAATTGTAGTTGTAAAAAAAAAAACAGCAACAGCTCTCACATCGCTTTTGCAAGAATAGAGCGTTGCCATACAAGTATTTTTGAGCGGATGTTGCCAAGTTAATAATTAATGCTTTTATGGGAATTATTAATTTACTAATATCCAAAATTATTATTTAACTTCTATTTTAAATATTTTATAATTCTTAAATCTATTATCTAGAGTTATAAAAACGTTAATATAATATTTCGCCGTAAATGATCACCCATATGCGCACACACACACATACTCACGCCCTCAACATGCCAGTTGTTAACAATCAATACAATTTGCCACGTCATTATTTTCACCATCATTGTCAGCATCATTATCGTTATGGGCAAAAAAAATCGTTAACAATTTTATTGCTGTGTTCATTGTTCTTGCTATTTCTTTGCTTTTACCATTTATTTGCTGTCAAATGCTACTTCTCTATTTTCACATCTGACTGAAAGTCATCGTCATCTCAGGTGACTTTTTGACTTTATGATAGAGGCAAAAATCGTACACCACTAAATATCGAAGCTTATTTTTAACAAGTTGTAAGTTATTTCTAGTCGAAACAAATATGGGAGTTTTTTGTGCTTTATCATGTTAAGCTGGGATGTGTACGTGTGCGTGTGTGTGTGTGTATGAGTGTTTGACAGGGAGTGAGATAGTTTTATGTAAAAAGTACCCGTATATATGTAAATATGTATGTATGTATGCATATTCTGTTGTTGTAGTCAAACCAGTTATTTGAGCTTGAAGTTAATAAACATTCATTATATCCATTTGATGATGCATCTTTTGTAGACAGGATAAAAAGAAGATAATATTGAAAGATACACGAATGAATAATGAAAATGTATGAAAGAGAAAGATGCACAGTGGTCCCCAAGATTTTTAATTGTATATATAATACAATCTGATTTGAGAAATACCAAAAAATATTTAATTTTTCAGCCCTGGAAAATCTTTTTGATATCAATGATTTTTAATATTAATTTATTTCTTTCTAAAATCAAACAAACATGTTCAATTAATAAAGAAAAAAAATTGTTTAAGTTAATTACTTTTAAATACCAAAAAAAATTTAATTTTCCAGCCCTGGAAAAATTTTTATGATTTTCAATAATAATTTCTTGCTTTCTAAAATATTAAATATGTTCAATTAATGGGGAAAAACCCGTTTAACCCTCATACCTAAATAAGAGCGGCAAGCGTCGCGTTAGCAGCAGGGTACGTATTTTCAGTACAATGAAATAATATTTTCACATTTAAATGTACTGAAAATCCGAACCCTGCTGCTAACGCAACGCTTGCCGCTCTTATTTAGGTATGGGGGTAAGTTAGTTACTTTAAATACAAAAAAATTATTTTCCAACCCTGAAACCATATTTTTGGTTTTGCTTATTTTCAATACCAATTTATTTCTTTCCAAAAAAACATCTTCAATTATTAAAGAAAAAATTTTGTAGTAAGTTACTTTTAAATTCCAAAGAAATTAATTTTCCAGCCCTGGAAACATCTTTTTGATTTCTGTGATTTTCAATGCCAATTTATTTCTTTCTAAAAAAACATACATTCATATTCAATTAATAAACAAAGAAAAATTGTTTTCGCTAGTTACTTTTAAATACCAAAAAAAACCTTAAATTTCCAGCCCTGGAAACATCTTTTTGATTTCTGTGATTTTCAATACCAATTTATTTCTTTCTAAAAAAAACAAACATGTTTGACTAATAAACAAAGAAAAATTGTTTTAGTTTTTAAATACCAAAGAAAACTTAGTCTTCCAGCCCTGGAAACAACTTTTTGATTTCTGTGATTTTCAATACCAATTAATTGTTTTCTTAAATATTCAATGTATTCAATAAAGAAATATAATGGTCTTAGCTAGTTACTTTTATATACCAAAAAAACTGAGTTTTCCAGCCCTGGAAACATCTTTTTAATTTTTGTGATTTTCAATAACAATTTATTTTTTCGAAAATATTTAATATAATCAGAAATAATTTCTAAATCAGGCTTGAGTTCAGTAATTTCAATTCTTATTGAATGAAATATTTTTATTAATTAATGTGAGTATCTAAAGAAGAGAAAAAAAAATTAATAAAAATATTTCATTCAATAAGAATTGAAATTACTGAACTCAAGCCTGATTTAGAAATTATTTCTGATTAAAATTCACTACAGTTCAATTAAATCTAAAAATGTCTCAATATTTAATATATTCAATTAATAAAGAGAAACAATTTTGTTTTAGTTAGTTACTTTTAAATGCCAAAAAAATTTAATTTCCAGCCCTGGAAACATCTTTTTGATTTCGGTGGGGTTTTTTAATAAAATATATTAAATTTAAAAATGTTTTAATTAGTTACTAATAAAAAAAAAATATTTTCCAGCTCTAGCAAATTTTATTTTATTATTTTATTCATTTTCAAAAACAATCTATTTAGTAAAAATTCTCACTCATCAGTCCCAGACTAAAACCTCCAGCTATTTTGCGGGCTTCAGAAAATCGATTTCATTTATAGACAGACGGACATCGCTATCGATATCAAGCCATAACCGCCAAAAAAGCTTAAGCGATATAATTTTAAAAACTTAATTTTTTCGGATATTTGCGATCGTAAAACACCGATTTTCATACAAAAAAAAAACTAAGTTCCAAAAATGGGTCGCTTAAGCTATTTATTTCAGCGTTGATGGCTCGATATACAAAAATTTAAATTTTCCCGCTCTGGCAAATTTTTTGGGATTTTATGGAATTTCCATGTCAATCTATTTAGAACGAATTTTGACACATCAGTCCTACATTGAAACCTCTAGCTATTTTTGGGGCTTCAGAAAATCGATTTCATTTACAGACAGATGGACATCGTTTAATCGACTTTCTCATTCATAAGGACCCATAATATATCATGCCATAACAGCTAAAAAAAACTTAAGCGACATAATTTTCGAACTTAATTTTTTGATGGAAATCGATTATCTTCGATGATCTACTTTTCTTGAAAAAAAATTGGATTTAAAAATATATGTCGCTTAAGCTTTTTTGGCGGTTATGGCTCGATATAAACACAGACTTTATGGAAGCAAGATTACAAAATTTTTTCCTTGCAGGAGTTTTTTGGAAAAGGGTTATTTTATTTTAAAAGCCCACTGTATTGTCAGTTTTTCTTAATGCAATCATTGAAAATTTCGCTTACTCCTTCATTGAAATAAAGGAAAAATATGTAAAGAAAAAACCTTTCAAAGTATTACGATGATGGCAACTATTTGATGTTGGTTTTATAAAGCAAATCTACTTTTTTATCGTCGAACGAGTTTTATTCATCATCACCATCATCATCATTATCATCCTATAAATAGAGATAATATTTTTATATAAAATTTTCGCTAACAAAAACTTTGCGAGCAATGTTAGTGTTATGCTGCATTTTGTATACGAGTATTTAACTACATACGTTTAATGGTTTTCATAAAAGCCACGAAAGAGTTGTCTTATGCATGGATTGTTAGACCACAACGAATCTAAGGTACTCTAAAATGTAGAGGAATATACAAATAGATATATAAAACTTATTTAAAATGCTTGATGAAAGTTAAAGTGCTTTCGTTGTCGAGTTCAAGGCATTGCTTAAATTTTCTCAGGTCTATAGGACAAAGTCATTGAAAATTTGGAAAGACTTTCTTTAGTAAAAAATATTTATTGCGTTATAAACCGCATACATACATATAAAAAAAATTAATACCAATATCGAAAGCATGCAATAGATTTTTTTTCTATTAACAACACTCCCACGAAATTTCATAAATACTTTCAACAAACATTCCAATCAATGCACGCACACCTTGACCAATAATTTATTGCTTGATAGAAATTGCTTTCAAGTGGTTTCTTGCTCATTAAAATTCTGATTAGCTGCACTTGAATTTGATCGATTTATTGATCTCTGCAGCAAAATTTATTGTTTTACTGTATTAAATTTTTCTTTAAGAAACTTTTTACTTGCTACAAAATCAGCATCTGTGTTTCTAGGCTTGTTTTTTGTTTGCCAGTTGCCAACTGGGCTTTTGGCAAACACATAGAAATTATTAAAAAATAAAAAAGATTTTTATTTTATAAAAATATTCAATGCAATAAAAATTAAATATTAAAGCGTTTCGCTAAGCATACGCTGCTGTAGTTAGATTGCAACCCGGCACATTTAAGCAAAAGTATCTTTATAAAAAATTTATTAAGGGTGCTACGAAATTTGCGCAAATAAGATATTGTTATTTTATTCATTGTTTAAAAGACATATTCTACTAAAAGAAATATTTTCCAATTTTTCTGGACAAGTTAGTAAGTAAGAACTCAAGCTCTCCACAAAATTGCATGGTAATATAAAATTTTTGTTTCATTGCTATAACTTAAAAATGCTCAGATGAAGGCTGTCGGTCTACTTAAGTAGACCGGATCTGGTAACTTTTCTTACGTTAATCGTTAAAGCGATAATAAATTTAACGAAAATTTATTGACTTTGCTATCCAGCAACATATTTTAACGATACTCCCTGTCGGTTGAAATAATAAGAAAAAGTAAAGCGACAACCTCAAATTCCCTAATTATATTTTTTAATTCTTCTTTGTGCTTTTCTTTAAAATTTTGCATGCAGGTATGCAGTAAAAAGAAATTAAAGAATAACATTATCGTTACCTTAAATTAATAAATATATCGCTAAATATTACAATTTTCGGTTCCCAAATAGTTATTGAATCCCGGCAATGTTTGAAATTTTTAGATATTCGATTCAATTCGATTCGATCGCAAGTTATGGAATAAAATTGGACTTTTTTAAACTTTGCAGGCAAACATATTTTGAACTCAGTCATTTATTGTTTAAATAATCAAACAAAATTGCCAAATTGACTCACACACGAAGGGTTTCGTCAGGCGCTTCTTTTTTTTGGCGATCTTTTAGTATTGCCGCTTTTTTAGCTTTGGCGTTTTTTTCGTTTTGGGAGTTTTTTTTGGGTTTTTACGATTTTTTTAGTTTAACATATTTTCAGTTTTAGCGATTTTTTTAGTTTTGGTGATTTTTTAGTGTTGACACTTTTCTTGGTTTGGCATTTTTATCAGCTTTTTTCCTTTTTCAGTGTATTATGGTTATTGGCGATTTATTTTGTTATTTTTTTTTTGAATAAATATGATCAGTTGTAGCGATACTTTAGTTTTACCGTTTTTTTTTTTTTTTGTTTTGGCGATTTTTTTTTATTTTAGCGATTTTTTGATTTTTTGGCGACCTTTATTCTTGCATTTCAGTGATCTATTTTATCTTTTGTGATATTTTTCATTTATGCGATTTTTTCATTTAAGCGTTTTTTTTTGTTTACGCGATTTTTTCATATAAGCTATTTTTCATTTCGTAAATTATTTTAACTTTGGGATTTTTTAGTTTTAGCGTTTTCCAAAATTTCAAGAGTTTGCCTTTTACGGTTTCCAAGATACATCAAGTTGTCAAAATTACATTAACTGATAGAATACCCTTTAGGTTTGATTTTTGAAATTTCAGTGTTAATTGGTGTAGTCTGCATACAAATACACAAACTTTGGAAATTGCAAGTGTCTATAAATAATTGTATGTACTCGTATATTACATTAGGATTTCAAGATGTTTCTTTGCTTGCTCCAGAACACACATTAATTTTTTACTATCATATATTCTTTGATGAAGCGGCCAAAGCTTCAGGTCCGCAGCTCTTACAGTTGTCGAGAAAACAGCCTGTGACAGATAGACAGACGGACATCGTATCAAAAATAATAGGGTTTTTTTACACCTTTCATTCAAGCAATGTTTTTAAAAAAAAAGAAAGTTAAGCCCTATTATTATACAAAATAGAATTCTAAACCCTAAGGGTCTAATTCATAAAAAATATTTTGGTTTTATAAAAGGTTTATTAATCAAATTTCCATATAAAATTAGAAATATTTTTTTTTCAAAAGCTTATAATTTTTTTTTTAATATAAAACATATTTTTTTGTGATTGAAAGGAGAATAGAAAAAAGAAATAATTTAATATCGAAAAACAAAAAAAATTAGAAATATTCTGAAGAAGTTAGACGAAGGTAAACGATATATCAAACCAAAAAATAAAAATATAAGCACACCTAAGGCTTGAAAAAATAGTTAAATTGAACATATAAAAATGGTTGAAAAATTAGATTAAAAAATTTTAATATATATTTATGTAACAGTAAAAGCTCTTAACACCTTCAATTGAGCCCCCACATTTTTTTATTAATACCACCAGCTGACGCCAACAACAACAAAATCTTACAGCTAAATCTACTTGGTAATTATGCTAAAAACAATGCTAAAAATACTTAAAAACTGCTAAAAACTAATGCTAAAATTCAAAACTCATTACTTTAAAATATATGTACGTACGAGTGTGTATTAGACTTGGATCGAACTCATTCAGTAGCTCGTTTTTTTTTCAAACCTATGATCAAACCCGTTTAAATTACATTGGTTTGAGTTCAATACAAGTCGGGGGTCTAATCGCCGCTTTCGATAACTCGCTGATTCGATCACGTTTTTTCACTGTTTAAGATTGTGTAATCGCTATCGATAATATGGTACGATATCGAATTTCACAATCTCAAATTGAAAAAAGTGATAGAATCAGTTCGTTATCGAAAGCGATAATTAAACCTCAGATCTATTGCATAATTCGAGTTCGACTAGAGTCGGTCAAAAGTTCAACGTATACGTAATATTGAATATATTTTCAAAATGTAACGTATACACAATCCTTAATAATAATAACCAAATTTCCTACAAAACTATCTTTTTACCCACAATTGCATTGACGTAACAACAACAACAAAAGATGTCTTCCTTTACAAACAAAACTGGAGTGCTTCTTCTGACCATATAACATCAAGTTTACCTTTGGAGATTTAGAATTTCAAATTAGGAAAATAAAATGAAATTTCACTGGCAACACCGGTTCGTAGTGGGAGTACAACTGCTCATACTACCGTAAAATTTAATAGTATAGGTTGCCGATTGCAAATCATATTAAGTGTTTATAATGTTTTTATTACCGAATTCAAAGAAAAATGCTTCAAAAACCCCCAAGTCAGACAGTTGGGTGACCGGTTTCAATTCACGAGATCTCCAAAATTTTTGTGCGCAGAACACCTTCTCACTTTACTATAAAGTGATTTAGAGAACATTCGAGTACCTGTATATAAATATTTGCAAGAGTAGGCCCTTTTTCATTATTATTATTCACAACAAGTCCATCAAATCTACTACACATGTAAATAATTATTAACATACTCGTATAAGATGCCAAGTGTTTATTTTGAATCAATTTTATGCAAAGGATATTCATAAATACTACGTTCACACTAAACATAAGCACCTTTCTTCAAGCAAAGGACAAGCAAAAGCACATGTAGGAGAAAGAGAAATATACATATGCACGTCATACTATTTTTATTTACCGTTCAACTTTTTGTTGCCAGCAAAAGAATTGTTAACATTTTAGCACAAGTACACACGTATTTGCCCTCGAACACTTTAAAACATTTTGTTGATTTTTCTTTTTTCCTAAGGCCTTAAATGTAGATAAAAGAAAAAGAAGTAACAATGTGTCATCATCATCATCATCATCATCATGTTTTGCGTTGATCATGTTTTGTTTCAATTCATGCATTGCATTATGTTTGAAAAATAAAAGTGAAAACTCATTATAGCCGTGTACTCAATGGAAAAAAGATAAACCCACACATGCTTATGAATGACTTTACATACATTTGAATAATGGAAAAAAATATATAAAATGTACAAAGAAACAGAAAAAAAATCATCCTTAAACTTCATATTTTTGTCTAACTTTTTTTGGGAAATAAATTTTTTCGAAATCATAGTAAGAATTTGAAAAAAAAAATATTTTGCAAGCGAAGCTTTTATTTAAAATATCTGAGATCAAAAATATATGTATGTATATAAGACAATGTTGAGGTTCTAATTTTTTATTTACAGCAAACCTTTTCAATGTTAAATCAAGAAACTTTTTAATTAAAAATCAGCTTAATGAGATGTGCTTTTCTAAAGCTTTATTAAGCTAAATTTTTTACAGCTTATAACCTAGTTTTCTCCTCAAATTAAATTCCCAAAAAAAATTTGAGGAATTCCCCTGAACGGATATTATTATTAATTTTTTTTTTTACTTAAAAAAGAAATATTCCAAGCAATGCTATTCTCAGAAAAATCTTAGAGAAACCATAAATTTGTTGCTGTTATTAGTACAATTCCCAAAATAGTTTTAGAAAATCCCCCGAACGGATATAATTATTAACTTAATTTCGACTTAATATGTTTTTACTTAAAAGAGAAAAATTACAAAAGAATTTTATTCTCGGAATTTAAGAAACAAAAATTTTACAGAGAAAAAATTAATTTGTTGATGTTATCAGTACAATTTTAAAAAATCCCCCGAACGGATATTATTATTAATTTTTTTCCAAGCAATATGTTTTTGCTTGGAATAAAAAAATTACAAAAAAAAATTTACTCTCAGAATTTAAAACAAAAATCTTGCAGAGGAAATATAAATTTTTTAATGTTATAAGTACAATTCCCAAAATAGTTTGAAAAAATCCCCTGGGGGGGGGGGGGGAATTACAAGAAAATATTGACAAAACTCAAAAAAAATCTTACAGACAAAAAATCAGTTTTTTTTATTTTATTAGAACAATTCCCAAACTATTTTGAGAAAATCCCCAAACGGGTATTATTAATTTTTTTTTGACTTGAAAGACAAAAATTACAAAAATAATTTATTTTCAGATTTTAAAAATATAAATCTTACACAGATCAAATTAATTTTCCCAATAATTTTAGAAAATCCCCTGAATGGACATTATTATTATTTTATTTTTTTTACATAATATGTTTTACTTTAAATAGAAAAATCAGAAAACATTTTATTATCACAATTTAAAAAAAAAATATCAAATAGAAAAATATAAATTTTTTGATGTTACTAGAACAATTCTCAAAATAGTTTTAGGAAATCCCCTGAATGGGAAAATTACAAAACAAAATTATTGTCTGAATTTTAAAAGAAATCTTACAGAGAAAAAAATTATTTTTTGATGTTATTAGTACAATTCCCAAAATAGTTTTAGAAAATACCCCAAAAGGATATTATTATTTAGTTTTCTTCGACAGTGTATGTTTTAACTTAAAAGAGAAAAACTACAAAAAATCTTATTCGCAGAATTGAAATTGAAAAAAATTTTGCAGAAAAAAAAATTCTTTTGATGTTATTAGTACAATTCCAAAAATTGTTTGAGAAAATCCCTCGAAAGGGTAAATTACAAAAAAAAATATTCCTAGAATTTAAAAAAAAAATCCTACGGAGAAAATAAATAAATTTTTTGCTGTTATTAGTACAATTTCCAAAATCCCAAAAACGCATATTATTTTTTAATAATTTTTTTTTACGACACAATATGTTTTTACTTAAAAGAGAAAAACTACAAAAAATCTTATTCGCAGAATTGAAATTGAAAAAAATTTTCCAGAAAAAAAAATTCTTTTGATGTTATTAGTACAATTCCCAAAATAGTTTGAGAAAATCCCTCGAAATGGTAAATTACAAAAAAAATATTCCTAGAATTTAAAAAAAATCTTAGGTAGAAAATAAATGCATATTTTGCTGTTATTAGTACAATTCCCAAAATAGTTTCAGAAAATCCCAAAAACGGATATTATTTTTTAATAATTTTTTTACGACACAATATATTTTTACTTAAAAGGGAAAAATTACAAAAAAATTTATTCGCAGAATTAGAAAAAAATCTTACAGAGAAAAAATTTATTTTTTGCTGCTGGTAGTACAATTCCCAATAGTTTTAGAAAATCCCCCGAAGGGATATTATTATTAATTTTTTTTTTCAAATGCGTCGTAAAATAATTCATAAATATTTAAGAAAAATTGTTTTCATCAATTTTGATTTATTTATGTAAATTTTTTGTTGCAAAAATTTCCATAATATTATTTTTTTATCACACCTCTTTGTAAAGCAAACACTGAAAAATTAAATTAACACAAACATCTAGCTAACAAAAAAAAATTCTATTAAATTTATTTTAGTTATGAAAAATGGTTTCATATATCTATTGTTTTCTTTTTCCTCTTTTTTCCAAAGAATTATGGACTTTTAACTCCTGTTCACACAATAATATGCAGATGTTTTTGTGTTCAAACAAGTATATCATGATTACTTTGCACAAACAATATAAAATTTATTATGTGAATAAAAGTTTATAAATATCTATTCTATTCATAATATTATATTCCTGTTTGTTCTCATTTTAATAAAACATATTTCAAAATTGTTTGACACACACAAACACCAGGGACATGACATGTCATTTATATCAATTTGCAATGGGTATTTTGAGTTTGATAATATGCATACATACTCGTACACTTGTACAAAATATACATTTTATTTTTAATACTTTGTGTATTTTTAAAAAAGTTTGGGTAAAAATACATTAGATACACACTATTCACCAAATAACTTAGGCATTAGGTTTTCTAAGTCATTGAGTAACAACTGAAATATTTCAAGCATAATAAAGAATATGTAAAATATTACGAGTATTTCTTCATTTATTTGTTTAGTTGGGCAGACAAAAGAAAATGAAGGCCTTAATAATGGTTTGGGACAAATATACTGAAACAGTAGTTTCAAATTGCTGATATCTATACCACTTTTGCCTAACATGGCTTCAAGGACACTGGTCTTTTATGTTGTATATTCATATATGTATATCGTCAACTTAAACGGAAAATGTTTTGTCTAGCAAAAAATTAAAAATCGATGCCGATGTCCTTAGTAGCTAGTGCTTCTACCCCTCTTATATTGTTATTGTATTTATCTATAATATCAATATTAATAAATAAATAAATAAATAAATAAAAATAAAACCACATCTGCACTAGCAAATATAGCGATTTCATTTATTTTATAATATGGGAAAATTTGTCCTCCTGTAAATTTTTGTCAAGGCGTTTTCTCATTTCAGGTAGCGATATACATCATAAACATTTTAATTTTTGTTATTTGTTATTTAATTTGTTACAAAAACGTCAAGTCAAAGTCAAATTACGACAAGTACTAAAAGGATATTATTTTATACAATTAAATGCATACTTATAAAGGATCTTCTAATAAGGACTTCCGAGCTTTGACAGTTGATAGTTATACCTGTGTGATAGTTACACTCGTACATACATTTTTAATATTATGGTGCAATAATCAATACTTTGCAACGAAATTGCGTGTGTGTGTGTGTGTGTAATTGTGTGTGTGTGTGGGTGTGTGTGTGGGTGTGGGTGTGGGTGTGGGTGTGGGTGTGGGTGTGGGTGTGGGTGTGGGTTTGTGGGTGTGGGTGTGTGTGAGAGTGTGTGTGTGTGTGTAATAAATTAGTAAAAATGTTCCAGCTTTAGTTTTAATTTTCTTGCCATTCATTAAGGTATAGATACATTTGCAATATTATTGTGCAATAATTAATATTGTATCAAAAAATTACTTGGGTGTATACTAAATTAGCACATCTCTTTTAGTTTTAACATTATTTGATGCTTAAGATTTTATCTTATTTTTCTTGCCGTTCCTTAAGGCCACCAAACATTTGTAATATTATTGCGTAATGGATAATATTGTACAATAAAATTGCATTTGTATGTGTATTAAATCTATATAACTATTTCTAACTTTAACATAAGATTAAATTCTACTTATCTATTTTTCTGGCCGTTTCTTAAGGCACCCGAACACTTGCAATATTATTGTGCAATAATTAATATTTTACAATGAAATTGTCTGTGTATTTACTAAATTAGTACAACCTTTTCCCGCTTTTATTTAAATTTTCTTGCCATTACTTAAAGAATGCAATATTATTGTGCAATAATTAATATTGTACAATAAAATTGCGTGTATGTGTTCCTTAAATCTATACAACTTTTTCCAGCTTGAACATTATTTAGTGCTTTGGATTTAGTTTTATTTGTCTTCCTTAATCCACAACTACATTTTTAATATTATTGTGCAATAATTAATACTGCACACTAAAATTCCCTGTGTTTACTAAACTATAATAATTTTTTCCAATTTTAGTTTTAATTTTTTGCCATTCCTTAAGGTATTCATACATTTGTAAAATTATTGTGCAATAATTAATATTGTACAATAAAATTGTATGTGTGTGTACAACGGTACAACGTTTTCCAGCTTGAACATTATTTAAAGCTCTGGATTTTATTTTAGTTTTGTTGTCGTTCCTTGACGTACCCTACAGTTTTAACTTTATTTTGCAATAATGTATATTGCAATAACTAATATTGTACAATAAAATTTTCTGTGTGCCTATTAAATAAGTATTATTACAGCTTTAACAAACTTTGATACTTAAGATCTTTAATCTTTAATTTTTCTCGCTTTTTTTTCTTTAAGGTACCCAAATATTTGTAACATTATTGTGCAATATAATTGTGCAATATTATTGAGCAATAATTAATATTTTACTATATAATTGCCTTTATGTTTATTAAATTAGTAAGTGGCTTGATCAATTCAAGTGTCTTTTGAATAATATTGCGCAATAAGGAGTATTCTGTCATGTGTTGACAATATCGTACAATAATGATTTCCCACCGCTTATGTCGTTAAACATTTGCATAATAAACAAGCTATTGTCGCTTATGTTTTAATAATTTGCTTATAAATAATTTTTTAATCAAAGTTACCCACATTTTATATGCAACTTACGACTCCGACAATAGTTTGGGAACTAAGCAAATTATCTTTCTAATTTTTAATTATTTCATTCCAAATTCTTTGATTTGTTTAAGTTTTTTTGCATCAGGAAAAATTAGTTTGAAAATTATATTGAAAAAATTAGTTTGAAAATGTCTTTAAAAAAAAAATGGGCGTATAGGTTTCTTTGCAAAATGACAATACAATACGGCACAATAATATTGTTATTATTAGTCAGGGTAGCTTTATGCAGAATAAAGCTTTCGTTATATATATAATGCTAAAAATCTCGTTGCTGACATTGTTTTTATAGCTATGCTATTTATTGCGCGATACAGGAGTTGCGGCGTGATTTTCGTAACAAAAATAAACGACACTATTACAGTTATAAATTTATTTTTGTTTTGATTTCTTTGTACTTAAAAGCAGAGTACAAAAATAAATGAAACAAATTGTTTGATTTTGTTTTATTTCGTTTTTTCAAGTGAGTGAAACAAAAACAATGAGAAGGATTGCTCAATTTGTTTCTCTTTTGTTTTTGCACATAAGCACAAACCAGAGAACACAGCCGATCGGCTGTAAGCCGACTAAAAGCCGTCACTGGCCACAAACAATACATTAATTTAATCTTACGCAGCTAGAAAATAAAATAATGGGAAATAAATCGAAATGTTTTGATATATTTGTAGAGAATTTGATATTATCATATAATATAATTTTATTGCATTGTTATTTCACATATGAAATTTGTTTAATATAACTAAGCAGCATAGCTATAACCAGGTGTCTTTTTTTAGTTTTGCAATTTTTTTTTTTCAATTTCACGTGATATTGAGCATGAAAGTTTTTAAATTTGAGGTCCTTATTTCGCACAATGTAACGCTAAGTGTTAATAAATTTTGTATGGAAAAAATAAATTACAAAAGCACACCGCTACAAATTTTGTTAACACTCAGCGTAGCGTTTAACAAAAGAGTGTTACTTATACTAGATTTTTTTTTTGAAGGTTCCTTATATCGAGCTTGTACTGTATACTTGTATTTGAAAGGAATATAATGCAATAAACTGCTACTTTATACTCAAAAAACGAGCGAGTGACGAGCGATTTTTCATTCAATGTCGGCTATTATCTTACAGGTAAATATCACCCTGATATATAGTTAAAACCTTAATTTTACTCCGTATACTATTTAATTTATCCTTTGTATCCTTTGAAATTAAAAATTTTTAAATTCGAGTAAAAATTTTTTTTTATTCTCAAGAGTTTAGTATTACAAATAAAAATTTTATTTACTTTTCGCATTACAAAAACTCCAAATGAAAATGGGAGAAAACATTGCAGTTGTAAATAAAAGTTTGTATTCGAAAAAAAGTGAAAAAAATATGAAATAGTTCACATACTATCGTACATATAAAGTGCAAAATAGGATAGCAAAAGTCAAACAATTTATTTATCTTCAGTTCATGTACGAGGGCGGTTCGGAAACTTCTTAGCCTATCAATGAAAGACAATAGTTAGTTTTTCAAAAATATTTTTATTTTTCAATATAATCTCCTGAAACTTTAATACACTTAGTCAAACGCTTTTCTAGCAATTCTATCCCTTGATTAAAATAGTTTTCCTCAAGGTCTTCAAAATAGTGGTTTACAACTGCAATTGCATCTTCATTTGAGGTAAAACTCTTGCCAGCAAGGAATTTTTTTAGATTTGGGAACAGGTAAAAGTCACTGGGAGCCAAATCAGGAGAATAAGGTGGGTGGTCAAGCAACTCGTACTTTAATTCGTTGATTTTAGCCATTGTTAAAACACTCTTGTGCGCTGGTGCATTGGCTTGATGAAAAATTATTTTTTTGTGTTGTAAGCCAGGACGTTTTTCTCGAATTTGTACATTTAATTGATCCAAAAGGTTGCAATAGTACTCTGAATTTATTGTTTTACCCTTTTGAAGATAGTCAATCAATAAAATACCTTTGAAGTCCCATAAAACCGTTGCCATAACCTTCCCAGCCGATTGAATTGTTTTTGCCTTCTTTGGGGCACTTCCTCCAGCTTCAGTCCATTGTTTGGATTGTTCTTTTGTCTCTGGAGTATAGTGGCGGATCCATGTCTCATCAACAGTTATGAAACGACGCTTAAAATCCATTTTATTTCGCTTAAAACGATCCAAACAAGCTTGAGAAATGTTCATTCTTATGCGTTTTTGGTCGACTGTTAACAAATGCGGCACCCATCTTGCAGAAAGCTTTTTCATCTGTAGTTCTTCATGCAAAATTAAATGGACTCGATCATTTGAGATGCCCATGATATTAGCTATTTCACGCACTTTTATTCCTCTGATCATTTAATACCATATCATGCACTTTGGCTACAATTTCTGTTGTTGTTGCTGTTGTTGTTGGACGTCCACTACGTGGTTCATCTTCAATGCTTGTACGACCACGTTTAAATTCAGCAACCCAATTTTTTACTGTTGCATATGAAGGAGCACTTTCACCTAACACATTCACCATATCATTATGAATTTCTTGTCCCGATAAACCTTTTTTATGTAAATATTTAATGACACCACGCATTTCTAATTTTTCCATTGTTAAAAAATCGCGGATGCGTCTTTTGTGAACACCTGTTTCTATATGAAGGAGTTGCCAGATCGAAACAAAATTTTACATGTGTTCATAGCAGAGCTGGAAGTTTCCAAAACACTTAACTTTTTTCTGTTTATACCGCGCGTTTTGTGCTAGGCTAAGAAGTTTCCGAACCGCCCTCGTAAAGTCATAACAACATAACATAAATTCTATTCATTTTAAATTTGTGTGAATTTATTAAAAATTTACAACTAAAGGATGGTAGAATTCGCGGTTATGAAGTAAATTAAATTGAAAGCGCATTCTTTTTGACAAACTCAGTTTTATTGCTGCAAATGTTAAATAGAAATATGGAATATAGTGTTGATAGATTCTTTACTTTTTTATTGTTCTATTTTCTATATATAATAGGCAATAATTTTAAATTGATTACTTAATACCAATTGATACTTTTAGTGGATAAATGTCAAATAGTAACTGCCTCTTTCACTATATTGAAAGAATGTCTTCATGAACATTCCAAGCGAAGGAAAACTGATTTTCTTTTCTCTATTCATACTTCTGTATGAAATTTAATCCGAACGACAGACGCAATTTTCATACCACTTCTTCGAGTGACATGTCAACAAAGCGAACGCAATGTCAAAATCAAGTATTTGCTGTTTTACTTTCGACTAGTAAAATTTATTTGCAAGCAATCCCATAAAGTTTGTAAAAATATTATTATATCAGTTTATTGTTTTTTTATTCACATAACTTCAATTTATTTTTTATTTGTAGACAAGAGTCATAAAATATTAATCAAAACATTATTGAAACCTCTTATGATCAAACAGAATAAGTCCGCAACTTCAGGAAAAATCGCTGTCAAATTAACAAAGCCCATAATAAAATCTAAGGCAGTAACTTCAAATGCTCTCTAATTTTTGTTTTATTTTCTTTTGTGCTTATTATTCTTTGTGGTTTTGTTCACAAAATGTATGAAATTTATTGAAAGTATGGTAACATGTTTGAGAGAATATTTATTTATATGTGAGAGCATAAGAAAAAACGTTCTCAAAATAAAATAAATTCTGAGTCTAAACACAATGTTTGTGGTGCGGTGCGATTTCTCGTTGCGGGAAAGAAAAATAAACATAATACAACGGAAGACGGCTACGGCAATACTTGTCATTGTTTGTTTAAATTTTTATTAATTTTTTTTGTGTATACATTTTTATAAAAAAAAAATACTATTTGTGTTAAATATTTTGTAATGGCAGTAACTAAAAACAAAAAATGATTAACATGTTATACATTCGCAGATATATTTGATATATTTTTTAAACTTTAATATATTATGACAAAAACAATCATGTTTTTTGTTAAAACAATGTTGTGAACACCGCCAATTATTCAAAAACTGTGGCAACATCAGAAAGAGAAAGAGTGTCAAAAATTGAGAGAATAAGAAAGTCCGCAGAGAAAATAAAATAGATTTTAATTTTATTCCGTTCCGCACTGCGGTTTTTTCCTTCAAAACCGTATGAAAAACCGCACCGCAATAAATTATCGTTGCATTGTGTTCAGACTCTCTATCTATCGACTGCTTTCTGAGGCTAGTTTTTTGTGTCATTTTGTATGGAAAATGTGTTTATGCCCCAATTCTGTTTGATCATTTTGTTTTGATTATTTATTATATATTCATTATATTTACAAAATACTCGCACATTTCTAACAAAACGATTGTAGTTGTAAAGCAAAACAGTTATAACATGCTGCTGCTGTGCGACTATTTTGTTGAATTCATTGTTCAATATCCCCCCAAATAAAATATTTCGACTTTTTCTGAAGTCAGACTTATCGTACCGAATTCGTTAAGAAATTTCGGTAGTTTTTCTGAAAAATTTTTTTTTAACATTAAAACTTTGATTTTTGAGTACATAAGTAAAAGTCTGTGAATTTTTTTTTTTAATAAATATTTATGTATATGTTGATAAAAACAGGATTGTAGCAAATATTAAAAAGTGTGAGTATATGCAAATTATTATTTGCTATAAAAGCAGAGTACCGACTTATCGTAACGAGTTCGTACCGACATATCGTTACGAAGTCGTGTCAACCATTTCATACAAAAATCGTTACGATTTCGGTAATATTTCAGTTCCGAAATCGGAAGATTTTGTCGACCAGTCGTTACGAATTCTTTACGAATTCGGAGCATTTTGTTTGATGGGATGATTGTATTTATTTGCATGTAATTGTTAGAAAATTTACAAAAATCACTAGAAATACTTAAAATTTACAAATTGACATTACTTTGATTTACAAATAGTACGTAAAACAAAAAAGTGACATACGTCATCATAAGCGAAAGAATTTTAACAAGTGTAATGCATTAAACACATTCACCACAGCAGGCTACATGGCTACACGACTACAAGTGCCGCCGGCAACAAATGTTGCCTGAAATTTATATTTCAGTGGAGCCGCTTTCAAATATTTCACATTTATAAAAATAAAATAGTTTATTCAAATATATAAAAACAATTCAGTTTATTTCTTTATATTTTTTTTTGCGATTTTTACTATTTATAGGTTTAGTAATTTCTTTAATAGTTTTAGCAATTTTTCGCTAACCTCCGATTTTTTCGCGTTTTTTCACTTGTTTCCAACCTTTTTATATTTTCAATGACTTTCACGATTTCTAATAAATTTTAGAACTTGCTTCCGATTTTGCAATTTTTCGCCAATTTTTGCAAACTTCGCTATAAAACCGACTTCTTGCATGCTTTCAGCCTCCTAACAGTTTAGCCGATTTTTAAACAATATTAGGTTTTGTTATTACCTCGCTGTTAGTACGAATAAGTTTTTACGAATTTTCGCCATTCTGCGATTTTTAACGAATTTTTTGCATTCCTTACAGTTTTAGCAATTGTTTAAAATTTTGTAAATTTTCGCAATTTTTTGCATAGTTCGTGAAAAAAGCGACTTTCTGCACGTTTTTAGTTTTCTGCGAGTTTTGCTGATTTTTCAACAATATTAGACTTTGTTATCATCCCGCCGTTAATACGTTTCTGCAGATTTTCGTAATTTTTGCGATTTTTGCCGATTTTTTCGCATTCCTTAAAGTTTTAGCGATTTTGAATCAATATTATGGCTTGTTGAAAATTTTGCAACTTTTCGCGAATTATAACTTTTTTCGCTTTGCAAAAATATATTACTTTTGTGATTAACATTAAAATTTTGTAACTTTGTTTTTTATTTTGCAATAAAAAATATTTCTTGGCACTAATTTGATTTGCATATGTATTTTGCTATATTGTCAACACTGTTTTTGGTTTGCAGCCATAAAAAATAGAAATTAGTTTAATTCGACTACAACGACAAATGTAGCACGGACAATAACCTGTAGCCCGTTGCCTTGTTGCCATCAAAATAATCATTCTCATATAAACATGTGTATTCTATTTTTTACATTTTGTAGTCGGTAGCTTGCTGTGGTGAATGTGTTTAATGCTTAAAATAATAATTATAATTTATTTGAATTCGAGCGATTTGTTTTCTTCTGCTGGATTTTTCGTTCGAAGAGTGGAAGAGGCAGTAAGTATCCAAAATATATGCTTGCATTTATATAACTTTATATATATGTGTCGCGCAAAATAGAAAGGGACCTAAGGGTAAAACCGGTTTTGTTCAGGAGAGCCATTTTAAAGATTTAAATACGTGTATCTTTGGTGTACCATCACTGAGCGTGTTGGTATTGGTCTCATTTGAAAGCGACACATCTCATGATGTCAGGAACGTGTTGGTCAAACTTGAAAACGCGCTGTTTCCATGAGTTTGATATCAATTTTGCTCGCGTTTTTTCGAATCCAGGTTTATTTTCTGAAATTATTAATTGTGAATTATAATAAATACTCATTTATAATTCTTTTAAATCGTGAATATTACTCTGTTAGTACGAAAATTTTTTCACATAACCTTAGAATCGTCGACTTCAATTTCATAAAACGCGCATAGCTCTGGGAGGGAACACTTTTGGGGCATGGCATCAGTCTCATTCGATGCTCAGATGTTGTCCACATTAAAACAAAAAAAAGTGAAAATTGATTTATTTTACCCTTAGGTCACTTTCTCTATGCGCTGTCACATATATAGGATTTCAGTATTTTTTGTTGAAACAGCCTTTAATTTTTAACTGTCACATATTTGATGTTGAAGCGGCGAAAGTTTAACATATTCAGTGAAAATTGCAGGTCCGTAGCTCTAATGGGTTCTTAAGAAAACACCCTGCGACAGACAGAGAGGCAGAAAGGCGGACAGACAGGCGGACTTCATAGTAAAAACAGCAAGGTTCCTTTTTACCTGTGGTGTACGAAACCCTAAAAAGATAAGATGCAAATCATTGCGCTCTAACTTCCTGAGAAACCGCATAAAATAGTTCAGATTCTGCCCAGGAATACTTTTGAATATATGTACATACATATATGTATGTCATTATTTCAAAATCAGCTTATCTTGACATAAGCACTTTTAGATTTTTGCCACAGATATGTCATAAACTATTCTACAAAAATATTTCAGCAGTTTGATATGAGTCATGTTTTAATCATACTTGAAAAGAAAAATTCTTTAATTGCCAATAAGTGAAAGCGAGGGTAAAATTTTAGCAAAATAGAACGTCATACTGGGAAAATACCTTCTAAAATATACTTTCAAAATACAATCCCTGCACCATATTTTTCTGTTCAAATAAAAAAAAAAGAAATTTTTTGAAAATTAACACATCATTCTGCAAAAATTTAATAATTTTTCAGTTTTCAACAGCATTCCTAATTTTTTCGTTTACATTAAAGCTTGCAAAATTAATTTTTATTTTCTAAATTAAATATTTGAATTTATTTATCATTATATCTTATATATAAAAACAAATATTAAGAATTTTTTGTTATTAGTTTTGGTATTTTATTTTATCTTCCCCTTCATTTGCTTTTACATGCTTAATTTAATTTTCTGCTCAAGAAGCTTTAAAAGCAATAGCAGCAGCATCAAGCCAAGGCATCAAGCCAAAGCATTTTATGTAAAAAAATACAATCATCCAAAATTAAAATACATGTGTCGGACCTGTTTGTGTGTACGACTAATAGATGAAAATTCATATGATAATGCATGTGCTGCGGTTAAGTAAATACGTAAAGAAAAATAAAGATGATGATATTAAATTTCACTATTTTTAGCACGACTTCGACCGGCGCTTTCACAACAAATAAAATCTGTCCGGAAACAATTACGCTTTAAAACAATTCAAATAAAAACTAAAAGCTTTAATAAACTTTAGATGAATTTGTGCTTCCCCTACAAAGTTATATTAATTAATTGATATTATAAGTGGCATTTGATGGTTTAATTTGTAAAATTTAATTTTACGTTTATGCATTAATCGAATAAAATTTAAACTTTCACTTTATTCGATTAATTTTATAAAATGTTTCTTAATAATTTCGAAATCGCATAATAATCGAAAAATTTCAAATGTTTATTTTTTCAAATTTTAATTTATGCGAATATCCGATTAATCGAATTACATAGTTCGAGTAAACGAAAAAAAAATTATGTATTCGATTCGTTGAATTTTTCTTTCTAGTTTTCTATTTATTTAATTTTAATTTGGGGGAACTGTTTATTGAATTAATCGAATAAATTCTGATTTGCCATTTTATCCGATTAATTGCATTTTAATCATTTTGCTTTCGAAAAAATTTAAGGTCAGTGTTTTCTTAATTTAATTTTAAATATCCGAATAAACGAATTAAATTAAACATTTATTCGAATAAACGAAAATAAATTTATGTATTCGATTTTCTTATTTTTTTTTAGTATTCATTTTAACCGATGAATTGACTAAAAATATTCATTCAATCCCAACATTTAAACGCTGATTCGATTTATCGCATAATTTTAGAAAACTTCAAATTTATTTATTTAACCGAAAACAGTTTATGCGAGTAATGGAAGAAGGTTTTAACTTTCACTTTAACCGATTAATAAAAAACAGCTTAGCTAATTGCTTTTATTCGAGTAATTTAACAAACCTAAAAATTCATTGGATGAATTCAAAAGACTTAACGCTCATCAAATTTGTATTTCTCAAATTTTAATTTCACAAATTATTCGAATAAAAGCTTCACTGTAGTGATATCCTCAAACTTAAAACTGTATTCGATTAATAGAAAAACCTAATATTTATACGATTGATTGATCATAATTTTTTAGTTTGTTCGATTAATCGAATTAAAAATTTTTTATTCGTTTTTCATTCGAATAACCGATTAATTAAAAAACCGTGGGTGTGTTATATTTTTCAGATAATAAGATAATAATAAACCATCGAAAAAAAATTATATTTATTCGATTAATCGAATAATTTTCCTCAACATTCAATTTTTTATTTCTTATTCATTTTATTTAAATAAAATTTAAAAAATTAAATGCTTATCAAAAAAATTTTTTTTCTTTTGCTAGAACAGTAGACTCTCTATAATTTGAAATTTAGGGGGCATCGTGTCATTCAAATAATTTCAAATTACCGAGCGGATCAAATTACATTTACTCCTTAAATTTTTGGAAAGTTTTTCAAATCACCATGGAAAAAGTTCAAATTATGTAAGGAAACTTAATGTTAGTTAATTAGTCGAATATTTCCTTTGAGCAAACATTTTATTCGATTAATCGCATAATATTTTTTATATTTTTATTTTCATTCAAATACTTTACAAAGACTTGAAATTTTTTCAAATTTATCTAAGAAACTTAATGTTAGTTAATTAATCGAATATTTTTTTCAACAACCATTTTATTCGATTAATCGCATAATATTTTAATACTTTTTATTCATTAGCATAATTGTATAAATCCTAAACTTAGTATTTTACTGTACAAAAAAAATAATGTATTCGATTAATCGATTATTTTTTCCAACTTTTAATCGAATTATTCTTAGCTTTAATAATTGGCCAAACTACCAAAAATTTTAACAGATTTCTGCCAGCTAAAAATTGTTTAATTAATTGAACAAATGATATTTATTCGATTAATCGAATCACTAGAATTGAACTTCCACTTCAGCCGACTAAATATAAAAATTGCATTATTTTAAAATACCAAGAGTTAAAATTACTTTAATCTTTTTCCAATAATCGAAATTATTCCTTAAACTTGCATTTTATTCGATTAATCGATTAAAAATTTATCATTTGCTACAATAATATAAATACGAATAGTTTAAAAAGAGTTGAATTTGTTTTAAACAAATATTTTATCCGATTAATCGCATATTTCATATTCTATTTATTCGCATAATTGATTAAATCTTAGACTTAGTATGTTCATCTTAAAAAAAGTATGTATTCGATTAATCGATTACTTAAAATATAAATTCGATTAATCGTTTATTTTTTCCAACGTTCAATCGAATAATTTTTAGTTCTAATAATTTGCAAAATTACTAAAAATATTAACTGCTTTCTGCCAGCTCAAAATTGTTAAATTAACTAAACACTTGGTATTAATTCGATTAATCGAATAACTTGAATTCAAGTTCCACTTCAGCCGATTAAACAAATAAGCATGTTCATTATTTAATAACTAATACGAACAGAGACTTGAAAGCTTTTAGAATACTAATCGATTAAGTGAATATTTTCTTTCCACTTACATTTTATCCGATTAATCGATTAAAAATATATTATTTGTTACAATAATATGAATACAAATAGCTTAAAAGGACTTGAACTTTTTTTTAATTTATCTAAGAAATTTAGTGTTAACTAATTAATCGAAAATTTTCTTAAAACAAAAATTTTATCCGATTAATCGCATAATATATTTTATATTTTTTTATTCATTCACATAATTGTATAAATCCTAAGCTTAGTATTTTCCTGTACAAAAAAAAATTATGTATCCGATTAATCGCTTAGTTTTTCCAACTTTTAATCGAATTATTCTTAGCTTTAATAATTGGCAAAATTACTAAAGATATTAACTGATTTCTGCCAGCTAAAAATTTTTTAATTAATTGAGCACTTGATATTTATTCGATTAATCGAATAACTTGACTTCAACTTCAACTTCCACTTCAGCCGAATAAACACATAACAAATTTTCATTATTTAATAATACAAATAGTAAAAAAAAGACTTGAAATATTTTGGAATCCTAATCGATTAAGCGAATAGTTTTCATTCACCTTATATTTTATTCGATTAATCTATTAAAAATATATTATTTGTTACAATAATATGAATACGAATTTTTCAAATTTATCTAAGAAACTTAATGTTAGCTAATAATGGAATATTTTTTTCAACAACCTTTTTATTCGATTAATCGCATAATATTTTTTATATTTGTTTATTCATTCACATAATCGTATAAATCCTATACTTAGTATTTTACTGTACAAAAAAAATAATGTATTTGATTAATCGATTATTTTTTCCAACTTTTAATCGAATCATTTTTAATTTTGAAAATTTGCATAATTGCTTAAATATGAACTGCCTTCTGCCAGTTTGAAACTGCTTAATTAATTGCGCACTGAGTATTTATTCGATTAATCGAATAAGTTAAGTTCAAGTTACACTTCGGACTATTAAACAAATAAAAAAAATTTCTTCGTACAATAGACTTAAAAGGACTTTAACATTTTTCGAATAATCGAATATGTATTTTCTTAAAATAAACATTTTATTCGATTAATCGCCTAAAATTTTTATATTTTTTTTTTCATTTGCATAATGGTATAATTCATAGACTTGTTGTGTTAATCTAAAAAATAAATATTTATTCGTTTAATCGATTACTTTTTCCAACTTTCAATCGAACTATTTTTAGCTGCAAAAAATTAGCAAAATCGCTAAAAAGTAATAAAATCTTTCTGCCAGATTTTAATTCATAGTGAAATTATTTTGTATTTCTAGCAAATTTAATAAAAAATTAAAAAAAAATCCTGAATTTTTTTTTAAGATAATTTTAAGGTAAAATATCGAAAATATTTAAGATATTTGAAAATATTTTTGTGGTTTATCGCTCTATAATCTAAATTAAATGTGAAAACTTTTAAGCAACAAATTGCACTAAAAACAATGGTAAATTATTGCGACGACAAACAGCAGCAGAACGGAACAACATGCTGTTTTCGAAAGCGGCCACACTTTCATCATCAGCATTGTTGTGTTTGGTCCACTGAGTGTGGTGTCAATTCTTGTAAATTTCACCTTTAGATACATATTTTTCAATGCAAATGGAATACGTGAATTGTTTTGATTAATCGCATAACGATTTGTTGAAGAAAGCTTTTCATGTAACGAAAGCTCAATCTTGCCGTTGTAATTGGTTTATTTTTTTATTTAATTGCAAAAAATGTTATGAGCTTATTTATGGCATATGGGAAATTATAATCTGCTTATTTAAGTGACTCACAATACACAATGTAGTGTGCAGGTTAAGTAAATATTTGTAATAGAAACCGCAACTAAAATAAGAACAATGAATGACTTTGAAAGATGCAGATATTTAACATAACGAAAAAATAGATTAAAAAAAATAAAAATAATAATTAAAAATAAAATCTTTGTGTTACAAAAACAAAAGCTTTTCATTAAAAAGCAAGACACTTGAAATAAAAGTAGAAGAGAGGAAAACACACTAAACAAAGTCTGTCCAGTTGTCAATAAAACAAATCATTTTTAACTTGCAAAAAAAAACTGATTTAGAATCCAAATTTGGTTGTCATTTTAAATTTTTAAATTTACATAGTAAATTGTTTTTTTTTTTAGATAAAATTCGTTTAATTAGAAAAATATTTTGTATCTGCTGACTGCAGGCAGGCATCGTGATTGACACAACAATTGCAGCTAAATGTCAGCGAAAACGTGCCAAATTGACCTGTAAGGCCAAAAAGTTTTTGATTTTGTTATATTTAATGAAGCTTAAGAGTGTGTGTGTGTGTGTGTGTGTTATTTTTTTCTAATGAATTCAAATTTGTTTTACATGTCATTCTCGGAATATTCGGATAATTGTGTATGCTAAACATATTCGCAGATATAGAAACATATTTGCACAAATGTATATCTATATGTACATATGTATGTATGTATGTATATTTGCACTTACATATATTTAAATTAAAATTGTTTGGCTATTTGAACAACATGGTATTTAATAATTGCTTTAGTTTTTATATATATTTAAATAAAGTTTTTGCTAACTATGAATAAATGCAACGTTATATATGAATCATTAAAAATAAATGTTTTGTTAATTTAATTGCAAAAACTGTTAAGTAAATGCTAATTAGAAAATAATTGACAAATGGTGTGGAAATGCTTTTAAAATATTTGAAATCTTTATATCATAACAGAAATAAATAGTTTTAAATACAACAAAACAAACAAACATACATACTCGTATATAATTCTGAAAAAAAAAGCTGAAACTATCATCAACTGACACCACACACAAGAACACTGATGATGAAAGTGGGCCGCCACCACACCACACAAAAAACCATATTGTTCCGTTCTGCCAGTGTTTGTTAGATTATTTAAAATAATGTTTGGTGATATGTGTGCCTTCAAAATTATCACACGTAATTTGAATTACAGAGCCTAATCGAATCATAAATACAAAAAACAAATAAAGTTCGAACCTTTATAATTAAAACTAAATAGTTTTAAATATTCTTATCGCTATAGCCTCATAACATTGAGTTTAAATACTTTAAGGAGATATCCCAACAAAAAGTTTTCAAGATTTTATAATGAATAGTACTCTCTTAATTGCTTACAAAGTAATGAGTGGTGCTTATTCATCTAATTACTTTATTTATGTAATAATGACTTCCCCATAATAAATAAAATAAGCACTAAATACTTATTTTAGTACTTTCAAAATATTAATAAAATAAAAAAGGACCAAAATTTTATAATCGTGAAAATGATTTTTGAAAACAAAGAAGATTCTTTATTCATATTTAAATGAATAATAAACTTTAATTTTGCGTTCAACTGACAATAAGTTTTGCTGAGAACTTTAAAAAAATAAGCCGATAACACAAAAATATATTTTATTTAACTGAATCCAAATTACTATTAACTTTTTAATGCTTATTTTTTAAGTTGATGCAATATTTGTTAAAATTCATTTTTAAATTTTTAGTGCTAATTTAATATTACGCCCATTATGGCAAATATTGGTGTCCGCCCACTTTTCTAAGCTCAACATCGCGTCATTTCCAGGGCTCCAGGTATCCGGGTATGTGTAAAATTTCTTAAAAATCTGTCAATTAGAAGCACTTGAAATATAATGTTTGATGGGCATGGCGCCGCCCATTTCTTTAAGCACAAAATTGTGTCATTCCAAGAGCCGACTCCCTGTGCCAAGTTTCGTGGGAATAATATAAGTAGAAGTACATATAATTTAATATGTACTAACCCTTAATGGGCGTGTCCCCGCCCACTTTTTAAATGCAAGATTGAATCTTTTTCAAAACTCAAGGTGTGTGCCAAGTTTTGTAAAAATCGATAAAGTAGAAGCACGTGATATATAATATTATATTTTAATGGACGTAACCCCGCCCACTTTTTTAAATGCGAGATTGAATTTTTTTTCAGAACTCAAGGTCTGTGCCAAGTTTCTTAAAAATAATTAAATTGTAGCAGGTGATATATAATATATAAAATTTTAATGGGCGTAACCCCGCCCACTTTTTGAACACCAAATTATGTATTTTTAAAGGTTTCCGGTGCGCGCCAAGTTTCGTAAAAATCTATAAAGTAGCAGCAGGTGAAATGTAATATTAAAATTTAATGGGCATGAACCCACCCACTTTTTTAGACACAAGATTGTATATTTTTAAGCGTTTAAGGTGTGTGACAAGTTTCGTAAAAATCGATATAATAGAAACAGGAGCAATATAGTATTAAAATTTAATATGCGTAGTCCCGCCCACTTTTTGAACACAAAATTAAGTATGTTTTAGAGCTCAAAGTGTGTACCAAGTTGCGTAAAAAGCGACAGGTGAAATATAATATTAAATTGTAATGGGCTTAACCCCGTCCACTTTTTTGGACACAATATTTAGCTTTTTTAAGAGCTCTATGTGTATGATCAAATACAAGCTAGTAAAATATAATATTAAAATTGAATAGGCGTGCCCCCGCCCATTGAATGCAATATTGAGTATTTTTTTTAGTTTAGACTTTGCGTCAAGTTTCGTGAAAATCGTTCAAATAGAAGCATGTGAAATAAAATATTAAGTTTAATCGGGCGTGGCTCTGCCCATTTTTTAAATTTCCAGATTACGTCGTTACGAGAGCACAATGTGCTGGGTAAGTTTCGTAGCAATCGAATAAGTAAAATATTCTAAAATCAAATTTAAAAGAAAAACTTGTGGGCGTATCCCTGCCCACTTTTTTTACAATGGCACCAAATGGAAGCTTTATTTTTACAATCAGTACCAAGTTATGAAATAACAAAGGCCAAAAAATATACAGAACTGATAGCCTCCTTGTTTTCCTGAAGTCAGCTAAAAAAAAATAGAGACGAATTGATAACCTCCTGATTTTTTTACAACTAAGCAAAAAATTAAGCATTAATTTTTGGGATATTTGTAGACCAAAAATATAAATTTTTGGCAATCCAATGACTGCATTTTTTTTAAATAGATTTGTAAAGGGTTTCCTATAGTTTGTCAACTTATCATACAAAAATAATGCGTGATTCAGACAAATTACAGAAACAAAACTTATTCATAAAGCAAAATATTGAAAAGGAATTTCTTCAACTAGTGTTTAAAAGAAATAGAATTGATCAAAAAATTTAACTTAAATTTAAAAAAAAATTCAGTAAAATGCGAATTTGACTCTTACAGGAAGGGTTCCTCACGCCACTTGTTTTTTTGGCGATTTTTTGGTATTGACGCTTTTGGAGTTTTTTTTTGTTATGGCGATTGTTTTTTGTTTTTAGCGATTTCTTCGCTTTGGTGTTTTTTTTCGCTTTGGCGGTTTCTGACGACTTTTTCCTTTATGGCAATTTTTTCGGTTTTTGGCGATTTGTTTTTGTTTTTAGCGATTTCTTCGTTTTGGTGCTTTTTCCGTTTTGGTGCTTTTTTCGTTTTGGCGGTTTTTGAAGATTTTTTCCTTTATGGCAATTTTTTCGGTTTTTGGCGATTTGTTTTTGTTTTTAGCGATTTCTTCGTTTTGGTGCTTTTTTCGTTTTGGTGCTTTTTCCGTTTTGGTGCTTTTTTCGTTTTGGCGGTTTTTGAAGATTTTTTCCTTTATGGCAATTTTTTCGGTTTTTGGCGATTTGTTTTTGTTTTTAGCAATTTCTTCGTTTTGGAGCTTTTTCCGTTTTGGCGGTTTTTGAAGATTTTTTCTTTTATGGCAATTTTTTCGCTTTTTGGCGATTTGTTTTTGTTTTTGGTGCTTTTTTCGTTTTGGTGCTTTTTTCGTTTTGGTGCTTTTTTCGTTTTGGTGCTTTTTTCGTTTTGGCGGTTTATGACGATTTTTTAGTTTTATTGACCTTTTTAGTTTTGGTAATTTTTTTTTAATTTTAATTTTAGTGATTTATTTTATTTTTGGTGATATTTTTAATTTTAGACGCTTTTTGTTATTTTGGCGATTTTTCGTTTCGATATTTTTTTTTTTTTTAATTTGGGATTTTTTATCTGTTTTATAAATATTTCAACTTATTTCCAGCTTTTACTTTTTTAAATTTGTTAGAAGCTATTATTTTTTTTTAACTGATATATTTTATTCCCCTGTGTAATATTTGCTATTCCTTGTGGCCTCTTGCTGGGCATCACATAATTGTAAATTGTATTTTTTCAATTAAGATAAATTTGATTCGGTAAATCTTTTTAACAGTTGCCAGTGATTAATTGTTACGTATAAATGTATATTTTTTTTTAAATATGCTATTACAATTAATAATGTTGTAATTTTTTTTAGCAGCTGCTTGTTTTATTAATTAAATTTTTCGTTTTAGTATTTTTTATTTAAGGTTTATGTTAATATGTTTCTTTTACCTTTTTTCCCAGTAACTTTAATTTTATGAACTAATTATTCAATTTGGCCTTTTTGGTGAATATTTTGCTACTTCTATATCACATGAATGAATGAAATACAAGAAGATATAATGAATAAGGCAATCAATCAGCAACAATAACTTTTAACTGTAATTCAATTTCTTTTTTCTATTAGGTCCATTTCATGAAAGCTCTATTATTCATGGAATTTTTTGCTATTCAAAAGGTTCGAACTTTTTCATATACTTATGAGCTTTTTTTATGGGCTTAAATTAAAAAAAAAATATCAACACTATTTAACTTGTTGATTGTAAAATGTTAATAGAGTTCACATCTGTAACATTTTGCTCTCTAAATTAGTAAAATTCCTTAAAAAAAATTGCTTAAAACTAGCTAACAATCAGGCAATTCATATGGCTACACACATACATACAGACGTACAAATGTATGTGTGTTATTTTCTTTAGGAAAGGCATAATGAAGAGAGGACAGATGGTGAAGTATTCAATGATTAAGTTTAACTTATTTTGCAACTCTGATGTTTTCAGTTTTTGCTAATTTTTATAGTGTCGTTGCAGCGCCTCTGGTGGTAAGTAGTAGCATTATTATATCATAATCGTGTGCAGCCTCTTTATTTGATAATTTTATAACAACTACATGTGAGAGAAATTTCTCTTACTTAAAATACTTTATCGATAATTGTACTTATACTGGGGTCTAGTCGTCGCTTTCGATAACGAGCTGATTCGATCATGTTCTTTCAGTTTGAGATTATGGCATTCGATATCGAATCATATTATAACATTGTTCGATAAGGTACATATACGAAAAAAAACGCTAAAACAGAGAATGCTTTAAAGTGGAAAAAATTCCGAATACAGATGGAGAAAAATTCCAGCACGGGAAAGTCTCTAAAAAAAGTTTCCAAATAAAAAATAAAATACCAAACATTTGAAAAAAAATTGCCCAAAAAATAGAACGAGTCATCAAACAAAAATCGTCAAGACGTAAAAATCGCCAAAAATAAAATACTTACATAAGTATAAACAACTTTTAACAAAAGATATATTATAAATAAATTCAGTAAAGAGCGACTTCGACTCGCGCACCAACTATTCCGTACATTCTGTTTTGAGAATTTTTTTTAATGTGGCTTTTTTGCTTTTTTGAGGATTTTTCAGTTTAAACGGTTTTTTCAGTTTTGTCGCTTTTTTCTCTTTTTAGAGTTTTTTCTGTTGAGTTTTTTTTTCATTTTCGCGATTTTTTTCATTTTGGCGATTTTTTTTTTCATTTTGGCGAATTTTTTTCTGTTTTTGGGATTTTTTTCATTTTGGCAATTTTTTTTTCATTTGGCGATTTTTTTCTGTTTTTGGGGTTTTTTTCCTTTTGGCGATTTTTTTTTTTGTTTTTGGGGTTTTTTTAATTTTGGCGATTTTTTTCATTTTGGCGATTTATTTTAATCCTACAAAATTTTTTTTAAATTTCGTGCTTTTTTTCGTTTTGGCGATTTTATTTTGCTTTTGGCGATTTTTTTCGGTTTGTCGATTTTATAATTTTTTTGATTTTTTAGTTTCAAATAAAAAAATTAAATACCAAACATTGAAAAAAACGAGTCCTTAAATAAAAAATCGCCTAAAACTAAAAAAATCGCCTAAAACTAAAAATCGTCAAGACGTAAAAATCGCAAAAAAAAAATAAAACGAAAAAAACCTAAAAAAATATCTTAAAACCAGAAAAATAGTTTGAACAAAAACAGAAAACTCGTTGCAAAGGAAAAATCGTCTAGGTGGAAAAAATCGCTTAAGTGGGCAAATTGCTAGAAAATTTAATAATAGAAACAAGTTAATATTAACAAAATCGTCACCACAGAAAAAAATTTCAAAACATGGAAAAAATCGCCAACATTAAGAAAAAAATCGTCAAAACAGTAAAAACGCTTTAACTTTAAAAAAAACTTCCGAAAGGACATAAATCGCGAATAAAATATAATGCAAAAATCGCCCACATTAATGAAATTGGGAACGAAAAAAGAAAGAAAAAATCGTTAAAACGGAAAAATGTAACTTTACCAAATGATAATTTTTGGCTAAAAGTTTTTTAGGGGTACTTGAAAAAAAAGTTTGTAATGTGTTCAGAAAAGGAATTTTCAGTGAATCCCTATTCAAAAATTCACTTTTTAAAAAAAATAATTTTAATTGATATTTCTGGAGCAGTTGTATTTATGTTTTCTTTACATTACTTAATAAACCTTGAAATCATCCTAAATCACAAAATATAAGTAATTATCTAGAAAGTATTTAATATTTTGTTTCTCTCACTCTCTTCTATATACAAAGTCATGTAGCAATTAGTTAAATTAAAACGAAACGAAATCCATATAAAAAGAAACTTCCAATTAACTATCATCACATTTTCGTTTTTATTACAGATTTGACAGCTGGCGAAATTCAAACTTCAGCACTATTGTAAACATTAAAATGACAGCAATCTTTTGTAGCTGTGTGCCCACATAAGCATTCATAAGTATAAATGTATGGAAGTGCATGTTGGTGACTGACATTGAAGAAGGAAAACAAAAACATTTCGCTGCACAGCTTGTCACACAGCTTTAGAATGAAATGGATTTACAACAAAGACTTGGTCTTAGACCAACAACAGAAAAATCAGCAGATGCAGCGACAGAAGCCAGAATCCCGTATGAACAAGAAACCGATATTACGATTGCTGCTACTGCTGCCACAGAGCAAACAACAACATTTCAAAGGTTACAAAATCTGTCAACGACAACCAATACATTTGGAACAATTGAAACAACTGCAAGAAATTTCATCAATAGCCCAGCAGCAGCAGCAGCAGCCAACAAAACAAACAATGCACAAGAAATATTGTATGATACACTCTGTTGGCAGGAGTCATCTAAAGCCGACATTGATGCCATGTCGTATAGTGATGACACAAGGGAAAGTAAAATATTTGCTAGAGAGCTTAAACAAAAGGAAGCTGTTTTCAAAATATGGTGCGAACAGACTGCAGGCATATCACCTTTGGAAAATGATGAAACAAAAATACCGGCTGCTATACGTCATTGCACATACAAGCACGATAAGGATGAGGGTGCAAATAGTTTGGTACAAACATTCCATTGCATACTTGAAACATTCGAAACAACACCAAAGACTCATATGCAATACGATTGCTTTAATACTGATATGCCCGATTACTTATATTATCCCTCCAATTCCACTTTACAGTCAAGCTCCCAAGTCAACGTGTCCTCAGCCCTCAGCACTCAAGGACTACAGCAGCAATTACTATCTGTTAATACAACAACTGAACGGTTGTCAGCAAATGTTAACAGCAATAATATTAGCAGTATTAATGTTAACATCAGCAATAACACAAGCCTGCCATCGTTTAACCAACAACTGCAACAACAACAACAATCCTCGACCAATCACACATTTTTGCAAAAGTGCACAGCTCATGTCAAACTCAAAGTGGAATATGTATTGGAGCCCATCGAAGAATTTCAAATGTCGTTCAAACTAAACTATCAGCAACAACGACAGCAGGGCCAGCAACATAAACAGCAACAGCAACAGCAACTATTTAAGCCGCTGACGCAGGCAGCCGATTATTTTTATCGCAACAGTAGTAAAATAAGCAAACATAATCTTAGTGATAGTAATTTAAGTTTCGAATCTCTTACACCTGCAGCTACAAATAGAAAAAATTCTGTAACTCAAATCGTTGAACCTCTAGTACAAAAACTTGCCATCTACTGTGACAAAACATCTGCTCTATTTTCCTCTATAACTACAGCCGCACCCGCACCCGCACCAACACCCACCTCTCTTCTACCTTACAGAGTTAAGTGCTTAATTAGAAATACCCTTACGGAGGTTATTAACAATAGCGCTTCTAATTCCCTTCAACTGTCCGACTATTTACCCATATTGGGTCTGTCGTCAACAGCAAGTACCGAAGATTATACAAATCAATCGCTGTATTCTAGCTACAATTGGCTAGAAGATAATTCCTGGCCTTGGCATCTGGCCAATTCATCATCATCATCATCATCATCATCATCACTGTCGCTGTCATCTGCTTTAACTACTTTCAATTCTAATTTCTCAAATTCAACCACTTTGGAAGAAGATCCTTCGACTGAAATAAAGGCATTCGATTGGAGTTTTTTATTTGTAATATTTTTTATATTTGCCGGTGGTCTGGGCAATATCTTGGTGTGTCTGGCTGTGGCCTTGGATCGGCGTTTGCAAAATGTCACCAACTATTTTTTATTCTCACTTGCCATAGCTGATCTATTGGTGAGTTTGTTCGTGATGCCCTTGGGAGCAATACCGGCTTTTTTTGGTAAGTACATAAACAAATATGCTACTTGTGCACTTAAATATGCTTTAAACAATTTTAAATAATTACAATTGCTTCAATAAGACTCTAACTACGCTAATAAAAATTTTTCATATATTACATTCTATGTAATTTTTTAAAAATTAAAGTGTTGGCCACACCGTGACATTATAGTATAAGAAAGAAGCTTATTACTATTTCCAAAATCATTTACTTTTGCAGTCAAAAAAAAATTCACTCCTATTGGAGCAAGGACTACATGACCTCCCATATATCCTTTATTTTAAAAATGTTCAATTTCGCTTAAATTTGCTAAGAATGTAATGAAAATTGTTAAGTATAGCAAGAATTCGATAGCTTGTCTATCGAAAAAAAAATTATTTTAATCTTAAAAGCGCCATTTTTACTTCCCATATATCCTTAATTTTAAAAATTAAATTTTTTACCGCACAATGACTAGAATTTACAAAACAAACTTATGACTATTTGCAAGATCATATACTTTAGCAGTCTAAAAAATTTCACCACAATCGGAGCAAGGACGACATAACCTCCCATATATCCTTTATTTTAAAAAATTTTAATTTTACTATGAAAACATTCAACTATTAATATAATTGGATACCTTATCCTTTTTAAAGCTAAAATGTTTACCTTGATTTTAAAAACTAGATTTTTTACCACAACATGACTAGAATGCAAGAAACAAACTTATTACTACATATTTTGAAAATCATATACACACATACTTCTGCAGCCACATATACTTTATTTTAAACAATCTCAATTTGGCTTAGATTTGGTAAGAATGCAATGGAAATTGTTAACTGTTGCTGGAATTTTAAAGCTTATCTTTCTTAAGGGTAAAATTTTCATCTTTCATGTATCCTTAATTATAAAAATTCAATTTTTGGCCACACCATGACTAGAATTTAAAAAAAAACTTATGACTATCTCCAAAATCATATACTTTTGCAGTCAGAAAAATTTCACTACAATAGGAGCAAGTACTACGTGACCTCCCATATATCCTTTATTTTAAACAATCTCAAATTGGCTTAAATTTGCTAAGAATGCAATGAAAATTGTTAACTATTGCCAGAATTTGATAGCTTGACTTTCTAATAAATTTTATTTTAATCTTAACAGCGCAATTTTTATTTCTCATATACATATCTATCCTTAATTTTAAAAATTACATTTTTGAACACGCCACGAGTAGAATTTAAAAAACAAACTTATGACTATTTCCAAAATCATATACTTTTGCAATATAAAAAATTTCACCACAATCTGAGCAAGGACGATATAACCTCCCATATATCCTTTATTTTAAAAAATTTTAATTTTGCTATGAAAACATTCAACTATTAATAGAATTGGATACCTTATCCTTCTTGAAGCTAAATTGTTTACCTTGATTTTAAAAACTAGATTTTTGACCACACCATGACTAGAATCCAAGAAACAAACTTATTACCACATATTCATATATTTATGTACTTCTGCAGCCACATATACTCTATTTTAAGCAATCTCAATTTGGCTTAGATTTAAGAATGCAATGAAAATTGTTAGATTTTGCAAATTTTGAAAATCATATACTTCTGCAGCCTAAGAAATTTTACTTCCATCGGCACAAGGACTACACGACCTTCCACTTTAAGCAATCTCAACTTTGTTTAAATTTGCTCAGAATGCAATGAAAATTGTTAACTATTGCTGCAATTTGTAAGCCTATATTTTTTAAGGGTAAAATTTTTATCTTTCATATATCTTTAATTTTAAAAATTAAATTTTTGGCCACACCATGACTAGAATTTAGCAAACAAACTTATTACTATTTCCAAAACTATATACTTTTGCAGTCCAAAAAATTTCACTACAATAGTAGCAAGGACTACACGACCTCCCATATATCCTTTATTTAAAAAAATTTAAATTTGGGTTAAATTTGATCGGAATGTGATGAAAATTGTTAACTGCTGTTGGAATTTGAAAGCGCTTATCTTTCTTAAGGGTAATATTTGTATCTTTCGTGTATCCATAATTGGCAACATTTTCTTTTAAAGTATTATATTTATAAGTGCTTTATTTCTTTCACGGGCTCTTTTTCCGTATGGGCCATTTTTTTAAACTCCTGATCTACTAACACAAATTTAAAGGAGTTTTTGCTAGAGTTTATTTTACTACTTTACATTGTGACACGTGTAATACACCGCCTCAGCTTTTAGAAATTGGGAAAAATAGTATTTTTGTATTACTTTTTTTCTCTACAAAGCATATGGTGCTTATTGCCAAATGTTTTTTACTAAAGCTGTTAAAAAAAAACTATATATATTTTTTTCTAATAAGATGAATTTTTTTGTCATGTTCACTTATTCCATCCATGTGTTGGCGTACTTTAAAAAAATAAATGTAAATGGAACTCGGCCAAAAGCAAATCAATTTAATTTAATTTAACTTTGTTTCAGTACAAAAGTGCGCTGTTAGACTTTAAAAAAAGAACAATATTATATTAGCATATATTTTTTGTTGTTTACAAAAGTTTTCTATTCCAAAGAGACTTCACTTGCGTTAAAAGGGCAGAAAGAAAAAACAAAGTTAAATAGCATTAAGTTTAAAGTCTGCATGTATTTCGCTTGTCAAATAAATTTAACGCCTTGTGTTTTCCAAAGAGGAAAACAAGTGAATTTTAAAGCAAAAAAATAATGAGCCCTTGACATGAAACTTTTTTTTCACTACAAATTTGGCCAATAAAAATTCACAATATTTTACGCTTCATAAGAATTTCAATATTTTGTTTTATTTTGCAGCTGAATAAATACTTGCTGAACTTAAGATTTAAGTCTTAATAAAATATAACTTTAAAAAATATTTAATGTTTTTTTTTGAAGATGAAATGTAAACGAAATCGTTTTTATGTCGCCTAAATAAAAACAAATCGGAAAACTTTATACAAACTTAGTTGTGTTGAAACAGGCATTGAAAATCTACGTGCTGGATTATTTCTTTATGCAAATTTAGAGATTTCAAAAAGAAACTTTAAGCATATGTATGTGTAAATCATTCAAATCTTACCCTTTTCGATTTTAATTTTTTTTTCTTGACAAATCCTCTGGATGTGGTTGGCTTTCAAGTGTAAACACCCATTTTCTGCTCCGCATAACTTGATTTATTTAAAAGGACATTTTATGTGTTTTTTGACGATTCAAATCTCTGGCATTGCGTTTAGTTTTAAATGGTTTATAATAATTGTCCAAATAGTTTAGCCACCAAACAGAATTTAAATAAAAAGAAAAATTTTACAGCTTCATGGCTTTATTTATCTTTTTACAGTTGAATGAATACTTGAGGAAAAGAGATTTGTCTTGTAGACTTTTCCAAGCGAAAGTATTACTTGGAAGGGGCAATAAAACTTTTATGCAAAAAGATTTGTAATAAAATAATGCAAAGAGAAAGTTAAAACCGTTCGTCTGTATTCTGGTAATATATAGTCTAAGCATACTTTATGTAAAATATAATCATCAGCTATGAGCTATTCAAATCCTGGCAATTGAGGGGCAAGACTCAGTGGAATTTTAATTGGAAATCTGCAATTCAAAAGCAGAAAATTGTACGCACATAAATATAAATCCTATGCTGCTGTATTTGTGTATTTAGTTTCAGTTAAATCAAGCACATGCTTCTGCTGGTATTTAGCCTTTCATTAAAATTAATTAAAGGACATGCCTACTTCCCATATATGCTTAAAGTATAAAATTTTAGCTTAAACTTATAGTCAGTTTGCAAAGAAAATCTGTTACTATTTCAAAAATTCCATAGTCAAGCTTCTTGGTAAAATTCATTTCAATTGAAGTTATATTATGTTAGTCTTCTATATATCCTTAATTTTAAGTAATTTCAATTTAGCTCATATTATGTTCAGAATGCAAGGAAAATGTTTAATTTATTGCTAGAATTGGACAGCTTCTCTTTTTAATGCATATTATTTAAATATTAAAAGCAAAATTTGTGTCTCTCCTTTATCCTTAATTTTAAAAATTAAATTGTTTATAACACTATGATTAGAATGCTAGAAACAAACTTATTACTATTTACAAAATCATATACTTCTGCAGTCTAGAATATTTCACTACAATCAGAGCAAGGACGCCATGACCTCCCATATATCCTTTATTTGAAACAATTTCAATTTGCCTTAAATTTAAGCAGAGTGCAATGAAAATTGTTAACTATTGCAATAATTTGATAGCTTTTGTTTGAATTTTTTGAACACGGCATGTCTACTCGCATCTAAAAAACAAACTTGTTACTATTCGCACAATCATAAATTTCTGGCCTCCAAAAAATTTCACTACAATCGAAGCAAGGACTACACGACTTCCCATATATCCTTTAATTTAAAAAAGTTTCAATTTGATTTAAATTTGATCAAAATGCAATGAAAACTTTCAACTACTGCTAGAACTGGGCAGCTTATCTTTCTAAAGACATTTATTTTAATTTTAACAGCAAAATTTGTGCTTACCATATATCCTTAATTTTAAAAAGTACATTACTATGTCTTAATTCATATACTTTTGCCATCTAAAAAATTTCAACACATTCGGAGCAAGGACTACACGACCACCCATATATCCATTATTTTTGAAATTCTCCATTTGGCTTAAATTTGATCATAGTGGAATGTAAACAATTAGCTATTGACAGAAATCGATAGCATAACTTTCTTATAAAATTTACTTCAATCTTAACAGCAAAATGTTTACTTTCCACACATTCTTAATTTTAAAATTTTCATTTTTGACCACACCATGACTAGAATTTAAAAAAACAAACCTATAAATATTTTCAAAATCATATACGTCTGTCCTTTAGAAAATTTCACCGTAACAGGAACAAGGACGATATGACCTCCCATGTCCTTTATTTTAAAAAATTTTAATTTTACTCAAATTATGATCATAATGCAATGATAATTGTTAAATATTTGCTAGAATTTAACAGCTTATATTTCCAATGTTATTTATTTTAATGTTAACAGCAAAATTTTTTAACTCCCATATATCCTTAATTTTAAATTATTACATTTTTGAGTAAACCATGACTAGAACTTAAAACCCAACCCTATTACTATTTGCAAAATTATATAATTTTGCAGTTTTAAAAATTTCACTATGATCGGAGCAAGGACTACACCAACTCCCACATATCCTTTATTAAAAAAAAATTTGTTTGGGTTAAATTTGATCAAAATGCAAAAAAAAACTTGCTAAAGATTGCTGGAATTTGACAGCTTATCTTTTAGATGATATTAAGTTAAATACTTACCGCAAAGTTTGTTCTTGCCGTATATCCTTAATTTTTTTAAATAAAATTGTTAGCCACACCATGACTAGAATTTAAGAAAAAAAAACTTATTACTATTTCCCAAATCATATACTGCTGCCATCTAGAAAATTTCTTTAGAATCGGACCAAGGATGATATGACCTCCCATATATCCTTTATTTTAAACCATTTCAATTTGGCTAAAACTATGATCAGAATGCAATAAAAAAAATTCAGTTATTGCTAGCAGCATAATTCTAAAAGTCACTATGATTTCAACTTGAAATAACTTTGATTCAACATGATCTTCATTTTGATTTAAAAGTAGTGGGATATTAAATCATTATGAAATAAAGGTATTTCAAAAAGCAAAAATTTTCTTTGAAGGTTACTGCAAATTATGTTGAATTAACACGAAACAAACAATTTTAAATTAATCGATTTTATTATGAAATTTTTCGGTGTGTATGTTTAACATAAAATATAATTTGTGATCATGGGGCAAAAACAAGACAAAACTGTAAGGCTTACTTGAGGTCGTGGTATTTTTTAGGCTCACTACAAGAGAATAAAACAAAACAAAAGCAAACGTTTCCTTTTGTTCATATTTTCATACACTGAATTTTAAAAGAAATAATTGAAAAATATTCAATCAAATACTAACCATACACATGTGGAATTTTTTTTATGAAAGGAAAAATATAAATGCTGTTTGCAAAAGAAGCTCTCGTGATATACACACATATGTATGTGCTCGTACATACATAGAAATGTTTATATGTATATACATATGTACATATGTATGTCCTTAAAATGTTAAAATACAACTTTTTAAGCCATATATCTAAGCCGCAAGATTTTATCATGGAAATAAATAACAATTATATCACTCTTATGGGTTCGGGCTATTATTATTTTTTTTTTTAGAATATTCATTATAAATTGTTTGGCACATTTTTGCCGAAAACAATTTTATTCTCTTAAGCATTCCTTTTTTTAAATGCCAAAAAGTGTTTAAAAGATTTTTTTCTATTGAAAATAAAATTTAGTATGTTTGCCATTTTGCGTTTGAACGCACAAACTCACATAAATGTAAATTTTATTGCTTTAAATAAGAATCATTATACATGTTCAAACGCCTCCATAAATATTAAGGCGAAAAAAAACTTTACTTCCATAAATATTTGCTTTTTATTAAAAAATAACTTCTTAAAGTTTAACAAGATTTATTGCCATAATAATTTGTTTTTGATTTAAACAGAAAGCGGCGCGTGTCAAGTTTAAGCTTCTAGGTAAAAAAAAACATGAAATTGTTTAAATTTCTCTTTAAGAATATTAATAAATCTGCTAAGTACAATATGCAAAAATAAATATTTAGACAATGTAATCACAAAAACTCTAAAAATTATAGATTTTTTCTAAAACTGCTGTAAAACTAAGTTTTATTAGTCTTCAATTAAATAAACTTCATAAATATTGCTTGCTCTGAAAATTAATAGGTATATATGTACATTTCTTTGCTATTCAAGCTATAATGTCTAGTTAACCTTCCCCATTGTATTATATTTCTATTATCTAATGTACACACTCTTTGTTTTTTATATTTTTTTTTAAATTACAAACTATAATACTCGTCCCAGGAAAACATTACATGCTTGATTATTAAGCTTTATATGTGAGATTTGTAAGAGCTTTGTAGTCTTAACATTAATATATTTGATGGCAACAAAACAGGACAACCAACCAAGTGTTTTACAAAGAATTTTAGCAAAAATTAAGCAAGGAAGGGATGGTGAAAACAATTTTGCAACGAAAAAATATATGTATGATCCTTTTGTATAGTCAAACATATAATGGGAACATGTTTTGGAAAACCGTATGATACGCAAAGAACTGTACAAGATATCCTGCTTAAACATATTTATTACTAAAGCTTAAGGATTGCAAAACAAGTAAAAAGCTTTGAATTTAAGTTAATGTTTTTATGACCTTCACCCAAAATGCTAAATTTTATACAAAAATCTTCGAAAACAGGGTTTATTTAAACATTTTCGGCAATGATTTTGCTTTATACATGTGTTTCATGTTAATTCAAGATGATTTACAATAATTTTTCATTTTGAAATAACTTTATTTCATATTGATTTAACACTCCAGAACTGTTACATCAAAATGGAGAAATCATGTTAAATCAAAGTTGTTACAAGTTGAAACAACGTAAACTTCATGATGAAATAACAAGAAGAACCATGTTGAATCAAAGTTATTTCAAGTTGAATCAACATGAATTTAATTTAATGCAGTAAATTTTATTTTCTTAATTATTTTACCTACGTGATTGTACGAGTATTAACACAGGCAAGAGGAAAATTTATGTGTATTGTAGAGTAGGCTTCCCCGGCCAAGATTTGAAACCGGGGGTCTACTCGTGTAATTTGAAACGAAAGAAAATTCTTTCGAATTTACATATTATTAATATTGTATTTCGAAAGCATTTGCTTTCGTTTCGAATTACACAGTAAGCCCCCCGAACTCATCGCGTGGTAGTCAACGCACTTACCGTTGCAGCCAACAACAACCTTAAATATTCTTTAGTTGCATACTAAATAAATCATCATGAATTTATTTTTAATTCAACATGATTTAATTGACTGCACTATGCGACAAATGGAAATGTTTGGATAAACACAGGGGCTGGATATAATATTTTCGATAATACTACCATAGCGATTTTTGTGGCGAACTTTTTTATTTGGGCCTCCAAAAAAATTCGAAAATCCGTACACCCTCAAAAAATTGTGTCAACAATAATGTAGCTATAGTCTACCGAATAAATCTCATTAACATTTTACGCTAAAAAAAATATTTCTTCGAGCACTTTTTTTAAAAAAGAAAAAAAGGTAAAAATTTTGTTTTCACTTTTTTCAGAATAATTTACAGGGACTCCTAATTTTTTGCTAATAATATTTGGCAAAGTTGTAGCTTGGATAAAACTAAAAAATAAATTTTGCTCAGGGATACTTTAGACTATGGAGATAACGCAAGAGCCATTGACACAAAATCCGTTTATCTAGACTTAAGCACTTTTTCCTTTTTGCCACAGATGTATTATGGGTCCTTATGAATTGGCCCGTTGAATAAGCGATGTCCATCTGTTTGTCTGTCTTTACGTGAAATGGACTGAAGAAGCTTTCAGAAAAGCTAAACAAGTCCATCTTGGATTGATGTATCAGAATTTATCCTCAATAGATTGGTATTGAAAATTGGAAAAATTTTAAAAGCAAATTCCAGGGCTGGAAAATTTAAATTTTGGTATATAAAAAATAGCAACAGATATAGTTTTTTTTTGTCATACTTATTTAAATTTAAAATTTATTAAATTTATTAATCTTAATAGCAAAATGTTTTACCTCCCATATATCCTTAATTTTAAAAATTGCATTTTTGACCATACCATGACTAGAATTAAAAAAAAAAAACTTATTACTATTTACAAAATCATATACTTCTGCCATCTAGAAAATTTCACTACAATCGAACCAAGGACAACATGACCTGCCATATATCCTTTATTTTAAACAATTTCAATTTGGCTCAAATTATGATGAGAATTCAATAAAGATTTTTAATTAATGCTAGAACTGGACAGCTTATCTGTCTAATGACATTTACTTGAATATTAACAGCAAAATTTGTCAGTCTCATATGTCCTTAATTTTAAAAATTCAATTTTTGACCATGATGGAAATACAAGAAATATGTATGAATTTCTAGTTACTTTTTTCTTGAAAATTTTTGCAATTTAGCTTAAAATTCATAAGCAGTGATGCCACCAATTTTTTTTGTATTTTCAATGCTAACGATGCTGCCTGTATGACAATATCACTTTACCCTACTCAAATAAAGCACACTAAAACACAAACTCATGCTATTGTTAGTGTGAATGAATAGATTCATGTGAACTAAATGATTTCCTTTTCTTATTTTCTTTGTGAATACATATGGTTGATAATAAATATTTGTTAATACTGTTCAACTACCCACATTTAAGCAGCATGAACTCATTCATACATATACATACATAAGTACATCCATAGACAAAAAAAAACATACATATACATATTTACATGTGTACACTACCCACCATGTTAAAGGTTTTGTGATATTTATACTTTTTCCGATGTATTTTTAAAACATCCGCCTAATCATGCCATTGAAACTAACAGCTATACAAGGATACATGGCCCAATATGCAGATTTGCGGGATTCTAAGGTTCTCATGGCTTGTTAAGGTATTTTTGTTAGGAAAAAAAGTTTATATCACTATTCAGACTAAAGGCTAGTAGCGATACTTTCAAACATCATTTGTTTATAAAATATAATATCAGGTAGGATGAACTGGCCTTTAACATATCGCTTACTTTAGTTTTAAGGAAAGTTCTAACAATGAAAAATCTTTTGTACGTCCGATAAAATGTTGTATGTTGAAATCTAATGAAATATTCTGAACCTTTATTATCTTGTTTTATATTATTATTATGTCGTACATACACTATAAATAGAACCGAGAGGATGAAAGTTTATTAAGGGTGGTGCTAAAATGCACCTCCACTAGGACACGCAGATGGGTCCATTGTGAGAGGAATTTAAAAAGAAACTTTTAATTTTAAGTTTCTTGTAAATTTTAGTACATCCGTCTTTTATTCTTCCCCTCCCAAAAAAAAATGAAAAGTTTTGCCAAATTATAAAAATTGTTCTACAACATCAGGACAATGATTTTTTTTTTTGTTACTAAATCAAAATCAAACTTAATTGCATACGTAAAACTAAAAATAAAACTTTTTGCAAAATTTCAATTTTCATGAGGCCTGACAGCCGCAATCACCGGGGATATAAAAATGGCTTAAAGGAATAAATGAAAAAAAAAGTGAGGCAGCAACAGATAAAAATCAATAAAATGAATTTTAGACCAACAAGTGGAAATTTTTTGTTGAAACTCAATGACTCTTTAATTGTAATTGACTTGGAAAGTGCTTTGGATTTTGGCAATTGTTCCCAACTATGTTTTGTTATTGTTGGCTGATAGTTATCCAAAGGACTTAAAAGCTTTCAGTGGAAACTTATTAAATTATTTAATTATGAGCTGTTTGTGTGCTAACTCAGAATTTCGGGATTCAGGGGGTTAGCCGCTGCACAGTGGGACATTTTGCCTTATAGTGGGTTATATATTAAAATGTAAATATATGTGACCTTCTCCGAGAAAAGGGAACTAGTGTGTGAAAATAAAGTTTTGAGAAAAACACATTTAAAAAATAAAATTTTAATGTTTTTCTCATTTTTATCGATTTTGACACACATCCGTTTTCTGACACACTAGGTCCCTTTTCTCGGAGAAAGTCACAAGAAACTTTGGTCATACAATTAGCCAATCCAGTGTTTCAAAAAGTAGCCGGACGCGATAGCAATTCAAATTTAATATATCTAAAGTAATATGGAATTAACGCTTAAGTCGATTTAGGTAAATTTTAATTCGTTGCAGTATTATATGTACAAAGAAATCATCACACACGAAAGTAGAATGATGCATTTGAGACTTTTGATATCTTGGCGGTAGCATCAAGGCTTCCGAAAATCCCTTATTTGCTTAAGTCAACTTAAGGTATTATTCCATATTACCATGGTTATTATTTCATGTAATTCTACTCGAAGCCATTTTTTAGCAAAATTTGAAGTGCCTGCAATAACGATAACTTAACAATTCTAAAGTTAGGCGGGGCTACGCCTCTTAAAATTTAATATTATAATTTATATGCTTTCATCTAATAAATGCATAGAAATCTTAATGCACATCTTAGGCTCTTAACATTCTTCCATTCAAATTTAATGTTATATTTTAATTAAGTAGTTCCAAAGGACTCCTATGAAGCCTTGCTCACCCACATGTACGCTTTACTGAAAAAAATCGGATTACAGAAAGCGATACAAATTCCCGCATTGATTTTAAGCGCAGTTACACTTCGCTTTAGCGAAACATCGCTTTACTGAAAATATTACTGAAAACCAAAAGCAAGCCCACAACTACGTTTTTTATGAAACTTACTTCGCTTTAGTGAAAAAATAAGCAATGACACATTTATTTATTAGAAATCGATTTCATAACTTAAGGCTGAAAAAATTTTGCATGTATTTGTCCGTTAAAAAATTAAATGGCAAAATGTATTTGTCCTTTTCGCTCTTACGTACTTTATTGTATTTTTCTTTTAAATTGTCAATGCAAGTGGCTAGACATTTTCGAGGAATTCGTGAAAATTTTCAACAACAACATATGCATGTGTATGGTGTGTATTGTTTTACTGATTTTAAGCAGCACGCTTAACTGTAACAAATTTGGTTATTTCCAGTAAAGCGGAGCCTAGTAATAATAGGAAAGTGCAAAGGGATATTTTAAAACAAATATCTGTGCTGCCAAGTTTAGTGTTTGGTGAAGAAAACAATTGACAATGCTGAACCACTAGCAAAATAGGCAACCCATTTCCAGTATATCATTAAACCAGGGATGGAAATGCAACCAACTCAAAAATTAAATTAAACATTCAACAAACCAAGAAATATAAACTAAAATAAGTTAAAAAATATAAATTTAATAAAAAACTTAGCAAACAATCTAACAAATTAAAGAAATAATATAAAAAACAACTGTATCTAATCAGCAAACAGCTGTTTATGGTTACGGCGTTATGGCAACTCATCCTTAATCAAATGTAGTGTTGCCCCTAAGGTTGATTCGAACAGCCAGCTGTTTTGCCTGGTTATGACACCTCTAACTGAACCTTTACATAATCAAACAATTAATTATCCTTTCTCCTAATCCTGTATGATTTATTTAAAAAACATATATACATACATTTACAATCTCGCAGATGTTTTTAATAAATTGTATGTAATTAATTGTTCTTTTTTTACATCTTCAAATATTTTATATATGTATATATTTTATTGCATTGTATTTAGGGATTAAATCACGACCCATGACTTCAAAACAAAAAATATGCAAAGCTATGAATAAAATCAAATTAATTTGCAGATTTTTTTTTTAAAAAGTAAAAATTTAAAAAAGTAAAATTTTAAAAAAAAAATCCATCGAAGCATTGTACTCGTATTAATTTAATTGTTTTTTTTTATTACAATAAATTCAAATAAAAGTATATATGAAACTTGAAATATTAGAATTGAACTGTATGAGTGGAATGATTTAAAAAAAATAACTGACTTAACAATGAAAATGAATTGAAATATTTGCAGTTCTCATGTGACTTCTCACAACACACACACACACACATACACATAAATCATACATACATAATATGTACATATATACAAAAGCACAGTAACCAACAAATATTTTGAAGCACTCTTCAGTATTAAATTTTTGTTTTTTTTTGGCTAAAAGCCAATACAAGTGCATTTAGCCTTTTTTATGAACAACAAAAATTTATTTCTTTTTTTACCAAAAACCTTTTATATGTTATTTGTTTTGCCAATATATATGTATTGTATATGAGAAATGTAAACAAAATAAAATTGACCTAAATCCGACATCTGCCAGCAGGCTAAACTTACAGATTTGTTCTTAATTACTTTTCCATATTTCAAATTTTGTTTTAAAATATTATATCTAAATTGTTTTTAGTTAAAATCATAAGACATTTTGCAAAACAAAGCTGTTGAAATTTTTATGTTAAAATTTAAAGTGTTTCCAAGGATGTTAAGGATTCATATGGTAATAGAAATTAAGTTAAACAACGAATTAGACTATGACTAGACCAGTGCTGGCCAACGAGAGAAATGTATTTGTGTATGTTTATTAAGTTTTATAAGCAACCGATTCTAGTTGGGCACAGTGGTGCCTCTTTTAGCGAGAATGAACTAGACTATGACCAGGCTAGGACTAAACTATTTCTTATTGTTATCTTTTTTTTTTTTTTGATGTACGCTAGGGGGTAAAAATCTTTTTCACAATACAATCACAAATTTTGAGTAAGATTTGCGATGTGTTATCAAATCGGTATGAGCTATGTATGAGTGTATTAGTGTAATCATACGAACAAAAAACTTAACAGCTGCATAGAAATACATTCAACCGAATTTTAAAGCATACCTGCAGGAGCAATGTTAATTTTAATAGAAATTGCTTGTGAAGAGTAATAGCGTTGCCAGTGGGAATAATTTTGTTAAAAAGTTAAAATATATAAAGTAAATAAACTAAATATAAACTTTTAAATAAAAGAGCGTTTTAAATGTCAAATATTTGTTTAAAAGATACATAGCAGTCTTTATAAAGAATTTATAATACCCCTTATTGTGAATGGCGTTGTCCACGTCACATCAACACGACAGTAAATATTGTCACTTGTCTACTCTTTATCGGCAACAATTGGATCTTATTGACAATCTCTTACTAATCTCTAAGGTTTTGTAAATTAATGGAGCATATTAATAGTAGTCAATTATTGTCGACAAAGAGTAGACAAGTGACCATTTTTGCTGTCGTCTTGATATGACGTCGACGACGCCATTCACAATAAGGGGGAATATTATATTATAACATATCTGCATTACGTATTGTTGCCTTACAATGAAGCTGGTGCACGACACTTGGGTAACAATCTCCATCTCATGCCAATTATTATGGGTGGAGATTTTAATTAAAATTTTGCAAACCCACTGTCGCAAGCTTTATCAAAATTTTTATTTGACGTTTTCCACTTGCATATGAGCAATTCTCCACAAACCCCCACAACTAATAATTCCACTACTATAAATTCAGATTTTTAAATACAGTAGAGTCAAAAATTTATATATCTTATTTTAGTTGCCATAAGCCAATATTAAAAAAAAATTAATTATAGATGTTTATACATCTCGCCTGTAATCGGACTCACATTGCTTTTTCTTTTTGTTCTAAGTTGGTGTGGAATCTTCATAGATACATCTGAACAATGGCATCCGCACTCTGCTTGTTAAAAACTATTGTGAAGAAATAATTTTGAGGAATTTTATGTCAACCGACCCACAGTGGTTAAGAATAGTTTTTCATCGGCTAAAACTCTGTAACTTTTGAACTAACAAAGATTTTTTGTAACTCTTTTTTTTTAAGATAAAGATAGATAACATCTTAGGCCTTTACCCAGGTTTAAATTCATTTGAAGCAGTACAGTGTTTGTTAAGAAATTTAAGCTTAAACTTGAAATTTCGATTCTTTTGTATAGCTATGCTATTTATTGCGCGATACAGGAGTTAGGACGTGATTTTCCTAACATAAATAATCGACACTATTACAGTTATAAATTTATTTTTGTTTTGATTTCTTTGTATTTACAACTAGAATACATATCGTCCCTACCACGTCAAACTATCCAATATGCAAAATTCGTTTTTTAGATTCGTTACATTGGCACGCTAATTTCTAGGATATGACTCATTTCAAAATGCTGAAATTTTCATAGTCGATAGATAACTCAATAAGAAATATTTTAATCCTGAAATTTTTAGGAGTACGCCGACCTTAAATTCACAATTGACGACTCTTTGAGCTGTTCTCGAAAAGTACAAATTTGCATATGGGATAGTTTGACGTGGTAGGGACGATATGTTGCCATATACAAGTAGATCGAAAATAATATAATTGAGTTAATTTATATTTATTTTACCAATGCTTCACAAGAAATTATCAAAACTTTCGTAAATTCGGCAATTTTAAGTATATATTAAATTTAAATAATTTTAATACAAAATTAGATACTAACTAGACCTCAGTATACAATAATATCTTTGTAAATTTCATTTGGTTGTTGAAACTTCCTTTACATTTCCCATGCGGATGTTCTCACTTCCTGGTTTATGTCAGCGTAAACAAACGTGAAAAGAAACATCCACTAATAAGCTTGTATTTTAATTTTTTTTTTATGTAAATAATGGCTTAAACGAGCTTAACAGTCAAAAATAAATTATATTCAAAGTAATATTTTTATTGCAGTAATTTTCAGTCATTTACAAAAAGCATTAAGAGCATTTTTCCTTGCCTTTATATAAAATATAACATACTAATAATAATGATACTCGTAATAATGACAATTTGTGAAAGGAAAATAAACTTTATCAAAATTAAAAGTCCACCATAAGCATTTTTAGGTAATATTTTTTTCGAAATTAAGGCAATGTTAACATTTATTTAAGCCTTTCAGTCCTAACAAGCCTTAAAGTATGTAAATGCATGTACAGATTTAGGCAGCAACAGGACTAATTTAAATCTTTAGCCAAGTGACATGTAAGTGTTTTATAAACAAACACACACAAGGACATGTATGTATGTATGCTTGTGTTTATAAGGACTTTAGGCAAAGCGGTGGAATAATTTTGTTAAATATTATTTTATGCTATCGGGCTTAAGAGTTTTAGGACAGCAACCGCCCACTGCTATCAAATGCTTAATTAACAAGTGTAAACTGAAAGCAGAGTGCACTTTAAATCTATAAAAAAAAAAAAACATGTGTAAATGCTTTATAAAGAGCGTTCAAGCATACAATTGTTTAGGTTTAACAGAAACAAGGCAGACTTGCTTGCTAGAGCTTAGAAAACTATCGGTATAAAATCTATTTAACACTATAAATTTGTACCATTGCTTTAGAATTACATACTTGGTCTCCATTTGCATTATTTAGTAGCTTTTGAACATGTAGAAAAAACTCATATCAATTTATATTTATATCGCCACCTAAAATCCAAAAGGCCGCAAGTACACGTTTTACTTTTTTACAGGAGAAGCCAAAAACCTTATAAATTTAAGACTATTTATTTGTTAGGTGCCAAATATAAGATTTAGATTTAATTAATAAAATCGGGGGAATACATGAAAAATTTGTATCGTACGGACGTGTTTTTTCTGTCAAAAAATAATAAAAAATTAAATATAAAGAAAAATATTTGGAAAAAAAATTTTTGCTTTTTTCTTTTCGATTGTTGGTGAAAAGTTTTTAAAACAGCTTTTATTCTATTGCAATGGAAAAGATCCATTGCTTTCTCAATCTGGAGGACGTCCTCCTAATAATTCTAGGAAGAAATCACCTAATGTCAAGCATGAGGCGTCGGCTTTACCAAATGGGCCGAGTATTACGGCAGATGTTACTGCATCTGACTTGCTGTCTGGTGGGAATGGACGCCCTCCTAATAATTCTAGGAAGAAATCACCTAATGTCAAGCATGAGGCGTCGGCCTTACCAGATGGGCCGATTGTTACGGCAAATGTTACTGCATCTGACTTGCCGACTGGTGGGAATGGTATGCAGGAATTTAATAATTTAACGCAAAATAAAGGAACTGGTCACAATTACCAGCTTGGAAAGCAGTTCTTGGAAGCAGTTTTTAAAGAAAATTCGGCTTTTGGTGAGGAAATTCTAGGCAGAGGGGAGACAAGCAGCAATTTCAATGATGAAATAACAATTTTGGAGAATATTCCTATAACAACGAATTTACATTTGAAACAGCATTCTGCAATCAATTCCGAAAACGAGATGGATCACGTGATGGAATCACTTGACGATTTCCAAATAATAAAAAACAAGAAAAGGAGATATCAAGGTGATGTAAAAATAGATTTATCGAATTGTCAGTTTGGGGGTATTGATAAGTGTGTTGAAAATGTTAACCGTAGTAATAAGTATTCTATATTAGGAAATTTGAATTTAGAGGCTGAAGCGCCAATAAATGACATGAGTTTTGAAAATAGAAATTCTAATATTGATAAAACTTCACCTCAAGTTAAGACCAGGATTTCTTATTGCCCTCCTATATTTTTGGAAAATGTTAATGTTAAGTCCTTAATTGAACAACTATCTTCTAAGAATGTGGAGTTTAAGATTAAGAATCAGTCCCAATTCAAAAGCAAATTGTATTTCAAGGATTCGTCTGCGCATTCTGAGATGATGCAGTTGTTAAAAGATAAGGAAATTTCATCTTATAGCTATACTCCCAAGGAGCAAAAACGTCAGACAGTGATTTGTAGAGGTCTCTACTTTAAGTCGGACATAAGTGAGATAAAATCTGAACTAGATAAAATGATTCCAGAAACTGTTGATTTTGTTTCAAAATTTTCGACAGAGTATTCTAAAAAACGTGGTATAGATACTGGGCTATTCTTAATAACTCTTAAGCCCAATCGTAGAGTTGGAGAGTTGATCGGCCTAAAGTTCATCCTAAATCAGGTGGTGTCTTGGGAAAGGCCGAAGGCTAGCACAAAAATTCCGCAGTGTTGGAGGTGTCAGAGTTGGGGTCATTTCTCTAGGAATTGTAGTCGCCCATTTGCGTGTTTGAAGTGCAGCGTAAAGCACGGTGTAGGAGAATGTTCATTCAATTCAGAAAGTAATGAATTACCATTTTGCGTTAATTGCAATGAAGCTGGCCATACTTCAAACTATAGGGGTTGTCCCGCTTACAAAAGGTATGTTTCTTTTAGGGAAAAATCTTCCCAGGTTGCAAGAAATAGGAAAGAGCAGGCGGTAAGCAATGTTTCTAAGGCACTTAAGCTGTCTGCGGTTGTTAAAGATAAACCATTTGCTAGCTTGTTTAATGATGTGCCAATACACGACAAACCTATGAAACCTCCTTTGATACAGGAATTTATGAAGATAGCACAATTATTATGCGCTGCTACCACCATTACGTTGGAAGATAGGGTTCGGGATTTTTTGGGGTCTTATAAGTCTCTATCTAAGTTTCAGGCTAGGAAAGAGTGCTTGGATTTAATTAAAAACATTCAAGATGTATATGGCCCGTAGTTCTCTCAATTTAGTTACGTTTAATGTTGGTTCTCTTGTCCGAATAGATAGGAGAACTGAACTGAATATGTTATTAGAGCAATTTAATATTGACATTGCTTTTATACAAGAGACGCACTTATCTGCGGGTGTTAATATATATCTTGACAGTTATTCTGTTATAAGGGATAATAGTGCATTAGGTATGGCCATTGCTCTGAGAAAGCTAATGTCTTTTGCAAGGATAAATATTTCTGGTCTTGAATTTCCAAATTCATTTGTGGAGGTTAAAGTTTCATTGGGGGGTAGCATTAAAAAAATTCTTTGTGGTTCTATTTATTTCCGGTCTAATTGCAATCGTCAAATAATTTGTAGGGGTCTGTCTTTAATATTGAATCTTTCCAGAGGGTATCATGGATTGATTTTGGGTGGTGATCTAAATGCGAAGCACTCTTCTTGGGGTGATGCTGTAAATAATTTTAATGGTGAAGTGCTTACATCATGGCTTCAGAATGAATCTGTGTCAGTTACAAGAATTTGTGACTCATTTCCTACATACCCGGGGGGTTCGTCGCATTTAGATCACTTCATAGTAACCAATGACATTTTAGATATGTCCCTTCCAAATTACGAGACATATACACTTCCTACATTCTCTGACCACATTCCACTGGGTTTGAGGTTGAACTTGTCACTTTTTAACTTTATGTTAAATACTCCAGATAGTTTTGTATCTTATAGAGATGTGAATTGGAATGCTTTTCAATTGGATGTGACTAACACCCTCTTGAATCATTTTCCGCCAAAAAATATAAATTTGACTAACGATGATATAGATAATTTTCTTAGAGAATTTAATAATACAGTTGGTTTTGTCACGCGTACTCATTCCAAAAGAATAGAGTGTAAGAGACAAAAGTTTGTTGCCTCTGATAAATTGAGAATAATGCTCAGGATTAAATATAGCTGGCAAAAAGATTTAAAGACGATATATGCGAGGACTTTAAATAGAAAACATCCCCAGTATTTGTTGATTTCGAAACAAATTGAACTTATTAAGATCCTTATAAAAGAGCAAATTGAACAGGAGCAGGCATTATTTTTTAATGACAGATTAAAGGGCATTAAACCTGGCCCTTGGGCTTATAAAGAGGTATTTAGGATTATCGGGAATAAAAATCGTAAATATGTTAAAGACGTTTCCATTAACGGAGTGAAAATAACCGAAGCGAATAACAAATTGTCAGTTTTTATGGACCATTTCGCCAATGTTTTTCAGGGTACTTCACCTAATAGAGATGTGTCGGAGATAGCTGAGGCAATTAATGATACAATATTTCAAGCTGGTGATCCTATATCATTTAATGATGATAACACATCATTGAATAATTTGAACAATGTAGAATTTACTACCTTGAATTATGTGTCAGAGATTTGTAGGATTATTAACAGCAAAAAGTCGTGTGGCTTAGATAATGTTTCCAATTATATAATAAAAAAGTTTCCAATAAAAGCTTTGGAGTATCTTACGATATTGTTCAACAATTGTTTGAATAACTGTTACTTTCCGCGTGAATGGAAAATGGCTAAAATAGTACCGATTCCTAAACAAAAGAATAATTGCGACATAAACAACTTTCGGCCAATTTCATTACTTTCCAATATAGGAAAGTTATTTGAAAGGATAATCAGGGAAAAAATGGATATGGGATTGAATGGTTCATATATTCCTCAGGAACAGTTTGGCTTCAAAAAGGGTAACTCTACGGTGCATGCTCTCTTGAAGTTTCACTCTGATATAATTCGAAATTTAAGAGAACGTAGGTGTACTGTAGCTGTATCTCTTGACGTTGAAAAGGCATTTGACAAAGCTTATCACGAGGGCATTTTATATAAAATGGTAAGAATTGGATTCAAAGCGTCCATCGTTAAACTCTTTCAAAGTTTTTTTGATGGCAGGAGTTTTTGCGTACAAATTGGAGATCTGGTATCAGATCAAGCTGAGGTTTCTTGTGGTGTTCCGCAAGGATCTGTTCTGGCACCTCATCTATATAACATTTTCATTCATGATTTTCCTCATGAATTTAACGAGTCGAGGAGCATACTTTATGCTGATGACTCACTTCTTTATGCTCATGATGAATCTCCTCGCGTTGCTCTTCAGCGTGTTTCATCACACCTAGAAAGGACGAATCAGTTTTATTCCAGTTGGGGTATAAAAATTAATGCCGCAAAGAGTAATGCAATTTGTATACGCAATGCCTCCGGGAAGTGCAAGTATACTGTTGTTCCGGAAAGCAAGTGTTTGAGACTTACGTTGAATGGCAACGAAATCGAATTTAAAAACAGTATTAAATATCTTGGAGTGAATTTTGATAAGCTTTTGAAGTTTAATAATCATGTTGTGTACAACTTGGCAAAGGCAAATCGTGTTAAGGGGGCCTTTGGAAGGTTATTTAATAGTAAGTTTTTGCCAAAGAAAACTAAATTGCTTTTGTATAAAGTAAGCATCAGACCAATTCTTCTTTATGCATTTCCTATTTGGTTTAGTATTTCAAAAACGGCATTCAAGCGAATGGAAATTTTCGAACGTCATATTGTTCGGAAGTGCATAGAGAAGAATTATGAATCCTTGCACAAAAGATTTTCAAATAGATTCGTTTATGAAAAATCTAAATTGTCACCGATACCTTTTTATGGCCTGGATTTGATGAGAAAGTTTGTAGAAAAACTATCTTATTTTGAAGGGAGTGTTATTAAGGACATTTTAACTCATGAACAAGATTTTAGTTGGTCAAACACTGAATATATTTCCAGCATTGGAATATTAAAAGAACCTTGCAATACTTATCCTGGTCAAAACTTTTACTCACATGTTACTCCCGGCATACATAGAGGTTAACTTTTGTTTTTTGTTTTTTTTTTTTTATTAATTTTGTTTGTTTTTTTATGGATGTTTTTTTATTTATGTTTCTGTTTAATTTAGTGTAAGTCTTAGGTGTAAGATTTAGTTTTAATTTTTTATTAGTTTTAAGTTCTATTTTTGTAGATATAACTCTACTAATTTAGACAAGTGCTGGGAGCAGGCACTATATTAAAAAAAAAAACTGATGTTAATTTATTATGTAAATGTTAATTCTTTTTATTCAAATAAGCAAGTTGCATTATCAGAAAATGTTATTAAAATAATACATAATAGTTTTAAGTTTCCTATAAAATTATGTTGGCTAATCTTGTTATGTAGAAAAAATGAAGTCTCTCTAAATAAATAATAAATAATAAAAATAATAAAATCGGTAGTTTTGATCATATGTGAGTAAAATTTTAAGGAGCGATGTAATTTGGTTAATCACGCCATAATCAGTCAAAAAGTCTATTTTGAACTTTTTGGTTGTTGCAGCCCTTAGGATTTTAGGTGACGATATGCACGAGTACATAAGTATTAATACACACAGAAAATTATCATATTAAAATCTATGAAAACAAGGTTAATCTGACATTGTTCGGCAATGATTTTGCTTTACATGTGTTTCATGTTAATTCAAAATGATTTACAATAATCTTCAAAAAAAAATATTTCCTTTTGGAATAACTTTATTACATGTATTACGAGTATTTAACATCATAACAGTACTGTTAATTCAAAATGAGGGCTCATATTGAATCAAAGTTATTTCAAGTTGAAACAATGTGAATTTTATACTGAAATATCACGAAGAACCAATGTTGGATCAAAGTTATTTCAAGTTGAAACAACATGAATTTAATTTAACGTAGTCAGTTTACTTACATTAATTATTAGTAATTGTGTATATTCGCGCCGGCAACAAGAAAATCCTTGTGGGAAGGGGCTTCCTCGTCCATAATTTAAAATCGATCGCATCACTGAAAAACTTATATTCTCTGTCTTTGCAATGAATTATTTAAGTTTTTGCATATTTTAATAAAATTCAACTATGTCAAGTCATCTTCGAAAATTCGAAAATACTTTAAAGACTAATATTTAATGTTTCCATGACATTGGGTGTTCATTAAAATTCAAAAATTTATATTTTAGTGAAATTTATGCATTCGAAATTATGTTCGAAAATTCGAATTTAATTTTAAAGCCTACCATTTTTAATATGGCCTGAAAATTTAAATTGTTTATTCTGATTTATGCCTTACGAAGATACTTTTTGCATATTTCGAAAACTCGAACTTTAAATTGGATTTATATAAACCTTAAACTCTAAAGCCAATAAAACGAAAATTTGTTTTCACTTTGCAACTTTTTCATACAATTTATGTCCCCAACTTTCTTTCAAAGTAAAGAGCCAACAACATGCTATAACATGCACATTGGATCAATAACCTAAATTTCATTAAAAAATATAAATTTATTTCTTAAATTTTTAAATTTGAAATTGTATTAAAAAAATTTTAATTTTCAAAATTTGCACTATTAAATGGAAGAATTTATTATTTAATACCTTAATTTATGTATTCATATAAGATTTTGTATCTTACTTGATATTAAGGTTAAGTTCGAAATTATGTTCGAAATTTCGAACATTCTTTATAAGTTATAATTTTCTATATCTCACAGGAATATCAAAGTTTTTTAACATTTTAATATTTTTCAAATGTTTTAAGTCATGTTCGAAAATAGCATTTAGGGTTCCTAAAAGTTCAAATGTTAAAACATTAACAGCTATACATTGCTTTCGCAAGAATAGAGTGCTGCCACATAAGTATTTTTGACCGGCTGCAATCGAGTTAATATACATAAATTCGAAATTAGATATAGAATAAAAAATTTAATTTTATTTTTAAGTTACTTGTAAAACTATTATTCACTTAATTTTACTAAAATTATTTATATATAAGAAAATTTCAATATTCGAAATTATATTCGAAAACTGGAAATTGCTTCGAAGCTTGCCTTAAAATTTTGAAATTTGTAATATTAAATAGAAGATTATACTATAATATATTTTTTTTATAATTTAACAAAGTTTTTTGCATATTTCGAAAATTCGAAAAACTTTAATATATATAAAAGTGATTATTTCAAATCAGACATTTTATTTGAACGTGTTAAACTTAAATTCGGTTTGCATAAGTTTAAACGGCTGCAATCGAGTTAACAATTTCCTTTGCACATTTCAAAAATTCGAAATTAAAGAAACTTCAATAGAAAATTTAATTTTTAACTTATGTATTTGTAAAACTAATATCGACCTAATTTCATCAAAACTATTTATATACAAAAAAATTTCGATATTCTAAATTATACTCGAAAATTCGAAATTGTTTAGAAAACTCGAAACCTTCTTTAAGATTTCGAAATTTTTAATTTCAAGTAGAAGATTTTATTTTGTAATATTTTCGGTAATTTAACAAAGCCTTCAAAAATTCGAAATTGAGTCATATGTAATCAAAAACTTTACGTGCCTATTTGAAATCACACATTTTCTTTGAAGGAAATAAACTTTAATTCGGTTTGCGTAAATTTAACCGGCTGCAATCGAGTTAATAATTTTCTTTGCACATTCCGAAAATTCGAAATTGAAAAAACTTCAATAGAAAACTTAATTCAATTTTCAACTTATTTGTAAAACTGATATAGACTTATTTTTATTAAAATTATTTATATACAAAAAAAAAAATCAATATTCGAAATTTCGAAATTGTTTTAAATACTCCGAAATTTCTTTAAGACTTCGAAATTTTTAATATTAAACAGAAGATTTTATTTTATAATATTTTCCGTAATTTAACAAAGCCTTTTGCATATTTCGAAATTTCGAAAATTCGAAATTAAGTCATATTTAATAAGAACTTATTACAAATCACACATTTTTTTAGAAGTAGTTAAACTTGAATTAGGTTTGCGTAAATTTAACCATTCCAAAAATTCGAAATTAAAAAACTTCCAATAGAAAATTTAATTTAACTTTTTAACTTATTGGTAAAACTGATATCAACTTAATATGATAAAAAAAATGTATATACGAGTACAAGAAAATTTCAATAATCGAAATTATATTCGAAAATTCGAAATTATGCTCGAAAATTCGAAATTATGTTCGAAAATTTAAAACTATATTAGAAAATTCGAAAATCGAATTTATATTCGAAAATTCTATATTGTTTCGAGAAGTCTTCAAACATTTTTTATTAAATAAAAGCTTTTATTATATAATATTTTTTGTAATTTGACAAAGCCTTTCGCTTATTTCGAAATTAGTTCATATTTAATGAAAAACTTTAATATATAAAAGTACATATTTTAAATCACACATTTTATGTGAAAAAGTTAAACTTTAATTTGGTTTGCGTAAATTTAATTTAAACAAAACAACTTTTGAAAATAATTAGGACATAAATTTTGTTAACATCCCGACTCCATCCATATGAAATAAAAACAAAGGATAAAACTTACAAAAGCTTAAGTTTTCCTAATGTACATTTTTTTTTCCTCTCTCTCCTCACACATACATACATATTTACACTTAACATTTCGTTATTGACACGAAGTAATTTTGTGTGAAATGAGATTTTAAACAATCATTTGTTTTAGTTGACAGGCATTTTGCCGATAAGCTGGAAAACATATCAAATCCCTTTCTTTTGAGGAAAAATTAGTAATCACATACACACATACATACATACATATCTACAAGTCTATGGATATTTACAGGAAAATGATAAAGTGGTTTTTGTGTGCTGTCATGATTACTTTAAAGCTCATCCATGGCAGCTTTATTCATTTTTGGTTTTGTACATACACACATACATTTTTATTTACTAGTGTCTGAATGAAATAGTTTTGTTAACACTTTGCCTTCTTTAACAGATTTAAGTTTTAGTTTAACTTAAAACAAAAAAAGAATAAATGGTTAGAGAAACGTGTAAGGATTATGTTTTTTTTTTTTTTTTTTTGAATAGAAAAAATAAATATTTAACATGGCTTAAATTAGTGTCAAAGGGTTGAATTAAATTCAAACAACAACAAAAGGAATTAAGCGGTGCTGGTGGAATACAAATTTTTAGGGTCTCTTAAATTATTATTTAAGCTGAAAATAACATGGTATTAAAATTTATGTAAGCCAATATATTTATTTCCGAAAGCTACTTTTTTTTAGACTTCCGTACACCACAGATGAAAAAGAACCTTTTTTTTGTTTTCGCTACGATGTCCGTTTGTCTACCACAGGCTGTCTTCTCGTGAGCCGTAAGAGCTACGGCCGCTCTACAACAATAAATGTATGACAGTTCAAAACTAAAGGGTGCTCTAAAGCGAGCAACGAGAATGTTTGAAATTCTAATGTTACATATATTATATATAGACACTTGAAGTTTTTAAAGTTTGTGTATTTTTATGTAGACTACAGCAATTAAAACTGAAATTCAAAAAACCAAAATTAAAGGGTATTCTATCAGTTAATGTAATTTTGACAACTTGCTGTGTCTTGGAAACAGACCAAAACCCACGACGTCGACAATGTTCGACTTGTTGCACACTTGCAATCAAAACGAAAACAAATTTTAATATTTTGTTCTTGTTTCGAATGTAAGTGTGCGACAAGTCGAACGGTGTCGATATCGTGGGTCAGACTTATAATATTTTTAGCAGAAATAAGCTATCAAAACATGTTTAAAATAATTTATTAAATACCAGTCTTGTAAACTCACTAATATTAATCAAATGAGAATTGTATGGCACATTAATACTTTAAATGCCGTATTCAGAAAAAACCATTTTGTTTACAAAATGTTTACAAAACAAATTTTTGTAATGAAATTTGTTTGCTAAACGGTTTGTAAACTAGAGCTGGCAAACTATCGATAGTCACGCCATTCGATATTTTCGATAGTTTGTTGGAAAACTATAGATAGTATCGAATTATTTTACTTGAGGTCCACACGTAACTTAAAATGACTAACTTTAACATTAACTCAGTTAAAATAAGAGATGATAAAAAAGGAGATAGCACACAAAAGGATATATTCCGTCTCTATTCCACAACCATCAATTCTGCTAGGCAAAACTCTAACAGCGTAATTTTTTTCTTATAGTATGTTTCCACCGGCATGATTTATACAAATCATGATGATTTGTGCAAATCATGTTAATTTATACATGATTTACCATACATTTTTCAAAGTCACCTGAAAGTGATTGATTTATTTAAAATAATGTCGAAAATGCAATTTTTCTAACTCGATTTATGTATGCAAGCCTGCGTTGCTTTTAAAATTACAAACTCCATCCCTGGCTCATCCATAAATAGTGATTGACAATTTCGAAAAAATTACATTAAGGAATATTTAATCAATTTTAAATGTCAACCACATTCACATTACAGCTGCTGCGCTCACCTTATAAAGCACGTGCATAGATTGAGTACGAAAATTCGAGCAACAAATCACTCACAAGCTCGGTGGAAACACTTTGAAGTGATTTACTTAAACCTACATGATTTATAGTCGGTGGAAACATACTATTACTTGCAGTTAGTGTTAAAGTAGGTTATTTCATGTCAGCAGCAGACGAAGAGTTGGGAATGTTAAATTTAATTTTCAAATGAGTTTAGTTTTCAATTTACATACAACTCAGTGGAGACATTAAAAAGTGTTCTTCTATCAAGAGTTGATCCGTTACACACGAAGTCTGTACATAAATTTATTACTTTGAGTTATGACGTTATTTAAGTAAATGAGCGATATGTACTTAGATCTATTTTCAATAAAAGAAAGCCAATATGTTAAATTTTATCGAGTTTATTGCCAATTAGGTAATACATTTTTTCAACGATAGTATCGCTATCGAGAAAAAACTATCGATAGTCTAATGGAAATAAAACTATCGATACTATCGATAATACTATCGATAGTTTTCCAGCTCTATTGTAAACCTGAATTATTTTTTTGAATAATGCTTTAAATGGTTTCATTTAAATTTCCCGAATTTTTTTTAATTTTTACCTTTTAATTAAATTGAATTTTTTGCTGGGATATTAAAGTACAGTTAAAAATTTCTCTTTTGTTATTTGAAAATTTCATAATAAGCAGAATATTATAAAAGCATATTTAAAGGGGCACTACAAATACATATGTATTTCTCTTTTGCCAAATTTAATCTACTTTTAATTTATTTTATTGCTTTTTGTTCCACAAAGAAATTTATGTATGTACATGGTGTTTTTTTTAGAGGTATAGAACTTCGAATTGAAATAAAACACAAGAAAATCGTTTTAATGTCCATCAATTTGGCTTTATTGGAAGGATAATTTTATGCCATTAATGTTTAAATATGATTTCGGGCATGTGGCCGCCGCGGCTGGCTCGAATAAAGCCAATTCTACAGGTCCAATTTTCAACCACTTTTTCGAGCATATGGGGCCGTATGTTGGCAATAACGCCACGAATGTTGGCTTCCAAGTCCCCTAACGTTTCTGGTTTGTTGGCGTAGACGAGCGACTTCACATATCCCCAAAGAAAATAATCCAATGGTGTCAAATCACACGATCTTGGTGGCCAATTGACAGGTCCATTCCGCGAAATTATGCGCTCATCGAATGTTTCCTTCAATAAATCGATTGTGACGTGCGCTGTGTGGCATGTAGCGCCGTCTTGTTGGAACCACAACTCATCCACATTCAAAATCTTTAAAATCTTCCATAAAGTTGATGGACAAAGCTCCAATTGCTGTGCACGGTGGCGAATCGATTCATTCGGGTCCTCTTCAACACTTTGCTCTACAGCGGCAATTGTTTCTTCGGTGCGCACTGTTCGACGTCTCTGCGGATGCGTATTATCACATAGAGTAAACGTAGTGCGAAAACGATCCATGGTTAACCGAATTAATTGCTCTGATGGACGATTGTGTCGACCATAAAATGGACGGAGCTTGCGGTAAACTTCGCGAACTGAACCATTATTTTCGAAATAAATTTGCACGATTTGCAAGCGTTGTTCTTTTGTCAACCTGTTCATGATGAAATGGCAAACCAAACTAAATATTAATCACTTGACAGCTGACAAAATGGCCGCCAGTTGAAAAAGTGATGCCAACTTAAAGTTCTATACCTCAATAAAAAACACCCCATACATATATTTTATATTTTGCATTTTTTTTTGTTCTTCTCATTTTCATGTTGCTGCTGTCAGGCTATTGGCCATTAGGTTTTACATGGTGCAATATTTATGTGACCTGCGATGTAATGGCATGTTCATCTAGCATCCTGCATATGTGTTTCATCAGTTTGGGTCGTTATTTGGGCATACGAAATCCGTTGGGCTCACGGCATCATTCTACGAAACGTTTGGCTGGCATGAAAATTGCCATTGTTTGGGTAATGGCCATGATAGTATCCAGCTCCATAACAGTATTGGGTAAGTATTTGCACAATATTTTTTCTTTCTTAATTAATCTTTATTTGTACCTCTTGCTTTTATTCCAAAGAAATTTTTAAGCATTAAGTTTTCCACTAAAAGCAACAATGACTCTCATTCATGATTAGAGTTTTGTGTTTCGAATAATATTGTAAATGAATTAGTATTTTCATATAATATATATACTACATACTTTCATCAAATATTTGCTTCACCTTTAAATTTAATTTAATTAATTGCATTTTGTTTGTTTCAATTTCCTATAATATTTTGTTATACTTTTTTACCCCCTTCTCTTTTTCTATTTCAAGGTCTTGTAAATGAAAAGAATATCATGCCTCAGCCAAATGTGTGTGTCATTAACAATCGTGCATTTTTTGTTTTCGGTTCTTTGGTAGCTTTTTATATACCCATGGTAATGATGGTAATCACGTACGCTCTGACAATACCATTGTTAAGAAAAAAGGCACGATTTGCAGCTGAACATCCGGAAAGCGAATTATTTCGTCGGTGAGTATTTATTTGGTTTTTTTTTCTCTTCTTGTTTTTTTTTCTCAAGCAAATATTTGGGATGAGGTCAATTTCTGTCAGAAAATATATTGCATATTTAGGGGGTTTGAAGGAAAAATAAAAGTGAAGCATACTTTAGGGCTGCACAAATGCACTTGCACTAGACTTGCCAGACGGGCTTGATTTGGCTGGATTGTCAAGCTTTTTTAAGGCTTATCAAGATTCAAGCTTAAAAACTATTTGTCAAGTTAAAATTAATTTAGATATATCTTAGGTTTATTTCGATATGCTGATTGCAATATCTTTGCAACTGTTTTTTAATTAAATGCAATTTTTGTTAAAAACCATCGAGTTGTTATTGTTTTAAAAATATTTTAAATTATTGTCAAGCTTTTTTTTGCAAAACAAGAATTTTTTCCTTGAATGTCAAAATTTTTCACTGTTTGGGTCTGGCAAGCCTAACTTGCACTCAAGCAGTTGTTAAATATGACAAGAATATATAAAAAAAAACATAAGTTAAATAAATGAAATCAATCCCAAAAAAAATTAAATAATTCCCAAAAAAAAATGCAACAATACCCCAACAAAAGTAAAATAACTCCTAATCGAGAACTGAAACAACTCCCAATGATAAAGAAAATTAATTAAATCCCAAAAGATTTTTTGCTGGGAAATATTTTATTTTCATATAAAATACCTCCGCACACGAAAGAAATTAAATAATTTCCAATGCATTGGGATTGATGAAATATATCCCAATTTTTTATGGAAAATAATGGGTGGTTATTTATTACTTTTTTATTGGGATTTATCTCATTTGGGACTTATTTCATGATACCGTTGTTTGATATTAAATATTTCGTTTTGGGATTTATTTCATGGTAACGCTATCTTTCCTTCAAAGATAAATTTTACATTTTGAAGAAATTGAATGACCTTGAAAGCCTGAATAGATACAATATCTATAAAACTACATTAATTGATATTAAAAATAAGGTCGAGAAATTACATACAAATAGATCATTTAATTAGTTTTTTTCAGATTTATGTGCGACTAAGTATGACAAACTTAAATTATTATATCACGCTACATTCAATGGATTTTTATAACAAATACAATGTATAAAAAAATTCCATGTGATTATTCAGCGAGTCACTGATTGAATTCCATTAAGCTTAAAAGCGGACTACATTGAAAACTTCAACAAAGTGGAAAGCGTAACGAACAAAAATTATTTTTTTGAATAATGCTTTAAATCAGCTACGTCCAAGTCATATGCACAATGTGCAAACTTTTACAAAAGAGCTTTTGTGCTTTCACACCGACGAGAGTACAACATCCACAACAACAACACATCAGACACCAATGCTTGCTCTTACTTTGCAAAGAAACAAGAACAAATTTAAGAGCTTCCAAAGCTTTTTACCTCAAATGCAAATATCAGTGTATGTGTGTTTGGACATAGCTGCTTTAAATGGTTTCATTTAAATTTCCCGAATTTTTTTTTAAAGTTTACCTTTTAATTAAATTGAATTTTTTGCTGGGATATTAAAGTACAGTTAAAAATGTCTCTTTTGTTATTTAAAATTTGAAAAAAAGCGGAATATTAAAGCATATTTCAAGGGGCACTATAAATACATATTTCTCTTTTGCCAAATTTATTCTACTTTTAATTTCTGGTTCATTTTCTATCTCATCCTTCATCAATGTTTTTCCACTTACTTATGCTTGTATAAATAATAATGTTGTCATCACGCTGTAAAATTGTCTTGTCTTGGTTTACATGCACATGAGCATGACATTTATTATCACCTGTTTCTTTTTATATATTTAATTTATTTTTGTTGTTCTCTCACATTGCTCTCATCCCTTGCAACAGATTAGCGTAAAGACTTTCGCATATGTTTGTAGTATATGCAAATATAATTTGTTGTATTACGAGCAGTTGCTTTCTGGCATGTTTTGAAATGTTAGGCCACAAAATATGATTTTGCAAATTTAATTATACGCTTTATGTAAAAATGGCTTTGTGAAAGAGCTTTAGCTTGTTTTAATTACTTTATTTGGTTGATTTAAATTAAGGTTTGTTTTATAAAATGAGAAATAGAGACAGGGTATTGAATTTTAATTTATGACATGTGACAGCCTTAAGGTAGGCAACAGTTTTTACAAACACACACACACACACACACACAAAATATGCTTTAACATTTTTTGCCACACGCAGGGAAAATATTAATTAATGTGGGATGTGCCTTATTTAAATTATGGTAAAGTCTTTATAAATTAATTTTAAGAATTTTATAAGCTTCAATTTAATCTAAACACAAAAAAGTAAATCTATATCTTTTAAAAATAAAATTATAACACTAACGTACCTTTTCACAATGTATGGTTAAAAGATAACAGAGACTTTAACTGCAAGTTTTGTATGAAGAACTGGCAGTTAAAGTTCACGTTAACTCTTAACCATACATTGTGAAAAGGGACGTAATTGGAATAAAAAATTATTTTTTGTTTGTACATTAAATCGTAAAAGCTGAAGTGATAGTTATTTCCTTATGACTAAACTCACACATGGCAATTTTAGTTGAGCAGCTTTTAAATTTATGGAAGAGAGAGAAGCCTTGATATTTTCTCTCTCTCTCTCTCTCTCTCGCTCATGAACTCATAAGCTTATGAACAAAAATTTCTGTGCTTGAACCAGGTTTGTGCAAGCAAGAAGTTGAGCAAGAAAAGATTTCGCTTAAAAATACTCGTTTTTTTATATCTCTATACAAGAATGGAACCTATTATTGGAAGACCTTGGGGGTTACTCTCTATTACGATGCGAAAGAAAAATGGTACGAAATCGTACGATTGATACTCTCTAATGCGTTTGCGCATTTACCTTTCGCATCTTTTATTTTCCGTTTCGCAAGTCTGGTATCACCGTACTCTACAATGCGAAAGCGCCTGTCAAAATCGCTCGATAAGCGCAAAAGCGTTAGCTAAATACCAAACGCAAAGTGAGAAGAACATGTAAGTACGTTGAAAAAAATATTTATATATTGACTGTCTTATTCATAAAAAATATTTTTGTTTTATAAGAGGTTTATTAAAAAAAATTTCTATGGAAATTTGATTAATAAACCTTTTATAAAACCAAAATATTTATATATAAATCGTAGTTTTTAGGGAAAAAGCCAAAAAATTACAAACAAAACAACGGCAGTTTGAAATTTTAGTGGATTGCATGTGAGCAAATAAGCCGCAAATAATTTGTGGACAAAATTGACAGACAACCTAAATTCTAATGGAACTCCTGTAAGGGATATAGCTGGTTGTTTATAATGAAATGTGACACTAATAGTACTTATAATATTACACATGTATGTTTGTATGTATGTATTCATATTTGATTTCAAAAATCACACCAAGTGAAAATGCGTAAAAATAAATTAAGCATTTCCAGCACAGGTGATGGTCCCTCTCAGTTTTGTATTTGCTCAATAGCTACGTAGAGCTCTTTTAAGCGACGGGACATTGACTGCTGCTATATTCCTAAGGTATGGTCCTGGCCAATTTGATGTTGGTATCCACCTTGACCAAGTAATTTTAAGGCAGCGGCTAGTTTTATAAACTTTTAGCTAGTGTTGAACAGTGTTTAGAACATACAGAAACGCAAATTTTGTACAAAGTTAAAATAAAGCAATATGTATTTAATAACATATTCCGCTACAGATTTTTTTTTTACCTGCGGTCATTTGAGGAAAGTATACCGGAACTATCTCTTAAGCTTAAATTAGAAGTGACATACCCATAATGCCATAGCCATAACCAATCCAAAATTCAATTGGTTTCTATGGTGACAGTTATGGCGTTAAGGTTGTTTTCTATGGCTATGGTTATGTCACGTCTAATTGAACCTTTAAAACTCGTCTTGCAACTCGTTATACATGGACGTTTTCTTCATAAAACCAAAAGCTAAAAATCCATGACTTTATTTTCAATTAAAAGCTGTTACACTTCACTTTTTCTTCAATTTTGATTTTAAATGTCGTTTTTTATACATATTTTGACATTTCAGTACTGCCACAACCTTTGCCATATTTTCTTTTGCAATGTCCGTGTTGCCACTTTTTCAAGCAATTTTGCGAAAGGTTTTGCGAAAGTAATAGAGAGTACCAAATTTGCATATCAACGCATTTAGCTTTCGCATCGTAATGACTTTCGCATCGCAATAGAGAGTAACCCCCCTTATATTTTTAGGTTACCGTACACCAAAGGTGAAAAAAAGGTGAAACCGTCACAGACTGTTTTCTCGAGAACCGTAAGAGCTACGTATCTGAAATTTTTACAGAATATGTAAAACTCTGGCCGCTACAATAAATATATGACAGTTAAAAATTAAAGGGTTTTCTAAAGCGAGCAACAAAAAATGCTGAAATCCTAATTTTGTATATCGTTACCTTAATATAGAAAGGTTTTTTTAAATTTCAGTGTTAATTAGTGTAGTCTGCACAAAAGTAAAAATTTCAAGAGTAAATATTGTTACCTTAATATACTTTTTTGAAATCGAGATTATTGTGTATTTCGTTAGAAGAACATCTATAGTATCGAAAAATGCAAAAATCTCAATTTCAAAAAAATAATGAGTTAGGGCCTTTCTATATTAAGGTAATGATATACACTCTTGAAATTTTTACTTTTGTGCAGACTACACTAATTAACACTGAAATTTAAAAAACCAAAATTAAAGTGTACTCTTTCAGTTAATGTAGTTTTGACTATATAATTTTTACTACTTTTTGCATCTTGGCAACCGTAAGAGGCACACCCTTGAAATTTTCAAAAAATAAGCTAAAACCAAAAAATCCAAAAACTAAAAAATAGGCCGAAACAAAAAATTGCCAAAATAAAATTAGCGCTCAAGTGAAAAATGTCACCAACAATAAAATAAATCGCTCAAATGCAGACATATCACCAAATGTAAAGAGTTCACCAAAAAACAAATAAAAAAATTTGCCTAAAATCAAAAAAAACGCCAAAAAAAAAAGAAAAAAATCAACAAAACAAATAATGGGTGTTTTTTATTGAGGTATAGAACTTTAAGTTGGCATCACTTTTTTAACTGGCGGCCATTTTGTCAGCTGTCAAGTGATTAATATTTAGTTTGGTTTGCCATTTCATCATGAACAGGTTGACAAAAGAACAACGCTTGCAAATCGTGCAAATTTATTTCGAAAATAATGGTTCAGTTCGCGAAGTTTACCGCAAGCTCCGTCCATTTTATGGTCGACATAATCGTCCATCAGAGCAAATAATTCGGTTAACCATGGATCGTTTTCGCACTACGTTTACTCTATGCGATAATACGCATCCGCAGAGACGTCGAACAGTGCGCACCGAAGAAACAATTGCCGCTGTAGAGCAAAGTGTTGAAGAGGACCCGAATGAATCGATTCGCCACCGTGCACAGCAATTGGAGCTTTGTCAATTTGAATGGACCTGTCAATTGGCCACCAAGATCGTGTGATTTGACACCATTGGATTATTTTCTTTGGGGATATGTGAAGTCGCTCGTCTACGCTAACAAACCAGAAACGTTAGGGGACTTGGAAGCCAACATTCGTGGCGTTATTGCCAACATACGGCCCCATATGCTCGAAAAAGTGGTTGAAAATTGGACCTATAGAATTGGCTTTATTCGAGCCAGCCGCGGCGGCCACATGCCCGAAATCATATTTAAACATTAATGGCATAAAATTATCCTTCCAATAAAGCCAAATTGATGGACATTAAAACGATTTTCTTGTGTTTTATTTCAATTCGAAGTTCTATACCTCTAAAAAAACACCCTGTATAAGAGCCAAAAACTAAAAAAAATATCACACTCAAAGAGAGCCGAAAAAATAAAAATAAAAATCGGGAAAAACGCCAAAACGAAAAATAGGGCCAAAACTAAAAAAAATCGCTAAAACAAAAAAATCGTCGAAAACGAAAATAAGAGCCGAAAAATTTTAAAAAAATTGAAAAAAACGCCAAAACTAAAAAAAATCATCGAAAACCTAAAAAAAGCTCCAAAAATAAAAAATCGCAAAAAAAATTGCAAAAAAAAATCGACAATACAAAAACAGCGCATAATTAAAAAAAGCGCCAAAAATAAAAATAAATCGCTAAAACTAAAAAATCGCTAAAAACCGAAAAAAATTCAACAAAACGAAAAAAGCACTAAACCTAATAAAATCGTTAAAACTAAAATAATTCGCCGAAAGCCTAAAACAAAAAAAAACGCCAAAAGTAAAATAAAGCAAAAAACCGAAAAAACCCAAAAACAAAAAACTAAGAAAAAGTGCCAAAACTAAACAAAAATCGCCAAAAAGCGAAAAAAAATTTACCGGGTACTTAAAACTTTTTAAAATATTTCTACATCAGTGCCTGGATTCAGTAATTTTTATTACGATAATCGTATCGCTATAATAAATATAATGAAAATCAATCGAATTTGCTATTCAGTAACATATTTTAACGATATTCGTTGTCGGTTTAAGTAAAAAAACAAGGAAAATAGCAAGCTCAAATTCATTTCATGCGAGTCCGTCGGAGTCGGAGAGTCAGTCAGATGTCAAGTGAGTTGATTAAAATCAATTGATTATAGAGCAAACAATAGCAAAGTTAACATTGTGGTATTCCATTATTTAATAATTTAACATTGTGTGTTTTAAAAGCTTTTATTATCAGTGTTTGGGTAAATCAACTGTTTAGATTTGATTAATAAACTTACATTTGTTACTTTATATTTAATTACAAATATTATACATTACCAGCGTCTAACATAGGATATTTTTTATCCGGTTCAAAACCGGTTTTTTGTATATTTGGTACGGATTTTTTGGTAAATACAAATTTTTTGGGCTGGTTAGGGTAATTTTCATTTCGGGTTTGATTGTTGTTAGTTTTAAAACCGGTTGTTAGGTATTTTTTTAAGCAGATCAATGCGAGCGGAGCCGCGAGTAAAAGCTAGTAGGCAAACAAAAATAAATAAATTTTCTTGGTATGGATACAAAAAACATTCACAATTTTTACCAAACTAATGGTAAAAATATGTAGCTTAAGAGTGAACAATTTTTCAAGAGATTTTCATTCAAACTTTGTTATAATTAAGCTACTTATTTAAGTGACTCGTAGTGTATGGGCATGTATACATATCTAACAAACTAATTTAAAAGAAACTTTCATTGCGAAAATACATTTTTGCTTAAAAAAAGGAAAACAAACCAAACTCTTAGACTCTGAAATAAAGGAGAAAATCTCCGCACAACAATATTTTGGCAAGAAAATGAATCATTTTCTTGGGCGCCTCTCAATACATCTCGTTATCTTACAATACATAAATCTTAATGTGAAATGTAAAAATTATTTTATATTTTTGTTTTCATTTTCATAGTTGGGTTTTTGTAATAAAAGTAATTTGTTTTTGAAGTTGATTTATTTACCTGCATGTTGTTATTTTTTTTTTTTTATTTTGACTCTTCCAGCTTGGGTGGTCGTTTCACTATACGTCCTCAACATTCCCAACAGCAGCTGCAAATGAATAGTAGTTTTAGCAGCAATAGCAGCTATAGCAAATATTGTTTAGGTGTTAGTAATGCCAGCGACTCCAATCGTAATTTTAGCAATGATTTTAGCGAAAAACAACACCACCAACAACAACTGCAGGAGCAGCAGCAACAGCAACAGCAAGAGCAAACACTGCAGCTTTCTCCAGCAACTTTCTCTAATGGCACCAGCAGCAATACCACTCGATATCTAAGCAGTGCTCGTAATGTACAACATGCCCGAGACAATGGCAATGGCAATGGAAATGGCGGCGAAAAGGACGAAGTATCACTTTGTACAGCCACCACCAATACCAGTTGCAATACTGCGAGTTTTCGTAGCGGCATTTTACGCCATTCATCTTCATCATCGTTACGCAACAAACCCAATAGTTTTAAGGTTATAGTCGCATCGCCAACAAACGAGCGTAGTGCTGGTAAAAATGATAAACGATACATTTCGCCTGAAAAACACCACCAGCTGCCACAGCAAACAACTACCTTGACCAGCTCATCGTCAACTTTATTAACAGCCCACCATCAGCAAACAAATAACTATTGGCGTTCCTCGCATGCCGGTAATGCGAATCTAATGGATAGGTAAGTTACAGCCAAACTATCTAGATGGGTTTTACACCTTTCCATCAACTGGATTCTTATCACACTGTTTTATAATAGATACTTTTGTGTGTGTGTGTGTGTGTACGTACTCTGAAGCTAAAAGACAATGAAGAGGAAAAAAAGTGTTGCTTTTGTATTAAATATTTGAACATGATCAAGAATAATGACATTTTAAAATATGAAAACACAAAAGTGACAACGATTGTAAGGTTTTTTTATTAAAAATTATTTCTATTTATTTACTTAATGATTTGAAAGCTTTGACAAACAGCACTGATGTGGAGATTAAATAAAAAAAGAGAGAGAGAGAGAGAGAAAGAGTAATGGCTATTTTAGCCTTGTAATAGCGCTGGGCTAATTAAACAATGACCCTTAATATTATTTAAATTCAAATAGCACTAGAAGGTTTAATTTTACTAGACAGCAGTCTTCACACAATAGCAATAAATCTGTGGACATAAGAAAAATTGCTGAACTAATTTTTTAGTGCACATTTCCAGGCGACACTTTAATTCGCCTGAAAACATACATTATTTGGCCGAGTAAAGTTATTTTACTTATTTTTTACAGCAGCCCCATTTTCCATTGAACACTCTAATTTTCATATTCATGCATTTAATGTTTAACACATGAAAAACTTAGAAAATAACAAACAAACAAAAAAGAAACTGCTGTAAATAATGTGTGCATATGTGTAATTAAAATGGCTTAATATAAAAGAACTCAATTCACATAATAGACCTGGATATAATACACACGCTCGTATTTTTTATTACCAGCATATTTATAAAAAAAACATGAAATGCATAAAAAGCAATTTCGGTTCATCAGTTTTATTATCCTATATTCTATATTTTTTTTTATTAAATTTTATGCAAACATGTTGCCATGACAATTTATGAAAATTTAATCCATTCATAAATACAGGAGTGCATAAATACTTTATCAAAAAAAAAAAATAGGAACAACAACAAATTATACAAGACTAAAAGCAAAACCATAAAAATATAATGCAAAGGCTTTGCAATACATTTTTATACTTCCCATATCGAACAATTTAAAATATGTATGCAAAAATACAATAATCCACAAATAAATATGTATTTAAATGCTTTAAATTAAATTTGAATTCTGATTTTTATTTAATACTTTTGGAAAGGGTGCAACAACACGTTTTCGTTGGTTATTAGAATAGGCGCAGCATAGTCCAGTGCTCGTTGCTCGTTATCATGAATTTTATTTAAAGAAAACACTTTGGTTTCTTAAATCGTTACAAAACTTATTTTTATTGTTATTCCAGTACTTGGAATAGTTATGGGTCATTTCAAGGATAGGAAATTTCAACGATCCTTGAATACAATCTCTGTCTTAAGTGCAAGTAGTTATTTATTAGAACGGGATTCCTCTAATCTCTAATCTCTAATCTCTTTCCCAGCAGTTGAAAAACGTTCCCATTTTTTTATAGGTTTCTCTAGCTTTTATCGCCAGATAAGCTGCCAGCCAACTGCACGTTGCTGGAAAAATGTTCGCTTTTGAATATACATACATATACATATGTATATCGTTACCTTAATATGGAAAGGCCCTAACTCATTATTTTGTTAAAATCGAGTTCTTTGTATATTTCGATAGAAAAACAAAAATCTCGGTTTCCAAAAAAAAATAATGAGTTAAGGCCTTTCTATATTAAGGTAATGTTGCAAAAAAAAAATTACGAAAGTTTTGCTTGATTGGACAAGAGAGAAACTATTAGCTGATCAACATCGGCTTAAATGAGATCACCTGGTATGAAGTATTATAAACATTTTTAGTCTTGTATGCTCATAAGCGACTGCATGTGCGTTAGTGCTGGTAGAGGCTGTTTTGAAAAATTGGAATTCAAAATGTTTACTTACGGTTTAGACGTGGGTTGTGCATATAAATAAATTTGCGCAACTCTTTAAACTCTTAGAGATCCCATTTCCAAGCTTTTGCAATATAATCTTTAGCTTAGAAAAATTTTAATGTGAATTGGTCATTTCCGGTTTTGCACATGATTTTTCTGAATACATTTTTTTAACACAATTTTCTATTTTGTATTTTTTAGCTGCATGTAGATGCGCTAAGCCAAAACAAATAAATTAATAACAAAAATTAAAAATTTTAAAAACCCCCGATATATCTAGAAAAGACGTTACATCTTCTAAACGGCTGGACCGATTTTCTTCAAACATGGTTAAGAACCATCTCGATCAAGTCACCTTTCAAACAAAGAAAACTAAATCAAAATCGGTCCAGCCGTTTGGGCTGTACGTGGACACGGACAGACACACAGATACACAGACACACACTACAAACTTATAACACCCCTTTTTTTGGTCGGGGGTAAAAAAAAAACAAACCAAAAAATGAGAACTAAAGCCATTTTAGTTTATTGCTTATGACTTTTTTGCAGGAAGCCGACGATAATGGAATCTCTCTCGGCTTAATGTGTTACTATACATACTATACAGATTGTTAACTTGTGATTTTTAGGGAATTGTTAAATTAAATTTTTAAATTTTTATCGCACTACTTTCCAAATTATATTCATATTATCTGCCTTATTCATAAAAAAATGTTTTTGCTTTGCACAAAGCTTATAAAACAAATTTTCTATGTAATTTTGATTAATAAGCCTTTTATATTTTATGAATGAGGCCATTATTATATGAGTTGAATTTTTCAATTGCTTAAATGAAAGTTTAACAAAACACATCTACACTCAGGGAAAAACTGTGACTTGAAAATAAGAACGCGTAACATTAATTCAATAATTTACAATATAATAGAAATATATATTGAGATACTTAAAAATAAATAAAATTAATAAATAACTACTGTAAATTAATATTTTTCCATATTGAAATAAGAAATTTTAACATGACTAGACTTTCGTTAATGTTTCTTATTAATTATATATGGTTATTTGATGGTTTCTTGATTTTAAGCTGTTGTTTCTCTGTGTGTAGTTTTTCTAAAAAAAAATTGATTTATGCATTGGAACTAGCAATGATAAATTTCAATGTATTTCAAAAAAAAAAAACAACTATTATTTTACTGCAAAAAATTGCGATAAGAATATTACATATTTGCTCTGAAAACCATGATATTACTTATACGTCACCAAAAGTCTCTTAAAAGTATGCTAAGAAATTTATTAGAATTAATTTGCTATGTATCGTATACTAATTGATTGGCAATACCATCAATATATATTATTACTCATACGCACTGCACAGTGTTGTCAGTTTTTTTCTAGAGCTTATCCCCAATTTTTGATTTGTTATCCCCAAAAATCCCCAAATTGAGTTTTTCTATTCAAATTTTTTTCTTTTGGGAAAAAAATAAAAATTTTTAATTTCATTTTAAAAATAATGACGAAAATAACATATTTATTCAATAAAATCAATTTATATTTATCCCCCCTGTTCTAAAAATCGCGGTGATTTCAAATCACGTGATTTCAAAAGTAAACTATTAATAGCTGACTTGGTAATGGGATTTTATTTCGTTTTAAGTATTTTTCATTTATAATACCATATTTTCTTCCAACTTCCAAAGCTATAAAGCGTAAAATTCACAAAAGCAATGATTTGGCTTTTATTAATTTTTACAAATCACGGTGATTTGGCATGTCGTGATTTGCAGAACAGGCCCGATACTGTATTTACATTCATATAAATTTAATTTGTACTTATAAAACTTGCATAAAAAAATTTTTAACCAAAGTTTACCAATTCAAAATCTTCAGAATAGTACTTGTATTAAAAAGCTTTAGCATTTCAGCAGAAGGATTAAATTTGTCACAACAAATTTAATTATTTTTAAAGTGTGTGTTTATTCTAAGAAGTTCTTCCAACAAGACGTATTGCATTTTGTTGCTTATTTTTGTTTTGGTAGTGTTCATTATTGGTTAATCTTCTTTATTAGAAACCATTCACTATGAATAGTAACACACAGTTTTAGACTTGCCGGACGCATATTTCTTAGTTCAAAAATCATTCTTGTTACCATCAGTTATAAAAAAAATCCCCCAAAAACCTTCTAAAATTTGGTTATCATCCCCAACAAATCAACAGATGCCCAATACGAACATTTCATCCCCAATCGCGAAAAAAAAATCCCCAATTTGGCCACAAATCCCCTAAACTGGGAACACTGGCACTGCATTGCATTCTCTCACTGAAAATTAGGGATGCCAGGCGTCACAAGTCTTCGGAATCCCAGATTCTCGGGACTTCGAAATGTTTGGATCACAGGATTTTTCGTAATTGCGATTTTTTTTGGGATTTCGTGACTATTTGTTAAAACAATGAAGTTGAATTTCGTTAACAAATTTTTTTTTATTTAAAGCTGAAAATTTTATTTAAACTAAGAGCAATTTTCTTACGTTGTGTTATTACAGTAATAACATTTAAAAAAAATTTAAGAATTTTTATATGCTCTCTCTCATCAATAGAGCTCAGGCAAAAAAAAATTATTAAAATTTTATTTTAGATTTTTTCACGAATTTTTCGTTTAAAGTCTATGGAAGACAGAAACGAAATGCATCTAGACGTGATTAACCAACAACATCAAAGAAAAAATTATTCATAAAAATTATTTATATTATTAATATAACAACGTGGCATAATAAAATTGTTCTTACGTTAATTAAAATTTTTATTATCTTATATAATGAAATAAAATTTTTTTTGTTTTCACAGACAATCCGAAGGTACAAAAAAAATCCAAAAAATCCCGGGATTCCAAATGTATAGTGATTACGGGATTAAACATTTCTAAATTCCGAAATCGAGGGATTCAGAAAACCAGTCCCGTTTTGCATCATTAATTCTGTGGCAATAAGGAAAAAATGCTTAAGTTAAATTTTACTGTTTTGCAGGAGAGCACTTTTAGCGTTCAAGTCGAGTTTCAGAAATTTATATTTTTTACATTTAAATTGGGAAATTCTAATAATACAAAAGTCACAGGTCATAGTGCTGTAACTTCCTGAAAACCCATACAAATTAATTGAGATTTTGACCAGGAATACTTTCAAATATGCAGATTACAGAGGTAACATTAACTCAAAATCAGCTTATCTCGACTTAAGCAATTTTTCCTTTTTGCCACAGAATTCTCAGGCAGTGCTAATGAGCAATAATATGGCAATGCAATAAAGGATCATACGACTGCATAGCCAATTAATACTACAAAATTCCGTAGCATACTTTTCCGCTGACGTATGAGTAATATCAGGGATTTCAGAACAAAGTTAATACAAAAAGATTTATAAATATTATAAGACGACATTAAAAAAATTATATTTATGAAAGAAATAAAAGTTTAATAAGCAGTAACGACTTTGGCTAATATTCGTAAAAAATAAAAAGTATTTAAAATTTAATTTGAGATTATTAGTGCGTTAACAAATGTTAAATTTGAAATTTATTTAAACTAAATTTTTTATGAAAAATTTGATAAAAAATATATTTCAAACTCATTTAAAATTTTATCAGCCTTATTTATAAAAATTATAAAGGCTTTATAAAGGCTTTTTAAGGAAAATTTTGTATGAAAATTTCTTTTAAAACCTCTTTATAAAGCCTTAATAAGTTTTATAAATAAGGCTGTATAAATATGTGCACATACCTCATATATAAAAACGATGTTTAAACTTAACGTTGATTTAAGAAACGAATTTTGTATGGCAAAACCAGTTTTAACGATTTTAAATAATTCCCGATTTGTAGGGTGTAGATCTTTTTTTACTTAGAAAAAAGCATTCGTATTCTCATTAACTTAACATTGCTGTCGTTTTTTAGTAGAGAAGAGTACACAAGAGTATTTAAAATTTTGTATCTTTTTTAAACTTAATCAAATATATAGTTGTACATATCTGCCGTATATACATATGCATGTATAATAGCATTAATTTTTTTTAACAAAATAAATATAAACCATCTTGTCCTTCTGCATTGGAATTTTAAAACAAATTTGTACTCTTCTGGCCACAAAAAAAAAAAAGATATTGCAACATACGAGTATTAAAATTTTATTTTATTCATTCAAATAAACACTCGTATGCTTTCTGACATACACGCGCTCCACTTTACAAACCAGCATATAAAACTATCTACAATTGGAAAAACCGCAAACATTTTTACAATATTTGCAACAGGAAAAATATGTTACTCGAGTTAAAAACTTTTACAACCATCATCACACATCATGCATTTATATATTATACTACGAGTAGCATGTCACATAAACAAGAATAAAAAGCCATAAAAATAACAACGTTTTCAAATAAACTCATTCAAGTTCACATAATGAACAAATTTATTTATCTATAGATACGTGTTTAAGCACTAGAATACAAACTTTGATGTTCACATGTATGTATGTAACATGACATATACTAATGCTTTAATAAAATAAAATTTCTTAATAAGACCTTTGATAATCTAAGGAACTGTTTAAATAAAAATTCGTTAAAGCAGGATATTTTTTGCGTATGATTTGACATTGTCAACTTATCTATAATAGATTATTTTACTTAAATTTAGAGTTATTTGCTTCAAGAAATAAAATTAGCGAAAGTTATATTATAAATATAATAAAGTAGAGTAGAATTATACCATATGCATTTTCTCTTAATTTTAAGCAAATAAATAGTTAATCAGTTTGATATAATGGAAATTATTTGAAATTATACAAAAGCATATAATTCGTCGGTTGGTTTCTGGCTTGCTGCAGACATAAGGTATTTTGTATATACTGTGCCGCAAACCAGAAACCAACCGACAAATTAGCAGCCATCAAATATGAAAGGAAATATATAAAATAATCACACTCAATGTATGAAGGTTTATTGTGAGGACGTCAAGCGAATCCTGTTTATATCAGCAAATTATTAAATAGGAATTCATAAAAAAATATTCGAATAATTTTATATATGTACATAATTCTTTTTGCACATTTTTAATTTTATAAAAATTTATTTTTATTCGAATAATTTTACTAGAATAAATGCATAAGAATAAATTTTATTCGAATATTATCATACAAAAAATTTTAATGAAGTAATTTCATTGTAAAAATATTATTCATATACATACATATGTACATACTTTTTTTTGAAGAAACTTTATTCGAATATTTATACAATAATGAGTTTAATCGCATAATTTTAATAAATCAATATTTTTAGTATTTAGCGCAATCGAACAATTTTGTTTGTATACATATATATATTAAATCGTTTTTTTTTTAATATATATTATTCGAATAAAATTATTCGAATATATTTTATTCGAATAAATTTATTCGAATAATTTTCTACTAATAGCTTCATCAAAAAACTTTTTGAGAATGGCATCCACATAGTAAGTGTGTTTGAATCGAGAAATTTTATTTCAGGATATTAAATCGAATAATTTTTCAAATTCTTTTTATTTTTTATTCTAAAAGATTTCATAGAAAGAAGTTTTGAACTTTGTTCGAAAATATGAATACTCGTATTAACAAACTTTTAAAATATTTTTATACATACATATATACATACATATGTAATATATTAAAATATGTACATATGTACATATGTATGTATGTACTTTAAAATCTGCCTTCGAATCAAATTTATCAAATAAAAAACAAAGTTTTTTGTATATGGCAAACGAGTAACAAATGAAAGCATTTATTCAAAAACATAAATGCAATTAAAAATTTTTTTTTTCATTTTATTCGAATAAATTTATTCGATTAATTTTTTCCGAACAGCCTTGTGAAAATAATTTTGTTACAATGATTTCATTATAGCAATTCTGTTTGCATCGAAAATTTCGAATAAGCTTTCGTTTATATTATACTCGTATTTAAATAGATTTCATATAAATAAATATTGACCATTGTTCGAAAATGTGTGTAAAAAATTTCTGGCATTGGAAATAAACCATTGTTCAAAATATTTTTGTATAACTATGTATGTATATAAAAATGTTTTAAGCTATCATTCCACAACGCATGAGCGAATAATTAGCATACAAAAAAATTTAATTCGAATAAATTTTATCAAATAAAAATTATTCTGGCAACAATTTGTTTAGTATATCGCAAACAAATAACTTTAATCAAATAAAAATATTTATTAAATATTTTTTTGAAAAAATTTTATTCGAATAAATTTTATCAAATATATGTATATATATACTATGTATTTGAAAAAAAAAATTTATTCGAATAAATTTATTCGACTAAATTTTATTTTAAATTCTTGTTGCAAGTCGAATGTTATAACTCGTTCGAATCAAATTTATTAAATAAAAATTATTATAAAAATTATTGAGACATTATTAGATTTAATTGAACTATAGTGAATTTTTAATCAGAAAATTATTATTATTATTAGAATGTAAAATTTATATTGTCGTTTATGGTTATTAAAACAGCATATCGTGCCATAACCGTCAAAAAATCTTAGGCGACATATTCTTTAAATCTCGTTTTCTTTTTTGTGCCGATAATCGATTATTTACGATCGCTGTTAATTGATTTTCGTTAAAAAGGTGATGTTCGAAAATGTTGTCGCTTAAGCTTTTTTGGCGGTTATGGCACGATATGCTTTAGGTTTAAGATTCGAGCAATTTATGTGATTGACTTAAGGTTCAATAAAGAAACTTTTTCAAATATAGGAAGCTACTGACTTGACCCTGATATTCGGAAATCGAGTTTTCATCAGATCTTCAGGTTTGGAGGCCATGGGAATCTATTCTGACTATTTTTAGGATGATATGTCCTTCATTATGTGTGTAGATGATATAACTAGGTGTGTGTGATTGTGTATGTGTATGTAAATATTTCATAGCTTAATAATGGCTTATGCTAGGAACACAACTGGGACGAACGACGAATTTCGTCCACATCGACGAATTCGTCGACAAGAGTTCCCTGCATAAATTCGTCGTGTGAAGCACAACAACGACGACTTTACTCAGCGAAATCCTCTCATATATTTGATAAAGTTGGTCAGTGTGACCAGATTTTAAAATAATATTAAGCTAAATCACGTTTGAAAAAAAGCTAAAATAAGCTAAAAAGTTACATTTTAGGCTAGAAAATAAAGCTAAACTTTTTTCTACTTCTTTGATCACTTTTCAATAGTTTCTTATTGCTAAACTAACGTTAAATACTACACAAACATATTTTTTTATTATATATTTGTTTAATGAAATTATTTATTAATTATTATAAGAACAAAATAAAAACTTTCCCAAAATAATCTTAAAAAGTTTTTAAAAATGTAAAAACATTTATACTAAAATACGAAAGCTTTTTAAGTGAATTAAGCTATTTAAGGTAAAGCATGGATCACACTATCTGCACAATGTACCGAGTTTCGTCAGATCAGTGAAATAAAGTCAGAAGTAAAGAGTTTGCTCTAATTTATGGACTACTTGAAATACAAGGACATAATTGCGCCACACTGCATTGGTAATAAGCCCATATAGACTTATTCCAGAATTAATTGAGTAATAATGCCATTTTGGCTTATTACTTATGACCAGGGAAACCGCAAATATGCAATTGCATGTTTTTTCTTGTATCACGTATTAATGCGGGGACAAAATATTTATCCGTTTCAGAACTTTTAATGAATTTTGGCATCGATTTATTAGTGCATATTTTTGCATATTTTACTCTTTAAAGCATGTTTATGCTTATATCAGTTTTACACGCATAATTTTAGCATATTTTCGTATTTTTAGAGCAAAATTTACGCTTTTAGGGCATATTTTGATACTTTATAGAATTTATTTTATTTTAACCCGCTTGGCACCACCATCCTTTAAAAAAACACTCTATTCCGAAAAAAAGTTTATGAAATTTTATGAAATTTTTTTTCTAGCAACTCATTAAAATTTCGGTTTCGAAATAAAAATTTAAGTTTTAAGGAAAATTTTATTCTGCGCTATCTGGGTTAATATGCATACAAATTATTTTTAATATTCTCCACCTAAATCTCTGTTCCAATGTTCCATGTAGTGCATAATTTTTTTTATATACATATAACGCAGTTTTACGGGCGTTAGTTGCAATACAAATTTAGTTTAGCTATGTGTGATTTACTCTGCCCCGAAAAGACCTTGAAGGAACATTGTAAATGTATGAAAGTTCAATAAGATGGGACAGAAAATATTTTTATTTGAAATTCTAGGTCAATATTTTGTTATCGTGTTGTTTCCTCAATGCAAGCAAGCAACTTATTTGTTTTAGTACTGCACTTCAAACCCAGTTATTCTTTGTTAATTATGTTTCCGTTTTTTGGTTATTTTTTCTTATTTTGTATGCAAATGTTGTTGAATTTTTGATTCAAAATATATTTCCATTTACAAATAAACCAATTTATTATATTTTTAAGAGTATATTTGTTTTACTTTTAAGCGCATAGTTACAAGTTTTTAGTGCATATTGAATGCGCATAAAACACTTTTTTAGAGCATATTTGTGGTTTCTCTGCTTATGGTGGCCCGACGAAAATCGGTACATAGTGTTATCCAGGCTCAAGGCTATTTCAGGTTTTTGTTTTAAGTTAATTGATGCCGCTGAATGAACGTTCAACTCAAGTCAAATAATTTTATACCCAAAAAACTCAAAAAGTGTTTTGGCCACTAATATGAATTTAACTTTTTCCATTGGAATTCTAACCATTCTGCCATTATCTACTATTTTTCAACTTTCCATTTCTTTTATAAAATTGTCGTATAATTTACATTTTGCATATTTTGTAAACTATTTTACAGTGTTAAAAAATTATAATTTTTATAAGTTGTTTATGTTTTTAATATATTTTTAGAGAACACGCAATTTAGACTAAAAAAAGGCTAAAAAAGCTAAATGAGTTTTAAAAAAAAAGCTAAGAAATAAGCTAAGAGCTAAATGAAAATTTTAAAGCTAAATCTGAAATAAATAAGCTAAATTTAGCTCAAAATAAGCTAATATGGTCACGCTGAAGTTGGTTGTTGTATGTACAAAGACAGAGAGAGAGAGAGAGAAAAAAAATTTGTTTTCGTCGTCCGTCGTTCGTCGGCGTACAAATTATGCTAGGAACACAACTGGGACGAACGACGAATTTTTCGGTGCGATCTTTCGTCATAAGAAATAAAACACATTTGTGCATATGAAAATGAACACAAAACCGCCGTACAACGAAATGCGTCGTGCGTGACTAATTCTGAGATAAATTTATTTCTAATTTGTACACCGACGAACGACGAAAAATCAATGACGAAAGTTCACGCCGAAAAATTGATCATTCGTCCCAGTTGTGTCTAAAGACATTGATTTCACTTAGACGTCATAATATAATGAATTCATTCGTTTCGGTTCACTTTGATAATTTTCGAATATTAAGTTTTCGAAAAACAAAAATTTCAAATATATTTTAAACTACTTAACCAATTTTATTCAAAATTCAATCACAAAAACAATATCGATTGCTGCAAATTTTATTATATTTGCTTGTCAAATCTATTTTCAAGGAGCGAAATATTACAGCAATAATTGAATTGGACAAAAAAGCAGACTGAAACAGCATCAAATACACATGAGAACAGTGGAAATGCTGTTTTTGTATAAAAGCAATGATATTAAAGCTTTTTCGAAATTTCGAACATAATTTCGAAATTTCGAAATTAAGTGAAATATAAGCTAAGAAATCCAAATTTTCTTAAATAGCACATTTTATATGAAAAGGAAGGAAAGAAATAGTGAGTTAGGGCATTTCTATATTAAGGTAAAGCAATTTGTGTATATCTTCCACTCTATTCCAGCACAATAAATTTTTTCCTAAAACTTTTAATGCAAATAAAAAATTTTCTAACTTTTATTTTTCGAATAAACATGGAGAATAGACATATTTAAAAGACAGAACAAATTAACAGTGTCAAATAGCATTGACTAACCGCAAATGACCATCAGTAGAGATTTTTTTAGTTTTCTTGCAAACAAAACCAAAAAAAAAAAGACAGGAAATACAGAAAAAAGTTTTGTATTTAAAGGAAAAAGCTGTTTTTTAATTAAGTTTTATATAGAATTTTTTTTGTTACTTAAGAGATTAGAACAAAAGGAAAAACTTGTTTTTTTCAATTAAGACTTTTTAGTTTTTTCTTTATCTGTTGAATTTAAATAAACTTTTGCCATTGTCCATTAATGAAACAATAAAGCACCTAAGGGCAGACATCATGTTGCACGTCATACGTATATTCGAATATGCCACAATTGTAAGATATGTAATTCAAGAGTGGGCACACTCCATTTTTTGAGTTATGACATTCTTTGAGTAAATGAGAGGATATGTACATAAGATTTCCAATTTTCCATGCTTGTTATTTTCACAATTCGAGTGCGATTTTAAAGAACAAAAGCACAAAAAGTCAACAATTAGCTATTCTTTAGAAAGACAATCAGCGATCAAACAAAAAAAAAGTGTATGTGAAAATAATGAAAAGCTCAACAAAAAAAATAAATGAAATATATTTCAGCTTAATAATAGTTTTCCTTGTTAAAAGGAAATGGCAAAAAGCGAGGGTAACTACTATTTTTTGTTATGAACCTAACAAGAAGAACAAAGGTAGGCGCTATGGGATAAGGCCCAATTAAATAACCCCCAAATAAGAAATAAAATAAGGCTCAATAAAATAAAACCCAAACAAAAATTAAATAAGGCCCAAAATCAAGCTGATGATGAAACCCAGAAATAAATGAAATAAAGCCCAATAAATCTCAAGATGAAATAAAGGCCAAAATAAATTAAATAAAGCTCTGTTGAATAATGAAATTGAGCTTTCATTAAAACAAGTAAGAGTGCTATATTCGGCTGTGCCGAATCTTATATACCCTTTACCAACGTACGTACATATATATAGTATACAGACACATACATACATATTTGTTTTGTGAAAAAATTTATCATTTTTTTAAAGTTTCCATCTTTGGAGCTGTAATTTTCATTTTTCAAATTTTATACGCCAAACTTTTCTTTCAGAAGCATAAATATATTCAATTTATAAAGAAAAAGAAAAAAATTTTTAGACCTATTTAATTTTACATAACACAAAAAGTGTAAGTTTTCCAACCCTGGAATCATAATTTAGGATTTTTCTAATTCCTTGTACCAATCTAGTTCTTTAAAAAATACATAAAATATGTTAAGTGAACGAAGCAAAAACGAAATAAGAAAAAACTTAGTTTCATTTAATTCCTTTAATATTAAAAAATTCAGTAAAGTGCGACTTTGACTCGCGCACGAAGGGTTCCGTACATTCGGTTCTGAGCATTTTTTAATGTGGCTTTTTTGCTTTTTTGAAGTTTTTTTCAGTTTAAAAGATTTTTTCAGTTTTGTCGCTTTTTTCTCATTTTGGCGATTTTTTCTGTTTTTCTCGGTTTTTTTCATTTTGGCGATTTTTTCTGTTTTTGGGGATTATTTTCATTTTGAAGATTTTTTTCAATTTGGCGATTCTTTTTCTATTTTGGCGATTTTTTCCTATTTTGGGGGTTTTTTCATTTTGGCGATTTTTTTTTCATTTTGGCGATTTTTTTCCTGTTTTTGGGCTTTTTTTTTCATTGTGGCTATTTTTTTCTGTTTTTTGGGGTTTTTTTCGTTTTGGCGATTTTTTTTTCCATTCTGGCGATTTTTTTTCATCTTGGCGATTTTTTTCTGTTTTGGGGTTTTTTTTATTTTGGAGATTTTTTTCTGTTTTTTAAGGTTTTTTTTCGTTTTGGCGATTTTTTTTCATTTTGGCGATTTTTTTTCATTTTGGCGTTTTTTTTTTCATTTTGGCGATTTTTTCTTGTTGTGGGCTTTTTTTCATTTTGGCGATTTTTTTCTGTTTTTCTCGGTTTTTTTCATTTTGGCGATTTTTTTTCATTTTGGCGATTTTTTTTATTTTGGCGATTTTTTTGTTATTTTGGCGATTTTTTTTTATTTTGGCGATTTTTTTCTGCTTTTGGGGCTTTTTTTCATTTTGGAGATTTTTTTCATTTTGGCGATTTTTTTCATTTTGGCGATTTTTGCCTGTTTTGGGGTTTTTTCATTTTGGCTATTTTTTTCTGATTTTGGGGCTTTTTTTTCATTTTGGATTTTTTCTGTTTTTGTGGGGTTTTTTCGTTTTGGCGATTTTTTTTAATTTTGGCGATTTTTTTCTGTTTTTGGGGGTTTATTTTCATTTTGGTGTTTTTTTTTTCAATTTGGCGACTTTTTTTTCATTTTGGCGTTTTTTTTCATTTTGGCGATTTTTTTTTCTGGTTTTGGCGCTTTTTTTCATTTTGGAGATTTTTTTTCATTTTGGCAATTTTTTCCTGTTTTTTGGGTTTTTTTTCATTTTGCGATTTTTTTCTGTTTTTGGTGCTTTTTTTCATTTTGGATTTTTTTCTGTTTTTGTGGGGTTTTTTTCGTTTTGGCGATTTTTTTTCATTTTGACGATTTTTTTTCATTTTAGCAATTTTTCCGTTTATTCGCCATTTATTTTAGTCTTAGACATTTTTTTTTGTAATTTGGTGCTTTTTTTCGCTTTGGCGATTTTTTTTGTTTTTGGCGATTTTTTTCGGTTTGGCGATTTTATAATTTTTTGATTTTTTAGTTTTACCGTTTTTGAAAATTTCAAGAGTTTTGCTCTCACGGTTTCCAAGATACAGCAAGTTGTCAAAATTGCATAGTCAAAATTGCATTAACTGATGGAACACCCTTTAATTTAAATTTTTTGAAATTTTAGTGTTAATTTTTGTAGTCTGTATAAAAATACACTAACCTTACAAATTTCAAGTGTATATACATACATACATACAATTGTATGTATATTACATGGGATTTTAAAATTTTTCGTTGCTCGTTTTGGAACACCCTTTAATTTCCAATTTTCATATATTTGTTGTTGTAGCGGCCAAAGGTCTACACACTGTGTCCAAATTTCAGGTCTGTACCTCTTACAGTTCTCGAGAAAATACTAATATAGTTTTAGACATAGTTAATTTTACATAACACAAAAAGTTAAAGTTTTCCAACCCTGGAAACGTTTTTTTAATTTTTTTATATTTTTTTAATTTAAAATACCAGTTGTAATCGTACTGATGTGTAAAATAAGTTCATTTATTAAAAAAAATAAAAATTTGTTTTTGGTAGTTACTTTTATATGGCAAAATGAAGTTTAAGTTTTCCAGCTCTGCAATCGTCTGCCCGATTTTGCTGAATTTCAATACCAATCTATTTTGGAAAATTTCTGACACACCAGTCCAAGAACGAAGTCTCTAGCTTTTCTGGGAGCTTCGGAAAACCGATTTCACGTACAGACAGACGGACAGACGGACAGACGGACAGACGGACAGACGGACATCGCTTATTCGTCTTCCCTATGCATAAGGATCCAGAATATATATATTTTATGGGTCGCTTATTGATATTATAGAAATTACAAACGGAATGACAAACCTATATATACCCTTTTACCATTTTTGTTGGTAAAGGGTATAAAAAAAGCTTGTAATACGACGAATCAAAACAATGCATATATTCCATCTATCTATATATGAGCATTTCCACAGGAATGTCAACTTTTTGTAGCATGCGACACCAAGCAAATATGCTTGTTCTTTCAAACAAAACGAAACTTTTTTTTACTTCTTTATATATTTGTGCAGGCCGTCAGCAGGTCTACGTTGAGTAAAATTTAAAGAAAAATCGAGTCACGTTGTTCAGAAATACAAGGTTAATTGCTTGCTGTCGCACGCGACAAAACGGTGGAATTTCTCGGAGAACTGTCCATATATAAAACAGGATGTGTGTATGTATGTAACGTATGGACTCCAAAACGGCTGGCCCTATTTTGATGAAATTTTCAGGGAATTTTCAGAATATTCAGGCGGGTGACACTGTGAAGTTTGAATTTTGATTTTCGGTCTGCGGGCGGAGGGGCGTGGCAAAATCCAATTTTCATATTGCACCACGAATGCCATATACATATATATATTTTTTTTTGCGGGGAGGGCAGGGGTAGCGAAGCACACCGAGTTAAGCTAGTTTGCAATAAAGTCTGACCCCCATATTCATAAAATTTTAAATGAATTTGAAATGTATTTTATTTCAAATTTTTCATACAAAATATTCATAAAATGAATTTCAAATTCATTTAATTTTTTTATGAATATGGGGGTAAGTATATAAAGCAGAAATATACATCAACACACACCACAAACAGAGGACCAAACACAGAGAACGCTGATGATGAAGGTTTAGTGGCCTTCGAAAACAGCTAGTTGTTCCGTTCTTCTAAGTGTTTGTCAGAATATTTAGAGTTAACTTTGGTGTTACTTGTTCATTAATAATTATCAAATCCTAGCAAAAAATTACACATTACCATATAATGGCTTACTTTTCTGATTACCAAATTTCATTACTCGCTTACAAATCACATTACCTAAAATTTAAAAAAAATTATGTACAAGGTGCTTAATTGAGGAGAATATTTTTTTTAGATTAAATAGATTACGTGAACAAGTTGCAAAATAAAAAAAAGTAAGTACTTCTCAAGAATCGATTATTTTAGTCTCACGCCTTGTTAAAATCATTAAGTTGGTAATCCGGTAAGGAACAGTTTCCACCAAAAATGCCTAATTCCAAATCCCTTTTTACCTTTTTTTTGAATTTTTTGCTGGGATGTAATTTGGCTTACAAAGCGCTACGAACTTTAAATATAAAAATACTTTAATTTTATTGGGCCTTATTTCATTTTCTTATTTTCCTTGGGCATTATTTCATAGCGCCGAACAAAAATGTGGGCGCTATGAAATAAGGCCCAAGGAAACAAGCCTCAAATTAGAAATGAAATAAGCCCCAATAAAATAAACCCCAAGAAAATTAAATAAGGCCCAAGAGAAAATTTATTCAATTATAAAAATTATCAATAATTAAAAATTCTTTAGTTTTATTGGGCCTTATTTAATTTTGTAGGTGTTAGGGGATCTGCTTCTGCTGCCTTAAGGGTTCCATACAGCTGCCATTTTCGATATATCATCATTATTAGTTGAAAACAACTCAAATTGATAAAAATTGCAGCAATAAAAGAAACAACCCTCGTACTTCCTTTTCCTATACCATTTCAAAAACGGTCTCATTTTATTTGCAAACTCGAAAAAACTAACAAAATTAATTGCACTTGTCTGTGGCTTTTATGTCATTATTTATATATTTCAAAAAATATAAAATAAAATACAAAACTAAATTCAGTCCGATTGTTTAAAGAACTTTATTTTCAAAGCATTTTCTCTGTTTGGTTTTATTTTAGTTTTTGCCCAAAATTATTTAGTTGAATGTTTATGGAAATGAAAACTTTAGCTTTTTAGTTTTGAAGGTCTGTTTTTTCGTACATATTCGTTGCCAAGTATATGGTTGAGTTAAGAGGGTTTTTGCCACAACATGTGCTTTTTTTTTTGTTTGTATTTAAACCAACATTTAGTATGACCATTAAGTTATATGTACATATATTTTTGCAAGATTACAAACAAAGCTACTTTGGAGTAGGAAAAAAAAATCTTCTTAAAAGTTGGAAAATTTTATAAACTTTGCCTAAACTTTAAGTGTTGTTGAGGTTTGCTTAAGAGTGAAACAAATAAAGTATGAGGTAAAGAAATTTAAGTTAGAAGGAATATACATATGTATGTATAACTCATGCACTAACTGACAAAGTTAATTGATATAAACAAAAGGCTTTATAAGCAGTGCCTCGTTGCTGTAAGGAATGGGAGAACTTTCCCTTACAAAAACTTTTTATTATCCTGTGAAAAACGAAGAAACTAAATGCAGCTGCATGTATACAATTTCATTATAAAACCAAATTTTAGACACTTTCGTAACACAATAGATGCGGTGAAGCATTTATCCTCGGTTGGTTATTGGTTTGCCGCAAATATAATAAATTTTGTATATACTGCGCGGTAAACCAGTAACCACCCGACGTTATGTAGATTACATTATCGAAAAATTGCATATGTGCATTTTCACAGTAATGTCAACTTTTTGTAGCGTGCGACACCCAGCAAATATGCTTGTTTTTTTTCAAAGAAAACGAAATTTTTTTACTTTTTAATATATTTGTGTAGGCCCTACGTTAGCTAAAATTTTAAGAAAACTCGAGTCACATTGTTCAGTAACACAAGGTTAATTGCTTGCTGTCGCACGCGACAAAAAAAGTGGAATTTCTCAGAGATACATATGCCCATATTCAATTATAAAAAAAATTATATTATACTTAAGTGGTGCAGAGTAGTAGTGAACAAGTCCTTAGATTGTAAAACTAGATAATATTTCTCAATTTTCGTTTGCCAATTTACCACAAGTGCCCGCTAGTCATTGTTGGCTGTTTTTTTCTTTCTTTGCTCCTCCTTTAGCTTTTTCTCTGTATTCAACATAAAAAAAACTATTTCCTCAACTACAAACCAGTTAATTTCTTTTACTTTGTAACAAAAAATATTTAAATAACTAAGTGAAAAGAGGAACCAAAAAAAAACACAACCATAAAAAAGAATTGCAATTTATAAAAGCAACAAAAAAAATAATGATTTTTTTTCTCTATTTCACAGCCATCCCAATAGAAGTTCCTCAGTGCGTAATAGCAGAAGCAACAATCTACCGCAACTAACTTTTAACAGCAGCAGCAGCAGCAGTAGCAACAACAACAAAACCATTAACAACAACAAACGTATTAACACATCTTTGTCCATGCATCCCCTGCGTTTTTCATTACGTCGAAATACGGCTGATGATAGCAGTCGACGCGTTGGCAGTGATGTGGGCATTACCACTCTCACGGGCAATTCTTTACCAATAAATAGTCATCGTTCAGACTATCAGCAAGAACATCAACACCAACACCACCATCATCATCATCATCACCATTTGCACTACACGACGACCTGTGAGCAAAGCACTCAAACGCCAAATTCAATTAGTCGTGAAACGCGCAGAAACCGCAAATTAAAAGTATTTAGATTTAATTTTAATAAAGTGGCAACGCCTACATTGAACTTACGGTAAGTTTTAAACAAACATTTATTTGCCTTCCGAAGATTGAAAAGTTAAGGTGTAACAAAGCGACAGACATTTAAATGAAATCAATGTTCAACATTAAATATTAAAAATAGCTTTCAGCTGCTCTATTTTGTAGATATACTCATGTTAGTGCAGAATATCCGAATATTGTACACCCTTCACCATAGTAATATTGTCTGCCAAGGCAACGATTTGGGTAAAGATTTTTTTTACAAATGAGATATACAGCCCAGTTCTATAAACCGGATCCGAGTAAATTTCTCGTTTTCAACAAATTAATAATGGTCCTGCAGTTTGTTTAAAATCGCACACGATATAATAAAAAAAATCCAAAAAATAAACTAAAAAAAATTCAGTAAAGTGCGACTTTGACTCGCGCACGAAGGGTTCCGCACGTTGGACCCTGAGCATTTTTTAATATGGCGTTTTTTGCGTTTTTTCAAGTGAAATAATTTATTTTGTTTTTTCGCTTTTTTCTCGTTTTTGCGATGTTTTTCAGTTTTTGGCGTTTTTTCCGTTTTGGCGATTTTTTTCATTTTGCCGATTTTTTTAATTTTGGCGATTTTTTTATTTTTGCGATTTTTTTTCAATTTGGCGATTTTTTCATTTTGGCGATTTTTCCAGTTTTTCGCGATTTATTTTCGAGATTAGAAATTTTAGATTTTTTTTTTTAATTTGGTGCTTTTTTCGTTTTGGCGATTTTTTTTATTTTGACGATTTTTTTCAGTTTGGCGATTTTGTAATTTTGGGAGTTTTTTGTTTTACCGTTTTTGAAAATTTCAAGAAGTTTGCTCTTACGGTTTCCAAGATACAGCAAGTTGTCAAAATTACATAGTCAAAATTACATTAACTGATGCTACACCCTTTAATGTAAATATTTTAAAATTTTAGTGTTAATTGTTGTAGTTTGTGTAAAAATACACTAACCTTACAAAATTCAAGTGTATATACATACAATTGTACAATTGTATATATTAAATGGGATTTTAACATTTTTCGTTGCTCGTTTTGGAACACCCTTTACTTTCCAACTCTCATGTATTTGTTGTTGTAGCGGCCAAAGGACTACACACTGTGTGCAAATTTCAGCTCTTACGGTTCCCGAGAAAATATCCTGTGACAGACGGACGGACGGACAGCGTAGCGAAAACAATAGGGTTTCTTTTCACCTTTGGTGTACGAAACCCCAAAAATACAGTGAAACTTCGTTATAACGAAAAACTCAATATAACGTATGTTTTATTGAGTCCCTTGGGAAAACCTCTTTATTGCAAAGTTTTTCTTACAAAAATACACTATAGCTATAATGTAGCGAAATATTCCTTCAAATGCCTCAACATAACGAAATCGGAATAAGTCCTAAATGTTAAAGTCCCGTTATAAAAACAGCGAAGTCTATATGTGACGCGCAAAATAGAAAGGGACCTAAGGGTAAAAACCGGTTTTGTTCAGGAGAGCCATTTTAATGATTTAAATACGTGTATCTTTGGTGTACCATCACTGAGCGTGTTGGTATTGGTCTCATTTGAAAGCGACACATCTCATGACGTCAGGAACGTGTTGGTCAACCTTGAAAACGCGCGTATGTCGTCCCTACCTCTTGTTTTGTGTAGTTCGTTTTTACTGTTTTCTACCTAGCGCCCTGTTTCCATGAGTTTGATATCAATTTTGCTCGCGTTTTTTCGAATCCAGGTTTATTTTCTGAAATTATTAATTGTGAATTATAATAAATGCTCATCTATAATTCTTTTAAATCGTGAATATCACTCTGTTAGTACGAAAATTTTTTCACATAACCTTAGAATCATCGACTTCAACTTTATAAAACACGGATATCTCTGGGAGGGAACACTTTTGGGGCATGGGATCGGTCTCATTCGATGCTCAGTTGTTGTCCACATCAAAAATATTTATAGCGAATATATTTATAGCGAATCAATGGTTATAACGAAGTTTTTTCGGATCCCCTTGGAATTCGTTATATCGAAGTTGCACTGTATATGTAGATATTGTCGCAGTTAGTTTTCTAAAATCGTGCGGTTTCAAATAGATCGGTTTACATAATTAAAGATATAATTTTAAATATTATTCTGCACACAAACGTTAGCTGTCCTCTGTCCAACGAATAGTCAGCTGTTTTTATGACTGTACAAAGAAAAAGATACATATATACATATTAGAGGTGAGCACAAAACATTTGCTTGCTTAATCTACATGATGTACATTATTGAGTTGTTCTCTTTTTAGGGTTTCATAAACCAAAGGTTTGTTTTCATTACGATGTCCGTCTGTTCATCACAAGCTGTTTTCTCGAGAACCGAGAAAAAACTTTCTGTAAAACTTTGGCTGCTACAACAACAAATCTGTGGAAGTTAAAAGTTAAAGGGTTTTAGGACACCCTTAGCGAGTAACAAAACCTCTTAAAATCCTAATGTAATATATGGGCACTTGAAATTTTCAAAGTTAATATATTTTTATGAAGACAAAAAACTTAAAAAATTTAAATTAAATTGTATTATATCTGTTAATGAGGGGACCCTATGCTCCTTGTAGGAGTTTAAAGCAGTGTTTGAAAAACTGCCAGCAAAACAGCAACAGCACTAAAAAATCTGCTTTTGCTGTGCTGCGAAAAGTTTATTTATGTTTTTAAACTTTTGTTGCTCCGCACATGTCTGCAGTTAAGTCACAGCACAGCTACATTGCGCGTTTCTGATGACTGTTCTCTTGCTTTAACTTTGAAATTTCAAACAGTTCAGTCAAAGCACAGTTTCACACTGTCATAACGAAAAACTCGACAAAAACGGAAAAAAAAACTTGAAAAAAATCGCTAAAATTAAAAAAAATCGCCAAAAACTGGAAAAAAACGCTACAAAAAAAAACCAAAAAATGAAAAAAATCCAAAAATCACCGAAACTAAGAAAATCGCCAATTTTTTTTAATGTGTACATCAGCTAAGATATTCGATTATAGAGGCTAAAAAGTTCGACTAGAACTACAAATGTGCCCTCAATTATGAAAGTGGTCTAAGTCATACATTTCTTTAGTCGAGATATTTAGTAGATTACATTTGAACAGTTTAAAAAATATTTTTATATTTTACAACATTTTAATTTAAAGTTGTGTCAGTTGATTTATATAAATTAATTTAAAATTTTTTTAAATATTTATGGACGTTTTTTTAAGATTTATTTGATATTTCGAAGCAAAAATCCGCATGACTTAGACCACTTTCATAATTAAGGGCACATATGTATTTATGTCGTGTCCGTACGGAATCTTTTTTTACTGAATTTATTTATTTTGATTTTATTATAACACTAAAACTAACTTTAAAAATTTATTTGTTGATGGTTTAGCATATCGAGATACATTTCGTTACAGCTAAACATCACTTTAGTAGACTTAAACCACAAGTTAAATTAAAATATAATATTGAAATAGAACAATAAAACTGTTAGTCCCTTTTATTAAACAATATTATGGAACAGCATTTTTTTATCTGCCAAGCAGGAAGCAAATTTCCCTATTGCCTACCGATTGACAATAGTATCAAATGAAATGAAATATTGTTTATAGTTTGACAATATGTGTATGCGTGAAAGAAAAAACACATAACACAGATTCTTCGACAGTGTTAGTTCTAGGGTGATCAATTATTTGATATTTTTCAGAAACCGGTTTTAGAATGGTTCGAATAAAACCGGTCAACCAGTTTTTTAGTGACAAAATTATCACACAAAAGTTTTGATTTTAAATTGCTTTATTAAAAAAAAAGAGTTAACAGTTCATGTAAAGAGGCGCGGGTAATAACTAGTCTCATATACAGGGTGTTTTTTTAGAGGTATAGAACTTCGAATTGAAATAAAACACAAGAAAATCGTTTTAATGTCCATCAATTTGGCTTTATTGGAAGGATAATTTTATGCCATTAATGTTTAAATATGATTTCGGGCATGTGGCCGCCGCGGCTGGCTCGAATAAAGCCAATTCTACAGGTCCAATTTTTCAACCACTTTTTCGAGCATATGGGGCCGTATGTTGGCAATAACGCCACGAATGTTGGCTTCCAAGTCCCCTAATGTTTCTGGTTTGTTGGCGTAGACGAGCGACTTCACATATCCCCAAAGAAAATAATCCAATGGTGTCAAATCACACGATCTTGGTGGCCAATTGACAGGTCCATTCCGCGAAATTATGCGCTCATCGAATGTTTCCTTCAATAAATCGATTGTGACGTGCGCTGTGTGGCATGTAGCGCCGTCTTGTTGGAACCACAACTCATCCACATTTAAAATCTTCAAAATCTTCCATAAAGTTGATGGACAAAGCTCCAATTGCTGTGCACGGTGGCGAATCGATTCATTCGGGTCCTCTTCAACACTTTGCTCTACAGCGGCAATTGTTTCTTCGGTGCGCACTGTTCGACGTCTCTGCGGATGCGTATTATCACATAGAGTAAACGTAGTGCGAAAACGATCCATGGTTAACCGAATTAATTGCTCTGATGGACGATTATGTTGACCATAAAATGGACGGAGCTTGCGGTAAACTTCGCGAACTGAACCATTATTTTCGAAATAAATTTGCACGATTTGCAAGCGTTGTTCTTTTGTCAACCTGTTCATGATGAAATGGCAAACCAAACTAAATATTAATCACTTGACAGCTGACAAAATGGCCGCCAGTTAAAAAAGTGATGCCAACTTAAAGTTCTATACCTCAATAAAAAACACCCATTAAAATAAAATATTTATTTGAGCTTTGATTTTAGTTAATTAGATAATTTTTCCTAAATTTAATTTTAAGAAAATTGTTGTAATTTGTAATGATATAACAGTTGGGGGACTCAAGCGGTAGCCATAAAAGTCATACTGTCATAATCTAGTTGCTGATCGGCTTCTGAAGGTAAATCACTTCGTTATCGAATAGGCGACCATATAAGAGAGTATTTAATAAAATTCTCGCTTTTGCGTAATTTTTAAGCGGCAAATAGTTTTCGATGTGCGTTTCACGCAAATTTTACTTTTGTTTCCTATTCTTGTTTATTTCTTCACATTTACAAAATTAAACAACAAATACAGCAAGGCAAATAAGAATTTTTGGGTATGCGATGGATATTTAACTCTGTAAAAAAAATAACTAAGAAACTCTTTATACATATGAAGTTTGACAGCCATTGTACACACTAGAAATGAGCACAAGCTATGAAAGTCCACAGTATTGTATTTTTTCAAGAACGAATACTGTTTGTAGTGGTGATCGTAATTGAGTTGACAGTTGTCAATATTGTCAAGTGTGCAATATTTTTATTGTACACTTCATAGTGCAGCATAATTCATTGCACAAACTCAAAATTTCATAAAATATTAAGTGATAATAAAACTTTTTATTTTGTGTGTTTGTTTTTTCATCGTTCTCTACATTTGCTTTACACTCAAATTTCAATTACTACTACAAACAATATTCCGTTTAAAAAAAATCAATACTAAGCGCTTTCTAATGTTTTGCGCTCACCTCTAATACATAGTACATTGGAAAATGAGGCAACTTCCCTTGTACCGTTTCAAATCATGCAATATATATTAATTAAATTTCTTGAAAAATATTGCATACTTTATGGCACCCCAAACACAAATGAATGGTATTTGGAAAAAGCACCTAAGGTCAGTTTATTGAATTTAAAAAAACAAAAACTGTTTGTCATTGATTTCATTCGTTATGCTGGTAAATTTATAAAAACTTTATTACACCTTAAATATTGATGGAGATTTTTTTATTATCTCGTTATACTCCATGCATTTTTCTTTACTTTATTGCTTATGGGAAATGTTATTTGTTTCTTCTTTTTTTTTGTTTCCTATTTAATTTCGTTTTTTTAATGTCTTCAACAGTTTTTTGAATAATCGTAATAAACGTAATAACCTTTCCGCCAACGCTGTTGCCACCGAACAAAAGGCAACAAAAGTATTGGGTTTGGTGTTCTTTACATTCGTTTTGTGCTGGTCACCATTTTTTATACTCAACATTATATTTGCTGCCTGTCCCGAGTGTGAAGTACCCGAGCATGTCGTTAATACCTGCCTGTGGTTGGGTTACGTTTCCTCCACCATAAATCCGATCATTTATACAATATTTAATCGGACATTTCGGGCTGCATTTATACGTTTGCTCAAGTGTAATTGCGAAAGGTAGGTGGTAAAGTATTAAGCAGTAGAGCAAGTGGGTTAGGGTAGGGTTTTGGGGCAGCTGAATAATGCTGGTAGTTAAAACAGTCGCAGCATCAATTTAAGCATAAAAAAATGTGTTACAAGAAAGCTAAAAGATTAATGGTACAATTTTATAAGTATGTGCAGGAAATTAAGAGTTAAATGTAATGTTGTGGCCATAATTAAGGTTAAGGTTTGTGATTTAATTTCTTCACATTTTTACACAGCTTTTCTGTGGGAAAAGAAAACATTTACAAAAAAGATATTTTCAAATAAAGCAAAACTCTTGAAAAATGTAGCAATAAGAAAACTTTAGAAAAGACTTATTAATAAATATTATTAAATAACCAACTCTGCCCAAGTCGTTGTTATAAAAACTCTATCTACTCATTTTATTTTTTTTTTGTAGATCTGGTCGGCCTACACGCTTTCGTTCCGTTACAGAAGGTCGCAGTGCTCTGAGCCTTTGTGCCCCCTCAGCTCTACCATTGGCCATCTCATTTCAGGGGGCCCCCTTAATGGCGGCATCAGCGAATTCCTCATCGAATACCAACATGAAAACAACATTTAGCGACTTTCGTGGCAGTTATACAATAACGGATGATGAGTGTTGATACAACTAAGTGTCTCTTATGTACGAAATAAGCGACCGTCGGAGGGAACAAACGCTTATTAACATAACAACAAAAAACACACACTCCAACACTTCCTTAACAAATATTTTCATGTACATACATACCTACATATGTAGTTCTTCATATAATTGTTTTTATATTATTTTATATTTTTTACAATAAACATATGGGCATTTCGACAGTCTCGCTACGTAATTTTCACGTTACGTAATTGTCACGTTACGAGATTTTCCTATATTTTACTAAATATAAAGCTAATTACTCTATTTACCATCAACAGTCTCGCCACGTAATTGTCACGTTACGTAATTGTCAAGTTACGTCGTTTTGCAATAATTTACCAAATATAGAGCTAATTACGCCCTACACCATCAATAGTATCACTGTGTAATTGTCATGTTACGTAATTGTCTCGTTACGTAATTGACACTTTACGTCGTTTTCCTATTTTTCACTAAATGTGAAGCTAATTACGCTCTACACCAACATCCAAAAAAAGTATATAAAATATGTCTTTCTTTGAAAAAAAAACGGCTACGTCACCAACAAAACGTAACGTGACAAAAGGTGGAATTTTGTGTGGAAATGGCCATATTTTAAAATAATTTGTATATGTATATGTTATAATCATAGCATAGCCATTATGATTCATCTAAATAATTTCTTAGTTATGTATACATACATATATCTTTAGCTGAAATGCAAAACCACATAACTAACAAATAATTATAAATGGCATTTTTAATAAATTACAATATTAAACATTTTCAAACCTTTATTTATCATAACAATCAGCCGAACTGAAAATAAGAGTAAAGAAACTTTACATAAGTCATTTAAATAATTTTGTTTAGTTTTTTATGTCTGTTATAAAATTTAAAAAAGTGTAGTTAAGTGATTTTGCATTTTAGCTAACAATATAAAGAGTGACCATTTTAATATTAGATAAAAAATTGGTAAAGTTGTTATTAGAAGACATAAGAGAATAGATTTGTTTCTTTATTGAAATAAATTAAATCAAGGCGAATTCCTATCAGGTGGTCTCAACAGCCCTATTTTCGCTGCTTCTAAGGTATGAATTTAAGTAAGTATAAAGCAAATAAATTTATTCGATTAACTCTTTTCCAAATACTTTTACTGAAAAAAATTATTCGAACGGCCTCTCCTCCCTGGTCTTAATCGAATAATATTGTTTTAATAATTTGAAGCCAATCATTTTATTTGAATAATTTTGATTCGACTAATCTGATTAATATAATCGACAAAAATTTTTTTGGAATGTTTTTTTTTTTTTTTAATTTTATTCAAATTGTTTCAATCGAATAATTTTATTCAAATAAATTTTCTTTTTCAAATAACTTTCTTCGAATAATTTTTTTGGATACCATTACTGAAATAAGTTTGTTCGAATTATTTAATTTGAATTTTTTCTTTATAATTTATTCGAATAATTTTATTCGATAATTATATTTGAATAAATTCGGTTCGAATAATTTTATCCAAATAATTTCATTCGAAAATTTTTACTAATTTTTTCAAATAGTTCTATATGAAGAATATTTTTCAATAACTTCGTTCAAACAATTTTTTTTTTAAATTTCGAAAAATTTCATTTGATTAATTTATATATTGATTTTTGTTTTGCTGGATCTTTGTATTATATCTTTGAATATTATTTTGCTTCTTTTAATCCGTTTTGAAAAATAAAAACAATGCATTTGTTTTTAATCTATATATTTCAAACGTTTTTGGTTCATCATCAGGATCTTTTTTGTCTTACAATTAATAATCAAAAAAGATCCTGATGATGAACCAAAAAGGTTTGAAATATATAGATTAAAAACAAATGCATTGTTTTTTATTTTTCAAAACGGATTAAAAGAAGCAAAATAATATTCAAAGATTGAATAATTTAGTTGAGTAATTTTTTTCTGGGTATGAAGAAATTTTATTCGAAAAATTTTTATTAGAATATTTTTTTTTAATAGCGTTATAAATAAGCTCGAATAATTGTGTTCGAATTATTTTTCATGATTTTATTCGAATAATTTTATTCAAATACATAATTTTATTAGAAAAACTCTCTTTTATTGCATTCGGTTGGAATAATTTTATTCAAATAATTCTGTTCGAAAAATTTTGTTTAGAGTTTTTTTTTTTTCAAATAGTTATACATATATTGCCAGATAAAATGCAAAAAGGCTTAACTAACAAAAAATTCAAAATTGAGTTTTTGATTGATGAATGCCATTAAACTACATGTCTTGACAAATTATTACACTTCTGCCATTAGAAATGAGGCTTTTATTAATAAAAAACAAATATAAAGAAATGTAACTAAAAATTTGTTTAGTTTTTGTTTCAGTTTTTTGCTTCTCCTGTAAAATTATATTTTTGTTAGTTTGGCCCTTTGGCATTTTAGCTAACGATATGAAGAAATTGTATTCGAATAATTTTTATTATAATATTTTTTTTAATAACGCTATCTGAACTTATAAATAAGCTCGAATACTTTTGATTAAAATACTTAAAATTTTTCTATAAATTTTTTTTCGTATGTCATTATTGAAATTATTTTGTTTGAACCATTTTATTCGATTAATTTTATTCAAATTACTTTTTTTTCGAATAATTAAATTTAAATAAATTCGATTCGAACAAGTTGATTTATTTTGTTATTATTATTATTTATTTTATTAAATTTTATAGCAAAAATTTAGCTTTTTCAAATACTTTTACCTGAACAAATTTTATTCGAATAATTTTTATTCAAATAATTTTTCCATTATCGTAATCTGAACATATAAATAAGCTCGAATAATTTAGTTTTTATTTTTTCTTTTGTTTTTTCTTCAAACAATTTTATTTTCTCAAATAACTTTTTTTCGAATACAATTTGAATAATTTTGTTCGAATAATTTTGCATAACTTTATTCGATTGACTTTACTCAAATTATTTTATTCAAATTCAAATTTTATTCGAAAATTTATGTTTTGTGTAATTTTTTCAAATAATTTTATGTAAATAAATTTTATGCTAATAATTTTTACTCGCATAATTTTTATTCGAATAACTTTTTTTTAAATACATAACTCGTAAATAATTTTATTCAAAATATTTTGTTTCAAGTAATTTTCTAAATATTGTTTCTTTTCGTGTAACATTGAAATAATTTTATTTGAATTATTTTATTTTTTTTTACTCGATTAATTTTATTCGAATCATTTTATTCGAATAATTAAATTTAAATAATTTTTTTTTGCCGAATAATTTTATTCAAGTAATTTTATTCCAAAAATTTTGTTTAGAATAATTTTTTTTAATTACTTTTATCTGAACAAATTTTATTCGAATAAGTTTCATCCAAAACTTTAATTGAATTTATAAGTTTGAATAATTTTATTCCAGCAATTTTGTTTTTTGAAATGATTGTTTTTGTCACGCACTGCTCCCACATTATCATTTGTACACATCACTATTGCATACTCGGTGCTCTTAAAGCATCTTTAGCCAATTATGTAAATCTACTTAAAAAGCTTAAGCAAGCAACTTACAGCGAATTCAAATTATGCCTGAATTTAGGTACGATTTTTATTGAATGGTCACCTTCATAAAAAATTTCATTTTTCTTATTAATATTAGGTAAAAATAAAATTTAGCCTCTTGAATTTTTTTTGTTATATATTTTTAAATATTTTGTGAATCATTTTCCAAAAGTAATTAAGCCAAATCGTGAAATCAAAACGAATATTGTATAAAAAAAATGTGTCTGTATATTTATCTTATAGTATGTATGTGTAAAAAATGTAATATCTCTTTATAAGTAAAATTCTTTTTATCTATAATTCCTAACTCTTTTTAACAAACTAATCTAAGCAACAGTTTTCGTTTATTATTGTCTTAAGTTGTTATAATTGTAATGGCTTTATATAATCAAAATATGAAAATGAATATTGAAGAATTGTTTAGAAACAAAAAAAGTTTTACAACATTCACATAATAACTTTTAAATAGTTATTTGCTTTTGTATATCAATGTGAATTTTCAAACGAGTTGTTTTTGCCAAATAAAAAGTATTAGATTGTAATTAAAATAATATTTGGTAAATACAGGGTTTATAGTTTAAACTTTTATTTCAATGTAATGTTTAAAATTAAGTTTTAAATTAAACAAAAAAAAAAAGTGAAAGTAAAAAAATTAAGTTAGAAGAAAATAAATGTTAACTTCACATCAAAACATGATTATTTATATTCTTAAATACGAGCATTTTGAAGAGTCAATGAATTTAATAGCAGAACGAAAGTGATGCAAGTATTTAAATCGTAGTTTGTTCATTTAAAAAGATCTTAGAGAATTACTTTTTATTGTATTCTTTATTTTGTTTCACTAACCAAAGAAATGAAAGAGTCGTCCTTATCATCAAGGACATACATTAATTATAATTCAGCAAGCCATCTTTTTTATTGCAATACAATACAATACAAAGTCAACTTTAGAAATAAATGCCTTATGACGCCAAAGATGACTAATATTCCTTTTTAAATTGCATACTTTAAGGGGGTTGAAAAATGAAATTTATTTGCAGCGTAAGGTCCTGAACTTAAAAATTTCATACTTAACCACGTACGTTTATTACTTTTCTTAAAAGCTCTATAAAAAAGAAAGAAATAGTGAAGGCAAAGTGAAAGAACTACTTAGCATTTTTAAATACAAATACTTTAAACTTTATTTATATGTATATGTATATTTTTATTATCCTTTTAATGTCAATACTCAGTCCCACGTCAATTATAACAAAAATGTGGCTTCAGTAAGCAATTTTGTCACTTGTAAAAGCAATATTACTTTTGTGTAGTTTGTAATAGAAAAAGTATATCACTGGTATCTTGACTGTATGTGACATCATTAAAAATACCTTAAATTTTCGATCGTTTAGGAAGACTATAACTATCAGAGAGTGACAATGAGTACTCAAAGAAAAATATACTTAACTAAATAGTCTCAATTTTAGTAACTGCGTATAAGCATAATTGTAGCACAAACAATTCGTACGCTCACATATTTTCTGTCACGCAACAATGGCTATAGCCGATTCCAACATATAAAAGCATATTTATTTCATTTATGCGAAAATTTATCATGCTTATATTAGGAGTATGCTTATACTCTGAGTATGGATATTTAGTCGCATACAAAATATACGCATGATACTCAGGATATTTAGTCATCATTCGTCATCGTATACATACATTTGTGCTTATAAAATGGAATGGAAAATGTGTTTTGCTTTTTAAAAAATATGCTTTATGTGTGTAAAAAAATAGCCCTGTAAATACGCATGTGTAGCCGATTAATACTCAGAACTATTTTTATGAGACTTAATTAAATATTGCCCTTTTTGAAATCGCTATAGTTCGCAAATTAGAACGTTTAAGGGTTTAAGATTTTTTACTAACGGTAGCTATGCCCGAGGCATTATTCCTACAAAATTTCATCAACATCGGAAGTGAAAATATTCAAAATGTTACTTTTGTTACTGGTTTATAAAATGCTTTTATTCAAAGAAAAGCTTGAATTTTTGATGCCACTAGGCGGGAGCTGGGCTTGGATTTTAACTAGAGCCATAGTTTTTCTTAGCATTTTCGTTTTTGCTAGACGCTTCTTGCTTTTTTTCTCACACGAACAAATTAACCCAGCCTTCCATACAAAAAAAAATTGTGCCAGCCACCCCCTAGGATTAAATATAATGTAAAAATAATTCCAAAAATATTTTTTTTGCCACGCCTACAAATGCCGCCCTTTTAGTATTTTGTTCACTGTGTCGCCATTTTTAGTCCGATCATAACATTTTGTATACCGGTGTTCATGGCTCTGTAAGGGCTACATTTCTGTTTTTAATAGTTTTTTACTAAACTTTACTATTCAGAACTTTATCGCCAAGATATAATAATGTGCCAAAAACTTTTTTCGTTGCGAAATTTAAAATACAAATTCTTAAGTCCTTTCACTCTAGATTAAACTAAGTAAGCAAACGCTTCGCGGATTTGACAAAGTTGTCGACAAACTATGCATTATAAATAAATAATGTACCAGTGCACACTGTCGCGAAGGCGGCCAAAAATGAAAAAAAATTATTTTTGAATTAAAACGAACAAATTACTTTGTTGCATGTGCAATATTCTAATTAAGTAAAATAAAAAAGAATTTAAAAAAAAAATGTTTTTAAAGAGTTCTGATGAAGTCAACAGTTAGTTTTAGGCCAGTATGCAACTGTTTAAAAATATAGTAAGGACACATTCTAACTTTAACAGGCTAATTAAAAAAATTTTTAGATATTGCACTACAACTACACCAATAAAAAATAAGGGTAATATTGTTATAATATGGCTACAATACATTTTTTCAATATTTTGTAACTGATATGCGATGCGCCGTTGCTTATAATGTGAATGGAAAGAAAAACATCTGTAAATGAAAAAAGTACGAGTTAAGTGGTCTATAGAAAAAATATAAAAAAATACATTTTTCATAGTTTCACATTATATTTCTACCAGTAAGTAGATTTAAAATTTTTTGTATTCTCATCCACCTTTTCCCCCCCCCCCCCTCCTTACAATTTAATTTTACAATATTTTTTAAGTTAGAATTTGAATATTTTCAGTATATTATTTAGTTCTAGGACATTTGGGAAGCATACTAGTCCTTGAAATTTAAATGGCGAAATTGTAGGTGCAATTTATATTATATATTGTATCTAGTTAAACATTTAACTCACTATAAGTGAAGACAATTTGTTTTGCTCCTTTTCAATTTTTTATAAAAGGACATTTTTGAGGTATGCGTATCATTTCTCTGAATTGACCAAAAACATTTACGAAGTGTCTTTATACAATTTCATTAAGTTACAATTATTTTTCTCTCTGTGTTATTGTAATATTTTATTTCAGGATATATGGGAAGGACATGAATCCTTGGAAATTAAATGACCAAATTTTATGTGTTATTATATTTTAGCAATTAAAACATGTGTGCCCAATTTTATTTCTTTACAATAAGTCCTTCTATTTTTGGCCGCTCGTTATATGAACTCACGACACTGTGCAACGGTGGCATGAACGTACAAATAAATGTATTTTTTTTTTCCATTCGTAAGTATTTCGTAGTTTAACTAGCAAAATGGATTAAACTGCAAAATAAAACTTTTCATTGCTATATTAAGCATTGTTATTAAGAATGTGTGTGCTTGCATTATGCCCCCTGCAGGAAATGTCAATAGTAAAATTATACTGATTATCTATTGACGATGTCACCAGTACTACTGACAAATTATACCCCAACTAATGCTATCTACTTTTGACATTTAACACAGGCTTGTCCTACGAAATCTACCAGTAGACTTCATCAATACTGACTAGGTAGTTCTTGTGGGACCATATGGCGAAAATGTCAGTAGTAACATTGTACTGACTTACTATTGACGATATCACCACACTGTGGGAAATGTCCGTAGTAAAACTGTACCGATTCACTATGAACGCTGTCACCACCTGCAGGAAATGTCAATAGTAAAATTATACTGATTACTTAAGTATGGATCAGAAAGTGTGACAAATCCTTAACTGACGGCACAAAATCTTCCACAGGGTCAAAAAAGATTCCATAATTAGCACTTTCGCTCGAAATTTTTTAATTTTCTATTTTTATACAATATGGATTGTTATTTTATTTGTTTTTTTTTTTGTAATTTCTTTTATATAAATGTTTTTTTAATTATTGTTCAATACACCTTTATTAACATTTTAATTTGATTTCTTAAGCTAATTTTTATAAACACTTAAATTTTGGTTGACGCCACTTTTATTTTCAACCAACCAATAAAACATTAAGAAGAAGCATAGTTGTGTGTATCTGAAAAAATATTTTCTACGCATCAAAAACAATATTAATATGTAGACGCTCCGTTGACAATGTCACCAAAATAGTTGACAAAAGTGGTGACTTGGGTACACTTAACCCCACGTTTCCTTCAGGGACATTATTTACGAGTGTATGTATGTATACGAATAGTGAAATTGTAGTGATTCACTAGCGACATTGTCAGTAGTACTACTGACCAGGTGTACCCCAGCCAATGTAATTATCTATTGACATTTAACATTAGCTTGTCATTGAAAATCCACCACTAGACTGTAGCAATACTGACTAAGTAGTTCTTTTTGGGACCACATGGAGACATTGGCACCAAAGATTCACTAGTAAATTTTAGGGGCTCTAGTCTACAATATCGATATTTCCTAGATCGATGTCAATAGTAAAATTGTTGTGATTTACTAGTGACATTGTCAATAGTACAACTGAATAGGTGTACCGCAGCCAATGTAATCGCCTATTGACATATAACATAGGGTTGTCATTGAAAATCTACCAGTAGACTTTAGCACTATTCTTTTACGACCATATGGAGACATTTGAACTAAAGATTCACTAGTACATTTTAGTGACCCTCGTCTAAAATTTTATAAGAGTTGGGGCAACGAACTTTAATACATACATACATAAATATGTACGTAAGTTTTTAACATTATTGCATAGCATAATAAAAAAGAAAAACAAACTATTGACACGTTCTTTGACAATATCACCAGAAATACACTAGAACTGTTGTCTCTAACGTATCTCTACTCGCGCATAAAAAGAAAGTTGTAGACATTTCAACTAGTGCAATTGTCGCTAGAGAAAATAGTGTTGACATAGAGACATATGGTTCTAGGCTGACTAGTAGGGTATGTATATATGTATATCCAAAAGGCATAAAATGAACTTCCCTGCAACAATTGTGTGTTTTGTGCTGGTGCCACAGCGTTGCTTGCACACACGTTAAGTGCCAAGCGAATAAAAAGAGTGTAAATGCCACCAGCTCATAGTTGCGCAAAATTTTCAAGTTAGTGCATGCTGTTGCATGTTAAGGTGGTTATGTGCTTACATTATACATACATATGTACATATAAGAGTATGTATATACATATGTATATGTGCATGAATATTGAGGACTTTTAAGCGCCAGTAAAATACAAAGTACCTTCTCATATATGAAAATTTACGCTTACATAAATTATAACTCATTATAAGAAAATCCATTTATTAGTTTCCCAACAAAATGTAAACAAGATTTTTTACTTGCATAAGTTTTCTGGCACATACATACATACATATGTATCCTCGTACATATATACATACATATGCTCACTTCTGTAATTTCCAAAATGCAAAATTTTTTTTTTTAATTCTGCAGTTTCGTATTTAGTTCTCTTAATTCTGTTGCATCGTAAATAAATAATGTGCCGTCAGAAACTTGGTAATTTTGTTTTTCTTAAAAACTTTCATAAAATCTGTTAGAAGGCATATGCATTTACTAGAGTTTCCAGTTATTGGAATTCATCGATTTTGGAATTTTAATATTGCTCGATTAATCGAGTAAAGATTTTCTATTATACTTTTAAAATTTATATGTAATAGATTTTTCATAAATGTACAATATGTGTTTTGTATGGTTTTGTCAAACTTAGATGCATTTGTTAAGCCCTTAAAATCAATTTTTAGTTTAGCATGAAAGTCCCAGCCCTGCTCATAGTACTTTAGTCATATTAGAATAAAAACGTTGAAAAAAAATTTACTAAACTTATTTGTTTATAATTTTGTAACAAGAGCAACAGACACAATATACATATCGTGCTGAAAAGAAATGTCACGTGCGACTGTGATTAAAATTTAATTTTAAAAAAATATATATTAATAGTTTTTGTGTAAAATCAAAACCATCACATGCACAACATTCTAAAATTAGTGCCATTAAAATATTCCTTCAGGTTTCGCTGAAATAAGCGTTTTAATCGTTGACCGAAATAAAATAAATTTTTGTCACATGCGAAATCCTTGGTTTTTTAGTGTTCCCTACACCAGGCTGTTTTCTTGAGAACCGTAAGACCTACAAATCTGAAATTTTCACAGAATATGCAAAACTTTGTTACAACAACAAATATATGATAGTAAAAAATTAATGGGTGTTCTGGACCCAGCAAAGATACATCTTGAAATTCTAATGTACTATGCAGACAATTATTTATAGACAGTTGCAATTTGCAGACTACACCAATTAACAAAGAAATTTAAAAATAAAAATTAAATGGTATGCTGTCAGTTAATGTAATTTTGACAACTTGCTGTATCTTGGACACCGAAAGATCCAAACTCTTGATATTTTCAAAAATTCTTAAACTAAAAAAATCTCAAAATTAAAAAAATCTCCAAAACGAAAAAAGCGCCATAACTAGAAAAGATCGCTAAAACTAATATAAGTCATCAAAAACCGAAAAAATCGTCAAAACAAATAAAAATAACGCTAAAACTAAAAAAACTAAAATAAATCATCAAAAACAGAAAAACTAAAAAAGCCAACAACAGCAAAAAAATTCCAAAAGCGAAAAAAGCGCCAAAGCTAAGAAAAAGCGCAAAAACTAAAAAAAATCACCAAAAACCCGAAAAAAAATTTACCGGGTACTCAATATTTTTTAAAAAGTTTCTAGATCAGGTAAGATATTCGATTATATAGGCTAAAGATCGTATGATATTACATACGCAGTGTCAGTACGGAATACTTCTTGTGCGAGTCATGGCCGCACTTTATTGAATTTATTTTTCAATTATCTTGAAAACGAAAAATTGCTAAAACCCAAACTTGGCACTAATTATAGAGCTAATTTAAAGCTATAAGTCACACTTATGATCAATACATAAATCTGTTTTATTTTAATTTTTTTCACTTTAAATGTGTGCGACAGTCACATTTGAAATATGGAAATGCCCATATGTATACAAAAATAAATAAACGCGTATGACACTTCTTTAAATCGATTTCGGGGTCATATTTACAAATGGAGTTGCGTCTCTATTCGTGTCAATATCTCGTGGGATGGGCATTTCGTTTTCGATTTCGCTGATAGGGAGTTTTTACGCCTGTGAACAGGGGTTAATTATTTAGAAATCTAAAGAAAATATTTTTATATAGAAATTCATTTAATCAATTAATTGAAATAAATTTTTCTATTTACAATGATTAATCGAGTAAATATTCTTACTTATTCTTGGGTTTTTCGCCACTATCCTAAAAAACAATGCAAGTGTGCAGGTGTTTTCAAGCACATACATACCAATGAATAAACTATTATCTAGTAATGCCTCCTAAACAAGACAATCTTGACTAAAACTAAAAAATAAATTGTTCCCACATATCCTCAAGCAATGCATGCAGAAAGCAAAACACTTAACACAATTACGGGTTTGTCTAAGTAATTAAAGTTTTTAGGAAAAATATTAAAGCTTTAAGAATTGCAGCCACAAGCAGCGAAGGTACAAATGTCTGCAAAGAAAATGTGTGTCCTTTAAAAAAATATATTAAAAATATATGGAATATGAAGTTTTTTTTTCTGTTTTCAGTTTTTTCTACCACGTACGTGATTCATGACTTATTTTATTTTTAATAGAATTAGATCTCTAATTCATGATTTAATAATGTAAAAATTTTGGTTATTTTTAAAAGGGAATGTGTGTTTGTTTATTTGTTTGTTTGTATCCTATAGAAGGCCAGACAATCTTCCTGATTTGCAGCAATCTTCCTGAAATTTTCACAACATTTAACTGGGACTCTGGAATGAATTATAGGCTTCTTTGGCACAACATCTATTTTGGTGTATGAATCCCGGATATCTCTTAATGATATGCCAAAATATTCTTACCTACAGAGAAGTACTCGGACACTATATAGTGGACCGGCTGGATTGGACTCGAATGTCGAACCAATATACCGATCAACTGCTCATAGTTCCATTGTAATATTGCACATCACAAATAGAGCAGAAGCTCTTCGCAATTGCGTAGACGAGAAAGTTAAACAAGATTTAACTGCTGTACCCCAAAATTAACTTGGCCACGATACAGTTCCAGGTAATTCCCCATCCTGCAAGAAGAAGTCCCGTGGGATCCGCCTTTTACACTACATGCAGTACTATTACATAGCAAAATTCCGTGTTCAAATTTACGAAAAAGTTGTTAATTTAAAATTTTTCGGTAGTGATTTTGCTTCATATGTATTTCATGTTAATTCAACATGATTTACACAATCTTAAAAAAATTTCCCCTATTTAACTTTATTTAATGTTTTTTTAACGATTTTCCTTCACCTCACGTCAAATTTTGTTTGTGAACATGCAGGGTTCAGATACGTGACATCTTCAGTGTTCACTTGAATACTAAAGTCTCATGTTGATTTAATATACTACGAGTAGTACTATTAAATCAGATTAAAGAATCATGTTAAATCAAAGTTATTTCCAGATATTGCCGATGAGCTGGCTGAAATAGGGTGGGCGTTAGATGAGGGAATGTGTGACAGATCGGTGAAATAACCTCTAGAGAACTCAGTAATTAGGTGGCACGATTACGAACTATTCATGGGAAAGTAGTGTGGGGGGCTATGTAGCCAAAACTTGATTTAGGAAGATCCAAACTGATACTGCAGTTTCCATGGATATGAATAGGAAGGCGATGCGAGTCGTGATAGTAGCGTTGACTGGTCACTGTTCGGTCAGAGCAAGGACCAGCATTTGGGAAACTGGCACTCCAGGTTTCTGTAGGATGTGCGGGGATGAAGAGCAACCAGAATCCATATTATCTGACATTTTGCCCGAGTCTGCAACGCCATAGGCTTCGACGTTTCCATGAGAGCATCAGTGATATCGGTAAGTGTAAGCTGACACTTCTGGATACAAATGGATGTTGATACAAGGGGACACTAATGCACATCAGAAAAATGTGTGGTGTTGTTATTTCTGTGGCAATAAGGAAAAAGTGCTTAAGTCATATTTTACTGTTTTGCTGAAGAGCTCTTTTAAGCGTTCAGGTTGATTTTCAGAAATTTATTTCTTTTACAGTCTCTCTCTCTCTGTTAAGCTTAAGCACTTTTCTCTTTTTGCAACATATTTAATGACCGTCGGAGACTGAGCTCGAACACAGGATCTTCGGTTTTGTAGTCAACGTGCTAATTACTTTAGCCAACGCTTCAGCGGATACTAAGAGGGTAGATCAATAAGTCCATGACTTTTTGAATGAAACACAGTTTTTTTGCAAAACAAAAATTAGTCCAACGTTTTTCCAGTTTTTGTATCCCTTTAAAAAAATAGGATTTTTCGAGGTGCTTAAAATAGACATTTGTTTTTGGAATGATTCGTTGTTGGAGGCAAATTTCTTTCCGAAGAGCCATTTTTTAAGTTTGGGAATAAGAAATACATAGTAACTCGGGGCTAAGATTGAAGAATAGAGCGGATGAGGAGCAATTCATAGCTCATGGATTTTTGCCATGGAAACTGCACATGATTTTGTGGTCGATTGTAAGCAAACGTGGCACCGATCTTGCAGACAACTTTCTTAAACCCAGTTGATCATTTCAAATCGAAATCACACTGCCTTATGAAATGCCTATAGCATCAACAATCTCATGCACTTTTACACTTTGATCGGCCAACACCATATCGTGGATTTTTTCGACATTTTCGGGTGTACTGACCTCAATTGGCCGTCCAGAACGTTCAGCGTCATTTGTACTTGTGCTACCACAACGAAAGTCAGTAAACCACTTTTTTACCATTGAAATCGATGGTATTTATCGGGCTTTTCCTTGGTTTGATTGACGGTTTTTTTTCGCAAACAATAATGTTTAATGAGCACTCGAAATTCACTTTTTCCCATTAAAAAAAAATACACGAGGATGTATGTTTTGAACAGCTGTTAAATGCAAACTAAATGATGAAACTTGCTAAAAATTTTACAGTAGTATACTAACAGGTGGTACTTGATGGAAACAGTGTTGCATTTCATATAACTACGAGGGCAGTTCGAAAAGTCACGGACTTATTGATCCGCCCTCGTAATCCCTATGTAACATCAGAGGAAAATCATCGGCGTAGTAAAATAACCAATAAAATGACTAATAAACGCAGCTTGCAAAATGTAATGCGCCTCATTGACACCAGAGGCGCTGCAGCACTGCATTATTAAAAAAAATACGTGCAAAAAAAGCAGAGTTATAAAAGAATGTAGCTTTCCTCTATCTCTTCTTTCACCACCTGTCTTCTCTTTCATTATCTCTTTTCTAAAGAAGGTAACACCCAGTAATAGTAATAGGCATTCATTCTCTTTAAAAAAAAAACAGAAGGGAATCACAATGGGTATCCAAGTGGTGGTGTGTTATAGCACCATCCTCCCTAACCTAATCTATTTCCAAATAAAGAATAAATCTACGCAGACTTCAACTTGGTGGACTAAATTCTATATATTCCATATACGAGTATTTACATTTAAGGACAGCTTTTGTGCTGACCTGTGTATTTAGTCGCAATCTGTTTACAACACAGAGAAAAAACTGCCTCATAGAATCAAGAAGATTTTCTCTATGAACCGTTTTTAGGCTAAGGGGTATCCCAGCAGAAAGAAGCGAAGATTTTTTCATAGAGATTCCTTATTGTTTTATGTGGTAGATCTTATTAGTTTTATCAAGAAGAAAACCACATAAAATCAAGAAGAATTCCTATTATTCACAACTTTGTTTTACTCAATTTCCGTTATTTTTGGCACCAAAAAAAACAATCGATAGAGAAAAACTTCTTGATTCTATTAGGTTTTCTTATAAATTGTAAACTATAGGGATTTCTTATTAATTTTATTGGGTTGCCTTCTTGATTTTTTAAAAAAGGTTTTCTTCTTGATTTTTTTGAAAAGGTTTTCTTCTTGATTTTTTCAATGAGGTTTTCTTCTTGATTTTAGTAGTTTCCAATATGAGTATGTGTAAAGCATCTTATTGATTTTTTTAATAAGGAAATTTTCTTGATTTTATGAGGTGTCTTGTTATTTCACATCTATAAATAGACATAGAGACAATTTTTTCCTGATCTTTTTCATTTTTGTTAAGAATGTTTGCACAATAATTTCAATGGTTATTCAGGCATATTGGTTAGAGTGCTTGTCTATCAGGTAGAAGTTTGCTGGTTAAGAGTGGTGAGTTAGTTAAGAATATAACATAATGTGTATGTATGTATGTATAAATAAATAACATCTACAATATACTACATACATACATACATACGTATATGGTATAGAATTTAAATGAAAATGCATACATAAGTACAGAGAATAAAGAAGCAATTTTTTTTATTGAAAAAATCAATAAGATAACCTCATAAAAACTACAAGATTTCTTCTTGATTTTTTCAAAAAGGTTTTCTCTATGAAATTAATAAGATTTCCTTATTGAAAAAAAAAACCATAGAGATTTCTTATTAATTTTGTTCTATTTTATGAGGTATTTAGTAGGCACTGTTTTCTCTGTCACATTTAATGCTAATCAATAAAAGAAATTGATTTAAAAGTATACCGTTAATCCCAGGACTTAAAATTTAAAAATACCGGCCTTCGGAAATTTCCGTTTAGCTTTCCTAGTCCTAGTACAACATATCTACTCATAATGATAGTCCAGGCAAATACCATTAACAATTTAGTCACGGGCTAAATAATCATTGTTGAAATTATTAACTTGCCAAATTTTACTGTTTAAAAGAAGACACGTATACATGAGTAAAGGTTTTTCTGATTTTATTCAATAGCACAAATGTTACTTATTCTCTACATGCATTTATATTTCCATATATTATATACAATTACATATATACGATTATTTACACAATTGCTGGAAATGATGGCAATTCTCACAAAATAAATTTCCACTTAATAAACTGACATAAACACAAACACACTATTTAGTTAATTTACGGGCTTAACAAGGAAGACCCAACGTACTATTTCCGGTAACCATAAATTATTCAATTTAAGCATAAATAAACAACTCTCTCTCTCTCTTTCTTATGAATGAATTCATAAGAAAGAGAGAGAGACAAACAAACTGAAAAATACTAAAAATTTTCGTATTAAAAGAAATCTTTGTCTTAATAAGGATAAAAGGTTAAAAGTTTATTGAAAGCTCATTCAATACATTTTTGTTTTTTTTTTTTTGTTCCTTAACTAAATTACTACAAATACTTGCTTGCAGTGAAGGCCAAACAACATTAGTGCTGAGCAAAAAAAAGTAAATTTATCTTTTTAACACAGGATACAGTTGAAAATAGGAAAAGGAGATTATTTGCAAACAGGATGAAACAATACAAGCAAGCAGTCATTGAGCCAATGAAATATTAAACGAAAAACTTTCAGAATTTCTTGTAAAGTTCAAAATTAAACACTTTGTATTGTTCAGCAAGAATCTTAAGCAACAATCTTGTGAGTTGCTTTCTTTGTAAAAAAAAACCCGTTTTAAAGAGAAGTAATGGTGGTAGTCCGGAAAACAGTAGTAAAAAAAAAGTAAGTCAAACAACATTAATAACTTGCAGCTGCCAGCACAAGCAAATACCCTTAAACACATTTTGGATGCTGGCAAAATAAACAAGCAAAAAAAAGGAAGAATCTTTTATATTCGCAGTTTGCTTCTTCATCAGGTTGGTTTGTTTTATTTTTTATTATTTTTACAAATGGTCTTTCATTAAGCCCTTCCTGCCATTAAATATCATCGAAACTTTTGATTTTATTCTGAAAGGTCTATTCATGTCATTATGTATGAAATGGAACATAGTGCAAATATTTGTTGCACCCTTACTGGCTGGCTGGTGGTTATCCGTGACTTTAGCCCATAAATCAGGCTGCATTTTAGCAATATTATTGGTTGTGTTGGCTGCTAATATTTATGGCTTATTCAAATAGACCTGCGTCTTAAGAAACCCTCCACACAAAAAAAGTGCGACGAAATCAAATCGCAAGATTTCGGTGGCCAGTTCATATTACCTCCAGGTGAGAGATCAGGCCCTCAAATCGCTCGAGCAGAATGTCCCATGTGGCATAGCTTCATTCTGTTGGAACCACATGTCGTTGGTGCCCAAAACTATCCAATTCTGGTTAAAAGAAGCTAGATGTTTAAGCTGAGGGTGGCGTTGGCTTAATTAGTTAGCACGTTGACTACAAAACCGTAGGTCCTGGGTTCGAGCCCGGTCTCCGACAGTCATTAAATAACTAAACCACGCATTTTTCCGATGTGCTTTAGTGTCCCTTTATATCAGTTGCTGTAGGAAAGTTGAAGTGGTGAACGAATAGACACTAGTCACTGAACTATAGCATCTTCAGCGGATACTAGCCCTAATGTAACATCATCCGCGAAGTAAAATAACCAATAAAATGGCTGCTAAGGACAGCTTCGGAAATTTAATATGCCTTATTGACACCAGAGGCGTTCCAACACTGCAGTTATAAAAAATAATAAATATTTCCCCTATCTCTCCTTTCACCACCTGCTCCATCACTATACCTTACCTAAAGAAGGTAACGCCTAGTTATAATAGTAGGCATTCATGGCTTGATCCGATTCTGGTTGGCCAGAAGAAGCTAGAAACCATCGACCTTTAGCGCTGGCCACAGATGACGCCGCCAGTTCAAAAGCCACACTAAATAGTAACTTCTTTGGCATGCATTGTACCCTCCTGGATCTCATGTAGATTGTTATCATTCCAAATTTGACAATTTTGTTTGTTGACTTAACCATGGGCCTCATCACTGGAAATGATTTTTCGATGAAAATTAGGGTGCATGTTTAGGTTATGTTAGGTTAGATAAGGGTAGCAGTCAGAATTCCCTGACTTATTTAGAACGTTTTGGTCCATTGTGATACCACGCAGACTCTACTTATGCAGAATCCGCACCGTCAAACCAACCAGAGCTCAACATAAAGTTATTAACACGTTGCAGTTCAAAACTGCCGAAGTCAGAAAGTTCCCTGAACTCAAGAGCGCCCATTGTGACCATTATCTTTCTTGCAAGTCCAAGACAGTGACACAGAAAATGTTCTACACTTTCCTCTTCATCGATATCTTGGCAATTGCGTGTTCGACCTTTAAACTTTGCGTGTGCCTACCTATGAGACAATGTTCGCTCAGCACGGACACTAGAATCGAGATTTGTTTCCTATTTCTTAAAATCAAAGAAGCTGTATTTTTCCTATTTAGACGAGTCCATAACTGCCTGGTGATCACGCAGTCATTTCTTGCGACCCACCTTCTATGTATTTCATAATCTGTCTTGCGCCTAAGTCTGAGTTTGCAAGAGAGTAGGGGTAAGCCCACACATTCCAATTCCGGTGCAACCTGTAAGGTTGTCACAGTTCTACCAAGCTCATCAGCCCTAGAGTAGCCCTGAAAGCCTCTATGAGCCGGGATCGAAATGATTCTAATACCAAACTGCTCTGCCATCTCGTTTACGGCAGTCGAGGGCTGTTATTGTTCTTAGAAGCGGGGATTCAAGGGCCATAATACCTGATCCACTATCAGTGTATATATTTATCAGTCATTGAAGTGACATTCACTTTCAAACAACTGGGTGCCGGTTTAAGTCACGATGCAAAACTCTCCAACTTATCGACTGCCTCGAATTTTCCTGCACACTCTCACGGACAGATCTTGTGTTTTATCGATGTACGAGTTTTATTTGATTGCTTACTTAGCCACTCGACTCAAACTTAATCATCCCATTGGGAATATTCCTTTCATTAGGAAGATTATTGCTACAGTAAAATTAGCGAGGCACACGGAACAGAACATTAATTTTCATAAAACAATTTTACTCGTATCATTTGCATATATTGTTTAAAGCAGTCTGAATAAATGACAGCCAATTTGACAGTTGAAGTTTCCCTTTTCCCTATAAAATAAAAACAATCTTATGAATTTTTTATACATACGAAAGTTGTGGGGGAGAATCAACTACTTAAATAAGTAAAAGTACAGTGGGGCAAGGATTTTTTTGTAACAAAAAAAATTTATTGTAATTCGTAAAGTTTTGTTTATGCTCCCTTAGCAGTCATTTGTTTTCATACAAAAATGCTTATACAAAAACGTTACATGTTTTATGGTGGCACTTTTGGGGTTTTATTTTTTTTTTATTTAATTTTTTTTTTTTGAGAAAGATTTTATTATGCATCCTTTTTGCTCGTATCAGAAGCCAACCAAACTTAGGAAACTTGATGAATTTGAGAATGTAAGAAAGCTCATACTCGTAAGACATCCGAAAGAAAATAGTGGATATCCAATAATACGTAGAAATTCATAACCAAGAGAAACTAAATGGGATATTCCCAACTGAACGATACCAGAACTAGCATTGAAAACATCCAGGCTCTAAGAAAGCTACAACTATTTCGATATACATAAATGTTAAGCAAAGTTCTCGCAAGAGGGCGAGTGCACACAAAATGAGCGGCGAAGCGGCAAACGGTATAACGGCGAGCGGCAAGTGACTTATTGCTGAGCTGCATTTTTTTAACAGCATTTCCGAAAGGTTATAACCAGGGAAACCAGAAATATGCTCTAAAAAGTGTTTTATGCGCATTCAATATGCACTTAAAAATAACATAAATTGTTTTATTTATAAATGAAAACATATTTTTAATTGAACAACATTTGCATATATTTTAAATAAGACAAAAAAAAATTAAAAAAACAATAATAAAACAATAATAATAAACTAATAATAAAATAAAATAAAAAATTATATATAGTATGAAAATATGTATGCCCTAAAAGCATCAAATATGCTCCAAAAATTCCAAAAAAAAAAAAATTTAAATATGCGTTTAAGACTGATTTATGCAAAAACATGCTTTAAAGGATAAAATATGCAAAAATATGCACTAACACCTCGATGCCAAAATTCATAAAAAGTTTTGAAACGGATAAATATCTTATCATCGCATTATACGTCCCAATGCAATTGCATATTTGCGGTTTCCCTGGTTATAACTATTTCTAAGCGCCAATGCACTTCTTTGAATGTGTTTTTTTTAATTTTTTTAAGAACAAACACAACCCGCAAAGCGATTAGCTTGTCTGCAGAAAAGACCCAAGGTCTAGGTGGGAATCGCACCCACGACCTCTGGACTGAGAGGCTAGCATCGGTATGTTTTAATGTGTTTGCCGCTCGCCGCCCATTGCATGACCCCGGCTTAAAGCAGCAGGAAATTAAATTATAATTATCATTTATTGCCACCCCACTTTGTAGTACTTTTTGCGAATCCTTTCTTGGGTACCTTTTGCGTGTAGTCTTTACTTTGTAATTGTAATTAATAAATTATTTAGCGAAATGCTGTAACATTTGTTAATTGTCATGCCTTTTTTGCTTGTTTGTTTCCTTTTTAAAATTAGCGCTTTGGTTTTAATTGCTCTTTTTTGCCCAGATGTTGGATAATGATAGTAAAGAAAACAGCAATAAACATTAACAATAACTTTTTTTGTTTAAAAAGATTCGCAATTAATGTAGGCTTTAAATATAACACCCAGGCAAATGAAAATATTCATAATAATGAAAATGTTTATGATGTGTACATAAAGTGATTTGCGAATAAAAAATCAATTTACAATCACTATCAAAATAGATTAAGGGCCTAATTTTGTAAAACGCAACGCTTAGCGTTGAAAAGTTTTTGTAATTTACAATTTTTCCATACAAAATTTTTTAACGCTAAGCGTTGCGTTTTACAAAATTAGGCCCTAAGAGTTAATATACAAATATTTTTGTGACGTTACGTTACTTGGTGATATATCGTCGGTTGGTTATTGGTTTGCGGCACAGTATATTCAAAATACTGTTACGTTTTTATCCTTTAAAAACGCTTTTCCGTAGATTCGAAGATTTGCAATGAATAAAAGACCCCATTGTACTAATTAGGGTTAAGAATTATACAATCTTTATTTACTAATAAATTCCACTTATACCACTACGCCTTCCTCGCTGTTGTATATGCACGTCTCAGGCAACTGGCTGCGTTAGTATTGACTCAATTCTGCTTCTTCTCCTGCTCGTCACACACAAGACTCACTCTGCCGACACTCACAGTTGATACACTAATAACAACTCTATGGCAGACCCTCACAGTTGATACACTAATCAAGACTCGCTGGCTTCACTTACACACGTTTATCAGCTTCCACTGCTCCCTTACTCTTCACTCGAGGGACTCCACAATAACCTCAAGTCACGACAGACTCTAACTGTCACCATAGACTGTACTATAGTCTCTTCAATTTCCAACTCACTTATTGTAAAGCACAGACTCAACTATCAACTCACTGCTGTATCACAAATCACGGACTGCGCACAACTTAATTATCAACTGGCTTATTAACGACTCACAGACTTCTGATTAGCAACTGAACTCATTCGCAACTGACTGCTGTTGGATGCGTCACCCCTTTTTATACTTCGCACAACAACCACTAGAATTTTCAAGCAGAGTCTAGACGAATCATTATTATCTTCAATGTTTTTTACAAAGCGCGTAATTAAGTTCATGTAATAACTACATATGTACATACGTGTGTATATGCATACATCATTAAGTGGTTGTTTACTTTATTTCTGCCTTTCGTTGGAATTGTCAGGTATGTATGTATGTATGCATGTAGCTATGTCTATCTTCCTAATAAGCAGAAGCTTGTATAGGGTGTTTTTTTAGAGGTACAGAACTTCGAATTGAAATAAAACACAAGAAAATCGTTTTAATGTCCATCAATTTGGCTTTATTGGAAGGATAATTTTATGCCATTAATGTTTAAATATGATTTCGGGCATGTGGCCGCCTCGGCTGGCTCGAATAAAGCCAATTCTACAGGTCCAATTTTCAACCACTTTTTCGAGCATATGGGGCCGTATGTTGCCAATAACGCCACGAATGTTGGCTTCCAAGTCCCCTAACGTTTCTGGTTTGTTGGCGTAGACGAGCGACTTCACATATCCCCAAAGAAAATAATCCAATGGTGTCAAATCACACGATCTTGGTGGCCAATTGACAGGTCCATTCCGCGAAATTATACGCTCATCGAATATTTCCTTCAATAAATCGATTGTGACGTGCGTTGTGTGGCATGTAGCGCCGTCTTGTTGGAACCACAACTCATCCACATTCAAAATCTTCCATAAAGTTGATGGACAAAGCTCCAATTGCTGTGCACGGTGGCGAATCGATTCATTCGGGTCCTCTTCAACACTTTGCTCTACAGCGGCAATTGTTTCTTCGGTGCGCACTGTTCGACGTCTCTGCGGATGCGTATTATCACATAGAGTAAACGTAGTGCGAAAACGATCCATGGTTAACCGAATTAATTGCTCTAATGGACGATTATGTCGACCATAAAATGGACGGAGCTTGCGGTAAACTTCGCGAACTGAACCATTATTTTCGAAATAAATTTGCACGATTTGCAAGCGTTGTTCTTTTGTCAACCTGTTCATGATGAAATGGCAAACCAAACTAAATATTAATCACTTGACAGCTGACAAAATGGCCGCCAGTTAAAAAAGTGATGCCAACTTAAAGTTCTATACCTCAATAAAAAACACCCTTTAGTTGTTGTTGGTTGTTTACATTTAGTCACGTATGCATGTGCTACGCATGCGTATATATTTATTTGTTATTATTCCAGATAATTCTTTTTTTATTGACCCTGTAGGAATATTTTCGCGTAGCACTTAGATTAACCCTGTTTGAATATATTTGCATAATGCTGCATTAACCCTGTTCGAATATTTTCGTAACAATACATTATGTCTGCAGCAAACCAATAACCAACCGACAATATGTACATTGTTTCTAAAAGAAAAACTTGTGTTTTATATTACTTTTTGGGTTCCGTACACCAAAGGTGAAAGGGAATCCTTTTGTTTTCGCTACGATGTCCGTGTGGCCGTCACAGGCTGTTTACTCCAGAACCGTAAGAGCTACGCACCTGTAATTTTCAAAGAATATGTAAAACTTTGACCGCTACAACAACAAATATGTGACAGTTTAAAATTCAAGGGTGTTCTAAAGCGAGCAACGAAAAATTCAGAAATCCTAATGTACTCGTAATATATCGTCGTTGCTCCGACAAAATCAGCTACATATGTATATGTTTTTTACTAAGTTTACAGAAGAGCAAAAAAAATGTTTTATTTGCAAACCCCTCAATATTTTTGCAAACTGCAACGCTATATTGAAACATATTTAGCATTTACATATATAAGTATTTCGTAAAATTAATTTTAAATAATTGTAGATTTGGTAAGTATAGCGGAATCGCCTCAAAAACTATACATAACTCATTTAGTTGTTCCGCTTCAAGAGCATTCATTTCTAATCAAATAATTTTTTGTTTTAACACGTAGCTTTTTTTAGAATATTTTTTGATAAATATGTAAAGTCCGGGTCTGTTCGTAAATGCATCACTGCTCTGCATCATACGTGCAAACTTTTATTTAAAATTCAATACAAATTCGCTGATTATCTGTTTTAGTAGTAATCATGTTTGTACGCCACATTTGACATCTATTTGTACATTATCTACTTCAGTGAACCAGTTTAGAAGAGTGTTAAAAAAACTGAAATGATTTAAGGCCCAACTATAATGTGCTTAACCAAACTTAAGCTAGTCTCAAAATTCAACGAAATGCATGTCAAATGCTTAAGTAAATTACTGAAGACTTTTAGGTGGCTATATTGTACTTATTGCGCTGATTTACACGGGATTAATTGTGCTGGCATAACATGCCAGTTTGTGGGTGAGAGAGGCAAAGAGAGGGGTTTTGTGTTTGGTATAATTTTTCAACCAGCTACAACCCCGCATTAGCAGCACAAAACCAATACACGCACAACTTAAAAATCTGCAAGTGTTAAATGAATACGAAAAACACTAACACACACAAAGCTGTGAATACGTATACATTTTTATGTCGGATGAATTAGTCTCGTGTGTTCTTAAAAAAACAAAAATTGTGCCGCATAAAAATTAGTCTCGTGTAAACTACCTCATTGAGCTTAAAAACTTTCTACACTTAGTTGCAAACATTTGCACTTTTGGAAAACTATTTTCGTTTTTATTTCTTTAAAATGTAATATTTTTGACGAAATCTCATTTAATTTGTAAAAGTTATAAATATATTACCATAAACAAGTAAATCCATGTTTATCGTTTATTAATTTATAAAGTAAACGAAAACTATTGTTATAATTGTGTTGCAAAAATGGATAAAAAATTTAAATTTCTGAAGACAGTGTAATTTTAAATTGTCCACAAAATTAATTTCGTCCTCCATTATGTTTGAAACCAAATAACCAAATAAAAATGTACAACAGAAACGAACAGATGTCATTTGCTTAAGGAAAAGCGAAATTGACCGCACTTTCCTTAAGCAAATGACACTTGACGAAACTTGACGAAAAGTGTCTTAAGTACATTATAGTTGTATACATTTGATTGTGTGTATTCGCACATTTGCTTAAGTTACATTAAGCACATTATAGTTAGGCCTTTACATTTCATACTCTTGCTAACTTTTGAACCAATTAAGATATCTTTAAACGATTTGGTGGGTGAATGTATAACATATCAAGTTTGATAATGGCGAAATAAAAAATTTTCAGAAATCTACGCATAACCGATTACGCCAGAGCACCAACAATATGGACAATTATATGTACATACTATATAGACACATGAAATTTTTAAAGCTAGTATATATTTATGTAGACTACACCAATTAACACTGAAATTCAAAAAACCAAAATTAAAGGGTATTCTACCAGTTAATGTAATTTTGACAACTTGCTGTGTCTTGGAAACCGTAAGAGGCAAACTCTTGAAATGTTCAAAAACGCTAAAACTAAAAAATCCCAAAACAACAAAATCTCCAAGACGAAAAAATAAATTCAGTAAAGTGCTCCTTTGACTGCTTCTGCTTTTGTTTTTTTTTCATTTTGGCGCTTTTTCCGGGTTTTTGCGATTTATTTTAGTTTTACATTTTTTTTAATTTGGCGCTTTTTTCGTTTCGGCGATTTTTTTTTTTTTTTTTTGCTTTTTTACTTTTTTTTGCTCTTATGGTTTCCAAGATACAGAAAGTTGTCAAAATTACGTAGTAAAAATTGCATTAACTGATGGAACACCCTTTAATTAAAAATTTTTTTAAATTTTAGTGTTTAAAAATTTAAAGTGTATATGCATACATACATACATACAATTGTATGTATGTATGTATATTACATGGGATTTTAACTTTTTTGCTGCTCGTTTTGGAACACCCTTTAATTTTTAACTCTCATGTATGTATTTGTTGTTGCAGCGGCCAAAGGTCTACACAATTTGTCCAAATTTCAGATCCGTACCTCTTACGGTTCTCGAGAAAATAGCCTGTGACAGACACAGGGACAGCGTAGCGAAAACAATAGGGTTCCTTTTCACCCTCGGTGTACGGAACCCTAAAAATCGCCAAAACCCGAAAAAATCGCGAAAACAACAAACAAGCGTCAAAACTAAAAATAATCGTGAAAACTAAAGCAAATTGCCAAAAACCGAAAAAATTGCCAAAAATAGCCAAAAACGAAAAAACGCCAAAATCCGAAAATATTCCTAAAAACGGAAAAAAAATCGCCAAAACTACGAAAAAGCACCAAAACTAAAAAAACGACACAGACCGAAAAAAGTTTACCGGCGACGAGAAATTTTTTTAAAATTGTCTACAGCAGGGAAGATATTCGAAAAAAAAGTTCGTATAGTATTACATATCGCTCATTTACTTAAAGAACGTCATAACTCAAAAAAAAACTACTTCGCCAGAAAATCAGTTTAAAGTTTTCAATTTACACACTATTTAATGGAAAAAGAAAATTTTATTTTGCTTTCAAAAAATCAATTTTTTGAATTGCGACGTTCTTTGAGTAAATGAGCGATATGTAGTGTTCGTGTACAAGTCAAAGGTGCACTTTACTGAATATATTTGGATACTGGTTTAGAACGTAACTAGTTAGGTCTACACTTAGTAGGAGATAGAAACTAATCGAACACAGCATAACACTAAATTACAAGCTTAATTGGTAGGTGACGTAATGTGACAGTAAGGTAAAGTAACCGTGAAAATATCCATATAAAATCTGTTCTGTACATTGAGCTTTAATCCCAATGTAAGGACAGTAAAAGCCTTTTGACCAAATCATCAGTAAACATTAAAGCATACCACCAAACAGGCAAAAAAATTGCACTGCACAGTGGCTCAAAATCATTTTTTGTTTGGCAAAACTCTGTAACTTTTTAAACTAGTTGAGATATTTCAGTAATTTTTTTAACGTACAGACAACTTCATGAACTTAAGCTTTTTTACATTTTGCACACAAAAGTGGTATTTTTTTAAACTTCTTTATTTATGATATAAAGGTTTTATGTGTATCTTTGACACGACAATGAATTTTAAGCTAGGAAAGAAACATTCTACACTGCTCTTAATTTTCCACTTATTTTAAAGCTCTAAAGAATCCTCATGTTGATTTGAAATTAAACTAAATAATGACTTTTCCATACAAATTAGTAAAATTTCTTTAGAGAAGGAACAATTTGTTTTGCAAACCATGCCTCCCATGAATTGTTTTAATTTTCTTTTTCTTGTCTTACATTTCTTGTAATCGCATTGTACTGCCCCAACAAGACTGCAAAACTTTTAAATATTTATTATAATTAAAAATGCTGATTTGTCATAAAGTTTACGAAAAAAAACAAAAACAAAATAAGTGGATAATAAAACAAGAAGAGAAATATGCAACAAGCTATAAAATTTAAATTAATGTCTGCGACATCAAGGACAACAGAGGGAAAAAAACCATAAGAAAGATGTATATTAAGAAAAAAAATTTTACGAAAAACTTCTAGTCATTTTTATTATTATGATATTTTTTATTGCATTTAAATGGTTGTACTTTTTTCATATTTACAAAAAAAAATAAAATTTCAAAACTTTTTGGTCAATAAGCGTTGTGGCTCATACAAAAAAAATGATAAAAAATTAGAAACAGAGATGATTAGTGAGCAAGGGGAGTTGGTTCTACTTTAATCCATTTCTGTTTACTTTCCATTCCACTGTGTGTGCAATGCCAAAATTGTAGAAAAAATATTTTAAGTAAAAGAATTTATAAGTCATGATTCAACTCTACTCACTTTTTCACTACTCATTTCTGTTCTCTGATATCGGGGTTATATTTACGCCTGCAATATGAAATACTAAAAAATTGTTATGAAAAAGGACTTCATACGTACTTTAAAGTTAAAAAACAAACCAAAAATTATAATGATCGTCATTAAATAATATTTGAAAATGATACAAAGCACAAATTTCTAAAAAAAATTCAATAGATTTGTACAAACTAATATTTTTAGCCATTTATTTAAACTTCGTTTAGGATTTATGCATTTATTTATTTAATTTGTTTGGAAAAAATATTCGTATTCGTACTCGCCTGAATTTGGCGAATACGAATACGAACGGATACGAATATCTAAAAATGGACGAATATTCGAATACGAATATGAAAATTCGTGCATCACTAGTATGTACATATTCCGTGCGTATGTGTGTTGAAATGTTTGTATAGTACGTGAATAAAGTGATGCAATGTTTATAGAATAAAAAGCAAACATGAATTTAGAATCTTTACCTCATATTCAAATTTTAAATTAGTTTGTGTTCATGTCACGAAAAAAAAACACGACACGCGCCCATCTCTAAACATACATACTCGTATGTACATACATATGGGCAATTCCACAGAATGTCACGCACGATGAACAATCAATTAAGCTTGTATTTCAGAACAATGCGGTTAAATTTCTACGTATATTTTAACAAAGGTAGAGCTACTTACGCTTCTCAAAAGTACAAAAAGAAATAGGTATCATTTTAAATTTTCTCTGAAATACAAGCTTAATTGATTGGTCACCGTACGTGGCATCGAACGTGACATTCTGTGGAATTGTCATATGTAGGTATGTATGTATATTTAAAATTAGTCAAACTGAAATAGGTACCATATCACGCTTTCTAAAAACAATGTTCCTTCCATTCCACTGTGTGTCCAATGCCAAAATTGCAGAACAAATTATTTCCAAACATCATAAAACTGTTTCTAAAATAATAGTTTCAATATATTTGGGAATAACCCCCCCCCCCACTCCCTCCCCACGATTTTTCTAGGGAACACCTCTTGCCAACACCAACCATCCCTCCATCAATAAAAATTTTGCAAAAAGAATTACTAAATTTAAAATAGGATTTCTACAAAAAATGGAGATCACTACATACATACTCACATTTTCTTGAGGCTCCACTGTAAGTAAATTTTGGGTAGCTGAAACGGCTCCAAAAAAATTGTTGTATGACTTGCAAGTTGCAACCTGAGCTTCCCACATATATGTACATACTATGTATGTAAATAGCATTTCTCTTAAGAAATTCGAATAACGTAGTACATAAGTTCTATAGCACAGATTCTTCTGAAGACAAAAAACTTTTTCACAACTTCACAAAAACTATAAACTAATAAAAACACAAAATTTTACACATACATATTACCAACATTTAGTCAAATATTTCCTCTTTTTTTCAATTACACACAATCCATTTTTGTAAAGTTTTAAATATAACTAATTTTTTTTAAATCACTATTTCCTTAATAATTGCAAATTTTTACCACTCAACAGTTGGAAACAGTGTTGCCATAAGATGTAAAAGGAAAAGTGCTAGATTGCAGAAATAAAAGTGCTAAAATGTTCTACAGCACACACAACAAAGTGCTAAAATCGATTAACATTTTTAGCCCATACACTTGCAATAAAATTATGAATTTGTTGTATTCTATATCATCGCTAACGTGTATATCATATTCATAGGCGGCACAATAAATATATTTTTTCATAACCAAGAAAATAGAATTATGTTGTGTAATGTGTTGGCAAAATTATGTATATACTGTTACGGAAATGGCCGTCGAGTTAACATAAGTGTTACGCAAGAATATTCGAACAGGGCCAATATAAAGAAACATCCAGAAGTATTTAAATAGATAACTAAACGTACACTCGTATTCACATACAAGCACTATAGCAAACAACTATATACACATGCGTAGCACATACATACGTGATTAAACGTAAACAAGCAACAACAACTACAAGAAGGTATACATAGCTACATGCATACATACATACATGCCTGACAATTCCAACTAAAGGCAGAAATAAAAGTAAACAACCACTTAATGATGTATGCATATACACACGTATGTACATAGTTACCACTTGAACTTAATTACGCGCTTTGTAAACAACATTGAAGATAATGATGATTCGGTCTAGACTTTGCATGAAAATTCTAGTGGTTGTTGTGCGAAGTATAAAAAGGGGTTGACGCATCCAACAGCAGTTCAGTCGCGATCAAAAGTTAGTTGGGAATAAGTCAGTTGCGAAGAAGCTCAGTTGCTAATAAGAATTCTGTTGTTAATCAAGTGAGTTGACAATTAAGTTGTGCGCAGTCCGTGATTTGTGATACAACGTGAGTTGATATTTGAATCTGTGCTTTACAATACGTGAGTTGGAAATTGAAGAGACTATAGTACAGTCTATAGTGACAGTTAGAGTCTGTCGTGATTTGAGTTTATTGTGGAGTCCCTTGAGTGAAGAGTAAGGGAGCAGCGAAGCTGATAGACGTGTAAGTGAAGCCAGCGAGTCCTGATTAGTGTATCAACTGCGAGAGTCTGCCATAGAGTTGTTATTGGTGTATCAACTGGAAGTGTCGGCAGAGTGAGTCTTGCGAGTGACGAGCAACAGAGAAAGCAGAATTGTGTCAACACTAGCGCAGCCAGTGGTCTGAGACGTGTATATACAACAGCAAAGAAGGAGTAGTGGTAACCAGTTGTGAATATTGAAGTAAAATTTGTGTTTTTATTTAAGCTCTTGAATTGAATTTAGATTAGTGGTATTTATAGTAAATAAAGATTGTATCATTCTTAACCCTAATTAGTACACTGGGGTCTTTTATTTATTACAAATCTTCGAATCTACGGAAAAGCGTTTTTAACAGAGAATAAAAACGTAACAATATATTTGTACCCATATGTGTATCTCAGAGCGGTTCAGTTATATGGTTCCTGTCATACTAAAAACTTAATGAAGATAAATAAATTTGATAAACATATAATAGTAATTGGCCCGCAATATGTCTTAAGGAATTATCTGTAGAAAATTTATAAATTTAATGAAATAAAAAAGTGCAAAAAATGCCAAATAGTTTTAAGAAAGTGCTAAACTAGCACTTAGCATTATTTTCAAAATCTTTAGTGCTAAACGAAGCAAAAAAGTGCTAAATCTAGCACTAAAAGTGCTAAAATGGCAAGCCTGGTTGGAAAATTTAATTTAAAAAAAATGTAATAATAAACACAGCTGCTTATAATTGCACAGAGTTGCCAACTGGAACAAGTTTTTGGATTGTATGTATGTGTCAGGTATGGCATTGAGAATTTTATAATGATACCAATAACTTTCAAGAATTGTACTTTTTTTGACCTTAATTGTACTAAAAGATTTTTTTTAGTTAAAATGACATATCTTTATTTGTTTTTATTAAAATAATAAATTTTGCTCTGGCTATCGATCGAATCGTTTTCACAAATGTGCTTGTAAGTTGGGATGTTAAAGTATATGATTACACCTGTTTAAGTTGAAATGTAAAATATGCAAGTTAATAGCATGTGCTCTAGCATCCGAATCCAGAAGAAACATTATTTGGAAAATGACGAGATCATATTTTTGATTTTCTCGCTGCGTTTTGCTCTCACAAGGCTGTTTTCAAGTGAGAATATGAGTTTCATGGTTCAAAAGTGAAAATTTACATATGCAATCGCTTGAAAAGAAATGAGGAGTGAAACTGAGAAGATTCCTTATACATATGTACTAAATTTGTCATTGCTGTACTATTGTACTTTCGGAGTATGAATAGTACCAAAACAAGGTACAGTTGTACCAACTTTGCCATGTATGTAGTCGACGTGTTACCCTCATACCTAAATAACAGGCATCCCTAAACACGGGCGACAAGCGTTTTTTAGCTGTCAAAAGATCTCATGTCCATACATTTTGTATGGAGCATACCGAACAGAGAACGAAGCCAAAGGGAAAAAGTCGGCGGCGTCGGCTGACCACAAAATGAACCGGCGGCGGCTTAAAATCGGCTTTAAACGGCTTGTCATATTGTATCAGATATGTATGTCTGATGAACTATTTTATTAAAAATATTAGAAAAATAGTTTTTTATATTCTATTTTGTATTAGTCGAAAGCAGCCGCCAGAATCGGCGGCGGCTGAGACACCTGAAAATAAACCGGCGGCGGCTTAGCTGCGGCTGAAAATCGTTCGGCCTCGTACTCTGATACCGAAATAACGCGACGGCAACGCTTTGCTATTGGAAAATCCGATTTGGACAACGCGTTTTACAATGAAGTTAGTTGCAAAAGAAAACAATTGCCTTCTGTTTAGGAATTCAAATGTGATTTTTTTTTTGCAAAAAGCGAAAGTTGAAAATTAGAATTTTTGCAGCTAAAATTGAAATTGGACACATTACAAACGTTAGACATTTTATGCATACTTTTATGAATAACAATTCCCATGGAAATTTTTCCGTTTCCAATTCCTGTTATTATGAATTACAATGTCCAGAGGAAAACATTTACGGGGAAAACAGAAGGTATTCTAAAGTCAAAAATACAGGGTCCGTAACGGTTATAATTTTTATTTTAAAAATCACTTTTTAATCATTATTTCTTGATTTTTATTTATTCCTCCGAAAACAACAGCTATTTCTTGATTTTTATTTATCCCTCACAAAATAATAGTTATTTTGTGACTTTTATTTATTCCTCACAAAATTAGTTACTGTTTGATTTTTATTTTCTTGCTTAATTTTTAAAATGTAGAAAGCGTAATTTTTGCGTTAAAATTAATATCAACCGATTAAAAATTGAATTTATCGCCAGTGTGTAAAAAAAAATTATATGCTAAATTAAATTTACTTTTTAATATATTTTATTCATTTTAAAAATTAGAATTTGTTTGAGCAAAAAAATAATCAAAAAGTAACTGTTTGTGAGGAATAAATAAAAGTCACAAAATAACTATTATTTTGTGAGGGATAAATAAAAATCAAGAAATAACTGTTACTTTGTGAGGAATAAATATAAATCAAAAAAATAAAAATCATTGCATCTATAGGTATTCCATGTAACATGTAGTATCTTGGTACATTCCTTTTGCACGTAGTACTTCTCTATTATTTTGATTTTTTCAGTTTAAATTTGGAAAATAATCGTTATTTGCGATCCCTGCAAAAATATGAACTACTTCTGCGGGCTTATTATGTAATCCGAATCTAACGAACATGCGTTCGTATTGTAATGTTAATAACATACAAATTGGACAATTTTTCTTTTCGAATCGATCACATAATACCCCCCTGCCTGCAGAAAAAATACTAAAGCACGCTCGTTACCTTAATATAGAAATGTTATATCTGTGATAGAAATGCCCTAATTCATTACTCTTAGTATTATTATTGCATTTTTCGAGACTTTGCTCTTCCTTACTAGGAGCCAAAATGTTTATATGCGTACCGTCTACGCAGCCAATAACGCCAGGAAAACCAGTATTCTCAAAAAATTTCAATTTAGATGCAGCCTTTTCTTCTTGCATCATATCAAATTTAATAAACAGTAGACAGATGACATTTTGCAACACATCCAGTGTCGCCTCCAGAATTTCTGATACTGTAGTTTGTGATAAACCTAAATTAAAGTCGTTCCCGATACTTAATTGATAAGACCCTTGTGCCAAAAACGTAGTATTGTTGCTAGCTTTAGTTTGTTGGAAATAAATGTTGACCTTATTCCACTTTTCATTAAAGGCTACATTTTGCTTAGAACGTATTTAAATGCTGTTTTATTTAAGCGAAAATAGTCCACAAGTCTGTAATCAAGTAAAATAATTATCCTTATTATAAACTATTTGAAAAATTTGTAAAAAATTTATCAACTTACTTCATATCTGGCAAATTATAAATGTCTGATCTTTGCCGCATAACTTTGCGTTTAAGTCGAAGTATTTCCTTTTTTTTCATCACTAGAATTTTCACTTGAATCCCACATTAAAAACATTTTTGAACAATTTGAAAAAATTAATTTAAATTTCAACAACGAAATACATACATATGAATAGTATGTATGCAAATTAAACAAACGTCAAAATTTGTAGGTATGATATTTATTTCCCGTACATTATCGATAACAAGAGAGCGTCAACACAATTCTCATAGCCAATGCCGATGTAAAATTGAATAGACAGCGGAAACATATCGATATGAGGGCGACTGTTATGTGATGTCGACGTCGACGTTGACATTCGCAATAAGGGTGATTAAATGTTCTTGTATCGAAATATACAAAAAAGTCGATTTCAAAAGAATAATGAGTTAGGGCCTTTCTAAATTAAGGTAACGGTATGTATGTATTAGTGATGTAACGAATGTCAATTTTTGATATTCGCGAAAACGAATATTTGAAACGATATTCGCGAATACGAATATTATATGTAAAATTTATAGACATTACAAGTTTAAAAAAGCTGTGAAAATACTAACTAACCATATTTGAATAAAAATTTTGCCATTTAAATGAATTTCTATTAAATACGATTTTTTAACTTTGACTTAGAAATATATATTTTTTTTCTTTATTAATTAAATTAAATATGTATTTACAGTGCGATTTCATATAATTTAATTATTTTTAGAAAGTATATGTCTGCAAAACAAAATGTGGTCTTACTTACTGGTATATACAAAAGAAAACAAAATAAAAATGAAGCGAGAGGAAAAAAATGAACTTAACGACAGAAGACTTATTAAATTAGTTACTCGTACTTATATAAAAGTGAGAAGCTTATTTCAACTAGATATATTTTGGTAATATACTATTTTTTATATATTTTATAAAAGAAAACATAAATATTTTTTTTTTGTAAGAATTTCAACTACTTCAGGAGAATGCAGTTTTGCATATCAAATCATTAAATGATTTCATTGGCTTAAGAGGTTTTGAAGCAATAAAGAAATTGTGACCAAACATTCGTTTAATTTTTCAACAAATAATCCATTTCATTTTCAGTCTTTGTTGTGGCCATATATTGATCCAACTCTTTATCCAAATCATCCTTATTTACAACCGGTTTTGATGCTGCACTTGTTTTATTTCCTAAAGATAGAAATAGTTTTTTTTTTGCATTAAAATCAAGCTGAAATAAAAAGAATTTTATGTAAATATGTTTGTCTGAACCATAAATCCGTTTCTAAAGAGTACGTCGTATTTGATGTCTCCTGTGTACAACTTATGGTTCGTTTTTACCTTGATTACGAGAACCAGCAACATTGCTACCACGTCGTCCTCGTCGTTGTTGTACTTGAGCTTTACCATTGTTGTTTGGTCTTCTTTGTCCCTTGGTGTTGGCATTACCACCTCTCTGTAGACTACGTCCGCGTGGAGCCCGACCGTTACGTTGCATTTTTGGCCCTTGATTATTTTGCTGACCTACCTGACCCCTGCGTGTTCGGGAGCGCGATCCTGAGCGCACATTGCCATTTCGAACATTGCGTGTAGCAGATCTTGAATAAATATTTAAGAAATTTCTTTTAATCTTGAATTGAATTTTTTTAATAAAACGCTATATTACTGGTCTCTTGTTATGTGTCCTAGATACTAGATCAAAAGTTTTAGCCTTGCGCCAAGAATTCAAAATTTTTAAAAATCAGGTTTGAAATTATGAAATTAATGAATACTTACGGCATTATGTATAATGAAAAACTGTCATGAAGTTAACATACATAAGTGGCAAAATTTAACATAATCTTAATGAGTTTTGACAAGTTTACATTAGAAATCACGCTGGAATTTAATAGTGAGTTTAGAGATTTGTAATGTCAAATTGTAAGAAGGAACTCGTTATCACCTAGTTCAATTTCGTCATTTAGGCCAACTTCGTGCCAGTTTTTCCTTATACATACATTAGGCTGTTAGTGACCTACCCAAAACTATTATAGTGACCAGTATAATTATGCCTTTCAATTTTCTTTTGTACAAATTTTCTTCATACAAATGTTCAACTCATTCACTTTTCACAATATTTTAGCAATATTAGTAAAAATAATAGAATGTGAGATTAAGGAAAGCAAACTGCCTGTGTTAGCGGCGGCAACTGGTAAATAACAACTATCATTTTCAGTAACTCCTACGAGAAACTAAGAAATTCAGGTCGTCGATAGTTATTTATCTCATTTTCATTGGCATTTAGTGCATCCCGACAAATGAGAATTTTAAGTTGGCAATCGAACTTTCAATCGAACAAGTCAAATTTGAAATTTTTTTTTTTTTCTTAAAAATTATTATACATATTTCAGTAGTTTACACTTAAACGCTACCCGCGTAATTGATTTACCCGTTTAATTGCTATAAAAAACATTAAATTAAAATATTCCATATATGTAATACGAGTTACACATGGAAAAATCTGGGTATAAATGAGTTCCGTTTAATTTCGATATCCTTATTATTGACTCTAAAATATAATCCCTTTTCAGAAGCGGTTGTTACTTGAAAAATTAATTGGTAATTAGTAAAACTAAATGAAAGGATGTGGCAACTATTAAGGTCATATATTTTTATTTATTTTTTTCAATGCATACTAACACATACACATATGCTCAAAATAATAGATACACTTATTTGTTATATAAAAAACCCAAGTTTAAAAAGTAAAAAACTCAAGTTTAAATAAAAACAGTTTATTTTTATTTTAAAAGACTAATAATGTAATGAAAGAAACAAAATACTTCATAAATAATATTGATTCTTTTTTTAAATTCAGAAATTGAATCGGTGCGGGTTAATTTATTGTGTTCATAATAATAGATACATTTAAGAAAAATCTTGTCATTCAAAACGGATTTATTAATAAGTAGAAAAAATTATTTAATATTAAAGTAAGGCTAATATCCAGTGCATTCACCTTTATTAGTCATAAGTTTCTTCACTCTCCTGGGCATACTAGAGATCAAGCTTTAACAGGTATCCAAAGGAATTTCATGCCATATTTTTTGGGTTTTCTGCAACAAATCAACTCAATTTTTAAAAAATTCTGTGGACAGCCTTTTCTTCAAATAACTCCAAAAGTTTTCTATCGGACTTAAATCCGGAGATTGGCTTGGCCAACTCAAAACACGAACTTGATTTTCTGAGAACCAACTTTTAACTAATCTGGAGCTATGCTTAGGGTCGTTGTCTTGTTGGAATGTCCACAGTAATGACATATTTTCACTTGCATATGAAAGCATTACATTTTTCAAAACATCTCTGTAACCATCCGCGTTCATAGTGTTTTCAATGCGATATATTGGACCAACACCATTCCATGAAAAGCATCCCCAAACCATAATATTTTCTCCACCGTGTTTCATTGTCTTTTTTGTAAATTTAACGTGAAATTCTTTGCCTTTAGGAAGGCGGACATTTCGTTGGCAATCGTTACCAAATAAATTTATTTTCGTTTCATCGCTCCATAATATGTTTCTCCATTTTTTCTCGCCGTCATATCCAGACCAAAGTAAATGATCCTTAGCAAATTGTAATCTAGCTCTTACATTTTGTTTGCGCATTAGTGGGACTTTTCTTGCGATTCTTCCAGACAAATTCGCTTGCAGAAGACGACGTCGAACTGTTGGTGGACTCACTCCGTTATGTATTTCAGCAGAAATAACTTTTGAAGATATGAATGGATTTTTTTTGCCATTATAATGATTCGTCTGTCGGTTTCTGGGCTTGTTTTTTTGGTTTTCCGCGAGTTCCTACATCTTATTTTTACATAACGCATTTTGGACGAAACGTAGGGACCTTCCTAAGCTTTTTGCTTTTTCGCGCAAGGACTTTCCTTGATTTTTCATTAGTTTGACAATTTTTCTCTCCTCTTCCGTGCAATGGCAATTTCTTCCCATTTTATTTTAACTTTCTATAATTTGTTCAACGAAATGCAACTTTTCCTGCTGTAACGTGTAAAATCAAACGAAAAAACTAATACTGATTTGAATTATTTAATAAAAAATGACAACTAGGTCAAGTGTATCTATTATAATGATCACCTTTTTTTTGAAGTTCAAATAAATCCGTTTATTTAAATCACCTTTATTGCACATACATGCCAGATTTTTCATTTGAATGCTAGTGGCAGATGCAACTGTTAATCAAAAAACAAATATTTGACAACATGTGAAGAAATTTCAAAAGTTGACAAAACTTTAACATTATTTTTAATGTGTATTATTATTTTGAGCATATGTATGTGTACATATCGTCGGTTGGTTTCTGGTTTGCGGCACAGTAATAAAGGCTAGAAACGAATGCCTTTATATTTTTCAAAGATAAATTATTACTTAATAGAATAAAAATAAATCAAACTTTATTTTCAACATTTCTTGTTAAAAACTTGAGTCATATAGCGTTTTTATATATTTTAAATAAATTGAAGACCAAGCCGTTTTAATTGCTTCAATAAGTTCGGTTTTGTTTTCATAAAACATTTTCTATGACATTAAGATCGGGTGAGTAAGGCGGCCAATCTAATACCATTACATTTTGTTCTTGAATCCACTATTTTACTACACGTGTGGTGTGTATAGGAGCATTATCCTGTTGAAACGTCCATGAAAGACTTCCAAAAAGTTCATTAAATGAGGAAAAGCAAGTTGAAGAACACATTTGTATGACTCAGCATCAAGGTTGGCAAACGGTATCGTAAAAATACCGGTACCGATTCAAATACCGCTAAAATTAGAAATCCATCCTGTATACAGAATACCGATTACGTCTATACCGGTACGTACCGGTATACCAATTCGCGCCAAAAATAAAGGCCCCTATTATGATTTACAACTAAATTGATAGTTGAGTTGTAGTTGCCAAATTTTTATTATGTATTACAACTTTTTTCACCATGAGACAACCGTTTTTAATCAGTTGTATTTTGGTTTTTATTTCGGCCATTCGCTTTATTATTCCAGACGCCAACCAATCCCATTTGCCAACCATTATTATTGCTATGTATGTTCATAAAACATAGAATCTTAAGAAAAAGAGCAAGGCCAAAACTAAAAATATTTAAAATGTTTTGTAATGGATACTATGGTTTCAATAAACATTTTTCGAGCACTGTTTCGAAGACAACTAAAATTAGTTGTAATTCAGAATACCAAAAAACAGTTATTTTAAAGTTAAGTTGTTTCAGTTTCCATTCAAACTTAGTTGATTTGTAAACCGTAATATGGGCAAAAATTGCAAAAATATATTTTAATTAACTTGCTTTCTTTGGTTTGGCCTTGTTTACACACTTCACCGTAATAAATTAGGTTGGCAGAGAAAAAGCTTCTAAACTTTTATATTTGAAGTTAAAGATTCCCCTCTTGAGGTGAAGAAAATTATCTGCTTTAAGTTTTTTAATGTTAATTGTACAAAAATATTGCTTTCTTTGTTTTTAAATTGGCTACTAGAAAATTTTTTATTCTTTGAATTGAAATATTCAAATGTTCGTTTCGTCTGAATTTGGCGAGTACGAATACGAATATGCAAAAACGCACGAATATTCGGACATGAAAAAGTATAACTAATTTATCCGTATAAACAAAACTTTTATTTTTACTATTTTGTTTAATTAACCAAAATGTATACTTTATAAGTATATGTAAAGTTTGAAATGCAGTTTCATTGTTTCACTTTTTTAATAAATTATTTTTTAATAAAAGTATAAAAACATACATATATACGAACTAATAAGTTTATATGCTTTTATACACATGTTAATGTAAAAATAATCTCTTTTTGAAGTAATTAAATAAAAATAGATTTTTTTGTTATTGCACTGCCTGAAATAATAAATTTATCAGTATATCGGTATACCGGTATTATAAACTCGGTAACGGTATGTACCGTTAATACCGATACCGAAATAAAAAAAAATACCGATACCGTTACCGATACCGAAATTTAAAAAATAATTGTACCGGTATCAATACCGATACCGTTATTTGTTTCTGTTTCCAACCTTGCTCAGCATTCATTCTAGTTGACAAAAATGGCAACTCCCAGGTGCCATAATAGGAGATCGAACCCCATACCATAACTCCTCCTTTCCGGCTGTGCAATCGACTCAAATGATATTCTTCTTTGCGAACGTCATGAAAGTAGTAGCTAAAACCGTCGGGGCCCTGCAAATTAAATTTTTTCGTCCAAAAACACTACTCGATGCCACATAGGGAATAAAACTTTTAACAATAGATTCCATTATGGCAAGACTGTTGTAAATTTAGAGATGGTAAAATTAAGCTTTCGTTACAAAAAAAAAAGCTTTCAGCAAATTGTAATACGATGAATCAAAACAATTCACATATTCCATTTGCAATAAAAGCTGAGTATATAAAGCAGAAATCTACATCAACTGATACCACACACAGTGGACCAAACAGAAAAGAACGCTGATGATGGTGTATTGACCTTCGAAAACAGATAGTTGTTTCGTTCCAATAATGGCAGAATATTTACTATTCACTTTGATGTTATTTGTTCATTAATAATTATCACATGTAATTTGGCCTACAAAGCGATACGAACTTTAGCTTAATCAAAACATAAACATAGAGATTCTATTATTATTTTTTTGCACTTACCTTGATCGAGTACGTCTACGGCCTCTGTTATCGCTTACAGGCGCATTTGCGTTTGTAGAATTGCGTCTCTTTTGCACACGTCCAACTTGCACACCACGTCTGGTTAGACTAGCACTTCGTCTTCGATTATTTGGGCCGCTATTAGCAATTTCACCAGGGCGTACACCCAAACGTGCTTTAATAGGCAAATTAGACTTATTTGCAAGAGCAACACGTCCACGACTGCTTGAGCGTCCACGACGAATATTATTATTGGACGATGAATTGGGATTATCGTTGCGGAAACGATTTCTGGATCGGCTTCGATTGTTGAGTTGACTATTAGAGATGCTTCGGGTGCGAGAACGATTGCGTAAATTGCCTGATTGTGGACGGGTACGAGAACGGCTGCGAGAGCGACCGCGACCGCGATTGTTAATGTTAACAGATCCGCCGCGTCTGCTAACGTTACTACCGCTACTATTGCGACGACGTTGACGATCAAGATTTCGCTTTGCCACCCTTTGAGGGGCGCCGCCAACGGTAGGACGCCTCGGTCCCAGGCGGTTAGCTAAATTTCCCGCTGAACCGGAACGACGCAAGGGCCTGCCGCGGTTGTTTATCGCTTCCTTGTCAGCTTTCATGCTAAGCGAGTTTGTAATTTTGAAGTAATATTTCGTTATTTTAAAGTAATATATAAATGGTGCATATGTAAGTGGAGGTTAGGAAGAAAAACAATTTGCTTTGTTTAATTTTTTCTTTCTTAATTTTTCAAGCATTTCCTCCTTTTGAGATTTTTAGTACAAGTAGTATTTAAAACTATTAAAAAAGTATTCTTACGTTGCAATACGGGCCAAGCTATTAGTACGTATAGGCTTTCCATTTGCTCCAACGCGAAATGCTTTTACAGTGCCACGACGAATCCTTGGATTAGTTCCATTGTTATATGATCCTCCACCGACAGTGCGCATACTTCTCTGTAAGATTCACACGCAAATTAGGTGTGTAGAAATAGTTTTGTTTTGTTATTATTAGGTGTTGGTATTGTTTCTTTGCTTTATTTAAATTTTCTTCTTCCTCTATAACTCTCTTTCCCAAATTCTGTTATTTGCTTAAGCCTTAACATAACCCAATTCTATTATTGCATTAACTTAATTAGCTTTAATTTAATTAGATATTTTAATTTCAAGTTGTGGACAGTTGTTAAAAGCTTATTTGAATACGTGTCTTCTTTTTTTCCTCAAAGTTCTGGTATGTCAATATGTGATTTATCATTGAAAAATTTATATCAGTAGTTATTCCTTTGTTCGGATCTGTTTGTTGTATTTCAAGCAATTATTTCTTATAAACATTTTTGGCTGCTGAAGTTCTGCTTTGATGTTCAACCTTTAAAAAATTCTAGTTACTTCGCATATATTCCAGTCTTAAGCTTTATTATATTAAGTACGTTATCTCACTTCTTCCGATTGTCAGAAAAAAAACTCAGGAACTTCTGTTAATTTTCGTACTCAGTTTGCTGATCACTATAACAAATCTGCAAGTATAATAACTCTTTCCAGTTAAAAGTTCTGCTTTGGTGCCAATAATATCTTGAGATTTGCGTTAATCCTTGTTGAAACATGAACATGAAACAAATGTATTTCACAAATTATCCGGAAGAGAATGGTATATAGACTTCATACAAACTAAAAGAAGCAGAATTGTGCGGGAATTAGTTTGACTTGGTGTCCATAGATTTGTTCAATTTATAAAA